>JAJMEJ010000003.1:0-1201655 GCA_030574075.1 Clavispora opuntiae
CAAGGTCCAGAGCTCTGGTGGAGTGGAAGCAGCACGAGCCATACGGAAGAAGATCAAGTACGGCAGCCCAGTATCGCAGCAACTCCTTGCATTGAACCTCTTAGAATTGTTAGTACTTAATGCTGGTCCCAAAGTTGGTCCAGTCATTGCGTCGGATGATAAGCTCGTGGATCTCTTGAAGACGATCGTTAGCGGACACGGCCGTTCTGGTTTGGGTGGAGTCTATGAACCGGAAGTGGTTCACAGAGTGAGGGAGTTAGCAATTGGTTGGAGATCCGAATTCAAGGACTTACCGGGTTACAGTGGTATGGCTAACATATGGAAGTCCATACCACGTAAATCTAGTAATCGTCTGCGCACATCAAGTTCCGCAAATAATGATCACTATCGTACTGAGTCTCATCAGTCGTCATCCAGTTTTGCTTCTAGTCCACAGGCTGAGAGTCCTCGCATATCTAGTCCACGGTATTCGGATTATTCTGGCCTGAGACCCAACCTGCCACCACCACGTCCGACGGTCGCCTCTCCTTACGCAGTATCATCTTCAAATCAGGATAAAAAGAAGAAAAAGAAGAAAAAGAGAAGTAAACGCGGTGTTTTGTATGCCGATCAAGACTTTGAAATTCCTCAAATTAACTACAAGGTTGAAGCACCAAAGATAAGAACAACTATAGCTGACTGTTATACTCACACCACTGCATTAAACAACGCATTATTGGCACTTCCAACTTCGGCAATCCCTTTAGATGATGACAAAGTTGCACAGGAGTTTGAAAAATGTCGTAAGATCAGACATGCTGTCCTTCGTTATTTGCAATATGTTGGCGCTGGTGATCCTGCAACTAAGTCGAAAGAAGTTCAGGCAATGGATGATGAGTTTTTAGGAAGCTTGATTGTTGCAAACGAGCAGTTGGTGTCCACATTTAAAGAGTTCGATAGACGGTCTGGATATACTGAAGCAAACCCTGCACCAAACTACGATGAAGAGGACGAAAGCGAGGAAAGTTATTACTCAAGTGATGACAGTTCAGACGAAGAGCTGGTAAGCAGACAGCTACAAGAAGTAGATTTAAATGGAACAAGTTCTAGGTTACAACAGGCTGTGAGGTCACCTCCACCTAGACCAGTGAAGCCAGCAGCTTTGAGTCAAGTCGCGGGCGGGTCACATGTGCGGCCAGTGGTGTCCAAAACTGAGAGTTATCTCTCTGTTGGGAGTGATGATCCATTCGGGGACAGTAATGCTGTGACAAAGTCGCTGTCGGTCTATTACTAACATTTTAGCAACATATAGGTCCAATACGTGACGTTCTTTACTGAAGTCCCTCTCAAATAAATAAACATGTATTCCTGCAGAATGCATTGTTGCACTCGCAACAAGCTCACACTCATTTTTGAAGGTTTGCACATAGCGCATCCGGGGAAATTCCATATGCTTATTTGATCGGATCACAATTTATTGGTGTTAGGACGGACATGGGCAGGAGCACCACCACAGAGGAAAGTGGGCTGAGTTCCAAATACAAGCCACGGTTCAAAAATCCCATTCGACTTCCGTCTCCAAGCGAATTTGAACTTCAAAATATACTACAAACATTGGAGCCTCAAGCAACTGCAGTTTCCCAGTCATTATTGAAGGTGATTGCCAATTATCAGAATGATCTACGCCAGGGAATCCGTCACACATTAACTATTGAACAGAAAATCCAATTCAAGAATATCCATGTGGCTAAACAGGCACAGAAGTTACAGAGGCGCCTAGATCAGAGAACTCGGCGGATAAAGAGAATTGTCACCCCGAAAAACAATTCTTCTACACTTCAGGCAGATGTTGACCATTTGTTGGAGTTGGCCAATTCGGTTTCTGGCTCGGTTCAGAGGTTATCTACGAAAGTTGCGTTATTGGATAAAAGAGGAGGAGGGACTGGTATTCCAGATCCTAAAAAGTATCCCAAATTAGCTGCATTACTTGGATCTGGAATTGGTATAATCCAAAGTCAAGATAATGATTCGATAAGCAGAAGAGATGGATTGAATACGATGGATATACCGATCCAAACTGAGGATATTAGACTAAAGAATGGGGGTACAAATACTGTGCCTGAAGACAGAAATGGAAGTGATTTCGCTCCTATTCTAAAAGAATCGCGACTGTATGACACTCGAGTTTCTGGAGTTGGCCGTGATTCCAGCCTAATTGACCAGAATCTGTCTGATGCAGTACCAACTCTAAACGTCTCTGCTGGTTCAGATGATGTTCCAAAAGGCTTTTCTCCTCAAAAGGATGCTACAGGTACGAAGGACAATTCTAGTTCGGGTATCACGGCTTCAAATGGGTCTAACATCAGTGACAGCTCTCTTGAGGGCACTGTTTCTAATGCGCTGGTGTCCTCTGCTACAAAATCCAAAGATGAAGTTTCTATTGATCAAAATGTGGAGCCAGATAATATGGATGCAGTAGCCTTCGAGCTTTTGATGGATACTAATATTGCCAAGTACCGCAAAAAACAAGCATCCAAAATTCCTACTAAAAAAAGCAATCCTCTCCGACTTCTTTATTCGTCTTCATTGATCTCCAGAAGTGATATGCTCAAGCCTCTTCTAGCAAATCCGCTTCTGCTAACGAGTCCCATATATTCTGTGAGTAAATCAACTGCTACTGTTCTGGAAACAACCCAAACATCGCTCCATAAAAAGCTTCGCATCACTGCCCCAAAGGAACGAGTAAAGGCTGACCATAATGGGAATGGTAATACAATTGGAAACGACAGGACAGTTGGAACTGGTGAGACTGGCAAAAACGATCATGAAGCGAATGATACTAGCCACGGGAACGGCGATGAAGATCACAGCTTTCAGAATGGCATTAATGGTGTTTTCCTAGATAGAAGCATAAATGGAGAAAGCGATGAAAACGGTGACAACGATGAGTTATGGAGCTCATCTGGGCTCCATACCGAATCTGACGAAGATTCCGATAACTGGACCAGTTCTCTGAATCTGGACAGTTCGGATACTCATGACAATACCAGTCAATTTTATCTTTCATTTAAGAAGCAAATGAAATCGAAACAACGAAGAGGCAACCATCGCCGACAAATACGTTTGTCTCCTACTCCTAAATACCAACCACTGCACAGAACCCTTCAACCGAAACAGTCCATTTTGAAGATGAATAGACCAAAAGTTGTCGCGATGAAAGAGGACAATGGTGGGACTCCCATGCCTTATAGGTCTAGTCCCAGAGCTTCATTTGTTGCAGATGTGGCTGCAGGCACGATTCTCCGGAATCCTCACGTTAAAACGAAGCTTTCCAAATCTGGCGGTTCCGAATCGCCAGAAGAAGGCGATTTCGAAGACAACCAGACACTTTCCGACGACGCAGAAGGATCCACAATCGGGAAACTTCGGCAATTGTTGATATAAATGAATACATACAGAAACTTTTTCTCATTCTCTTCCTTTTCGTCTTATTATTACTATTATTGACCGTGTGTCCGCCTCGTTCGCAGTCTCCTCCTACCACATTTGTGTCGTCATGTCTTTCCCATTTTCCCTTGCCAATATTCCATCTAAAAGAACCACACATAAAAACACGCGGTGAAGAACAATCCAAAGAACACAAGCCACATCCTCCACGAGATTCCTGCCCGCTGACTCATCACCACCATCCGATTGTACGTGTTCTTCAACGTAACTTTCCCCCGCTCAAAGTTGTTCGTTATCTCGTCATTGAGCTTCATTGATTTGTTGATCTCTGTGCCCATCCGCATTCCTAGGTTCTTAAGAGCTGCGACTTTGTGGCTCATCAGGTCGACCTCTTCATTGTTTTGACTTTCTAGCGACATTAAGAAAGACTCGTTATGTTTTGCTGATACTGAGGGCAGCAGCTCGTATGGCGAGCTGATTCTTTGAGGCACTCCCGTTGGCGGCCGTGGAGACGCGCCAAAAAGCTGCGTGCGGATTTCTCGCTGGTGGGCACTGCCTGCGGTGGAGTAACGTGAATCCATTGGTCGTGGTAGAGATTGCTGGAGTTGGCTATGGCGGTGATGTATGGGGCTGTGTGCAGGCCGCTCCATACGATTTCGGGTGGTTTGACATTCCTCAGAGTTGATTCCTGGGACCAGACATTTCTACAATAAGGGGATGGAGAGTTCAAGTTTTTGTGATGATAATTGAAGAATGAAAGAAAAAAAAAAAAAAAGAAAAAGGAAAAAAAAGAAAAAGGAAAAAAAAAAAAAAAAAAAATCCGTTTGTCTTGATTCAGACTCTTCCTGATCTCTAGCTTGACCTGCACATACCGATTACTAATCTGGAGCCCTTCTACACCACGAGTAATCTTGATAAGAACAAGAACCAACAGTTTCCTCTTTTGCTTTCCTTTTCTGTCAGCCAAACACATGTCTTCCGAACAAGAGGTGCCGAAATCTTTGGCAAATGTCAAGCACATGATTTTGATTTTGTCAGGAAAAGGCGGTGTAGGCAAATCGTCAGTCACCACGCAATTTGCCCTTACGCTCGCCCTAAAAGGATACAATGTCGGAGTCTTAGACATTGATTTGACAGGGCCATCGTTGCCACGCATGTTTGGTGTCGAAAGCAAGCAAGTGCACCAGTCTCGGTTGGGCTGGGTGCCAGTCAGCGTCTACAGAAGCCAGGACAAAGACCATGGAAACATTTCGCTTATGTCGCTTGGGTTTCTTCTTGGAAACCGCGAAAGTTCTGTCGTTTGGCGTGGTCCAAAGAAGACAGCCATGATTCGTCAGTTTTTGAAAGATGTGGTTTGGAGTGGGACGAGTGACGGAGCGCCTCTTGACTATTTGCTCATAGATACACCTCCAGGAACTTCTGACGAGCATATTGCCATTGCCGAAGAACTCCGGTGGGCACAGCCTCTTGATGGTGCTGTTATTGTGACGACGCCTCAGCAGGTAGCTACAGCTGATGTCCGTAAGGAGATCAATTTTTGTAAGAAAGTCAACTTCAATGTGCTTGGAGTTGTTGAGAATATGAGCGGGTTCATTTGCCCGCATTGTGCAGAGTGTACTAATATTTTTCTGAGCGGAGGTGGGCGTCAACTTAGTGAGAGTCTTGATCTCGATTTCTTGGGAAACCTTCCGATTGATCCCACTTTTGTGGAAATGATTGAGATGCAAGATTCCGGGGAAAAGAATCTTGTGGAGTTGTATGAGGATGCCAATCTTCGGCCGATTATGGGAGACATTGTTGATAAGGTTTTGGCGAAGAACTTGCCTAGTCGGATATGAGGGGCTTATGATGGACGATTGTAGGATAATTGTTGGTTGGTAAAGTGGCAGAGGACACCGGATGCGTATACATAGGGTTCTGTCTCCGAGTGGCTCTGTCTCTGAGATACTCTGTCTCCGAGATACTCTGTCTCTGAGAGGCTCTGTCTCTGAGATGTTCTGTCTCTGAGATGTTCTGTCTCTGCGATATTCTGTCTCTGCGATATTCTGTTTCTCTGTTGACGTGCGTTTTCTAAGAGCGTGGTGCTCTTTGTATCAGGGTGGTCGTGTTCTATTGGCCATAAGATATGCTTCTGTTACGGCATTAGGACGCGAATGGACAATTTGGAAAATGCTGTCTATGAAAAGGAAGTTTTGGACGATGTTTCTGCACTAAGAAGAATTACATGCTGTTGGGAAATGATAAGTGTTCTGGTTCAAAGTAGCGGAACCTACCCATTCATTGAGACTGACTATTGATCATATCTATCGTGTTGGATTTGCTAAAGACGATTCAATGTGAGCGGTAAGATGATATTACACGTGGAAGTACTGGTTATGCAATGCATCATGTTCTGGTATGCAAACACCTTTGTCCAATTTCAAACGCTCGTGTTCTTTCTGTCCTGATAGCCCATCTTTCATCCGGATTCGGTGGTCTGTAGATGGAATTGATTGTCGTGGTAGTGTTCCGGAGACAGTAGATTCAGTTTGCCGACAGGTGTGTTTTGGTACCAGACACATATAGTCACCCATACAATCCCCCACTTTCCAAATCTAACACGAGGGACAGAAACTATCTGCACTTGACTAGCATCGCAGCATGCATTTACAAGACACTACAACATCTCCGCAAGGAAGTCGAACAAGATCTAGACCATGGACTAATGTGACGACAGATCATTCTCTTTCTACGTCGTGTATGATGGTTCTTCAATATTTGGTGCCATTGAGATGACTGGAATTGTCCGAGTACTACCAGGAACGATGCTCAGAATATAGAAGGATGGGAAACAAACAGTCTAATTTTCTTTACATTTTCTCTCTTTGCTTTGGCTGACATTCCATTAATTCCGCTTCCGGTTCAATTGGCTCGGTCTGCTCTCCTTTACTCTGTCTTCTGATCTCGGCTTCTCATTTTATTATGGTTATTCTATGGTACAATGCAAATCACACTAAACATGTTGGGCGTTCTTTCTTTGGGAAAACTTCTTCTTCAACTGACCCACGCTCATAAACGTAGGGTTCAATTTCTTGTCCCACTTCATTTTCTCAAAGTCGTCTCCATACTTGGCCTCCAATTTGGCCAACCACTCCTCCTCTCTCGCGGTGACAGTAGTTGGCTTGACTGGCTTGGCGTGCTCCTGTGTGTACTTGACCAATTCGTCAATAATGGACTCAGACTTCTCCTCGCCAATAACCTTGGTGACTTTCATGGTTCCGTAAATGATCTTCACTACCTCGTTTGTCTCAGGATCTCTGATCAATCTGGCCTCACCTTCTGGGATTTTGGCTGGGTCTGTTTCATTGGCCACATCCTCTGGCTTCTTTGCTTGCTGTTGCTCAAGCAATTCTTTTTCTGCCCTTTCTTCAGATAAAGTCTTGATTTTGGCTTCTTCTCCTCCGGCACTCTTGCCTAATCGTGATGTCAACCCGAGCTTACGGTAGTTTTGCGCCAATGTAAGCTTTTTGTCCCAATGTGCTTGAATCACCGGGTGTGCGGTTATTTTCACGTCTCTTTGTTTGTCCTTCACTCTTCTTGTGTTTTTTTTGACCGACGAACGGGCCATCTTCCTCTTTCTAACGGACGTCATGGCTGCTGGTTGAAGTGGTACTCTTTGAGATGAGATGCCCTTTCCTCATGTAGCTTTTTTTTCCTGGTGCACGGGTCTTTTCCAGTAGCCTCTATCTTTTCCCAATCATCTCTGTTTATACCCCAAGATTATTGTCTTTCTTTGTCTATAAAATGGATATATATACTCTATTTGTCATCCGAATATGCTAATTGCTTCATCTGTTTTTTTTTCTGCTTTTGTTATGGAAAATATCCCTCCTATTCAACTTGATTATTCTCCACGCGATTACGTCATCAAGGTCCATGATGTCTTCTTCTACGATTCCAGTTGTGTCTGGGAATCCCGTGTTTCAGTGCTCTGTGTTGTTTTTGATCCTCTACCTCGTCCTCTCCCCCTTCCTCTTCCCCGGAAATTTCCTCTTCCTCTTCGATTCCGACCTCTCTCAGCCAGCCCTCTATCGGCGGGAACCGGCCGTTTTTGCTCCACAACCAAAGTTCGTCCTTTCAAGGCGTACCCATTGAACTTCTCAATAGCCTCTGGAACCGTCAGTGCATCCTCATATGCTATAAAGGCACAATTTCGGAGCGTTGACGTATTTGTCTTTTGGAGAATAGTTATCTTTTCGATCGATCCGATCAGGCCAAATATCTCCTCCAACAAAGCTGGAGATGTGAAAAGAGGCACATTTCTGATGAAAATGGAACGATTATCCAATTCGGTTGCAGAGTTGTCCTGGGGATTTTCCTCGCCTATGAGAACCTGAGCATCATCGGTGGTTTCTGTCGCACGAAGCATCGAAATATATTTCTGGGTCAAGTATTATAACCCTGTAGCTCACACTCCTTAATCTTTTTTTTTTTCTTAAGCGAGTCAATGAAATCTGGGGAACAGTCGGACTCCGATATAGGCTTTTACTTGCTTGTATGCAGTGTATGTGTCACGTGAACTTCACCTCTTCGATGACTTCCGAAAACGTATGGAATACGCTTCTTTACGGTAGGACGCTGATTTATAGGATGATTTGTGGCGTACTACAGAGTATTGTCTCAATGTCTCTCTTACTGTAATTCTATTAACTAAGCCTCAACAAATGCTCTGTATGTGGTGAATGGTGCGTCAGTAGAGGAAGACACCAATTCAATTTCTGTTTCTGGGGCAACGAAGAAAACGTAACCAGTTTCAACAGGTTTTGGTTCTTCTCCCTTGATTTTGATGGTACCAGTACCATTAGTGGCGATGACAATGGAAGGACCTTCAAAGCCGTCGAAGGTCTGAACTTGTCCCTCTTTCTTGTCGAAAATGGTTTGCAAAACAGAGAATTCTGCAATAGGAGGGTCGTACAAAACCGACTTAGCAGCGTCGCCTCTGGACTTGGCGAATGGCAATAAAGGCATCTTTTGCTTCTCAACAGAACCATAAGAGTAAGTGAGCATGTCCACCAAGTTCTTGACATCCTTGAATTTTGGAGTGAATCCTGCTCTGACCACGTTGTCTGAAGCGGCCATACATTCGATGATATCACCGCTGATGTAAGCGTGTGGGTCCTTTGCTTGCAAGAACATAGCCTCGCCAACTTGAAGGCGCACGTGGTTCAACAATAAGCATCCACAGAACAAGCCAATGTCGCCAGGGAACTGGGCGTTCATTCTCACAACCAACGCTGCCAAATCCTTAGCCAAGGCATCTAAAGATTGAGGCTCATTCTCGGCTCTGGCAACCAATTTAGCAGCCTGCTTTGTGATAGTTTCGTCATCAGTGTTCATTAACTTACCAAACACTTTTTGCAACAACTTTCTGTTGGTCGCGTCGTCCTCGCTCCCTTCTGCAGCATTGACCTTGATTCCTTCCACAAACTCAGAAGTGATTTCCGTGCCAATAATCTCTTGGAACTCAGAAATAGTCTTGAGTGTAGCAGCGATTTCGTCCAACGGCTTGAAACCACAGAATCCTTCGAAGTCTGTCACAGCAATCGCCATTTCTGGTTTGTGGTTGTCGTCCGGGTAGTTCTTAGGATCAGAGGCATGGAGCTGTTTGGCCAACGACTTGTCTGGGTGGGCCTGGATAGACAAAACCTTCTCGATCGACAACACTTTGAACAAAAATGGCAACTCCTTATCAGAGCCAAACTTCTCAACAACAGATGGGTATAAGTACTTTGCAGGCTCGGCACCAACAACATCTCTCAATACTTTACCGTCCAACGAGGCATCGTCCACCACTTTTGAAGGGACAGAAGGATGTGTTCCCATCCATAATTCGGCGTAAGGTTTGGATTCGTCAATGACAGTGTTTGGGTTTGATTTGGCCGCAAACTGCGCCACTGCAGAGTGAGATCCGACTTTACCCCAGTCGTAGTTTTGGTAGCCACAGTCAATTCTGAACAACTTAGACATGATTGTTTGTTTTGTTTAATTTTGGAGCGGTTGCTGATGGACGTATATGGACAACGCGATAATGTAGCATGTAGGAACACATCTCGCGTTTGTGTGTTGGATGCAGGAATGTCGTAATCAATTCGACAAATCAACTGATGGTGATTACCACGTGGAGGAGAGGATGGTTGGAATTTCATTTTTGCCATTGAATGGCCTACGGTATCCTTTCGATGTGTCATACAATTGCGGTCGGCTTGAACCTGTGGTATCTCTATAACGTGGTTGGTTCTCATCGGAGATGAACCGGACTTATTATGGTGTGCATATACGCTGACGTCAATATGACAGAACTGGTGCAATTATGGTTACGCCAAATGGGTAAACTTTAGAAGAAAGGTAGTCTCACTTATGTTTTTCGTTGTGTTGCAATGCAATACATGAAATTGGATTTCTATATGAATTGGTATTTTTTGGGGCAGTCTATAGAATGGGTTGTTGTCGAGCATTGTCGTAATGCGACATATAATGCAAATGTCTCCCTTTTGAGCCGTACAAGAAGGCGTCTTTCTCAGATAAAAATGATTGTCATTGCGCAAAGCAGACACACCCCTAAACCTACTACATATGATTTTTATCTACCAGTAGGTTCAAGCCCTCGTCCTTCACTGGCATTATCGTCTTGTAGTTACACACCCATACATCCCGTGATAGCATCGTGATCTATTCCCCACCACATCCATACATCTCTAGGTCTACATCTTGATGGCAGATTGGATCGAAACCGGCACAGGAAACCGTATCTCTCGCAAGGCGCAAATCCTCGGTGGTGATAAGATCTCCATTTCAGAAAACTGCACTGTCAATGAGCACTGTTATCTCCAAGGCGATGTCGTGACAATGTCGCCCCAAACGCCGACAATTGTGCTTGGAAAGTACTGCTTCTTAGGTCCCAGCTGTCGAATAGAACCGCCTGAAATGAAGAAAAACGAAGAGGTTACCATCCACTCTGACGTTGCTATTGGAAATTACACGTGTGTCGGAGAACGTTCGGTGATAAGGCTGGCGCAAGTGGGCAATCGAGTGTCAATAGGCGCTGAGTGTGTTTTGGGCCCATTGTCAATTATAAATGACTGTTGTGTAATACGAGACGGAAGTGTAGTTCCGCCCCGTGCAGTAATTCCCCCCTTCAGTGAAGTCAGCGGGGTTCCAGGCCACGATTACGAGGTGTTGGAATTGAATCCTTCGTACCGGAAGGTGCTTGAGACTGAAGCACGAATGAGACACTTTCTCGGGCGATAAAACACTTGGACAATAAAACTGAAACTATCATCAGAGAATTGGAGATACCGTCAAGGGCAACAGTTTTTATGGAGGAACCAAATTGATGTTCCAGATGGGTTTGTCAGTTGAGGTGTGGCTTTGAAGTCTACATTATCCAAAAAGGGCGTGTCAATATTTGGACTCACATTTGGTAGTTGAATCACATAAAGTATGGGCCATGTGATTCCCACACATTTCAGCTCAGCATAGTGAATCACGAATGATTTCCGATTGGTGACTTGGGACAATCTACTGGCTTTTTTTTTTTTCAAATTGGATTCGCCAACGGAAAATATGAAGTCACAGCAATTAGCCAGAAATACTGCAGATTCCAATAAGAATTTGTATTTCAACGAGAAACAGGGAGAGTAACTTCATGAAGATTCCTACGGTTAATGGCAGAATCTACCAGTATTTGCCAAATCGCTTTGGCCAACTGCTCTCAATTTGGACGGCAAGTACAATTTATTCAATTTGGACGTCAAGTACAATTTATTCAATTTGGACGTCAAGTACAATTTATTCAATTTGGACGACTACTGTTTCTCGTGCGGTATTGTGGTATGTCTCAGACGAACTGCTACCCAAAGATATCCTCCTCTCTGCAACTGTGACATGTTATTGGTATCGGGTCCCAATCTTTAGTTTCGCTATTGAGAACGGATATGCTGGGAAAAGAGAAGTGCTACGCCAAGAGAAACTTGTCTCCTGGTGGCTTTCTACCCAGTATCTAAAGACGTCAAATCTATCAAGGCTGGCGGCCGAGAAAGAGAATTGAACGTTGCATGTCTCGAAGAAGCATTGGTTGCTGGCGGTGTTTCGGGTTTGTACAGAGGTTTCTGATATTGTGGGATGAATCGATGCTGCTGGCAAATGTCTATGGGCGAGCTACAAGATGTCTGCAAGCTACAAGATGTCTGCATAATGCGTGAATTATAAACGACATAATGGGTGAGTTATAAGACAACATAGTGGGTGAGTTATAAGACAATGGTGTTGACAATAGTGCCGATTCATATTAGAGGCTTAACGTAAATTGTTGTAACTACCCGAGAAAGTGATTGTTTTGACTCGTGAAGTAGGTAACGGGTTTAAGAATAGCACGAGTATATTCCTCGCATGCCATAGAGATTACCGTGGAAAAGCAGACTCTCATACTGTAGTGATTCTCACCGCTTCTGCTATGTGCCTGTGACGGTGTTTTGAGTCATTTGATTTGACTCTTTAGTGCATTTTGATCTCATAATGCATTTACTTCCTTCCATTTGTGACCTCTGTGTGAATCTCTGCTTGATTGTCCTGATAGAAGAAGAGCCTGACGAGTCATATACTTAGATGATGTGCCTGATCATGCTCGATTGTGAACATCTCATGTACCCAGGAAATTCTCCATGGACATCATGGAGTCCTAATCGGCATGAATTGTACGAGTGAAGTGAATACCAACTGAATGTCGCCCTGCTCCACATTGCGTATCAAATATGAATTACAATTCGATTGTGGGATATTTCAATGCCATTCTCTTGTTGAACAATGCACAAATCTTTGCTCGTTAATTCATTTTATGATAACGTAAATTTAGATCACAGGCCTGTGTGATTACACGAATGAAAGATTATTAGTCGCTCTTAGTGACTCCAATGATTCCTCTTCTGGATCGTATAGAGCTGCGACGGCTTCTCACGACTGCCTTTGCCAAATAATAGAAAAGCAAAATTGCCATACTGAGATAAAAATACCCCATAAAGCCAAATCTGTGCACAACATCGCCTGCACGTAAGTACCGGTGATATGGAGACCCAACCAATTTTTTGGTAAAACCTGTCACCTCGGTTTCCAGAGGAACGAGTGTGGGATCCAAAAGATACTTCAACACTGTACGTAATTCTTGGGGTTGGTTGGTCAATTGCGCGCCGTTCAAGTTCAGGTCCCAGTAGAATTCTCTATTGCGAGTAATGACAATGGAATCTCCGGCTTTGTACTTTCTTCCGTCAATATCCCATCCCTGTTGTTGCGCTAACTCAGGATACTCTTGCATATCCACGTAAGTAAATAACACATCGTCATGATCGAATAAATGCGGCACAATAGTACGCATTTCTTTAATTATATCTTTGGACTCAGCGTTATGTTCTTTCATCTCAGCAACCCGCTTCAACTTCTCTTCACGTTCGGCGACAATCTGGGCGTAGTAGTACTCCTTTTTCTCAAGGTTGTATTGGTGTGCGACCATCGACATATTGTAGAAGGCGTCTTTCATATGGTTGGCGTTGGTTGTGTCCAAAAATGTCACCACAACTTTTCCATTCAGCTCATCTTTTACGCCTTGTTTAGTGAAGTACGCGGGCATATATGTTGGGCTCAATTCACCGAAAAGTGGATGGAGATTCTTCTTCACGAACTTCTCAATCTTGTTAACATCACGCATGTCTTCTAAAGCAAAATTCTGATACACAGAAGGGATTAACAGATTCTCTTTAAACACATAGAGAGTTGGACGTGCTGATGCAGTTGTGGCGTGGTACATGCGAGCGTTATACTCGTGTTTCTCAAAAGTCGGATCTTGGGCAGTATACTCAATGATGGCTTTTGACTGGTCCAGTAAGAATTGTTCAATTGCTGGATTACGTGTCACGTATAAGTTGACATTGAATGGCAGTGCTGTCAACATTTGCATTAAATGGGGCAAGATAGCCTTATCCTCAATCTCAACTGTATCCTTGTCGTATGAGAACAACAATACTGCCTTGTTAGTCAATGGATAGTAATGATCCACTGGTTTTGGAGGTAATTCTGTACACAAAATACCAGCGTCTTCCAAGTCTCGAGGTGATACTTCTTCATACTTGTAATTCGTGCTGAGTTTAGAAACAAACCGTTTCATGCTATCAGAACTCACTGAGTCATTATAATCCAACCGGATGAGTCCTGAGGATTTTGGCAAAAACGCAACGTATCTTGGAGAATGCATGGCGTCAAGTTCAGTAAGCTCTGGAAAACCCATTTTCTTACAGAATTCAGGATGGGTAAAACAACTCACATGGCCCGTTTTAGCTTGATTGAGCACTAAATTGCTAACTTTGTCCCAAACTTGCTTGTGTTCTCTACAATCGAGACAGGTTTCTGGGAAAAGTGTTCCTGACCATTTATCATCAGAGGTAGGGAAAAACGCCACAAAGTATAGCTCCTCTGCTTCGCCAGCAACCAACTTCATTCCTAACTCGAGGTCCACGAGCACAGACGAACTGGGAATATCCACAGTACCAGTATTATACTCCGTCACCGACTGAACCATAAACTTTCGGAAATTCTCCGGAGTTCGTGCAAGAGAACGAGGGTACGAATCGACGTGCTTTGAACTGTCCTTGATGATTTCTCCCTTACTGTTTTTCGAAGGCAGGTACAACCGTAAGTTGGGGTACGAAGTGATGGTTTCCCTCAGACAAAGATCTCCACTTTCAGCACAGTTCACCTGTCTCATGTGAATCTCCAGTAAATCTGGATTCTTGATTGTCTCGAAGTATGTCTGCTTCCACTTTGGGAAGAGCATTTTGCAATGAGAACAATATGGCGAGTAAAACTCAACAAACGTGAGATGCTTAGAAGTAAAGTCATCAAAGTTTTCCAACGTGAGCGGATCCGGAAGCTGTTCTTCCTCTTCTTGTGTCGTTTCATCTGTCAGCTTTGCGGCCAGTTTTTCGCCGGCAGGCGTTTCATTAGGCTTCACTTCAGCAGGCTTTTCAGCATTGTCAGACTTTTCCGCCACGGGTGTTTCTTGTGCTGGTTGTTTCGCGTCGGGCTTGTCCTCTTTGTGCTCCTCCTTTGGTGTTTCAGGAGATGTATCCGCTGTTGCCTGAGCAGAGGTATCTCTTGCTTGGCCGGGATTTTTATCATCGCCATTCACCACAGAAGGCGGCACTTCTGCCTTATTGGAGTCTGGTGTTTCCTGACCTTGTGCGGATTCTGCTTGCCCCACGTTCCGCGGAATTGCTTGCCCGTCTGCCAGAGGGGCCCGCTCCACCGAAGGCTCCAACGCAGGGCTACTCTGTTCGCTTTCAGGAATCACTGCAGGAGTGGCCCTACAGGCCGCCACTAAGACCGCTAGCACGAGTGAAAGCTTCATGTAGAAGGGTAGATAATGACAGCGCAGTAGATTTGACGCGCGACGAGGGTGAGGCCCGTGCATGGGCACGTGAATTTGGCATTTAAGATAAGAACTGTTACTTTTCTACTTGCCTACTACTTAAAGTAATTTAAAGGCACGGAAAATTGATGTAGGGAAGAGCAGACGAGTTGGTCAAAGTGGAATTTTGTGCTACTGTTGCTGTTTTAGTGTTGTCGTGGTATTGGACGTTCTTTTTTTGTGGTGGCCTCTCTATGAGCAAATTAATAGAGGCTCAGAAGTGATTGGTTCACGGAAGTCGTACTATAAATTTCCCTGGAAAGCAGTAAAATAGCTCAGAGTCATTCATATGAAGTCAACTCATTATCAAGCCAGTATCGGGCCAAAATTTACTTTGGGCCGTTAATCACGGCAATACTGGTTGGCACTTGAGTCTCATTAATTTGCTTAGGCCACTACTGATTCACACTCTAGCCTGCCATATCAGACCCATATTAAGTGGACCGACGATTCTGGTCACTATTAAGGGAAAAATGGAAAAAAAAAAGGAAAAAGTGGAAAAAATGGAAAAAATGGAGTCAGTATGAGGCCCGTCTTTAGTCATTAATATTCAGTCAATATTAAGAGAATACTGGCGGTGCTAAGTCGGTGCTGACTAAGCCAATACTGAGACAAAAGTAAGCCAATGATAAGAGCCTGCTCAGAAAACACACCAATTCTAGCCAATTCTACACCAATTCCACATGTATTCTAGCCAATTCAATGCCATACAGCCCAACGGAATTTCCAATCACTCGTCTCCCAATTGGCCATTTCGTCAATATGGGCTCCTCTAAGTCTATAAATTTTGGCCAATCCAAAATGCTTCGCTCCACCGTTTTCAATATCGAGCTACATCTGTGCTTTACATTTTTTTTATTTTTCGTCAAATGGAATGTTTTCTTTGATGCCAGTCCCACTGATTCAATGACGTAATCTTTCGCATGGAACCGTTCTCATAAAAATGGCCATCCTATAGAGGGGCTTGACAGGTTCCCTGTACTGAGCATTGTGATCCTTATTTAATCAAACTTCAAATAGCCTAAATCGTTGATCAGCGACTTCACATTCGCAATACACTCTTTTTCGCTGACCCCAACGGCCCATGTTCGCTTACAGATCAGCCATCTCGACTATACACCCGTACCTCCCGGTCATCATGGATGTACATATAGCCCGTTCTCCATCTCTTGCCAAAAGTGTACATCCCCCGCGCCCGTGTCACGTGGTGCACAACCGACCCGCCACCTAACCAGACCTCAAAAAGCAAACTCTCTTCTCTCCACAAACCTTCATCATGGCTGACAGTATGCAAATCGACACTCCTGCCATCGACGAGAGCTTGTACTCGCGGCAGCTCTACGTGATGGGCAAAGAAGCCATGCTCAAGATGCAGAACGCAAACGTGTTAATTGTTGGCTTGAAAGGCCTAGGCGTGGAAGTCGCCAAAAACGTGGCTTTGGCGGGTGTCAAGCTGTTGGCGTTGTACGATCCTGAGCCAGTCCAGATTTCTCACTTGTCGCTGCAGTTTTTCTTGGCCGAAGCTGATGTGGGCCGGCCAATTGCCCAGGCTTGTGTTGAGAAGTTGCTGGAATTGAACCTGTACGTGCCAGTGTCTGTTATTGACGAAATTAATGATTCTGTTTTGTCTCAATTCCGCTGTGTTGTTGTCACTGACATGTCTCTCGAGCGCCAGGTCCAAATTAACACCTATACTCACGCCCACGACATCGGATTCATTTCGGTGGATACCCGCGGTTTGTTTGGTCAGGTGTTCGTGGACTTTGGCGAGAAGTTCACGGTCATTGACCCAACTGGTGAGGAGCCATTGAGTGGAATTGTTTCTGACATTGAGTCTGATGGTACCGTGACAATGTTGGATGATAACCGCCATGGCTTGCAAGACGGAGATTATGTGCGTTTCTCCGAGGTCGAAGGAATGCCTGCTCTCAACGACGGTACCCCACGTAAGATCGAGGTGTTGGGTCCATATGCGTTCAGAATTGCTCTTCCAAAGGACGCCGGCGCGTACGTCCGCGGTGGTTTGTACCAGCAAGTTAAAATGCCAATGACACTCAAGTTTCAGCTGCTTGCAGACCAGTTGGCTCACCCCGAGTTCTTGATTCTGGACTTTGCCAAGTTTGACCGTCCCCCACAACTTCATATCGGTTTCCAAGCACTTCATGCATTTGCCACTCGCCACGGATCCTTGCCAAAACCTTTCCACACTGAGAATGCTAATGAGGTTGTTCGCCTCGCCCAAGAGATTGCAGCTCAGTATCCTGATGTGTTGGGAGAAACGCCAATCGATGAAAAATTGATTCGTGAATTATCCTACCAGGCACGTGGTGACATTCCAGCCATGGCCGCCTTCTTTGGTGGTTTGGTTGCACAAGAGGTTTTGAAGTGCTGCCTGTCCAAGTTTGGCCCTGTCAAGCAATACATGTACTTTGACTCCTTGGAGTCATTGCCAAAGGCAGAATCGTACCCTCGTACTGAGGAAACCACGCAGGCGGTGGGCTCACGTTACGATGGACAAATTGCTGTTTTTGGTGCTGATTTTATGAAAGCAATTTCCAACTTAAAGGTGTTTTTGGTAGGTTCTGGTGCGATTGGTTGTGAGATGTTAAAAAATTGGGCAATGATGGGGTTGGGTTCGGGCCCAGAAGGTAAAATTATCATTACCGATATGGATTCTATTGAGAAGTCCAATTTGAACCGTCAATTCTTGTTCCGTCCAAAGGATGTCGGTGGCAATAAATCTGAGATTGCCGCCCGTGCTGTGGTAGCAATGAACCCTGATTTACAAGGTAAGATTGTGGCAAAATTGGACAAGGTTGGTGCTGACACTGAACACATTTTCGACGACGACTTCTGGTCTCAGTTGGACTTTGTTACTAATGCTTTGGACAATGTCGATGCCCGTACTTATGTGGATCGCCGGTGTATTTTCTACAAAAAGCCATTGCTCGAGTCTGGAACATTGGGTACTAAGGGTAACACCCAGGTAGTGATTCCTAATATGACCGAGTCATATTCGCTGTCTCAAGATCCACCAGAAAAGTCCATTCCATTGTGTACTTTACGGTCTTTCCCCAACAAAATTGACCACACTATTGCTTGGGCTAAGTCCTTGTTCCAAGGCTACTTTGTGGACTCACCAGAAACCGTCAACTTGTATTTGAGCCAGCCAAACTACGTTGAACAGAGTTTGAAGCAGAATCCGGATATCAAGGGAACTTTGCGTAACATTGCTGACCTGTTGAACAAACGTCCTTACTCCTTTGATGACTGTATTAAGTGGGCACGTAACGAGTTTGAGACTAAGTTTAACCATGAGATTAAGCAATTGTTGTACAACTTCCCACCGGATGCTGTCACTTCCACAGGTGCTCCGTTCTGGACCGGTCCAAAGCGGGCTCCTAAGCCATTGGAGTTTGATGTTGAGAATCCAGATCACTTTAACTTTATTGTGGGCGCATCTAACTTATTGGCGTTCATCTACGGTTTGAAAGCTCCTGAAACATCCGTTGATCACTACAAGAAGATATTGTCAGAAGTGGAAGTTCCCCCATTCGTTCCTCAAACAGGCGTCAAAATTGCCACGACAGATGCTGAAGTCGAAGAGCAGGCTAATTCCATCTCGGGAGGTCTTGATAACCAAGAGATCGCCAAGATTGCCGCTACCTTGCCCGAACCATCTACTTTGGCTGGATACCGCTTGACCCCTATTGAGTTTGAGAAGGACGATGATACAAATCACCACATCGAGTTCATTACTGCAGCATCCAACTGCAGAGCATTGAACTATTCTATCGAAACTGCTGACGCATCAAAGACAAAATTCATTGCTGGTAAGATTATTCCAGCTATTGCTACTACAACTGCAATGGTTACCGGTTTGGTTTGTCTTGAGTTGTACAAGGTTGTTGCTAAGCATGACGATATTGAATTGTACAAGAATGGGTTCATTAACTTGGCTCTTCCTTTCTTTGGCTTTTCGGAACCTGTCAAATCTCCTACTGGTAAATATAACGGCAAAGAATTCGACCAGATTTGGGACCGTTTCGAAATTCATGGCGATATTACCTTACAGGAATTGATTGATCACTTTCAAGAAAAGGAAGGCTTGGAGATCTCTATGTTGTCTTACGGCGTGACCTTGTTGTATGCGTCATTCTTCCCACCAAAGAAGATTAAGGAGAGATTGCCAATGAAGTTGACTCAAGTGATTGAGACAGTCAGTAAGAAGGAGGTTCCTTCACATGTCAAGAACTTGATTTTTGAAGTCTGTTGCGATGACAAGGAAGGCGAAGATGTTGAAGTTCCTTATATCAATGTGAAGTTGTAAATCTGCAAAATAGATTAATAGGTTTTTCCTGAATTATGGTAGATTTCATAGTCAGTATACATGTTTGAGAATACTGTAAAAAATATGTAGTCTAAAAATGAAGTAATGATACCAACAGGGAAATACATAAAAACCGAAAAACTGTCCGAACAATGCCGTTCACGGGTGAACTTGATGATAAGGATTACATAATCTAAATAAGTAGTTCAGTAGTCAGAGAATTTTAGCGAAAACCATTAGATCAGGTCTCTATTATCGGTTGACCCGATTAGAAATCTTTCTCTTTTCCTTTGGGCGGGCTCGCCCTAAATTTGGGGTGCACATTTGAGGCGCATTGAATCTCAGGCGTGCATTGAATGCAGCACGGTCAGATCTCAACGAACGCGCCCTGCTGGAGGGACACCCTGCGAGGACACCGTGCCGCAAGCTTCGAGTCATGTGTGATAATAACAACTGCCAACGCAGGGTTTGCTGCATGAAGTCCTCCGCACATAAGAGTGGCAATTGCCTCTGCATTTAGCGGGTCCAAGTGGGCAGTGCATTCATCGAAAACAATAACTTGTGGGCGGCGAATGAGTGCTCGGGCAATGCAAAGGCGCTGAAGCTCGCCCAGAGAAACGGTGGTGTCGTCCACGCGCGCTTCAAGCCCGCCTGAAAGAGCGTGCACAAGTTGCGCGGCGCGGCTCGCTTCAAGAGCGCGCCAGGCCTCAGTTTCCCCAGCTCGTGTTCCGAAGACCAAATTCTCCAAAACAGTTCCATTGAAAAATCTGGGGCGCTGAGGAACCACAACAACTCTTTCTCGGTACCAATCCACGTCAAGGTCAAATGCGTCCTTTCCTCGGTACTTGATTTGTCCTCGATCTGTTCGGTAGAGTCGCGCGAGAAGTTGGGCCACTGTGCTCTTGCCTGCGCCCGAATCTCCCACAAGAGCTAGGCATTCGCCTGCGCAGATTTCGAGAGAAGCGCCTCGCAAAACCGGATGCAAGTCATACGAAAAGTCCACACGATCGAGCATGATAATTGGGGCTCCAATCGCGGGAGGCCGAGCTAGTGCTGCACCGCCTTGGTGTCCTCGTCCGCCTGTTTCTGCGGCCAGAGGGGCAACTCGTAAGAGGCGCGACAAAATGGTGCCCGAACGCTGCCCGCGCGCAATTTCTGGGAGTTGCCTGATGAGACCACCAGCACTCGTCACAGTAAATGTGAGCAACGTAAGCGTTTGTATCATTTGTTCCTGCGAGTAGCGACCCGTGGCCACCAAGTATGCAGAATAATAAATAATGGTTCCAGTAGCTGCGCTGATTAAAAGGTCAGACAGGGCGAAACCTGCGCCCGTTACCACTGCGCGAGTCCACCCCGCAGAGCAGACCTCGTGCATCAAAATAGTCGCACGGGCACCTACCGCTTGAGCGAGACCTGCGCCCTTCACCGTGCGAATTCCGCCCACGACTGCATGAGTATGTGCTTCCATTTTCGCCACCTGCGCCTTGTACCGCGCTTCTGCTCGTGCGAGACCCGTCCCAAAACCTGCCGTGACAAGTGTCACCACTGGCACAAACGAAAGTCCAACAAGCGAAAGTTGCCACCCATTGGAAAGCAGCCACAGCATTCCTGTCACCACCAACACGACTACGGTGGTTAGGCCTGCAATAAACTGCGACACTAACAGACGCAAATCACGAGTGTCGTTCATAATCAACACCACTAGGGCGGCCGCCCCGTTTCTGCACGCCTGGAAAAAGCTCAAGTCTTGGTCATCAACAACATGTTTCGCACGGTTCCTGAGCCACACGATCCATTGCTCCAGAGTAGCCAGAAGCAAAAAATGTCCCCCAAAAAACATAGCGGCATCTCCTACAGCCAACCCAATACCTGCCATAGACCATTTCACCATATAGCCCGGCAGTGCCGTTTGGGTTACTGCCTGAAAAGAGCCCGAGAAAAGCTTGGAAAAGAAGAACGAAAGCACGGGCGTGGCGCCGCCGCAGAGCGCGCACAAAACCCCGCCCACAATCATTCCCGCTCTGGTCGGCGCAGTGCGCCACCAGAACCGAAGAATTTGGAATATCGACAAAAGTTCGACCGCCGGATGGTTGGCAGCTTCTTGGTCACTCACTTCAACGGTAGAAAGACCACATACTGTCGAAATTGCTGATTTGGATTTTTCCTCAGTGAATGAATAATTCATTAAACCGTCGTTCAGACCGGAATCTTTACTGCTTGCCAAACTTGTACGTTTCTCCAGTTTTCCGCTCCTCAATTCCGCCAATTTGGTATCAATACCCCTAGGGAGGTTTTTGACTAAACCTGAGTACCTCGTAATTCCGCTTTCAAGCATCAAAAGATTGTCTTCGGCGTGTATTTCCAGTAGGTCATGTGTGACCACAATCGTGACACGATTCTTTCTCCACAGACGAATATTGTGCCAAATTTTGGTCCTTGTCGGAGTATCAATGGCACAAAGGGCCTCATCTAGTACTAAAATCTCGGCATCGTTGGCATAGGCTCGGGCCAACGCCACTTTTTGTGTTTGTCCGCCCGAGAGGCCGCTACAGGACAAGTCAGGATCGATAAATGCAAACTCACAAGCCTTTTCAACCCTTTCTTTTGGTGCTCTTGTCATCATGGCCACATTTTCTCGAACAGTTTGAGGGAAAACAAGAGGGGCCAGCTCCACAAGAACAACATGCCTCTCCAACCAATCTGGGCCGAGGTCCAATAATGATATCCCGTCCACCTTTACATCTCCAGCAGTTGGCTCGTAAAATCCCATCAAGATTTGGGCCAAAGTAGATTTTCCCAGGCCCGATTGACCGATAATGAAATTAAGCAGACCAGTTCCAAACATTGCGCTCACATTCAATAGGATCTGACTTGTCGAGCCAGGGTAGTCGAACGAGACATTTTCAATTGAAATCTTTTCGACCGGTTTTGTGGGAAAGTCCAATGAAAGCTTGTCTACCTCCCCTTTGTCTTTTTCGTCCCAAGTAGCGACAAACTCGAACTCACCTAAAGTAGCAGCAGCAGCTTTACTCTGGTTTAAATGGGCAACTGCGCCTGCTAGACCAGCCACTTGTGTTCCTAAAAGAAGACACGAACTAAACGCCGTGATCATTTCTTGCATGGTGATTTTTGAGTTGCGGATCAAAAACTCGCCAAACCAGAATCCTTGAACGAAAAGAAGATTTCCCAAAAGACGAAGCAGGGCGCCGTTGGCGGCGACAGCGGCAGCGAGATGGAAGAATGCACTTGCAGAGGCGTGGATAAAATCCAGAACCTTTTTACTGTCGTAGTACTTTCCATTAAGTATCCGGACCAAGTCAGCATTGGAGAAGGACCAGTCTAGAACCTTAGATGCCTGAGAGCATTGTCTGTTCTCTTCCTCAGCAAATAGAAACGTTTTTCGTCCAAAGTAAGAGGTGGTTGTGGCCATGACTGGTGCCGTACATAAGATCAATAGGGTCAATCTCCACAGTGCTACCATTGCTGTCACAAAAAGAAAACTCACGGAGGCGGCATCCTGAACAATCAGACCAACTGTCAAGGAAATGCCACTGCGGACTTCCTCTATGCTTCTGTTTGCTTGGGCCAATGTCCCCATCAAGTTTTGGTGCGAATCGAACCAGGCGACAGGGCGGCGGACCAAGCGGCGCAAGATAAGCTGGCGTGCGCGCAGTTGCAGGCGCTCGCCTATTTGGAGCCATACAATTGCAGCTACCCAAGTGACCACAAATCTGCCTACGCCAATTGAGATCACTGCGCCGCACAATATTCGAGATTTTGCCAAAAAGACATCAGCTTTGAGTTTCCCCGATACGAGATTTGCAAGCTCTCCGAATACTTTTCCGTAGAGATAAGTTTGAAGAGGTGACGCTGCTGCAGCGCAGGTAACAAGCGCGCATCCTGCAATGAAAAGCACCACGTCCTCCTTGCAGACGAAATGAAAGAGAGAGACATTCGTCTTCTTCTTTGTGTTGTTTTCTGTGGCGGTTTGTGATGAAGAAGGCAGGAACTCCTGTACTTCAACAGAAGGGCTTTTCTTCTCTTCCATGTTTTAATGATGAAACTATCTGGTTTTTGGTCTCTCTATATATGTCTAGAGGGTGTTCAGACCCATTTCCGTTTTGGGCGAGTACAATCAGAAGTATGCGCATGTACATGGGGAAGATCCTTAAATCACAAGTGCATATCATGAAACACGGCATAATACATAAGGATTGCATAGATGTTTTATTAGTTGAAATGATGCAGGCACATTTTGAATTAAGCTGCATTGTCTTTTTTAGTTTCGAGGCGATATATAGAGATACAGTTACAGGCTCGATTGGTAGAGGACGCAAGGATCTCTTGGAATTTTTCAGAACTTTTTGTGATTAATTCTACCATAATCACAAAAGCCAAGCAGCGGTTTGCCGACGACGCAATCACAGGTAATCTGAAATAAATCAAAAAAGAAGAGCCTGAGCCCCCACGTAATAAATACTGGAACTTTTCTTGTACGGCATGCTGTCCTAATACACTGCGTAGCCTTCCAACCCGTAATCAGTCTGTGAGTACTTGGGCGAACCACGCTGGTTTCTGGCTCGCTCACGGCACAACCGAATCCTCTCAATGGCGTGAGCACAGTTGCCAGATCCGAGAGCAAGAAGCCCTCGGAAGAAGAGATCAAGTTTCTCAAAATCTTCATCGTCAACGGCCAAGTCAATACACATGCGGAAAGGCAACTGAATCATGGCCACCCGAAGGTCGAAGAGCAGCTTAGGCAAATAGTACCGAGTGCTATAGGCGACAGCGTCGTGCTCCTCGAATGCCGGCGGTTTGGGTCGAAGGAAGAACATTAGGGCAAGAACTTCTTGAACAATTGATTTTATCATAGGATGGTTCCGTGGCACATATAAAAGGCCCGGAGTCGTTAGGACTTTTAGGTACAAAAAGTAAGCATTCAGTCGTTGGGCAATATCGCACCAGGAGTAGTAATGAGCGGAGCCGTCGGTTTCAGTTAGCATTCCCAAAGCGCTGGGCGGTAGAACAACACAGTTTGGTCCAGAATAATGAGGATGTGCAGGGTTGGAAGGAAACACTTCGTAGGCTGTCGCTGAGCTAATGTCTGGCACCACGTTCTGAAGAAGGGCCGCGTGCACTGCGGAAAATACCCGCGCGACAATTTCAGGCGCTGCTTGTGGGTCGGGCGCGGATGGCAAGTCGGTCGGTTCAGACAGACTGTCATTAGATCCGGGCTGGCTAACAGTTTCGCGCAACGCCTGGAACAAAGCGTAGATGCCATCAACTACTTCGGGGGTGCAGCACACGAACAAATTCAAAGGGGAGTGTGATGACCGAGCAGGCAACAAGATGCCAAGGCGGACGAGTTCCGCATGGGTCCGTGGGTCGTTGGGCGCAAAAATCAATTGGCAGGCGCTCTGCTGAGAATCGCACATGTCGCCGTCGTCTACACCGCGCGCAGGCCCCATCTGCGGCTTCGTTCGCGACAACCAGTCGTACAGGAAAAAGAGAAGGCGCGCCACGGTGATTCCTGGTGGGTCAGGTCGCCCTGGGGCAGCACGGCGTTTGAGGGCGTCGTACTTGAGTAGAAGCGCACGGGCCTCGTTCAAGTGTGTAATCCACAGAACCGGCGCCTGGGTTGTTCCTGCAAAACTCATATCGGAAAACAACATCGTCAAAAGCAATACCGTCCAAATAATCCCCTCAAGATGCAAAAGCGACGGCCCAGTTGCAGTCATAGAATCAAACTCTGCCACAAGAAGCCGTGTGCACTCTTGAGTGTAAGTTTTTTGGTTGCGGTCGTGGCGCGGGTCGCGCGTAATAGTGAAGAGGCACAGGGCGCCCACGGCACACATTGCGTAGGTCAAGTATTTGAACGCGTGGACACACTCGAGCAAAACGGACATCACGGGACAGTTCTCCTCCTCCAGTGTGAACGGGAAAATGTATCTCACGAGTCGGCCTGCGGCAACTTCAGCAAGGTACTGTTGTTCCGTCACAGACAACAGAAAGCGTTGTGCGATGGCCTGCACCATTTGCGTGTTCGACTGATGCGCGGGCTCGGGCGCCACAGAGGGCGCCGCCTTGAACTCTTCGAAAAAAAGCGTATCGGTCCCATTCAAGATAATGTCCGAGTGGAAAGGTTTTAGGTCGCCTTGTGGAAGTGCGTCGGGTGCAAGAAGCTCAAAATCTGCAAGCCCGTGTACAAGTGTGGACGCATCATCAAAGACGTTTTCATAAAGAAGCACATCGAAGGACGCCGCTGAAATGTCATCCACACTGACGGGGTCCACGCCCGAAATGTTGGGCACGGAATTTGGTCCTGAGTTGGGGCCAGAAAGACCGTCGCCCAGAATGGAGTTCCCCGTTAGCGTATTCGGAGTGAGCGACTCTCCAGTAAGGCTATTCGTAAAGTGGCCACTGGAGACAGTATGAGTCATTGGGGTGCCCCCATTGGGCACAGAACCTCTTTCTGAATGAGAGGTGATTCTATCCGCTTGTCCATCGGAATCAGACGTGACGATTGTAGCTTCTTGATCGGGTTTGGATCGGCGCTTGGCCGGCGGTTTCGGAGTCGGGAAAATGCATGGGGTTTTCACCCGGTAACAGTTACCACAAACCGGGTGGACTTCGTCACATTTAATCTTGCGGCGCTTGCACTCGTTGCATCCCGCCCGCGAGTATTTGCGCTTGACAATAGGCACTTTGGCCATGAAGAACAGTGACTGGAAGACAGTAAGAAACGCACATCTGTAGGTGTGCATGTAACGTTAATGTTGCGGAGGGGCGGGGCGGGCGGTACTAGATGAGGTTCCTAATTTGTACATGCTTCCGAAAAAAGGACATCAGCCTTCTAACAGGCCTTTAACGAGAGTGCACTTGTCATATTGAAGTGCCAAAATTTGAAGCGCATGCAACGCAGAAATATTTTCCGATTCTGTGGGTCTACAAAAGATTAAAAAAAAAAAAAAAACAATGCACTTGGATAGGTGTCTGCGCGACCGTTGGTTTCTGCACATGCATTCAAATTGCACATGCATTCAAATTGCACATTGCAGCAGAATGAAGATGGTCAAGATAAACACAACACAGAAGAAAAGTCCGCAAAAGGAATGCTATTCGAAGCAAACGCCCGAAAGTTCAAGTGGCATTGAGATCAATTGATACTGTTATTGTTGACCTGCATAAAAGAAAACCTTAGACTCATGGACGCAATGAAGTAGTTAAGAATACTGCAGAAACAAAATCAAAAGGGAGTAGAAAAGAAAATATTTCAGTACATTTTATTATGACTGCATTTGTGGCAATTTTGTACCACTATGTCACTTTTATGTCACTTCTTTACCACTTCTATGTCACTTTTATGCCACTTTTATGCCACTTTTATGTCACTTCTGTACCACTTCTATATCACTTTTATGCCACTTCTGTACCAATTTTATGCCACTTCTGTACCACTTCTATATCACTTTTATCTGTCTCGAAACATCTCTCCCTCAGGATAAGTAATTTCTGGCATGACGTCTATTTATTGTATAATTATTTGGAAAATTGTCTCTTTTTTCATGTCATTGAGCTGCCCTTTCATATTCTGACTTTTCTATTGAAATCGCCGATCTATTCTCTCATACTTCTTCCTGCTCCTAAGATGTGCAATTATGGGCAATTCACGAGGCATAGCTGCGCTATTTCATCCTCTGTTGGGCTACTAAGCACGGCACTAATTGTGAGATGCCCTGTCCTTGTATTTTGCACGTTACCTTTCTTTCCATTCTGTTCGAATTAATAAGGTGAATCGAGCAGGAGACCCGTTTTTCAATTCCCGTTGTATCATACTTTGAGTGCCCTGTGAAGATTTCCTAGTTGCGAGGGACACCACCGAAAGATTGAAACTGTGATTATTCGGTTTATACGCTGTATGGTGGTTCTGAAATTTCCCTTGTGTTGCTGTCTCAGTTCTTTCGTAGCATCCGTGCAAAACCGAGTACTGATCCCTTTCTATGCATTTCTGCGTTTTCCTCTTTCCCTTTATTTTTGTTTCCGTGTTTTTCCAAGATAATAATTACTGTCCCTGGAGCAGACTATTCTAACTCTTCAAGTTTTCACTTTGCTGGAGACGGGCGCGATGCCGGCCCTGAAGAGGCAGGTCAACTTCGCAGAGCGCGACAGGTCGCCTGATTGCCGGCGGCGCCTGCGAAGAACCAGAAGCGCCCTGCGAAGAACTCAAGGCGCGCGCATTTGTTTGGCGGAACCAGCCAAACCCTAAGTTAACTGCACCAAAACTTCCTGCCAAACCGAAGCACAATAAAGCCACCAGCTTCCAACTAAGGGGCCGGACAAACCCATTGATGGCCTCGCCGAGCGTTTCGGCACCTATGCGTGCTCGTCCCAATTGATGTGGGTCACGGTTCATACACTTTTCCCATCCAGTGCAAGCTTCCTCCAAGGCGGGCGCCCGCGCTTCGGCCCCGCATCGATTTCTGAAGTACTCCCGCAGACAACGCAGAATCTCGTGCATGGCATCCAGAGTATACATATCAATTTTATGGTGAATGTCTCGCCGGACTGTTGCCACACCACAGTAAACCAAGTAAATCACGGCCATAACGAGTACTAGATTAAGAAAGAGTTGGAGATATAGCAGTAGAATGAAAGGCGTCTTTGGATCAGCCCAGCGGCTTGCGTGAGGGTCCCCGTTCACTTTCTCCTTCGTAAACTTTCCTGGCATGGTACCGCCTAGCTCTAGCGTGGTTTCAGCTTCGCCGTAGCAGACTACTTCTGTTGTGGGCGAAAAGTAAACTTTGGATGCCCGGCGCTGCAGTCCTCGAGTCTTCAAAATGGGACGCGGAGTCTCGATTGGCGAGAGCAGAATATCGTCTGGCCCAAGATGATTAGAACCTAAGGGCGTGGATGTTTCGAACGCCATGAAGTATCAAGTGTCACAAATGATGCACCCAGATGCGTGAGCATCAACATGCGCGCCAACAGTGAAGATGCGCGAGCTACTCCAAGGCGATGCGCATTATGCACTATGCGGGCATCTCTTGTTGACCGTATACGCCATTACAAATGGAACGAAGATGAAGAATCTCCGCAGAAGCCAAATGACAGTCAAGTGGGAGACGTACAAGATGCCCAAACTCCAGAGAAGCGAGATCACAAAGCCAGAAGACCAAACATGAAGCTCCAAATGGGAGACCAACACAATCAGTCTGCAGCAATACGGCTGTCTCTACAGACACGAGATCGAGTCAATAAACCACGCACAGGTGCCTCCAGTCGTATATTCAAGCGAGTATCGAGATCCGAATCAAACAATCTGGAAGTTCTTCCTGATCTACCACCACTGCTCTCTCCAGACCTTACACTCCTCTTCATCGGATTCAACCCTGGTGTTGAGTCCTCACGTCTGCAACATCACTACGCACATCACACAAACCTTTTCTGGAAGCTTTTCAACCAGCTGGAAATTCTCAAAGCCGTGGCAGAAACGCGCCTCATCGGCGATACCCCGCATCTTTCTGAGACTTTCCACTCGCTTTATCTGTCAGAAAAATGCATTGCTACAGCCCAGGACGATCTCCGGCTCGTGCCTCTAGGCATTGGATTTACTGATCTTGTGCTACGGTGCACGCCGTCGGCACAGTCCTTGTCTACGCTGGAAAAATCCGAAAATGTTCCCCGTGTTTTCGCCGACATTCAGTTGTCTACAGCTGACGTTCTTGTGTTCGTCGGTAAAGGCGTGTGGGAAGCTTTTGTTCGACGCTTGGACTCGCTCAAAAGTTTACGTTCGTTCCGCTGGGGTCTACAGCAACATAGTCGTGTGCTTGATCTTTTCTATGAACAGTGTGGGTACAGGCCCCGAGTATTTGTGATACCAAGCACGTCTGGGTTGGTGGCGCTGGTTTCCTTTAGTGAGAAGTTGCGTCTTTGGCAGGAAATTGCGCTTCTGGTAAGATCTTTAGATGTGAAGCAGACGAAATAGGCTGAAATGAAGCACAAGTTTTGCTGCTTTCCATCCGTAGTGGCCGGGCTCTAAGGCATAGATATGAACATTCATAAGTGTTGATTTGGTACTTGAATGTCAATTTGATTCATTATAATGAAGCGTTGGCTCGTGTAGTTGTTGCCACGATTCGGTCATTTCCTTTTCCCTATTTCTCATCATTCTTCATCTCTTAACTTTGAAGTGAATCTCCTAAAATAGTCATTCGCTTCTATGATGTCAGGAGGCCAATAAAAGACCAGTTTTTCCTAAAATCTTCAACAAAAGGACCGCCCTCAATAAATTAATAGAGTTCACATTTTCTCAGCGCCAAACACGCTCGAATGCTTTGTCAACATCCTCGGTAAACTTCGCCTGACTTTCGTCGCTCCATTTCTCACCAAACTGGCCAAAATTCTCCGTGAAAAGTTTATCCACAATAGTCCTCATATACTGGCATTGGCGCTCGCTATAGCATTCTTCGTATCTTAATTGTCTTAATGCCTTTTTCTGCACATCAAGACATTTCGTTGTGTTCTTGATTTCGTCCGTACAATGGTTGGCACTCACAAACAGCCACCCTTGGTAACAATCCACCACTGCCTGTTGGATTTCAGCACAGTTAATCCCCACAACTTTGTCTAGCTGGTTTTCCCGCTTGTACTGGGCAAATTGGAACGAGTATGCCCCTCCATTTCGTGCAAGAACTCTGCCAACTTGGGCGTCTTTAGAATCGCCCAGAACATGCGTGTGACGTCTTGTTGCAGAATCTGCTTCGTCAAAAAAGCCCACTAGATTCGCCGGAAGCTCTTTTTCAAGCTCCGAAATATCTTTGTCTTTGGTTCCGAACGGCCACATATCGGCTACTGGAAATCTGTACCGATGCCTGCTTTATATTTGTGGTGCACGGGTGTAAGTGTAGAAGTAGATCCGAAGTTGATGAACTTTGTGAAATGATTAATTCAGCGAAACATTGATGACATTCTGGCTCTTTGTTTCTGACGGCTTACGTCAACTTACAACGTTCCCTACTCATTTGAAATCGGATTCACCGTATTATAAATTATGCTTACGTAATCGCACATCCGGCCTTGATTTTAGAATATCGTATTAATGGCATTCGTTTTTAATCCCTGGATCAACAAGGATAACAATGAAGCTATCAACAATGAAGCTATCGAAAAATCGCCTACTGTCCTGTTGGTGGCACAATCCACCTCGTAATGTCACGTGATGAAACCTTATACCAGTGTTGGAGCAAGAATCGACCGTATTTTCAACGCTTACTGCAATTTTTGTGGCTCATGGTTCTTCAGGTTTCTTTCCCGGCCGATGGTGAGAGTTTTCCATCAGAATGGCTAGCACTCGAGTGTATTTTCACTCAATAAAAAGTTCAATGGATCCGAAAACACACGACGGCCCATTGATCTTCTTCCCATTGCCCACTGGTATTCTCCTTGCTCTTGAAATATGTCCATTCTGTGTCAGAATCGATGCATACTCTTTTAGCTATTATTAGGCGCAATTTTCCCTCTCGATGTAGCTAAGAACCGAGAGAGATGTGATTTTTTAGGCGATGAGAATAACGTTAATTATTTGGTTTCATTTCTGTTCTTTTTCGCCAGTTTCATGGCTTTTAAGCATACCAATGACGTCAGCATTTTGTTGATTATACGCGGTCGAGTACACCCTCGAAAATACGCCCCACCTCCACGTCCAATTTATTCAAAATGCTGAATTCTCCAGTCTGTTTCTCCGCAAACAATGTCCTTCGGGTTCGCTCAAGTTTAGACACAATCTCAAAGCGTAAACGAGAGATGATTGGAGCCAACCGCACAATCTGGGTCCCACTCATTTTCTGCACACCAGACTTTGCAGTGTAGCCATCAATGACGAGACATAATCGAGTGTCTAGCGATTGGAAAAAGGTGAAAAAGTTGAAAAAGTACGCTTCAGCTGCAGCAGTGTCAGACTTTGAGAATACAGGAAGCTCATAGTGCACTATCCAGTCCTCAAAGTCCCCACAAATCCTAATTAAGTACTCTTCTTGGCCAAAGAGAGGCGTATTGGGATTCACCAGAACCCAGATAAGATCAATAATCTCAGAAATATCATGCATGAGCTGCTCGAGTGGGTACAATTCTTCGCCTGCCTGGTTCTTGACAAATCTTCTCTGGACCTGGAGTAGTTTGCTGTCGATGAAGCTCACAATGCGGCTCTGCTGGGCCCGTGAAATGCCCTCCTGCTGCGACTGGGCCACTTGCGCCTGTCGGACGGCGTACGCATCATCAAACGGAAGAGTCCACAGAACTATTTCAAGTGGCGGAGAGGCCATGCGCTGGCCCCCTGTGTGCGATGGTTTGGGCGATTCTTTGGATGTGGAAACGACCGATTGTGGGGATTGGGAAATGTCGTCATCTGCCTCGTCTTCTTCTAAATCGGGGTTGAGATCTAATGCACCAGCCTCAAACTGCTCTGTCGGTAGCAATACCTCGGTATCTGGTGCCACATGTTGCGGCGTTCGAGGTGTGTCAATTTGTTCCTGTTCGCTCATGATTATGGGATTCTATGGAACCTCTTGCTATGCCTGGTGCCTGACCACATTAGCACCTGCAGGACCACAGAATGCGAGCCCATCATAAATCGGTACCCGCATAATACGCACACCCGTGCACCACGTTGCCTAAACTCAAATGGCGATCCCCATGCGCATACAAAATTTGCGCTATATGTGGTCTCGTGCAGTTTACATTTTTGGGGCTCCTGTGCCCCTCGCGCGATATCTCCGAACCTAGTCCGCACCCGGACTCCGATCCTCATGCCAAAAGTATATTTCTTGTGTCGTTTAAGTTGTCAACATATTACTCACTTTTTTACCACAGTCTCCTTTCAGAAACGCCTCTATATACCCCTTTGTGTTCTACTTAGACCATCTCGCCCTGACCTTGCAGGATTTCTGACTGAATCTTTTTAGAGGGAGACCCCATCATTAATTTACCTCATCAGATAGATCCTTATCTTGATTGTTGTTGTGATTTCCGCTCCATCTCAACAAGGAAAACCCACCAGCATCTGATCCTTGTTTCCCAGAAACAACACGCAAGTTATTTTTGCTTCGTTGGTGATTTATTTTATTTTTTTTGTTTGGCTTCACCATCACTTTATTGCCTCCTCACGTCATAGTCATTTTCCATATTTTTGTGGACAAATTCCCTTCTAAACATCTCTAACAATGCCAGTGACTCAAACACCCCCTGATCTCAAGCAAACAAGGCTGCAAAAGCCACTCAAGGCTGTAAAAATTGCACCCCCTGGTTTTAAGTTGCCGGTGGCGGCTGCGCCTGAGAGAGCTCCGCGGTTGCCAGCGCGGGAAGTGTCAGTTGCATCTAAACGGCGCCCAACTGTTCGGATCCCGCGCGCCAGCCCTTCGTCCCGTCCCACTAATACCGTCTCGGACTTTTTTGTGTCAAAAAACGGACGCCATTCTCCATACGTTCCCCATTTGCACACGCCATATCTCAGGCCAAACGCGCAATTTGTCGGGGAACAACAGAGCGGCACGTCTCGTTATGACATACAGGTTGTGCTCAAGTCTGTCGATTGGGAGAGCTCCATCGTCACCGGTTTCTTTCGCATCAGTGGTCTCACAGATGACCACCCTATCATCACCACGTGCTTCAAGGGTGAGATCATCAACAACCCTCTCGGTGGCCGTCCTTACTCGTTTGCCACAGATGACAAATCATGGGGATCTTCATTAGGAAATGATTTGGACCATTGGCGGAAACTCACCATGTCGCCACGTGACTTGCTGGATGCCCAGCTTCGGGAGAAATTGGCTCGTATCCACGCAGGCGTTGAGCAGCAAAATTACATTTACATGCGCTGGAAAGAGGAGTTCCTTTTACCTGATTCCAGAGTAAAACTGCTCAAGAACGCATCGTTTGAAGGCTTTTATTATGTGGTTTTAAATATTGGCCCGCGCCGCGGCCTGCCCGGCTTTAGTGCAGACTTAAACCCAGGCACAATCAGTGGATTATACTTCCACACGCGTAATGAAAAGTTCCAATCATTGTCGCTTCGCTATGTGGAATCTCGGGATAGTGGGGCGTCGTTTGACTTTGCTTAGTTGCTGAAGTAGGCGAATAATTGCGCTTTCAATTTCGCAGCGACATTGCGCAATTTATTCCGTCTCTGGGATCCAATTTTGTTGCTTCCCCAAGAGACATGGTCTATTACCCTTTTTCCCAATACCCGTTTCCAGCATAGCCATTTTGGTCTCTTTACTTTCCCTAATTCTTCTCCCTTTCTGCCGGCAGAATCGGTGCAACATTGTCATTTGTTTGTTTTGATTTTAATACACGTCTACAATCACCTCCAAAATGGAAACTATCTATTCTTTTGTGTCTCTGTGGGCGTAAATCTTAGCAGTGTAAGGCTCCTCGAAAAGCAATGCAATCTTATACATCACATAGACAAAAGCGGTCACCATAATACCCGCGGGTTTCCCGTACCACAAGGCCGTACCCAAGAAGCACAATGTAGATCCATTGTACATTGGGTTGTCATTCACGTTGAATGGAAATGAGGTGACCCGTTCCTTCATCAATATTCCAAAATAGTCACCCAAGTAAGTTCCTGTGACACCCAATGCCCACATTGACGTCAACACAAACACATTTCCGACCGCAAATGCCGCCACGGCGGCTGCCTGGACTGCCGTCGACTCCAAAAGAGGGGCGTACGTTGGTTGCTCAAGCAATGCCTTGTGGTACACGTGATCACGGTAAAGCCCCAACAAAAAGATTGTGGCTGCTAAAAGATAACACCCTCTGTAAGCGCCTCCAGCAGCCTTTGTGAGAAAATGAGTCTTATGCTCTGCCCGGGCAACAATGTTCCAGAAGATAGGGTTAAACAGAATACATGCGACGGCGTATTTCAACAGTGGTGACAAGTCAATGTAATCCAGGAAATGAGTGATGAGGTAGGTCAATTGCTCCGTCTTCATGTTTCAGGATTTTCGGGTTCTTTCCTCTTTTTGCAGCTGTTGCTATTTTTATGCCACAAAATCTCCAGATGGTCTCGAGACCAAATCGTTTTACCCCAGATCTTATATAGATCTCCAGGTCGCAAAATTGCATGTGATTTTTGCCATCCGTCACGTGTTGGCCAACATTTGCAACCAACTACCCTGCCACTTAGTTGACGTGACTTTGAACACGTCTGCCTTTAGTATATAAGTACATTGTTCTCCTTGGCTTTTTTTGACCATCTGTTTCTTCTCTTTTACCTCCATTTACCCGTCAGCGATCTTTTTTTTTTACGGGAGCTGTGAGGTCAATAGGGCTCATGATTTAGACGGATGTTCGAGAACCAACCCAGAAACCCATGTTCTAGCAGAAGTCTGATTGTCTTCATCTACTCAATCTCGTCAATGCATTTATTGTATAATATTCTCTTTGAACAGTTTAGTGACAACTCTAAAAAGCCTAGTGCTTGGGTGTACAGGTGTTTTGTTGACCTGAGGTGTACGGTGGTTCTGGTACGATAACGTCTGGACTACTGGCGGCAAATTAGTACCACCTTCATCATCTATGAGACATAGGGTAACATTTGTCCATTCGGAGGGGAATGAAAACATTTCCAAATCTATCAATTCGACGTACGTTGAGTTGAAAGATATCGGTACCGTTAGTCGTGAAGATAAATTTACGTTTGATGTTGAGCCTCACAAGTTTATTAAGACATTACGAGTGCAAATAACAAAGGATTATGAAACCACATCGACAACTGCTCCTTTCGGTTACCTGTACCAACCTGGGATTCATATATACGTCGTTCCGGAACCAAGACCTGAGGTGAATGAGAGAGCCAAGTTTTATGAAGAGGTCAACGCTGTCCTTGAGGAGAAGTTTGGTATCACGGTGGATGAACCGGACTGGATCTTATCACTCAATTCCTTCTACTTTCATACTAGTGATGTTTCTAGAGCTTCACCGAAGTTGGGCTGGAAAGTTCAAGAAGGGTGGGATGTTCTCGATTTAACTTACACCAATTCAAAAATTGTTCTCAAGACCTTCGAGGCAGTCCTGAATAGACTTGCTGTTGCTAACACCACGGACTACACAGAAATTGGAATCTTTGGTTTCGATAATAACTCGACACCGGATGATTTGATTCTATCAGGCGCACGGGTGGTGCTCAATGACACAACAAATGATAAAGATGATGACGGTTTTGTACACCGTACGATGTTTCATTTAAAACCAAGACACAGATCTGTTGATCCTGTCCCCATTGAATATAAGAAAAATGGTTTGCATCCAATTCTCCAATTGGAAAAAATGCCACGTTTGCCAGCCGATCCAGACGTGCGTAATTGCAAGTTGTTTTGCTATTTTACATTGGAGAATCCTGTTTTCCTCGATCGGTATCAGATTCCAGATCTGACTAATATTCTAGCTACTTATGGCCCGAACAATCTTGAACTTCCTCTGTATTCGATTGACGGATGGGGAAATGAGGTTTTGATGAACATCGAACGCGATGCAAAATTTCCGCTTGAATTGACATTACACACACGTTATCAACTTCCAAACCTCACTTTGAGTCATACTTCTGCGCTCATTGATAAGCCATATTTATTCTATGGGTGCGATGCTAGTGCTGATGCATTTTTACTAAGCAATTCTCCGTTCGATAACAAGAATAAAATCGGAGGAACTTACGAAAAGTTTTTCACTGATGATACGATATTTTATAAGGCAGGGAGACTGGGTACTTTCAAGGTCGATATCCCCAACGCCTATGGTCTGGAACTGTACGTGAACTTCGTGACATTTGCGGTCTTGTTTGTCGGTTTATGGATGATAATCTCAAAATTGTTAAAGACGAGAACAAATGAGAGCAAGAAAAAGGATTGATGCTCTTTCTTAGAAGCACTCAGGTTGCAATCCATGAAGAGGGTTAACTATGGGCTATTGTTGTTCGTCCGTGTAGTGACATTTGTTATATACGACGTTGTTGCTCAAGTTTGTTTTATTTAATGGTTACTAGCTTGAAACACTTTTGATTCTGTTAGCAGCAAACTGTACATAACCGGATTACAAAAGTGCATATCGAAGTACAGACGTTGATAGAATTAAGCTTCAGGCTACATCACTGGTTTTAAAAGCATCTCGACAAACCCTAGCACCCGACAAACCTTAGCACCCGACAAACCTTAGCACCCGACAAACCCTTGCATCTCATCTTGTAAAACATCAGTACATCATTACTTAAGGACCCGTGCCTCTAAATGAATAACACCCGTGCACCAATGCATAAAACATCCGTACATTTTTAGACCCGTACATCATGGACTTAAAAACCCATACATCTCATAAATAAACCCGTACATCATCGGCTTAAAAACCCATACACCTTGGTGAGAACATCAGGACATCCTTGAAGTACACCCGTACATTTAATTATAATAATAAGCGCTTAGCGTCAATCTCTAACGATGGCCACTATTCTAGAGATATAACCAGAAAATAATTAGCTTTCTAGTAATGGTTCATGCTCGGCTGAATATGTAAGTGAAAAAAGGAAAGATTAAAGAAAAGAGCTCTTCCGATTTGTGCATTTTATTCACAAGGTTCACGTTAAGACAAGCGAAAACGCTAAGGGCCAACCGAGCCTATCTAAGCAAGTTTTTGACTTTATTTCTTATGTAATCAGGAAACGATTTCGTGTGCACCAAGCGCCCCCATTTTAGAACGTTTGGAGCCCTCCCAACCCGTTTCCAATCTATCTATAAATACCCTCACAACTCCTCCTTCTCATGAGATGGAACACCCACCGGGATCACGCGGTACATCACGTACAAGTTTCCGTGTTCATCCTCGCCCGGAATAGGCATGCCGTGTTCTGTAATTACGTCAATCTGGCCGTCCACCACCACAGAGCCGGCGTTTCTATGAAGAACAAGCTCATCGCCATCGAAGAGACGTACCACGTGTTTCCAGCCTCCATGTGTTGCTTCCTTCGTGGTGAGGACCTCTGTCCGGTAGAGATGGTTGCCAATTCTTCGGAAGCCCCAATTGCCGCTGGCGTCTTCGGTCACAAGAACATTCATGTTGCCTGCGACCCAATCGGGGCTTTGGTCTCCTTCGCCTTCAAGAACCTGCACGGAGTTCCGTGGAGATCCTGGTGCAACGTACACTTTGTAATGACGGTCTGCTCGTTCGGTTCCGTGTCCTTTGCATGTTTTACACACGTGAGCAATTGTAGAACCTTTACCGCCACACTTGTCACATGCGGTCTGGAACTGCTGGGTCATTGGCCCCATTTGCCGCCTAATGGTCACAACACCACTACCACCACATTGCTGACATTGGTGGCGTTTCCCGTCGGCGCTTCCACTTCCCAGGCAGCTCAGACAGACGTTGTTCATTTGAACATCAAAATCGATATCACGCCCCAAAAAGAAGTCCTGCAACGACATACGCAAGCGCACTTGTGTGTCAGGGCCTCTTCGTTGTCGTTGTCCGCCTCGCTGGCCGCCATGTCCGCCGTTTTGGAAGAATTGGTTGAAAATGTCGCCAAAGTCGAAGTTGGCGCCACCGCCGCCGCCATGAGGATCGGCATCACCAAAACGGTCGTAATTCAGCTTCTTTTCCGCATCGCTCAAAATCTCGTACGCTTGCCCGATCTCAATAAACCGATCGTGGGCCTCTGGTGCTGAATTCTTATCTGGGTGGTATTGCTTGGATAACCGCCGATATGCCGATTTGATTGTTTTCTCATCGGCATCTCTTCCAATATCGAGCACTTTATAGGGATCAAGCGCATTCACAAGTCCGATGAGAAACGAAACAAACACAAACACCTTCATGTTGTCGATTCACTGTTGTAGCTTTTGACGTAAATGGGAAACCTACACGTATCACTGTTTGGTCACGTGCATGATGTCTCGGTTGTATGCAGGCATCATATGAAGGCCAAGTGGCGGCAATGTTTTACTTTTTTACGGCGGAACGGAATCACAAAAAAGTGTATAACTGGAATGAGACTAAATGTTACGGTTGAGGTTCTTTTTATGTATACTCTTTTGGATTTTCCCTACTAAAGAGTTCGTTAGATCGAGATGAAGACCTGCATCCTGCGATTTTAACGGACGATCAATTCAAGAAACGGTTTCGTGGTCTAGTTGGTTATGGCATCTGCTTAACACGCAGAACGTCCCCAGTTCGATCCTGGGCGAAATCACTTACTTTTTTTTGAGAATTCTCCGACTGATAATGAAAATAGGCAAAGTGGTTGAGATTTTTATTTCCTAGAGTAATAGTAATGTGATAGTTGTGGATATGTACTTTTAAGAACTTTCTCCTCTATATACACACAACCTGCTTAGTTATCGTAAATGGTTTCGTGGTCTAGTTGGTCATGGCATCTGCTTAACACGCAGAACGTCCCCAGTTCGATCCTGGGCGAAATCACTTACTTTTTTCAGTCTTATCATTTGTTCAGTCACGTGAGCATCGATCTGAATGTAATAAGAGTAACTCTACCATCACGACGAAGGCAGGGATAATGCATGAGGTCATTTCTTTTTCATGTTCTCATGATGCCGGGCATCTTCTAACGCATCTCTACAATGTCCAAGAGTCACACATTCCGTATTCCAAGGATACAAAACTCACGCATTCTAACGACGTTTTTCTATGGCCTATCAAGGTTGGAACGAGGTGCAATTACTACCCTCGGAGCATCAATTTGGAGTTCAATGGCGGTTATGGGCATCTAGGCAAATATGAGTATCACCAGCCAAAAGTAGACGTGAAAATGTTTGGAGATGATGTGAAAATCCAGCAGGAAAATCGATTGGAGAAGAATGATTTTCAGCAGGTTCTAGACGCCGGAGGACAGCCGGATTCGTCTCTTCTTACTCCAGAAAATACAAAATATTGGTCTGATTATAATAAGCTTATTTACAAGCCTTCGTCTCTTCTTGAGTTGGAGAATTTCAAGCATCCAGGGGTTCACAAAAACTTTCAGAATTTCCAATTCAAAGACTACGATAATGGCGAAGAAGAGTACGCCTCTATTTCTGATAGTGTTGATGAATCCTTTAGAAAGAGTTTGGAAGCTCTGGACACCATTCAAGGGATAAATTTTGTCAGTGAAGTGGATTCAGCGTGGGGCGGCTTGACCAATGAAATGCTCATACAATTAAAGGACGAATACTTCAATAATGGCGTTAATTCAAAGTACAACTTATGGAGTTATGGGCTCTTATCTGAGAAGGCTAATATGTTGACTCGAATCAAATCTATGGTGGAATTCTCCAAGAACTCCACATTATTTTTCCCACTAAATTTGGAACAAACAACGTCGTCTTTATTTAAAGACATTGATGTTTCTTCACCGTGGCACCGTGGCGCAGTCAATGCCATGTTTGTCAATCTGATTTGGGGGCTCAACTGCCAAATTGAGCAGCCTGTTCGAATGGCGGAAATCGAAGCAAACGTCTTCCAAGGCTACTCGGGACGGAACATTGTTAACAGCATCCGATTACAAGAAGATAGGGGTGGAAAAGTCCAAAGTTTGCAAACGCTGGACTTTGGAATCGTCTCCGATGTATCCATACTGGATATGTACCTGGGTAAGATTCCCGATCCTCAGCCAAATTATATTGATCTTGGTGTTAGTGGTGACGGAAGAACAATCGGCACGAGCTCCATTATTACCAAGAACCCACAAGAAGAATGCTCGGCAGTCCAGTACGCCAATAAGTACATTGATGAGATTGTGGATGTAGGAGGATTTCCTCCTATTGTTCTGAGCCCGTTCCAAGTGACCTTTGGGCAAAACGACTCGATGAGAGATTTGCTCAAGCTGTATCGCAAGGTGATTGAGCGGGTCCGGCTCCCGCAGCATTTGAAGGTGATTGGAGATAAGCTGGAGTTGATTGAGGATCTTTCGTTGATGATTGAGGAGTACACGTTGGGCTACGAAGACGACTCTGATTATGAGTAGACAATGGAGTATGTAGGCACCGAAAGCATGTGGAGTCAATAGTTTCATTGAGGACGTTCTTGAGTCTCTGCAATTTCTAAGTGTCGTCTGAATCTCATAAGAATGGCGATACCTATATAAGCAGGGACTACAATAGAGACGAAAAGAAATGGAAAATCAATAGCCGTGCAGAGAAACTAATTTAACCAGCCATCTTCCCCTGCCCTATATTTTTGGACATGTATATGTAGGAGAGATTGGACACTCCAGTCCGTCGTAGACCAACTGCAAAAGTATATAATGGTATTGAATAGCAAACTCTATTTTTCAGTAAGAGTAATATATGTAGTAGTCACTAGAAGCAACTGTATGTGCATTATTTTAATTATGCCAGCAGGAGAGCAATAGGATCAAGTTTACTATACTAGAATAAGGAAAGTAACTAGTTTTAAATGAGTAACTCATGAATTGTTTTTTGTTACTTAGGTTGAATGGTATAGTTTATTATTAGATTCATTATCTCTGACTGTTGGTAAGTCGCTACGCCAGGCAGACCTTCATGCAATTACGCTCATCGAATGAGGGTTACAATATGGACCATGCCATGCCACTTCTAGGATTTAATAGACATGCCGTAACAGAGTACTCGATCAATATTATAGGTACCTAGTACGTTTGCTTTTATAGGTGTTCAGAGCAGTTAAGGATTATCAGGATGAGCCAATTGGTGCATTATAGACATATGTAATCTATGGACCAGGATCCCCCCAAAATTTATCTTATTACATCTCTATGATCTGTGGTCTGTGAATCTGTGGTCTGTGAATCTGTGATCTGTGGTCTGTGAATCTGTGACCTGTGATCTATGATCTGTGGTCTGTGTTCTATGTTCTGTGGTCTGTGATCTATGTTCTGTGGTCTGTGATCTATGATCTATGACTCTATGAATCATGACTCTATGACTCTATATCTATTAGGATCTCACTCTCAACTTATTCTTACCTACATCTATCTATTCTGATCTGTAGGGAATCAGGAATATAATTGCAAGTGGTATATGCGGATGTCCTTCTGTTGATAGTTGATTTCTCCTACCGATTTCATGATATGGTTTTCATCACTTAATAAACTTTATACGCACAATGTGGTACATAAATCGAGATCAAGATAAAAAGATAAATAATGAATGGGTAAATGGATAAATGGTGTAATAGTTTCGTGGCCAATATGAAGAAGACTAGCAACCAAGGCCATTGAAGGACTGAAGCACAAGACAATTAATCAGCGTATTTTTGGACGGTTCTGATGTAGTGACCATTTACTCTAATAATAAATTTTCAGTCTGAATATTTGTAATGCTATTAGGTGACAATTAGAAGTCTCACGTAGTTCAGACCAGAACGTATGCATGTGTATCGGGCAGTTCGACCCGCCCACCGCTCATGGCCATATTGTGGAGGGAGCAGTGCCTTGAAGAAATTGAATATTATGCTCCGGACTGGTATTGAATATATGATAATCGCCTCCTTACATAATATATATTACTAGATGATGCCTCACTATGGTAATTCTTGTATCATAGCCAACGTACCCAATTCAATCACAATGTATAGGAACGTAACAAAATCACCACAAAAAAAAAAGCAAAAAAGAGGAAAAACTCTGATTTCACTCACTCTTGATTATTCTTGAAACTTGAATTGGGATTTGTCCGAGACGAATTAGTTATGGGAGCCCAGGAAGCAGGCGAATCAACAGCAACTTGACAAAAAACATACTGTCTGACCAGTTCTTTTAAGCCAGCCATTTTTTGGGCTCTCTCTCTCTCTCTCTCTCTCTCTCTCTCTCTCTGCTTAACGTCCAATCCAGCTGTGCTGCCCTACCTACTCGTTTCCTTTCAAGACCATTCAAAATTCTACATTCGTAACTCTCCAGAATACTCTAAGACGCATGTGTAAACACAATCTATTACATCGTGATCCGTTATTGAAGGTTTGGTTGGTTGAACCTCTACTAATAAACAGTACGGTTCTTATATATTCCACCTAAGAAACGGTCTTCTCCACCAAAAAGATACCGTACTTGTCCTTCAAAGTCTTCATGATTGGGTCGTTGATGTCAGACGACATTGGGGCCAACAATCCTTTCTTAGACAAGGTGCCGTCCAAAATTTGCTGCGTGGCCACAGCGCATGGAACACCAACCAATTTGGCCATAGAAGAATATCCTTTTGGATCACCGTAGTCAACCAACGTAGAAGTTCTGACCTCCTTGGAACCATCGGCCCATTCAATACCAAACTTGTGTTGCAAGCAAACCAAGTCTCTTTCACCTTCCTCGTATTGCATCAATTCCTCCAACGTAGCACACAATGTGTCCAATGGGTTGCCTCTAGGAGTAGTCTTCTTGTCAGAGAACAAACCCAACCATTTCAAACCAGCAAGGATTCTGGTCTTGTCCTCTTCGTCCTTGAAGGTGGCCAACTTGGAAATGGTGGCAACAAGATCAGATTCAGAGTTGGAAGGAGCACCAATCAATTGGGCAAACGCGTCCTTCCATGGGATAGACTCCTTGAACGCAGGGTGTTCGTCCTCACGCAAGAATCCCAAATCAACAAGAACCTTGATGAATTCAGGGAATCCCTGGTAACGCAAAGTACCTCTGATCACAGTCTCCGCCTCTGGAATGTTGTACAACTTCTTGTAGGTGGTGGAGTCTCTGTTAGGGTAAGCAACAAACGCAAATCCTGGATAAATAAAGTATGGCTTAGCTGTGGCCATTAAGTCCGCGGACTTCACGTCTTCAACCTTGCCATCCTTCCAGTAAGAAGCAGAATTGGTCAATGCCAACAACACACCACGGGAAGACCAAGAGAATTTGTAACCCAATGGGTTGTCGGAGTTTTCTGGCGCAGGCAATCCTCCACAGTAAGACAAGAACAGCTTGATCTTACCGCCAGCTTGGTGAACTTCCTCAATGGTCTTAACGGCATACAAATGGTCAATACCAGGATCCAACCCGATTTCGTTCATAACAGTGATGCCTGCATCTTCGATTTGTTGTTCTAATTCTTTTAACTTTGGGTTGATGTAAGAAGTGGTGACGACATGCTTCTTATTCTTGATGGCACTCTTGACCACGAGCACGTGATAGATGTAAGGAATCAAGGAAATGACAAGATCAAACTTGGCAACCGCAGCATCAAGAGCAGCCTCGTCGGTGACATCGAGAGAAATGGCATTGGCGACATTTCCTGCCAATTCCTTAGCCTTGGACAATGTTCTGCACGCAACAGTAACTTCGACATCTGGGGTAGCAGAAAGGATATCTACGGTGGGTTTAGCCACGAAGCCGGAGCCCAATAAAAGAACTTGCTTAGCCATTGGGGAAAAGAGTGATGGTGGGGATGGGATTTTTGCAAGGTGGAGGGTCTCTTATGTCGGACCGTGGGGCCGGCATATGATGAGTCACTTAAGGCAAAACGATAGGCGATAAGGGCAGTATGCAGTAGTATATGGGGACCCAGCGGCGGTAATTGGTGGTGGAATTGGAGAAGACATGTGGTGGAATTTGGAAAAAAAAAATAAGCAATGTCTGGAAATGAGATGGGTTTGGTGTCTGTGGACATTTGGCTTGCAACGTGTGTTGTTGGGATGTTTTTTTTTCTTCTTTCGTATGTTCAGTAGACTGACACCTTCTTAGTCTAGAAGGTATAACCGCGACCGAAGTCCAGGCTCCACCCAATAAGAATAGTTATCGTTTTATAAAGGTCCAGAACGGGTTGAGGATACTGTCACATTACGATTCTTGTACTTTTTACAAAATTGCTTCGGTGTTTTTTTTTTGCAATTTTTTGGTTTGTGCCTTGTTTGGGTACTTCCAGCGAAAAATAGAAAAGGGAAGTACTAAGCGAGCACTGGTTGCACTATCAAAACGTTTACTGAAGTAGATTGCACACGTATTTTTCTTCCACCACGAATCTTTTCAGCATCAGTAGAATGAACAAAAGCCTGTTTTCTTTAGCCCTTTCTATACATTAGTTCAGTCACGTGACACCTCTAGATATTCGTTCTAGACAGAAATACAAAAATCATCAATGAAGTATATCAATATATGTAAATTAACAGTATGCAGAGCTTACTGAGATTCCCTAAGTAGTTTTCCAAATGCTTGCGCTGTAATGCTTGACAAACGCAATCGGATCCGACACCTTATTGTCCTTTGGAATCTCGAGATCCGAGGCAAAAGATTTCACAGGCAAGACCAAAATATCACTCACCAATTTGGGCGTCTCCATGGCGTGGAAATCCTTCCAAGTCACAGACTGATACACAGACGATTTTACATAGTCGTTCAAGTATTGCATGATGGCATCAGTCCATGCGCCGGCACCGGTCCACTTAGAAATTGTCTTTTGTTTCTGATTGGATGAACCGTCTAACGACAACCGGTGACTGTCATCTTCTTTTTTCTTCTGCAAAGTCTTCTCAGTGATCTGGGCAATGATTTCCCTTAAAACTGGATGTCCAGGTTTACTCTGAATGACAAAGTTACCAAACTCTAACCGATGATTTCTCTCATTCTTCCAATTAGCAGAGTTTGTGTCGCTACCTACAGCCACGATCAATCCCAATTCAGTAGGTGAAACATTTTCTGGAATCCAGTTAGGAATAGGCTGTAATGGGTACGTGTCCACGTCGGCGTAAACACCACCTTTAGCGAACAAGATCAAATAACGGAAAAAGTCCATCTTAAGAATAACTTCCGGCAAACTTTGGTACGCCTCAATCACTTCAGGAACAAAGCCATACAAGTGCTTGACGATGGCATACGATGTGTCATCATTGAACAACTCATGGACAAAACCTGGATTTTTATACGCCCATTGTGCCTGGCCCTCTCTGTAATCGGCCTCAAAATGTTCGTCGTTCAATCCGTGTTTCCACAGCTGCCAAATGTAACCAGGGAATTTGGCCCTGGTATCGTAGGGAACCATATACACCAATTTGTCCCTCAAGGGCATAGTGTCATGAGGAATACGCAACTGGCGAACCTGCTCCATCAAAGCCTCGTTTTGTCTCTCCAAAGCACGCATGCGCTCTTCTTGAGACGTCATGAAATCTTTATGCAACTTTTCCATCTTCTTCAAGAACTCGTCTTGTTTCTTATCGTTCTCGCTGAAAACCAGCGAGAAAATGCCGTTGAAGTTGTCAATCGCCAAAGCATCTTTGGACTTGGCGGTGCTGAGCCGGAAGATCACCACTATGACCGTCACGAGGACTATGGTGATGAGGATCGGTTTTCGACGGGTACCGATGGATGCTTGATTCATGGCTGTAGATGCCAGTGTAGATGTAGTAAAAGACGGGACGAAAAAAGTTGGGGTAGCCTAATAGAAACGAGACAGCAGGTTTTCTTTCCTTTTGGCTTGTGTTAGTCTTGTCACCGTTTTCTGTCGCCCAGTCGACTGCACACTTGTTCCAAAAATATTGTGGACGTCTATTTCTGTTTGTTTTGGCGCGCAGGCGGCCGGGGTGTATTGTCAGATTCGGCGGGCGCACATCTGCTGCACGCTGTGGCCCAAGAGACTCAATGGCTGAAAATACCCCAGAAATGAAATAGAAAAAACTCCCCAGTAGACCATCTCCTGTCACTAAATTGCCTCACACTAACTAATGGCCGAGACCATTTCTGTCACTTTTCTGACCTCTACAAACAATATCATGTTGGTACTGCATAAAACCAACAAGGAAATTAACTAGATCTTTAGGAATGGAAAGATTACCTAATTTTTTTTATTCAGTGAGCAGACAAACGTGACTAGAGAAAGGATTAGATTTCATCAAGATGGCTCCGTGAACATGGGCTTTACCTCGTATTTGTCTTAGTTTACTGATGCACGTGCACATAGTAACGAAGACCGTTTTTTTTTTTTTCGTTTCCATCGAACCTACACATTTGTATCCTTTCGCGGACTCGTATTTTTCCCCACGTGATACTTCTCTTCTTCCTACCACAATATGCAACTTTACGGCGGAGCAATTAGTGCCACCCTTCCCCCAGGAGCTATCGATGTGTCAGAATTCAGACAGGTTCCTGATACACAGGAAGTTTTCCTTTTTGAAAAGCCATCGGGCCTAGACCAATCGCTTATTCTCGATCTTTTGGAACTAGTGGAAGAACAAGACTTGCCAAGTGTGGTGGCGGTTCACTTAGGCGACATTCTAGAGGAGCCAGCGTCCTTTATTTCTCCACTAGAGTCAGTTTTAAATCCGAAGCTTGGCTCCGAAGTCCATTCATTTTTGATTAAGCCAGCGCCTTCTAAGCAAGAATCAGCAACCGTTCGCATGTACATGATTCTTGTTTTACTCCGTTTGGAACAAGTGAAAACTGACGTCGTTATTACTATGAATGTGCCTATTAAGTCAGAGGAGGTGACGCAAGATCAATTCCAGAAGGAGGTGGATGGGATTATGACCGCATCGGGAACTGATCTTTCAGAATGCTACAAGCAAGTCAAAGAAACGGCGCTCACGTTTGACGTTCATGATTGGAATTTATTTGGGTAATCAGGGTTTGACAAAGAAGAAAGAAACAAACACAGACGGGCATGCTGTATTAATCAATCAACTGGAACTGCGTGTGAAGTTATAATCGCAAGAGAACTGGGCCAAGAAAGTACTGGCCAAGAAAGAATTGGGTCTAGACAGCTAAAGACAGACCGAGTCAATGCAAGATAACAGAGGCAATACACTGGCAAACGCAATTCACTGGCAAACGCAGTTTCCCCCCTTCACGACATTATCCTCCTTGAGTGGAGGGTGAAGTTTTTGCCAGTGCTGTTCACCACCGGCGATTCCACAGGCAAGAATTTGCGCGTGGCCAACACCAGTAGAAGCACCCCCACAGAAATAGATTTTCCCGATACATAATAAAAGAAACGCTCTGCCATGTGTGCCAACCAGTGGGGGAATATAGTCACGGTCCAGTAGGTGGCCAAGAAAAACACTAAAAGAAGGATACAATTGAACACCACAGCTTCCGCGGAGGTCATCACTCCTATAGGGGTGTTATAAACATAAATGAAATAGAGTTTTTTTAGTCTGGAGGTCAATTCCAAACTTGGAGAATATATTTGTGGGTGAAGGTTCAATGCTGATTTGCTCATCATGTGTATTAGGTAAGCTGGAAGTTGAGAGCAACGAGTCAAAAATGAGTTTAATAAGTTGCAAAAGCGATCTTTGTAGATTGAATATGTGAGTCTGTTTGCAATGCCTGCAAATCTGATTTCTGCTGTGAGTTTTGATCTTGATGACGTCAAGCTTCGAAGTAATATCTGAGTCTCGTAAACCTTCAGTCAATGACGATTGTGGCAGTGAAATACTCTTGTGGCAGTGAAGCAGAAATATTCGCCGGTACTTCCGAAAATCAATTTCAAGACTTTCCTACTGTATATATAGCATGGTGAGATTTAGTAGTACGTTTATATGCGTGGTGATTCCTGACGGAACTTTCGGTATTGACGGCAGATCACTCTTCTTTTGTTATGGGACCCTAAAATGGAGAAGTGGCAACTTGTGGCCAAGAAGTGTTCTCTCTTTTTCTTTCTTTTTTTTTTTTTATTTCTCCATTCGCTTGTATTTTTTCTACGATCTGGAGCTTTAAGAAATGGTACATCATACAAAATTTGCTTATAGTTTGTATCTATGGTCTTCTCTGTTTCAGCCGTGGCAAATGAGACATTTGCATTGCCGTACATGCCGAGCAGGTGACATGCACACAATATGAAGCAAGTAATAGAAAAAGACCGAATCGAGCCGAACAATGGGGTCGTATGCAGTCTTTATGTCCCTTGCTCCATCCCGATGCAGTCTACTTCTCTCATAGTATGTTATATAGACCCGTGCAGTCTCTTCTTTCTGTAGAGGTTGTATAGTGTAGTGGTTATCACTTTCGGTTTTGATCCGAACAACCCCGGTTCGAATCCGGGTACGACCTTTCTTTTTTGCTTTCTCCTCAAATGGTACTAGTAAGCACCTACCTGTCAGTATCTAGTATGATGAGTAGGTCACGTGAAACACATTTGCGGTTGTAGCCAGAAGGCACAACAGAGTAATCTTTTTGTATTAAAAAAAGGCGGCGAGACCAAGAACAAAAGGAAACATCCTGGAGCGTCCACTCTCGTTGTATTCGTATCTATTCAACCAACAAAGCAAGCGCTACGTTCACCTCCTACCCTCTTGTTTAGTTCCGAGGGTGGCCACTTTGAGCCCCGGAACTGCATTGCGCGCACAAAACATAACTCCAACTCCAGTACCAACACTGACGATTACCACCTACCAAATGTCTTTGGAGAGGAAAATCATCAACTTCTTGAAGGGCCCGAAAAAGGGTGAGACGTACGAGTTGAAGAGCGGGCTAGTCTCCCAGTACAAACTCGAAAGGAAAGATGCAATTCAAAGAGTGATCCAGGCCATGACTGTGGGCAAGGACGTGTCGTCTCTTTTTCCCGACGTTTTGAAGAATATCGCCACATATGACTTGGAACAAAAGAAATTGGTGTATTTATACTTGATGAACTATGCTAAGCTGCACCCTGAGTTGTGTATTTTGGCTGTGAACACTTTTGTCCAGGACACAGAGGATCCCAATCCGCTAGTAAGAGCGCTAGCCATCAGAACCATGGGGTGTATCCGAGTGGACAAGATGGTTGATTATATGGAGATCCCGCTTCGCAGAACATTACAAGATGACAATCCTTACGTGAGAAAGACTGCGGCACTTTGTGTGGCGAAGCTTTTTGACTTGAATCCTGAAATGTGCATTGAGTTTGGATTCTTGGATGACTTGAAGAAGCTTCTCACGGACTCGAATCCAATGGTGGTTGCAAACGCGTTGAATGCTTTATTTGAGATTAGGGATATGAACAAAGATGCAAATTTGCAAGTTTTAACCGTGAATGGCGATTTGGCTAAGGTCTTATTGGCCTGCTTGAACGAATGCACAGAATGGGGTAGAATCACCATTTTGACGTGTTTGTCTGATTACGCCAATCCAAGCCCAGAAGAGTCGTTGCACATCATTGAGAGATGTATTCCTCAACTACAACACGTGAATCCATCGGTGGTTCTTTCTGCCATTAAGGTGGTGATCCATCACTTGGATTTCTTGGCAAATCAAGCACAAAGGACTTCGTTTTTGAAGAAGTTGTCTGCTCCATTAGTGTCGTTAGCCTCTCTGTCGATTCCAGAAGCGCAATACGTGGGACTTCGGAACATCCGAATCATTTTGGAAAAGTATCCCCAAGTGTTATCAAAAGAACTTCGAGTCTTTTTCATCAAATACTCTGATCCATTGTACTTGAAGCTTGAGAAATTGGAGATCGTGATCCGGTTGGCTTCGGAATCCAACTGCGCCCTTCTTTTGGGAGAATTGAAAGAATATGCTATGGAAATTGAGCCTGTTCTTGTCACGAAATCCATCAAAACTATTGGTGCAGTTGCCATTAAGCTCGCGTCGTGTGCCATGAATTCGATCAACCTCTTGATCTCACTCATTGAGCAAAGAGGAGGAGATTTGATTGTGAATGAATCCGTGGCGGTGTTGACACAGATATTAAGAAGATACCCAGGAAAGAATGACTTGATCACATTGATTGTTCCTGTCATTTCGAATCATATTGATGAGCTTACAGAAACTTCAGCGTTGTCCGGTTACGTGTACTTGGTGGGTGAATATCCTAAATATTTCACGTCTTTGAAGGACAAGTTATCAGTTCTTGTGGACAATTTCCTTGAGCACGAGTCGTTGTTACAACTCAACATTCTCACTGCTGTGGTGAAAGTCAATTTGGCAGTGCCAAACTCGGGTTGCTCTCTGTTATTACAGACGGTTTTAGAAAAGGCAACTACCGAATGTGAAAATGCTGATGTCAGAGATAAAGCTTATGTGTACTGGCGGTTGTTATCTACATCTTCTACAGAAGCACAACAAAAGATCATCTTAGCAAAGTTGCCACCAATCAAATCTATCATCGCGACATTTAACCCTGTTGTCTTAGATGCTTTGATTAATGAGTTGTCCACATTGTCGTCTGTCTATCTTAAACCAGCATCAACCTTTATTGATCCAAACGCATATGCTACTGTTGATTCTAAATCTTCAAGAAGACCTCTGGTAAAGGCAAACATAAATGATTTGGCCAAGTTGGCGAAGCAGGAAATCATCAACAACTCTCGTACCGAAAACTTACTTGATTTGGATGATGACGATGAAGAAGGTATTAACCTTGCCAATAACCCTGGTTCATCATCAATTTTGGATGAATTGAATGATTTGTTTACCGTCAACCCTGCAGCTTCTGTTGAACAGAACTCAGCTGATACACCAGCAAAGTCGTCCACTAATGATATTTTGAGTCTTTTTGATTCTGTCGCCCCTTCCCTGACCGGTTCTAATGTTAACACTGGAATGGCAAACTTGAGTATTAACAATTCTCAATCACCAAGTGTTACAAAGTCACCACTGCAAAACAACAGCGACCTTTTGGATTTACTTTAAGGAATCGACTGTCCCCATATAGAGTTCATTATTAGCCAGTAATTGAAAGCATTCATTGCGCAACTAAATTTTGTATCTTATTTCTCATTAACACCTTTTAATCAGCTTTTACTCTTTTCTAAAAGTTGTTTTAGAATTTCAAGCTTCTCTTTGGTGGAGTCTGCAACGCTTCCGAGTTCGATTTGTTGTTTGGTTTCTGATCCTTCTTTCAAAAGCTCATTCATAGACTCGCTTTGTACTAGATCACGAATTTTCCGCTTGACATCAGAAGACACTGATTCTATAGCGGCAATATCCTCTCGTTTGGCCTCTATTTGTTTCTTCAACAACACAATAAGACTCTCTCTCGTTTGATGTGGCCGATACGAGTTTAAGAGATGATTCATGTTGATCAAGATTAATTTCAAGTCTTCGATTTTGACATAGAATTTGGCTGGTTCCACAGAAACAGAACCAATTAGTTCAAGAAAATTGAGTAAAAGGGAGTCTAGTAGTTTATGAAGCTCGTCGATTTTTTGTGTAGACGTTATCGTTTCATCTTCATCGTTGTAGAGCTGACGCCAGCCCAGATCCTTAAGTGAAGGTAACTTGTTTTCAAGTGCCCACACACTTCCGTACCCTCTATATTGCTCACCCAGTGGAACCTCTGGCGGTACTTGGAGTTTTAGTTCACCAGGAGGAAGCTCCCCATCTTCAACCTTATGAGATTCTGACCATTTTTCAAATGCAGCAATATTTTCTTCGGTGAAGAATTTATAATACGGAGGAGGTGGGGGGTACAATGATGATATGAGTTCTTCTGACATTAGAATTGCAACAGTTTGGTCAGCATAAGTTATGACTTGGATGTATTATGTATACATCCGTACACCATACAGATGGGAGAAGTTGTAAGTTTCACCAACGGAAGTTTTAAAGGACAACCACTGCAAAAGTTAGAAAGTTCCAACTGCTCATGACACATTTCAACTTCATGTGAAGGATCTGATGAAGAACTTAGCTTCTTGTATGTTTAGAGGCAGAATACTATTTAGCGGATCATGTGATCACGTCGGAAACAATCGGCACGTCTGTCTATCGACAACACAAGTTAAGCCAAGAGAAACTCAACCTATAGGTGTAAAATAATCTGAATGATGTTATGTAAGCGTTAATATGTTCCATCATTTAGTAGATGATGGTAGAACAAGTTCATATAGGAGAATAGAAAACGAGGCCAAAAATGAGATTGTATACAGAAAAAAATAGTATACAAAGTGTCCACTTATATAGTAATTTTATTTAAAAAAGGAAAAGGATATCAAGAATACCTTGATGGTTGGTGAATTTGGCTGCAATTCTTATGGTTCGAATATAAATGTGACAGGATTTGGACAAGCTGCGCGCAACAGTTTCGCAGTATCCCACTTCGCCTGTGTGTGGCGCGCAAGTACAAAGATTACTAAGTCGCACATCTTGATCATTTGGTACTACAATGAACGACGAAGATCGTATAGACATTGACAGCCACCAGGATGATGTGGCGATGGAAGAGCCAGAACAAAAGAAGAAGCAACGATTTGAGGTGAAGAAATGGACTGCTGTGGCATTCTGGTCGTGGGATATTGTGGTGGAGACATGTGCTATTTGTCGTAACCACTTGATGGAGCCCTGTATTGAATGCCAGCCAAACAGCATCAACAATGGATCTGAGCAATGTATTGCTGCTTGGGGTGTGTGTAACCATGCCTTCCATATGCATTGTATCCAGAGATGGCTTAAATCGAGACCAGTGTGTCCTTTGGACAACAAAGACTGGACGTACCAGAAGTTTGGAACGTAAGGTTGCATCGCCATGTGCAAAGGAAAGGGAGGATGCAACTCAACTTACTACATGGGATTTTCTTGCATAAGTTTGTCAGTTGGTGCCACAGGTTCGGCAGCTATGTGTTGCGCGGGCGTTGAGCGCAGTTCTGCTAGGTTAGGTTTATTGGTAATGCTATATTGTGCCAAGTGGCGTTGTAGTTCTTGTAAGCCACACATGCAGTTTCCAAAACTGTCTATCTATTTTCAGCCGCTACTCTTCAAGCTATTCCAGTATCTCCATGATCTAGGGAACGAACCCAATACTACCACGTCTGCGCAGCATTTGCGTAAACTCTCCACACTTTGTTGCATCTCCTGCGATTCTATCAGACCTTCAGCTTCAACAAAGAAAACATACTGCCACAGAGATGTGCCGGCAGGACGTGAAGCGATGGATGTTAAGTTCACATTGTTGTGTTTGAATGAATCCAATGCCAGGCAAAGTGCACCTGGGTCGTTACGGTTCAACACAAACATGAGAGATGTGAGAACAAGCACAGGACATTTTTCCCCAGATGGACAATTGGGCTGTGGAAGTGCCTTGCGCCCTAAGACAAGAAACCGTGTTGTGTTTCCCTTCTTGTCCTCTATTTCAGCTGCGGCAACCGGTACTTGATACAAGTCAGCACACATCTTTGAACAGATACATGCTGAAGTGTTTGATTCGTCAGAAAGAACTAATTTCGCAGCATTCGCTGTGGAGCTGGTGTCTATCTGGGAAACATCGGAGGATAAGACGCCCAGTTTCAAAAATTTGCTGACCTGCCCCCACACTTGAGGATGAGAATAGACCCTCTCAACTTTAGAAAGATCCTCTGAGTTGGAGAGGAGGTAATGATGGATGGAAACAAACTGTTCAGCTACCACACGGAATGTTGCCTCTTCTTTTTTATCGCTGCCAGGAAGAAACCAGTCACGGAGCAAATCATATGTGAACACAACTTGGCCATTGGTGGAATTTTCAAAGGGAACCACTGCATAGTCAACCATGTCATTATTGAGCAATTCAAAGCATGCACCAATACTTGCCTGTGGATGAACCTCCACGTCTTCTCCAAACTGTTGAATGACAGCCTGTCATTGTTAGTGGATGATCGTGTAGATCTCAGTCTCAGTTGGACCAAGAGAGAACAACGGAAAAGAAATCATAGTTCGGATAGGTGGAACTGACATACCTGGTGCGTATACGTTCCTTCAGGGCCAAGAAAAGCCACCTTATATGACATGGACAGGGAACAAATACAGATTTACCATCAATCAGAGTCATACACAGGCGAGATTAGGGTGTATCGCCGGATGTACGGGTGTGATTCAATAGAAGGGTATGTTAGATGTGGATGGCATAGAGATCTGAACCCCACTCTTTTCGAGTAGATCGGCAAGCATCTCTATCGCTCTTTTTAGTACGTTGACCAGCTACCATCATGTCCAACTCAGTCAGCGTCAAAAGCCAAATTTAAAGAAGCACCAGCCTCTTTCAACCAGGCAAATATCACGCGAACAGATTCGGAGAAGAAACTTAAGAAAAAGATCTTGAGGCTGCTGGAAGAGCTGTAAACATCCAACGGAAACCAAAACCCGTGAACGCATACAGTCCAAGCAACTCCAAGTCTCGTGCCTACAGTAGATCGTCGGTGGCTCTGTATTCTGTTGAGCACAATGACAAATCCACGAGAGACCAGGGGTAACCAATAATCAAAGCCGTATTCAACTATAAAACACCCTGAAAAAAAATAAAATGGAAATGGAAAATGTATTAAGTTTTGTTGATGAACACCGCAAACATTTAAGCATCCTCGTTGATCAAACCACGCTCAGAGACGTAGATACCATCCAAGAACTTACGGATATCCTTGTTTCTAACTCTGCAAATTTGTTGGATGTCAGCAGCGTTTTGGGAAACAGCCTCCAAAGAGTTACCGGACAAAATCAACTCATCCTTTTGGGTGGTGGATTGTTCAACAGTGACACCGTCAAAGATCTTGACTTGTCTGACTCTCTTCTCACCCAAGAAGTTTCTGATTTCGACGAACTTTTGTCCGTCAACGTCAACAACGTTGACGTTAATTGGGAAATGCGCATAGACGTATCTCATCTTGTACTTGTAACCCTTGGTGACACCAGTGATCAAGTTAGCAACCAAAGACTTAACAGTTCTCAAAGCAGCAACGTGCTTTCTGTCACCGTTGTGGACAGTGATCTTGATAGCCTTGTCGTTAATCTTGGAAAAGGTAACGTCAATGTGCTTCAAGTCCTTGGTCAATTCACCTCTTGGACCAGTAACCTTAATGCTTCTGGCCTTGATGTTGACGGTGACACCTTCTGGGACTTCCAAGATTTGATCGGTTTGAATGTACTTCATTGCTAAAGATGGAGAGGAGAAAAAAAATTTAGGAGCGAAGTGGTGGGAGCTATATAGGTGAAAAATTATGCACAGGACTGCGAATTTTTTTTTTCATCAACTGTGTTCGGTGGATGCGAGGGCACCTTTTGTGACTGTGTTTTGTCTGCAGTACTATGCATAGGGCTGACATGGGGTTATATCGGCATACAATTACCCCAGACTAAGCCGAGTCGGTTTTAATTAGGATGGGAGTTTGTATACAGATTAAGGAACAGGGAGAGCCGTTTCTTTAGTCACAAACTCTTTATTCATGTTCAAAAAATGGGCTTAGAGATATGGAGTATGGTACTCTAATATCAGTGTGTTTATGGCCCAGAATGGGGATCCGGGCCTGCCCTGTAACCATACTGCGTGAATGTCGTGGTGACTTCAGCACCCAGAACGGTTCGGCTATCTAAACACCGAGAACAACACGATCAAATGTGATGGATTCATGAACTAAGCGGATGTGAACCAGTCGGCACTATGTTTGAATGTAATAAACTAGTCAATTAAGCATGTTCACGTGATCAGGCATTATCACCCATGGCCTTTAAGAGTGGCCTTTCTGGCTGTCTACAATTTGGTCAAAAATCAGCGTACATTTTTCCTACTGCTCCTCTTCTTGTTCGTCTAAAGTCTTGAACTCCCAGTATGGAGTGCTTTTAGGGAAGGTGATTCCGAGCTCCAACAACTTGGTGAAGGCCTTAGAGTAGTCGGAAAAGAACAATTGCTCATCCTTGGCGTACTCCTTGACGTACTTCAAGAAACCCTTGTCCTCCTTCAATGCGATGTCGGTTGGCAACATCATAAACGAGTTGGTTTCATCATCCTCGTATTGCTTTGGACCGTCCCACTTACGCACGTGCCAGTTTTGCAACAAACGGACAAAGAAATCGTTGGTGAACATGTTTGGCGATGGACCCCATGGACCATCGAATCCAGAACGCCATGTGTGACAACGACCCAAGCAATGAGCACCAATCAAAGCCACCGTTTCACGGTCCAGAAATCCCATCCGTCCAAAGACATCGTGCACGTGTGCAGGACCTTGCAGAGCGTCTGGCAATCTACCGTTTGGTGGCTGTTTAGAAGGATCCTCGTTAACACGGCCTGCGCGCCACTTGATCTTGGGGCCACCGGCTTCTTGCACAGCACAAACTCCTCCTAAAGTCCACAAGTCTCCACGGCTAACCCATGGGAAACTGTATGTGAATTCACTCAAAAAGTCTCTACCAGCTTCCAAACCAGCATTGCCTCCATCATTGGCTTCTCCACTATAAACCATGGTACCACCAAACAGGCCTCCCAGGTTGTCCTTTTTCGAATACGAGCCAGAAGAATGCCATGCAAGTCTCACCAACAATCCGTATCTGCCAGCGCCCTGGTCGGCGTCGTCTTCCTCACGGATTTTCTCAGCAATGGCATTGTACAACTTCTGGTAGTCCTCCTTGGAGTGAGATGGCGCTGCTGCCATCTTGGTGGCAGCACCAGCGGCAAGCAACTCCTTTCCGTTGGAGGAGGACTTTTGGTATGGGTTTCTGTTGTCGAGCCAGTAAGCAACAGCTCCGGCTCCCGCCAAACCTGCAGCTAATGCATTGAACCTGAAAGCTCTGGTGCTTTGTCTTAAAACGATTGACATTTGTGTTTTGTTCTAGCAAAAAAGTGGAGAATCATGTCTCTAATATATTGGCGGACTATCTTTATGTTATGTCATGTGCAGTACTGCTGGCATAGATGAGGCTAGATGGGGAATAAATTGGTCAGCAAACGCTGTACAGTTTGTCTCCATTTGATAAGCAAATTATGCTGGAGTTTTGAAGAAATTATTACGCAATATGTTCTACAGTTGGAGCCCGGTACCTGTCTAATGACATGACGTGAAGCATTAGCGAAGCACCGAAACTTTGCTGTTTGCTTCTCTGGACTCCCCTCACGGAAACGTCAATAATAGAACACGCACACTCCTTTCCATACTGAATGCAGATTGTTACATCACACAATTATAAATGCCTTGTGGGGCCAGATGTCAGGTCTATGACAATATGCAGTCTGTGTTTGTCAGCGCAATTGGTGTTCGTTCATTGGTCTGCGACGTGGAGAAAGTGAAATGGAGTATATCTACGTAATTGGCATATGTGCGGCATATAGGGCTTAGAGACGTATTTGGGATTGTTCTGAATTCGGGTCGTTCTTATATGGAAGCACCAATCGAAGCATTGCTAATGGCATTCGTTACATTTGTATGCGTGGTCACATGATCTCCACAGTGGGCATTTAACGTAGCACAAATTATTATATCAATTGTTATACAGTGCAAAGCTACTGCTCTGCAAGACTATCCAAATACTTCTCAATAGCAACGGCATCTTCGTACACCCAAGAACCTTCTTCGTTGTAAGTTTTAGCGTTGGCACACATCAATCTCACTTCGTCTAAGAACGACTCAAACAGGTCGAATCGCTCTTGTGCAAGATGCTTGCGGATTTGGTTGATGGCAGTCGGCCGCTTGATAAGCTTGTAATAGTCAGGGTAAAGTCGCTTGGATGGCAACTTCATGAAGATGTCGGCCACTCCATGGCCATCTTTTTCGGACTTGAGTTCCACAATTGCATCAAGTACTTTATTGCATTGTGCAACCAAGGGATCTTCGCCTGATTCCTCATGTTCCGCCTCATGCTTTGGAGGTTCACTGCTTCTGCTTCTCGTGCGTGGTTCATCTTCATCTAAGTCATCGTCATCTTCGGGCTCTTCGCTTTCGCCGCCAATCTTTCTTCTTTTCCGGCGAGCCATCTTCTCTTCTTTACGACGGATTGCATCTTCGACAGTGTCGTTATCGTCATCCATCGCCATGAGCCATTGCTCTTCGGTTAATCCGTCATCGTACTTGACCCGCTTCTTTTCCCTCATACGACTCAATTCCTTCGTATCCTTTTCGAAATGATGCGAGATATCCTCCGTAAATACATCAGGTAATTCATCCTTTGTAATCAAACGGTTCATGTAGCCTCCTTGGCGACTGTGAAGTTTTTCCTGAATCATCCGTTTGGTATCCATATCGGTGAACAATTTCTTCTCGTCTTCATTACGTGCCAAGATGTCGTTCAATTCGTCGTCATCTAATGATTCCTTCTCATCATTGTCATTGTCTCCTTGCTCTGCATCCAACAATCTCTTTAAAAATTCTTCCTGTTCTTCTGCAGTAGACTTGTTATCGAATTTACCAGCCTGAATAACCTTACCATCAATATCCAACTTCTTATGTGCTCTTTCCAAGATCACTTCCTCAACAGAATCGTTTGTAATCAATCGAAGAATTCTCACCTCATTCTTCTGACCAATTCTGTGCGCTCTATCTTGGGCTTGCAAATCCTGATGTGGATTCCAATCGGTATCAAAAATAATGACGGTGTCTGCACTTTGTAAGTTCAAACCCAAACCACCCGCTCTGGTGGATAATAAGAAACAGAAAATATCAGATTCTGGTTTATTAAATGACTTCAACATGTCTTGTCTATCTTCAGCTTTAGTGCTACCGTCGAGTCTTAAGTAGTTCATGTCCCGAAGACGCAAGAAATCTTCAAAAATATTCATCACAGATGTCATTTGAAAGAATATCAAAACCTTGTGGCCACTTGCTTTGAACTTAGGTAAGATTCTGTCCAATAATTCGAACTTACCTGAAGTTCTCCAGATTAAGTCATTCGTGAGCCTTGTGTTATTCAAAATGTCCTCCACTTCTTCGAAAACAAATGGATGATTACAAATTTTTCTCAATTGCATAATCTTGTTGTTCAAGCCTTTAATTCCTGATTTGTTGTTCGTACCTGTTGTTTGTGATCCAACGAACAAAGCATTATGTTTAATCATTTGTTGGTACAAGATGTGTTGTAATCCAGACAAGTTACACTTCAAGACCTTTTCAACCTTATCGGGCAAGTCTTTCTCCACATCTTTCTTTAATCTTCTTAACAAGAATGGTCTCAAAACTTTATGCAATCTTCTGATAATCAATAAACTTTCTTCTTCTGTCAATTCGATCTTTTCTTGAGATCCAGTGTTGGCGAATGGAGTGTTGAACCATTCATCAAAGGATTTCACCGAGTTGAAGATTTTAGGAAGAACAAAATTCAATAATGCCCATAACTCTGGTAAGTTGTTCTGCAATGGAGTACCAGTCAAAATTAATCGGTTCTTTGTTCTGTAGTATTGCTTCAAAGTAATGGACAATTTAGATTGTGCATTCTTCATTCTGTGACCTTCATCAATGATCATGTGTGAATAGGAAAATCTCGATAATAACGGTCTTTCTCTGATGACATATTCATACGTGGTTAACAACACCTGGAAGTTACCCATCCTCACATCGAATTGTAAATCCTTACGTTGTTGAGGAGAACCCTTGTAAACGATGACCTTAACGGATGGGGCCCATTTTTCGAATTCGACAGTCCAATTTGTAATAGTGGACAATGGAACAATGACCAAGAATTTATCCTCGTGTTTCTTCTCAATTAAATAAGTGATCAACGAGATAGATTGAATTGTTTTTCCCAATCCCATCTCATCGGCCAAAATACCATTTAATTTATTATTGTACAAGGAAACCATCCATTGTAAACCTTTGATTTGGTATTCCTTCAATTGACCACCAACCAAGATTGAAGGTTGTTCTTTAATTTCTTCTTTAATTCTGTGGGCAACTTGGTAGTAGTCAATTTTTTCTCGTAATTCATCCACATTATCTTCTTCTGTTTCTTCTGTAACTCCGTCTGCTTCTGCTTGTTGGACCCTCACTGCCTTTGCCAAAGAATCTAAGAAACTATTCGTCTGCTTCAACAAATGGGTAATTCTATGGTCCTTAGTTTGATCCAATAATTTGATATAAGCCTCTTCATCATTGGCCTTCAACGCTTGCAAACGTTGTTTAGCTGTCTTTTCCATCTTCTTAGATTCCTCCTTTTCCGTGTTTGAATGCAAATTGTTGACAAATCTTGCTAAAGCAGCTTTCTTGTTGAAACGCGCAAGTCTAGCCTCTTGGAAAGCCTTTGAGCTCTCTAAAATTCTTTCTATCTTTTCGACATGCAATCTGTGCTTCTTCTCTTCTGCTTCTAATTTGAATTTGTCTTCCAATTGCAGAGCTAAGAGTTGGGGCTCTGGCTGCTCTGTCTTCTCACGGATATATAAACCTCTTCTTCCTTGCAAAGACAACAAATTATTGCTGAATTCTGGTGAATCGTAGTGTGATGTCAAAGCAACTTTACGAAGAAAGTTGTTCTTCAAGTATTTCTGGACTGCAAGAACCTGGAGCGCCTTCAATTCTATCAAAGCGTTCACCTTCAACTCATCAACATTTCCATCTTCTGCTCTTTGACGTTCAAGATCGAACGTTCCCAAATTTGCTGGTAAGTTCTCTAGTTCTTCGAGTCGAGAAATTATTTTGCTTGAAACCATTTGTTCTGTGTAATAGTTGCCGACTGAATTTGACATTGGATCAACGACACTTGCCGAAGTAGGTGGTTTAAGACCAGCTGCTTTTGCTCGTTGCAAAAAATCTCCATTGGTGGAAAGAGTCGTGAATTGCTGGGAGATTATTTCATCAACAATTGAAGAAATGGAGGAGTATGAAGTTTTCTCGTCAGAATCACATTTCTCAAATTCATGTTGCAAACTCTGAGGCAAATCCATGTCGCGTGAAATCATTTGAAATCCAACAATTTGCTTTTGTAGCAACTCGGAATCAACGCTACCAGCGTCAGTTTGTGCTTGTAACTCTTGAAGAATTTCCTCTGATAACTTTTCCTCGTCCTGAATGTATTCTTCATACTTCTCACTGACTAAAGCCAAGCATTTTTCCAAACTGGTCTTCTCCTCGGCGTAAGGATCGACAAATTTTGACGCTTCCAGAATATTGCTAACTCCATAAATCGGATCAGTTATTCTTGACAACGCTTCATGCTTGTCACGTGCTTCCTTGGTAAGACGAAGTAACTGTTGATAACGTAATAGAATCGTATCCAATTCCTTTTTCGTTTTAGGGAACGGAACAGGCTTACTTGGAGTGGAATCGGATCCATTGGGCGTTTCGCCATTCTGCAGAGGTATCGAAGGATGTTCGTGTACCACGCCGTTCATTTCCGTTGAGCCTTTTCTGTTGAGGTTATGGCTTCTTTTTTTTTGTTGAGAAAGTAAACAGATGCGGTAAGTGCTCTTTGACTGGTCGGGATAGAGGGAAATCCACGAAGGCTGCGGGGAAATTTATGACTTTATCTTATAGATAAGACGTTGTTGTATAAATTTCTTTTTCACGGGTGTGGAGTGAGCAACTAACACCAGAATGATTGGGTTTGGTTTCGGCCTTAGTTGTGTCGAAGGAAGTTTTTTGAGAAAAGTTGAAGCTAGAGTCGCGCGTTGCGCACTGTGCGACATTGCCCTACTTTAGTGCGACATTTAGTACGACATTATTACACCCCATTGGCCAGGTTGGGTGCTGCTGCTGTTTAGGTTGTAGGTACTTTCTATCACCCTCTCATCCCCTTGAGTAATACATACTTTGTTTCATTTGAGTCGACTCGTTCAGCCCCGGAATCTTGCTCTTCTTTAACTTGCGTTATATGCAGTCGTTCATGTTCATGTTCGTTTGAGTATGGAAAGAGGTTGTGTTTCTTAGGTAGAATGGAGATTGATTGATTGTGTTATGATTCATAATGTTTGTGATGGCCTTTCTTTTTTTTCTTTTTTGTTTTGTATCTCTGCAATTAGGGCGTTATTAAGGAAAATGCTCACTCACAAAATCACGGGCAAACCTCAAGCGATTCCCAACAGCAAGACTTATTTACGCCCAAGAAATAAAAACAACAGAAGATTTAGTGTCACCGAATCTGAAATAAAATAGAAATACAGGAAAGAAAACTAAATTTTCTATCGGTTCATAAGACTTTCCGGTCCCCCATAACTCAATGGGTGGTTCGATAGAAGCTTTCTGGATTCTCTCCCTCCTCACGTGATTCGGAAGTTTTAGTTTTGGCGCTCTTCCAAACGTGATGTTGAACCAGATCACGAACCAGTATGCTTATGTTAAAGAATATCGGGATTCACGCCAAGACCTCGGTTCTGGTATTGAGGCACTCCGTTCGCTTCAACTCTTCCCAGAAGACTATGAACTGGGTGGAGTTCTTCAACTTGAGAAAGCAAAACAGGAGATTCAATGTGGTCACCTCTTCGTTCACCGGATTGGTAGGTGCATTTGCTACTTTGACTTATTTAGGTAATGTTGAAATTGATGTTGAAAAGCCTATCTTTGGAATGGATGCATTCATGGTTATGGGAGGTATTGTGATCTTGGGAGGTGTGGCTGGATACCTTGTTGGACCCTCATTAGGAAATGCTCTATTTAACATGAGACACAAGGCCACCTTGAGTCAATTCAAGAACAAGGAACAAGTTTTCTTGCAAAGAATTCAGAACAATAGAGTCGACCCTTCATCCCAATCTTTCTCTAACCCTGTGCCAGATTACTACGGCGAGAGAATCTATTCCTTACAGGATTACAAGCAGTGGTTGAGAGACTGCCATGCCTTCAGAAGAAAGGCCAAGGAATTCATCTAATACTGTGTATATAATCGAACTGTTTAAAACATACTGAATGTGAGACATCGTAGTGTTGATCTGAAATGAAATAAATGAACTAAAATAAAAAATGGGGAGAGAAGTGTGGAGGTGTCATTTACTTGTACTTTGGGTTTTATGGTTGAGAAGACCAGACTTTCCACACCAAAGTTCCTGCTGCTTAGATTTGGGTTTTGTTTCACCTTTACCTCCTATGCATACGGAATTATTGTCAACTTTTAATTCATATTCGTCTCCTTTGATCCAACCCACCTTTACACTCTACTTATACCTTGCTTACATAAGCGCTCACCAGGTTGAGGTGTGCCAGCGTCGGAGACAAAAGAAAACATCAAAGAGAAAAAGAACGAAAAATGCTCAATGTCTTTGTTGACATGATTCACCACTAGCACCATATATCGTGTGTGTTCAGAATTTGTATGGTCATGTCGCATTATGGCCCAATGTCGTGGTAGTGCATCCTGTTATTGATCAGAGTATAGGCATGAATGTGAAAAATGTCGTGTAGCATCGCCAAAGCCGTTTTTCGAATGCCGTCCTTCGTCCCCACCAAAACTCGAAATTGTCCCAATTTCCAAATGCATGGTCCTGCAGGAATGCCCTCCAACGACCCCATTTTGTGCATTGAAGAAAACGAATAAATCATAAATATCTGATGTGCCATGATCTTCTATTATATCCCATTGAATGACCAAGTTAAGTAAGTACAGGTACTCGTCTCCAAGTCTCGAGTATACAAAGAAGCGGTTCAAGCGGCTCGGGCCCGGAGTTTTTTCCGTACCTGTATATAATACCGGAGTCACTGTAGTCATTTTGCGAAGCAACTGACTTAAGATCCCAAACGTAGCAAACTGTTCAATAAGAGGTGGCAAAGTCGTTTCTTTTATTTCCTGTTCCATTTTACGTGACCTCATTTTTCAATCATTTGTTTGTTTAGACGATCGGAAACGACCGTTTCTTTGACCGATGATTGACGTGTTATGTGCAGTATTGATTAAATTGATGAACACGGTGTAAAACTCTCCAACATAAGTTGAACAAAAAGAGTCCCCGAAGTATTACATATGGATTCGCTGGTCCATTTGCATCGTTCAAGGATTTTCTATCCCAGGAATGCAAGATCAACTGGAAACAAGCGCGTTTCCCCTAGTCATCACCATTTCCCCGGAAACGAAACTGCCCCGGGGATACCGGAAGTATTCCGGACAAATAGAAACCTTGCAAAAATGTCGCACAAAATTCCCCAATTCGCGCCCGCCTTATAAAGAACTTCGGCCCAGCAAAAAACTTCCTCCGTAACAGGAACTTCATTCTGTTTAATTCCCCCATATTCGCCCCATAAGACTGCTGTCTGACTTCTCTGAAAATGCTTAGAGCTTTCAGAACTGCCGTTCCCCGTGCTAGGGCTCATAGAGCCATGGCCAGGGCCTCTTTTGCCCGTTGTTATGCCACGGATTCGTTTTTGCAATCCAACAACAGTTCCTATGTGGACGAGATGTACGAGGCATGGCGTAAAGACCCAAATTCTGTTCACGTTTCCTGGAATGCTTATTTCAAGAACCTTGATTCTGGTGCTGCCCCTTCTTCCGCTTTTGTGGCTCCTCCTACTTTGGTGCCTACTCCAGCAGGAGGTGCTGGTGTTGGTTTCATTCCAGGTGCTCAACCTCACTCCGAGGATGTTGTTACTCACTTGAAGGTTCAACTTCTTGTGCGTGCCTATCAAGTTAGAGGCCACCAAAAGGCAAAGATTGATCCATTGGGAATCTCCTTTGGTACCAACACTCACTTGCCAAAGGAATTGACTTTGGAGCACTATGGTTTCACCGAGGCTGATATGAACAAGAAAATCACTCTTGGCCCAGGTATCTTGCCCCGCTTTATTCAGGAAGGTAAGGAAACCATGACCTTAAGAGAGATTGTGGATGCTTGTGAAAACTTGTACTGTTCTTCTTACGGTATTGAGTACATTCACATTCCTTCAAAGTCGCAATGTGATTGGTTGAGAGAAAGAATTGAGATCCCACAACCTTTCAAGTACTCTCCAGACCAAAAGAGACAAATCTTGGACCGTTTGATCTGGGCTTGCTCTTTTGAATCTTTCTTGGCCACCAAGTTTCCTAACGACAAGCGTTTCGGTCTCGAGGGTGCCGAGGCTGTTGTCCCAGGTATGAAGGCCATGATTGACACATCTGTTGAGCATGGTGTTGAGGATGTCGTCATTGGTATGCCTCACAGAGGTAGATTGAATATGTTGTCTAACGTTGTTCGTAAGCCAAATGAATCTATCTTCTCTGAATTCACAGGTTCGAAGGAATTTGACGAAGGAAGTGGTGATGTGAAGTACCACTTGGGTATGAACTACAAGAGACCAACTACCTCTGGTAAGCACGTCAACTTGTCTCTTGTTGCTAACCCTTCGCACTTGGAAGCCGAGGATGGTGTTGTTTTGGGTAAGACCAGAGCTATTCAACAATACAAGAACGACATTGGTGAATACAAGAAGGCTATGCCTATTTTGTTGCATGGTGATGCTGCTTTCTCTGCTCAAGGTGTTGTTTACGAAACCATGGGATTTGCTAGTTTGCCAGCATACTCTACTGGTGGTACCGCCCATATCATCATCAACAACCAAATTGGTTTCACCACCGACCCAAGATTTGCAAGATCTACCTTATACCCATCCGACATTGCCAAGGCTATCAACGCACCAATCTTCCACGTTAACGCCGACGATATTGAGGCTGTTACCTTTGTCTTCAACTTGGCTGCTGAATGGAGAGCTACTTTCCACTCTGATGTCATCATTGATGTTGTCGGTTACAGAAAGCACGGTCACAACGAAACTGACCAGCCTGCTTTCACCCAACCACTCATGTACCAAAAGATCGCCGAGAAGAAGTCTGTTCTCGAATACTACACTAAGCAATTGATTGATGAAGGTACCTTCACTAAGGAAGATATCGAGGAACACAAGAAGTGGGTCTGGAACACTTTGGATGAGTCTTTCTCCAAGTCCAAGGAATACCAACCAACTTCAAGAGAATGGTTGACTACCCCTTGGGAGGACTTCAAGTCTCCTAAGGAATTGGCTACCGAAATCTTGCCTCATCTCCCTACTGCTGTTGATGAAGCTACCTTGAAGAAGATCGGTAACGACATCTCTGAAGCTCCAAAGGGTTTCGAAGTTCACAGAAATTTGAAGCGTATTTTGAACACCAGAAAGAAGACCGTCGAGGCTGGTGAAGGTATCGACTGGGCTACTGGTGAAGCTTTAGCTTTCGGTTCTCTTTTGTTGGAGGGATACCACGTCAGAGTTTCCGGACAAGATGTTGAAAGAGGTACTTTCTCTCAACGTCATGCGGTTTTGCACGACCAAAAGTCTGAATCTCTCTACACTCCATTGCAGCATTTGTCTGAAGACCAAGGTGCTTTCACCATCTCCAACTCTTCGTTGTCCGAATATGGTGTTATGGGATTCGAATATGGTTACTCCTTGTTCTCCCCAGATGCACTCGTCCAATGGGAAGCTCAGTTCGGTGATTTTGCCAACACTGCCCAAGTTGTGATTGATCAATTCATTGCTGCTGCTGAATCAAAGTGGAAGCAAAGATCTGGTCTTGTCTTGTCTTTGCCTCACGGTTACGACGGTCAAGGACCAGAGCACTCTTCTGGTAGAATTGAAAGATACTTGCAAATGTGTAACGAAGATCAACGTTTCTTCCCATCTCCAGAGAAGCTTGAGAGACAGCATCAAGACTGCAACATGCAAATTGCTTACCCAACCACCCCAGCCAACTTGTTCCACTTGTTGCGTCGTCAAATGCACAGACAATTCAGAAAGCCATTGGTTCTTTTCTTCTCCAAGTCTTTGTTGAGACACCCATTGGCCAGATCCGAGTTGTCGGAATTCACTGGTGACTCTCACTTTGAGTGGATCATTGAGGACAAGGAATTGGGCAAGACCATCCACCAAAAAGAAGGTATTAAGCGTATTGTTCTCTGTAGTGGTCAAGTTTACACTGCTTTGCACAAGAAGCGTGCTGCCATTGAGGACATGGAAACTGCCTTCATCAAGGTTGAACAATTGCATCCATTCCCATTTGCCCAATTGCGTGATGCATTGAACACCTACCCAGCTGTTGAGGACTTGGTCTGGTGCCAAGAGGAGCCATTGAACATGGGTTCTTTCTCTTACGTCGCACCACGTATTGCCACCACCTTGGAACAAACTGACAACTACAAGGACTTGACCCTCCGTTACGCTGGTAGAGACCCATCTGCCTCCGTTGCCGCCGGTTCTAAGGCCATGCATATTGCTGAAGAGGAAGCCTTCTTGAGTGATGTTTTCCAAAAGTAAGTGATAGAAATGTGTATATGCTTGAATATTCGACTATAAGTTATTTTGAGTTGCTAGTAGAGATGTAATGGGAATGACTGTGGTCACATGCTTACGTAAGTAATGGTTTCAAATGATAGCTCTTGGGTCAGTGTATGCGTTGGAGGCAATCAGCTTATTGTGGAGGTAGTTAATTAATCACAGGAATTGACATTTACTAGGCATTTGGACTCCATAGAAAAAAAAAAAAGCTTACTATGGATTTCAGAAACTTGTGACACCATGGACTTTAGTAAAACTGCCTATAGTGGTGTGCATATTGTCCCCGTGTATCTATTGAGTCTTGAAATTCAAATCTTCTTGCCTGTCAGTTACATTAAATTATTTTCTGGCATTATGAAGCAGTGGTAGGCAGAATGAGTAAATTGTTTTAAATTTTTCTTTTTCTATTTTCAAAGGATTGCATTTTTTGGTCTTGTATTGTCTTATCAATTTCTACAGTCTTTTGCATATTCACTTGCATAACGCAAAAGACATCATGCATTGTTCAACTACGGTGTGGGAAGAGGAAAAAGAAATAAAATTAATAGATAAAAGGAACATACAAAGAGAGGAGGGAAATCAAAAAGAAATCACTGTTTCGTGCTTTTTCTAGCACCTTTTGCCTGTTTTTCCACTACTTTTTCCGTCCTTCCAGTACTTAGTACTCGCGTGCGTGATCACACTGGGTTTCGAGGGAGTTCCTTCGATGACGTAAGAGGAGATGTCAGCAAAGTATGTTGACAAAGACAGAAATGTCACTAAGAAGTTTCCGTTTCTTTCCTATTTTTCTACTTCGTTTTCAACAAGACTCGTAGGTAGTCAGCTTGCTTCACCATCTATTTATCACGTGCATACGCAGACATTGTTTGTGTGGAGAAGACAACCAGCTTTTAGTAGAGTTACTGCTAGCCATGCTGTCGGAATTTCTTTGGTACAAGTCAAAGAAACTGTTCAAACTTGGAGACGTGTGTCGGTACAAAGTGCAATACACGACACACGTGGCAACCACAAAGACTTTCCATCTTCGGGTGAAGAATATGGAGAAAACCGGACTTCGAGCAATTAACTTGATAAATGGCCCGCTCATTCTATACTGCCATATTGTCCCATACAACTACAGCATTACGAAGCAATTTACGAATGAAAACCCGGACGATACATGTGAAGTGGTTTTCCGAAATTCCGTGAAACCAGGACAGACCTTCAATGTGAGTCTCACCACGAACAGCAACAGTTTGAAATGCATCAATGATGACGGCTCGTACACATATGAATGGGAATGTGAAATTGTATCACAGATTGTTCTCAACAGGAAAGCTTCTATAACATTTATAATGATGGTGGGAGATGATCTTTCCTATATGAGGCGGATAAGTCGGTCTCCGCTAACCGCATTTGGTAAAGGTGACTTTGCTCCCGTGCATCACCGAGAGGTTCATGAAATGGAATGGGACAAAACATATAATGAAAATCTTAACATAGAGTATCTAGACACGGACGATATATGGCAGTCTCTGCCTCGACAACCAGACAAGCCTGTTCATTTGGTGATCATTACCCACGGCATATTTTCCAATCTCACTGCGGACATGCTTTATATCCGCGATCAGCTACATCTGATAGAATCAGAAAATTTGATCATTCTGGGGTATCGTGGGAATGAAGGAAGAACAGACCGAGGGATCCATCGGTTAGGGGCGGGCCTTTCACAGTTTGTGATTCTGTTGATCTCAGAACTTCAACAGAAATACGAAATTGGCGGGATTTCCTTTGTGGGTCATTCTTTGGGAGGTCCAGTTCAGCTTCAGGCCTTGAAACATATTCTCCTAGTTAAGGGAGACGATTATTTTACCAAACAGAACATCAAGCTCCGCCATTTTGTATGCTTAGCAAGCCCCATGCTAGGCATTCTTTCCGAAATGAGCCTTTGGATCTCTTGGTTTTTGGACCTTGGAACTTTAGGAAAAACCGGCCGGGATTTGACCCTACTGAAAAAATTACCCAGATACGTTGGTAAGGGACCACATCCTACACGTGATTCGTTCCGTCCCTTACTTGAAACCTTACCAGATGAGCCAGTGAAAACTCTTTTGAAGCAGTTTGATCTGCGAACAGTTTACGCAAATGCAATAAATGATGGAATTGTTCCCTTGAGAACCAGCGCGTTACTTTACTTGGATTGGCATGCACTTGGTGACGTAACAGAATTAAAAGACCATCACTCGGTTTTGAAAAGCCAATCCACAAATGCGCTGACTGAAACGAATGAGAATGGTGACTCTGTGGGCGAGATTCCAGCAGAAAGTGGCCCTAGTATTGGCCAAAGGTACACGCAATTCCTAGCATCTACTTTCAGCTTTAGAGATCGGCAAGAATCCGACCTTTCTGGCGAAAAGGAAGGAACTCTCCTGCCAAAGCCAAGTAAGAGAAGGTTGAGAAGATTACGCAAATACGCCAGAATCTCTGCCAAAAGCAGTGACAATGTTGAACTGGATTCAGATGATGCTCTTGAAAATGACAATTCCGAGTCATCAAATACAGAAGACGAACAAATTGTACTCAATATTCCTCCAAAAGCTTCCACCATTGAGTCTGCTCTAAATTCCTTGATATGTCCAGTTCCTTCAGAGAGTTATATTATGATACCTGAGAAGCGGACCTCAGTCATCTTTCATGATAAATATTACCACTTTAGTAATATCCCTAGAGAAGACAACCCTCGTACGAGCGGTATCAAGAAGTTCTTCCGCTACACAGACTGGCGAATTGAGAAACAGGCCACCATTGCCCGTAAGTACCATGCATCAGACTTGAGCTGGCGCAAGGTTCTTGTATGTCTTCCACCTGATGCGCACAATAACATTGTAGTGCGAAGAAGATTCGCCAACGGTTACGGTTGGGGGGTTATTGACCACCTCCGGGATGAAGTGTTTTCCATTAAATTCAAAGCAAAAATGTAACATCCGTGTGTCAGTATTACGATGGTAAAACGAGATGATGAGGTTGGAAAATTCAAAACGGGAGTCATGGTTGCGGAGATAAAACCAATGCGGATTCTCAGTGTCTGTGCCTCCAGCAATGTCCTCTCCCTACTGGTGGGTTGCAACCTCAAAAATCAAGACTGCATACTATAGCGTCTCTGGTTAGTTGATAAGGCATGCCCTGCAGGCACTGCCTACGATAAGAAATAAGGATCCACGTGGAGTATATATAAGCGTGACCTTGCACTGTATCTGGGTGTTGATTCCCAGACATCGCTCCTTCTATTTCAATCCCTAACTTCAAGTTTCGATTATTGTTTTTTTTTTTTTTTTTCCCTTCAATTCATTGTTGAAGCAACTTTCGCTCCTATTATCGTTAATTTTCCATAGTCTTTAAGTTAAGCGTTCCCCAAGATAGTTGTTTATATGACCGAAGATGTGCTTCGCTTCATTGTTGTTGGCGCTGGGCTCATTGGACCTCGCCACGCAAATCATATTTTGAAAAGAGATGACTGCGAGCTCTTTGCTATAATTGACCGTCTGGCAAATGGTCCTGGAGTGGCTGCTAAATTGAACGCCTTGCACTTTAAAAACTTAGAGGAAATGTTTCTGTTTTGCAGCACATATGATGTTGCGCTTCCAGATGCCGCAATTGTTGCCACTCCAAATCACACACATGCTCAAATCGGCATGCAATTGGCAGCACATAATATTCATCTTTTAGTTGAAAAGCCAATGGCATCCACTGCCGAGGATTGTTTGTCACTTCTTCGTTTCTGTGATCGTCAACAAGTGCGACTCTTGATAGGCCACCACCGTCGCTTCAATCCTTACATTACGGCCACCAAAGATCATCTCTCCAAGATAGGGAAACCGATTGCGATCCAGGGAGTTTGGGCGTTAAAAAAACACGACGCGTACTTTGCAGAAAAGGCCTGGAGACGCTCAACTCGTAATGGCGGCGGTGCGTTGTTGATTAATTTGGTTCATGACTTAGATTTGTTGCAATTCTTACTTGGTCCAATTCAAAAGGTATATGCTGAACTTTTGCCACGTCAACGACCATGTGAGAATCCTGATGACCATGTGGATGAAGGTGCAGTTTTAACGCTTCGCTTTGAAAATGGCTGCTGTGGTACCTTTATCTGTTCCGATAACGTCACTTCACCATTCAGTTTTGAAGCTGGCACAGGTGAAAATCCGTTGATTCCTCACAATGAAGCTGCTGGCGGTTTCTATCGTATTTTCGGAAGTCATGGCACATTGTCCGTTCCTGATATGACGTTGTTTCATCAAAATAGTCTTAAGGATAAATCTTGGTGGGAACCCATAGAGTCAGAGAAGTTAGACATAGTGTCTCAAGCAAACTTTGACCATACCAATTCTATGCTTACTCCACCTTCTCTGTATGAGGACGACATGAGTTTACCCATACCAAAAGTCAAAATGCCAGAGCCATTTGATTTACAATTGGAGCACTTTGTCAATTTGATTAAGGGCATAGAAGATGAAGTGAAATGCACAGGAGAGGATGCGATCCGAGCTTTCCTCTGTATCGAGGCTGTTCTTAAGAGTATCGAGACTGGAACACCGCAAGTTGTGGCACCAATTTCTACAATTGAATCTCGTTAAAAATTTGTTGAAAATGTATTTGATACTTCCTTTCGTTGCCTTAAAGGAAAAAAGCAGAAAAACTTAAAACTAGAATACAAGAAAGACAAACGGGTCGAGTTGTAAAATACACAAGTTAATCCGAGTTGCTGGACACAGCTCCTTTCGAAATATTACTCGAGCTTTTCCTTGGAGTATTTATTCGAAATTTGGGCAAATACGCCGCTCAATTTGAATTTTCTCACAAGGACGCGTTCCACAAGGAATCTAGGACACCACAGTAACAAGTAACCCAAGAATGTAGCCATACGCCCCCGGTAGATATTGAGTGGGCCTTCAATCTTCAGGTTCTCAAAATCATTGACAACCTTGTAGGCATAATCCCAAGGCAGCATTGGGTGGTTTCGGACCGCCATTTGCTTTCTTTCAAGCATTGCATCTTCGATTCCAGGAACCTGGAATAATGACCCAGCTGGTAGATCACGTGTGTCAGCAATGTTAGTATCGACTCCACCAGTGACAATGTTTATGACCTTTACACCAAAAGGTTTCATTTCGATTCTTAAAGTGGCAGCATACAGATGGATAGCAGCTTTACTGGACGAGTAAACGCACGAAAAAGGGAATGGTATTAGTCCACTTGCGGAACCAGTGAAACCAACGGTTCCCTTAGCGTTGATCAAGAGCGGAGCAAACTCACGTGTTACTCTGATTCCTCCGAAAACGTTCACTTGGTAACACTTCTCGACATCCTCGTCAGTAACATCAAACGCTGGCAAAGTACACGATTGGCCAGCATTGTTGAATAAGAAATCAACGTAACCATTAGAATTCTTTTTAACAAAATCACGAAACTCGCGAACACTGTCTAACGAAGTAACGTCACATTCGTAAATGAACACTCCTAACTCTCTCAACCTTTCCATAGGCTCCAAGCGGCGGGCACATGCGAAAGTGGTGTACCCTCTTTTGGCAAATTCGAAGGCTGTACTATATCCAATTCCTGAAGATGCACCCGTGACAACGGCAACTTTTCTGCGGGAACCCATTATGTGTGTTTTGGTGAGAAGAACAACAAATAGAAAAAGTCGGGAGTAATGCGTCTACTAATAATGATAAGAATGCTACCGCGCATTGAGACAAATCCTGTGATTTTGGTTATGGACTCTTCCTCTCGGAAATAACAATCGGTTTATCTTCTCAATTTATCTTTCTTTTTTCTTTTTATTTATTATAATTCTGAATCAATTACTTTGACATTTCTTTAAGCGTCAGCTTATCTTCTAAGTATAAGAACCGAATGGGATGATGTCACGTGTGCGAACAGGTGGGGTACAATAGTCTTTGAACACTTCAACAGTTCTTGCCTATGGGCTTGACTTTCTCTTATTGTACTATTTTAGAGGTTTATTTACTCATTAATATTTGCTTTCATCTGTTAGGAAAAATTTTCCCAATTCTTACGTGCACCTTCGTACATGGTGTTTTGTGTCACAGTTTTAGCCTCATTCTGTCCAGCGGTTTCGGAGTAAATTTTGAATACAATTGTATTTATGTTCATAAGTTACGCTCTTATCCTGTAGTTTGACTTTCATTATGATGCACGTTTTTCCATTGGGGCGAGGACAAAATACGTACATTTTGCTCGCACGAGAAGTAGCTGCAAACTTGGTAACACTGGAAATAAACACGACAACAGAGTCCTCTTTTCAAATGAGTAGCGTTTCTTCTCCCGATGAAAGGAAACTGGAATACTCCACCTCCTGCAATTATAATGACACGACTCATACAACTGGTAGCGGTACAAATTGGTTTCCGGAATTTGAACAAAACCACATAAAATCCACCTTACTGGTCACTCTGATGTTATGCTCTGAAATGTCCAAAAACAAAATAAAAGATAATGAGTCAAACCTAGAGATAGGATTTCTTTTAAGCAGATTGAACAAAGAGAGACAAAATCTCGAGGATTTGATAGAGAGTGCTCTGCTAGAGAAGCACACATACTTAACAGCGCAGTTGCAGGACACAGTGACCAGAATCAGGAAGATCTTGACTCAAGTGGAATCAGTATATTCCTCTAAAATAACTGACAGTGAGTCGGAAAACAGAAATATTTCTGAATGGACCGATACTCAGAAATCTACACTAGTAAATAAGAGAGGCCGTTGGGTAAGAACGTACAATGGAATAGAGTTAGAGGAACTGCAAACTCAACAGAAAACTGCTTTTGGGAGGCTTAAACACACATTTGATGTCCAATGCAGAAATATATTGGTACTTGAAAAGGAACGCAATATATTGCTACAACAATTACATACCGCTCAAGCTCACACACAAGACCGCAGCTCCACCGAAACGAAAAATGCTTCTCAAATTCAAGCCTTGCGCCAGGAAGTCAGCAGACTCAAGAGGAGATTAGCCATTGAAGAAAAAAACTGGGCAAATAAGCTTGAGATTTGCCAGCTGCGAATCACAAACATAAAACATGGGGGAATAGAAATCGTCTACTCGCGCCCAAACTCTTCGGCTAACTTCGCTTCATCAAAGTAATGCATGAACTTAACGGGCTTCTTTTGGCCTTCCCTATCAACATGCAACACAGGTACATCATAGCAATACTTGTCAAAGGCGTCTGAATTGGCTGGATCCATGATATCCACGATCCTCAAGTCAATAGCACGAAACTTGTCATTGTCCAATGTTTTATCCAAAATGGCATGGGCGTTGGTACACAATTGACAAGTCTCCTTGGTAAAAAAAGTCAAGGAAACTTTACGTGCTGTAACGCTTGCGCAGAAGCGACGGATAGGTGTGGCCCACATATTAGAGTCTCTCTTATTCTATGAGATCTCGTCTGTATTGTATTGCGAATGTACAGGTCTCACAGATTGATGCTAACCAAAAAGATCAAATACGACAGTAATATGTGGATTTTGGGCCATAACGGCTTACAAAAGATATCAAAACATTGAAGGTAAAATATCCATATCGTCTCTTCTTTTCCTTGATTTCCCAATAACTCTGATATCCTACACATATCACGTGACTTATGTATTTGTCAGTTTCGAAATTATTCCGTATCAGTGATTTGGCAAAAGAGTATCACTACATCATGAGATTATGGATTTTCTTTACGTTGGCAATCACACTTGCTTCTGAAATCGTTCGTGTGAACGACAAGAACTTCAAAGAAGTGGTTTTGGATTCTGGCAAGTTCACATTTGTTGACTTCTATGCCGATTGGTGTAGGCATTGTGCTAATCTAATGCCTACAATTGAGCAACTTGCCGAACTCTATGCTGGTGTTGACGACGTTCAAATCGTCAAAATAAATGGAGATACTGATGGGAAGAAAATGACCAAAAAGTATAATATTCCGGGCTTTCCAACCATGCTTATGTTTCATGGCGAGGACGAACCAGTAGAGTATGATGGAATGAGAGACTTGGAATCCATCAACAATTTTGTGCAGCACATCACTCAAATTAAAGTCCCTTCGGAGGAGCCTAGCAACACACAAGATGAACCAAGTCAAGTACTTTACCTTAATGATGACAATTTCGAAGACTTGGTTCTCAAGGCAGATCATAAAACGGTGGTCGCATTTACTGCGCCATGGTGCAGATTTTGCAAGAACCTCGAACCTATTTGGAATAAATTGGCTAACGAGGTGTACAATATTGACACCGACACCGTTAAGTTCGGCAAAGTGGAGCTTAGTGATGAAAACAAGGCAAAATGTGAAATGATAACAAACCAATCTGGAGTCAAGACATTACCTACAATAATGATGTTTGATCCTTCTCGAGTGGACAAAGATGGATTACGTAGACCAATTATTTATAATGAGGATGAGGTCAATGAAGAATACTTAATTGCTTTTATTAATGATGAAACTGCTCTATCAAGAAATCTGGAAGGGACCCTTTTCGGCAATGCAGGCAGAATTATGTCGATCGATGATGCTTTGATGACAGAGAAACCAGAAAGAGTGCTTCAAAAACTCGAAGAATTGGAAGTTAAAGTCCAGGAGCATGGTAAAGATGCATTGGTGACGAACGGGACCCTTTTCTTCAAGGATGACTTGGAAATGATTCCATATTACAGGAAATTGCTCAACAAGCTCAAAGAGGATGGGGGATCAGAATTCATTCTTAAAGAACACGCCAGATTGGGTCGGATCTTGGCTGATGAAAGAAAAAATATAGAAAGAAGTGTTTATGATAAGATGCAGAAGAGGGCCAATATTCTCCAAAGCTTTGTTAAATCGCTCAGGCGGTAAAATGTTTAAATATATTGAATTAGCTAGATAGTAATAATCTTTCAAAAGTCTTAATAATAAGTGGTTACCAATCGACTGGTTTGAACTTTTGTACCTGTCTGACTTTGTCTGGCCAAACTTTACCATCCTTGACAATACATTCATCAATAATTGGAACGACATTGTTAGGCTTGCATCTGGCTAACCAGATGTTTTTTCCCGAATTTTTGAGATAAATAATGACATTTGCTGCAAACTTATGACCACCGATATGATTGATGAATGCCACCTGGACTCCCCCAGGTCTATTGTCTGATACATCTCTGTATAAACCCAAATCTCTCAAATGAAGTTCCATTTCTTTTTTCATAATAGGAGCAGTAATACCGCAGCGCTTGTCTCTAGTTCTGTGGGAACACAAAAATACATATGACGAGTTAGGGTCGGCTTCAATTGAAGCATCAGGAAATTCCGGGTAGGAGTTGAATGGGAGTGATTTCGCATCTTCATCTCTGAGCTTTATCAAATCAGGAATTAAGCGGTCAAGAATTTGACCACAGTTTTTGATGGTAGCATTTCTTACCCAGACGAAGAATGGCAAAATTAAAAAATCACCCCTCTTTTGGTCCATATATTCTTCATCTGTATCGAATTTTAAGGAGCCGAGTGAACTAGTGTTCACCTTGATATCATCTGATTCACCACCAAGTCCTTCAAATTTGGCGCTGGAACTCCATTTGTCTAAGGCATGTGCGAGTGTGCCCGATTCACCCACAGCATTATGCTTCCAGTCAGTTTTATTGGTTGAGACAACAACCTGTAGGCCATATGGCTTAGTGGATTTCCATAAGGGAAGCTTTTCGTCAAAAGAAAGATTAGAAGGAAATTTTGCGGTGCATGATTCGCATTCCTGGGAACAATCAGAGATCTCAAACCCAGACGCCACAATCTCTTGGTCTGAAGCAGAAGCAGATTTGAAAAACAGAAGGAGTCCCATTCTGTTCTGGGGCTTTAACCTAGGAAAACTGAAAGAAAAATAAGTTACAACAAGTGAGGACGACTGACATAAAAACGAACCAAATAAGCGAAGAGCGCAATATCAGACTAAGATTAGTGTGCTCTCAGATTTTCACTGCATACAGTTCGATCCGAGTCGGTTCCGATAGCCGTAGGGTGTGGTAGCCTGTCATGCATTAGATAATTCAATTGTGGAAAACCAAGTAGGTGGTTCTGGAGACTGACATTAGTCAGGCGATTCGCGAATATCTTCTCTGATGATGTCACAAGAAAGACCCATAACCGCACTGGAGCCACACATAAATTCACCTGCACCATTGGCCAAGACTTCTTTTTGACGAGGCTGATATACAAAAGGTTCACCTGCACCATCAAATCGGCGCCGCCTAGAATTGAACCAAAGCACTCTATACTTCGGGGTGAAGTACAAAAACCTCGTCTTGCGTAAAAACACTTGCACCATTTCGCCATGACCGGCCGAGCACGTAAACGTGGTTGTCTTTGTGTCATGGTCATGTAAATGGGCGTTACTTTTCATTTCGAGCGTCACGCCCGCAATACTGGGGCCAATTCCGTACGTTGTGCCCTTGATCTTGCTCGAGATGGTAATTGCGCGCGAATAGATGGACCCGCCTGAGCCCTGAAGCTCACTGTGGCACGCAGATACCGGAATATTTTGCAGGTACTCCGAAATATTAAAATCCTCGTATGTCCATTCGATCCATTCTGTGGATGGATTCAATGGGTAAACAAGTTGATTTTCATCTTCAAGGGCCATTTCCACGTCCCAAAACTCAAGTTGTTTCCGAGCAAGAAATGTTCCATAATCTGTAAGATGGAACAATACCGGTTCTTCAGTCCTCAAAATTTGTCTGTAGTTTCTTGCCACATCTACCAAGTTTCTTGCCTCAATAAACTGTAAAGGGAACTCTTCTGGCGGTTCCGCTTCGCTGGTGGCACCAGCAAAGATGAATGTGAATAGCAAAGTAAATTTGACAAACCGCATTATCATTTAAAAGAACTCTTGCCTTTATGTCAATCGTTTTTCGCCATTTAAATAGACAAATTGTCCCGAACACATTCGTTCATACGATATCTAGTCTGCCTCATGGGTTGCGAACTCATGCGAAATATATGCTCCGAACAAAAATATGGTCGCCGAATAGAAATCTTGGAAATGATATACTTGGTTCTTCTGTCAAGCATCAAGCCTATGTTTGCATTCAAAACAGAATCTGATATTCCTAGTGAAAATATAACTTATTTTCTCCACAAGATAACCCGAATAAAGGATACTGCACGTGATGATAACCGCTTGGTAAAAAGTCAGTGCACCTTGAATTAGCTGTCACGTGACGACCCTGTTTCAGAACTGGAAGAGTCCCCTGGTTGAATCCTGAAATATTCTTGAGAGAAACCAAAATCAAAGTTGAGTGTTGTGCCTTATTGTATATTCCTGAAATCTTGAAGGAGAGAATAGCAAAGTATCAGAATTCACACCAAGAACAATAGACACCTTTGTATATTGATCCTGCAGATATCAGCGGTGCCTTTGGAGAGCATTGCATCTTTTTTTGTGTTATTATCACCCATTAACCCTTTCCTTAAGCAACCGCCTCATCACGTATCCATTTTTTGTGGCCAAACAAAAGGCACTGCCATATCAACTTGACTTTTTTTCGTCTTTCCTTTGATTTTTTTCTTCTTTGGTTTGCCATTCGTCAGCGCAGTTTTTTTTTTATCGGTCTACTGGTTTTGCGTAAAGTCTTTCATCAATCCCTTGATTTTGACCGCGTGTCCCCATTTCCTTAAAGTTTAATTGCCAACCAGCATTTATGACTGAAGTGGCGACGACGACAACTTTGGCGGCTTTTGCCCACGAAATGATTACACTGAAGCCTGAATTCCCTACGCCAATAGACGACCTACTCACCCCGACTTCCCGTTCTTTGAAGGGTACCGCTCTGGACGAATCAGAGACCGTAAGCAGAGAAACTATCCCCAGTTCTGTTGATGAAAAGATGCCGAACAATGATTCCGGTAATACACTTCATGCAAAAACTACAGATCTGGACCACGAAACAGTGATTGACCTCTCGGGTAGAACTTCAAGCGCTGCGGAATATTTTCAAACACCAATCATGACACCCAATGCAAAAACAAAGAAAAATTTTGATATGGAAGGTATCGATCCACATGATAAAGAGGAGATTTCTTTGCCGCAAGCCAAGTCAGATGAATCAAAATCCAACGAACTGTCCTCGGCAAGAGAACCAAAACAACTTACATCTGACCCTCCTTTCATTGAAAATAGAAGACATACTGAACCTGTATTCCGCTCATTTGGAAGGCATTCAACAGACCTTTCCCGGACTGACAGTCTCAGGCATAACGATCAGCACCCAGTAACATCTCGCGCAAAATATGGCGCCTCTAAACTGAATTTAATCGAGGAGAGAGCGTCGTCTAGTGTTGAACTCCATTTAATTCGGAAATACTCACAGCTGAAAGCAAATAACTCTGAAGTTCATCGCATGAGGAATTCGCTTGTTATAAGACGGAACATTCAAAAGCGGAAACGTGACTTCTTAGAAGATGACCATGTCTACATGGGTAATAAGATTACTGAAGGACATCAAAACTTTGTGATGGCTTATAACATGCTTACAGGTATTCGTGTTGCGGTTTCCCGATGCTCAGGAGTGATGTCTAAATTGACTGATGCTGACTTTAGGGCAACCGAAAAGCTTACGTTCAATATGGATGGCAGCGAGTTAACTCCATCATCCAAATATGACTTCAAATTTAAAGATTATTCTCCAAAAGTCTTCCGAGAATTGAGATCTATGTTCGGCATAGACCCTGCAGATTATTTGATATCAATCACTGGTAAATACATTCTTTCTGAATTAGGGTCTCCTGGAAAGAGTGGCTCCTTTTTCTATTACTCAAGAGATTTCAGATTCATTATTAAAACTATCCACCATGCAGAACACAGGCAGTTGCGCAGAATGTTAAAAGATTACCATCAACATGTTAAAGATAACCCCAATACATTGATCAGTCAATTTTACGGTTTGCATCGTTTAAAGGTGAACAATGGTATGAGAAAGGTTCATTTTATAGTTATGAACAATTTATTCCCCCCACACAGAGACATTCATATCAAGTACGATTTGAAAGGTTCAACCTGGGGAAGGCATACAAAGATACCGCCAGATACTGAAGATCTCTCTCATTTAACACTCAAGGACTTAAATTGGCTTGAACGCAAACAAAAGATCAAGTTTGGCCCAGAGAAACGAGCTATTTTCACAAAACAGTTGGAAGCCGACGTCAAACTTTTGAAGAAGATAAACGTAATGGATTACTCCTTGTTACTTGGTGTCCATGATGTAAAGAAAGGGAGCTCAGATACCATGGCTAAATACTCTGTTTTCGACCCTAAATCGAGCGGGAAAGCAGACGTATTCAAAACAAACCCCAGAGACATTGACCGAGAAGTAGATCTTCCAAATGATGTGTTTCCAGGACGATCAAAGTACATATTTTATGGTCATGATGGAGGTATACGTGCTACGAACGAAGATAATGAACCATTACCTGAAATTTATTATTTGGGCATCATTGATTGCCTCACAAATTATTCATTGAAGAAGCGTTTAGAGACTCTTTGGCGATCTATAGGCCATGCAAGAAGTACCATTTCGGCTGTGCCTGCAAAAGAGTATGGTAACAGATTCTTGCGCTTCATCAAAAATGGTATTAGCACTGATAAGAAGAAGAAGGCCTAGTAACATAGGCGGCGGTCTTGTAACACAGGCGATACCGCTCTGTGACAGACTGTTCTTAAGACTTATTTTCATGTATTTTTCTATTTGAACATGAAAGAAGAAAAAAAAAATAACTCTGCATTTCATTTGGGTATAGAAGTCGTACCTGATACTACCGAGTTCTTTTGCTTTGATAGCTACATGGAAGCAAAACCAACAACAGTAAAATTTGGATCTCACTTTCTTTTACTTAGAGGATAAAAATACAACAAAAAGGTATTCAATTCATTATATTTATAGCCATTAAATTTATTCAACTTTTTTAAGGAAATTTAATAACTCGCCCTTAGTTTCTGATGCTGTTCCCGGCCATGCACGCACCTTAATGCGCGACTCAACTTTAAGTTGCCAGTTAACCAACCATAGCGTGCAATCCAAGAAATGGCCAAACCATCATTGTGTCGAGTTTTCTGTCGGCACTTGAATTTGAGTCAGGCTCCACTGGTCTCAAGTGCGGTATCTGTATCAGCTAATGCGATTGTCAACGCAGAAAACATCAACGCTGAGGACTTACCCTCAATTAAGGCTATGGACCAAATAAAGATGAATGCTGTTGGAACTCCTCCATCTGTGATGAGTATAGGTGTACCTCCATCATTGCCCGTCAACATTAGACGCAATACTTTGTTAACAATACAAGGTAACGAGCAAGATATTTCTATTAGTGGTGCCACATTGGAATGGCTCAAACGACTCTTATACGGTAACCACGTATCCAGATACGATCAGCTATTAAGTACTCGTCCCTTCTCACTTTTGGTGACATCAAACAGCCCTACACTTTTGCCAACCTTTTTCCGCAACTCAACATCAAAGTCGTTTGCTGCGATCACTCTTGATGGAATCGAAGACTGGGCAATATTGAAGGCTGATGCATTACATATATTTGCAGGTCCATCTTTAAATGTGGGAACTTATGCAACACCAAGCAAAATTTCACGCCGTTTGGCCAAATCTCTAGACTTGACTTCGAGAGTATCCACGGGTTTGCGCCTGTGGTCCAGATACGGCTATACATTTGTTGGTGGCCGAGGGATAATTGGACTTGTGGGTAACGGACTTCTTTACTCAGCAAATGTCACAAAAGGAGAGGAGGTATTAGTGCGGAGAGACAGTTTGGTTGCTGTTTCCGTGAATGGACCATATGATTTGCAGAACTGTGTGGCTAGCTACAAGCAAGCAAAACAATCAGAGCCTATCAAAATAACTCCAGAATATGCCAAAGCCCCAAAAATCAAAGATTTCCGTGATGTACTTATTAACACTAAATTTTATTGGTGGAGAGTCTCGAGTACACTTAAGGCTTTGACAAGGACAATTAGGGGTTTGTTTGCTAGCAATCAAGATTTTGTGAGGATCATCGGACCTCGTTCAATTTTGCTTCAATCAGGAAACCCAAGGCCTTCATTTGAAAATAACATCGTTCCTTCAGGAGGCAGGTTTGTTGCACCAGAAAAGACAACCTCCGATTACCTTAATATTGTGTCCTTTGACCCTGTACGTGGGGCTACAATTGAGAGTACCAAGGACTTTAAAGATACTGTGCTGGCAATCGAAAATCGGGGAAAAAGTTCTTGAGGAATCACAGCAATCAATGAAATTGAAAACACATCGTGAACATTTCTACTGCAAAAAAAGAAAAAATTGACTACATATAATGTCGATGCTTTACTAATAGCATACGTTGCACCAGATATTCTTTAGACCCAATGGAATTCATATCAAGACATCTTTGTAAAATGTGTAGACATCTATTTGGGTCTGGAACATGTTATCTTCACCTCTGATTGTCATACTTGTGCATATAAACAATACATGTTCGGACAATAGCTGGTGTGCGAGCATTCATCAGCCCCTTTAAAATCTGTGGCACATTGAGGTGGCGCGCCAGAGAATCTTACCAGCCCCAACTTGAATCTTAATACTACACTCATGTCAACCCAGCCACAACTGAATACATGCAAATAAAATTAAGGCAGCCTGCACAAAAATGTAAAACATGAAAGAAACTCTATAAAAAAAAATATCAATTAATTATCACTAGAACCCTTATTCCACTCGCACGATGAAGACCCACTAGACGCACTATCTGTCGATTCTTGACGTGGGAATAACCTCACCGAATGTGGTTCCTTGCTATAAATCTCCACCTGTTCCGGTCCAGGTAATGGGAATCCCTTATCTAATGACGTATCTAAACCAGGAAGTGTGACCTTCTTATTTTTCTTCTTCATTCTCCTTAGCCATGATCTATGTTTTCTTGGTCGTTTTCCATGCACCAATATACGTGCAAACTTGACTGTTGTATCCTCTGGTGGCATTTGCTCAAGATCATGCCTTTTAACATTTGCGGTACTTAGCTTCAGCACATGGTCACCGTTTTGACTCAAAATCTCAGCTGGTGCATTAACGCTTCCATTTTCATAGCCGTCAGAGGATGAATTATCTTCCCGGTCTTTTCCGTTTGAAGAAATTACCGATGTGCTTTTGTTGATGGAAGTGGCTGTAGTAGTTGCTTGTGATTTGGAACGCAACGATAAATCAGTTGACGAAGACGATGCCTCTGAAACATTTGCATCGTTCAGTGAATTGCGCAGGGTATCCTGCTTTTCAAGCACAGAGGGTACCTGATAAGAGTCGAAAGGATTCTCTGTCACCGTATTGAAATTCTGGGGCGTTTCGACAACTCGCAGAACAGGAATATAGGCTTTGGGGATGCCTGGGAGTAAAATTGGATTGCCCTCGTAGGGGATACCGTGGGGATTGCTCATCCCACAAGGAAAGTTTTTCAGGTGATTCTGATAGTGATGTACTCTTGGAATCACTATTTTCAGCTTTTATGGGGATGTCTATCGCCATATCGTTGCTTTCATTTGCAATCATTATTCCATTGGTTTGTTGGTTTTGAGGTATCGTTTTTAAATGAACTGGATTTGGTGAATACTTGGAAAGAACTTTAGCCACAGCGACAAACAAGTCTAACCATTTAAAAACCTTAAGGTCCTTTTCGATATTACGAGGGCGTGGGTTTTCCATTGCCATAACTTTCATAAACAATCGTTTTGTGTTTGCTCCCGATCTAGTGATTGTCTGTGGCTTTAAAAATTGCAAGTTCCTTCTGATCCTGCTTTTCTCCTCAACTGAAAAGGTTTCACCAACGAAGTACTCCAAAATTAGAATTATGTCGACAGATGTAATCACGTCAATATTTTTTTCTTGCCATCTTATGCAAGAAACAATCAAATCCTTATTATTAAATTGATCGGCCGATATCCTCTCGGGAATGACAGCAAAGCGGGATAAAGATTCCCGTTTTATGTTCAATTTCACCAACCGTCGTCCATTTTTTTCCTCTTCAGTGTCCCAATTTTCACTCATGCGCTTGAAATCATCGCTGACACTAATTTCAACAGCAGTATTGATGACATTCAAGTTATTTCGAATTAATTCAGGCGATAAAGTACTCGTTCTGATCAAACAAGAGGGTTTATTTCCTTGAAAATTCATCTCTTGCTGCACTAATTAATTGTGAGAATTAAGTTCTCCGACCGAAATTTTTCAAAAAAAATCAGTCCATTAACTGTAATCTGTAAATATTGAAAACTAATACGTATCAATAGATTTTTACAATTAAGGCCACAAGTGTTTTGTTAAAATGGCATGTATTCGAAAATTTTTCTTTTACTTTCGGAAATCGTGGCGAGTGCGCTCCTTTTAATTGCCTCAAGTCCTTGCGAATGACACTTGCCACATACCATATACATGTACTAGCCCCAGCCTGTTACGTCATCTCCTTTCCTGCACATATATCATTGCTGCCCAATCTACCTGCAATACGAACATAGTTGTCCTAGTGTCGCATGGTGTTTAAAAATTCACTAAGATTGGGATGCCTCCATACAAGCAATTCTGAGCCTTGCTTTACATAATATAAAGATTGTAAGCACAACCTAATGCGATGAATATAATTGTTAAAAAATCGTTCGATTTTCCACAGCAAGAGAACTAAAAGTATAGCCTAGCTCACTTGTAAGTAAGAATGTCGATGACAATGTTCACAACACTCACTAGAACCTCTATACACACAAGGACTACCACTATAAATTCCAAATTCTCTTCATGTGAATGTCCAAGCTGTTCTTTAAGCATTTGTAGTAAATCTGAGATAACTTCCAACCGCTGGTTCAATAATTCCACTCTCTGATTAATTTCCAAATAGCCTCTCGTGGCCTGATAGATGGGCTCTAAGTGTGGTTCTGCCCACATTAACTCAGGGGAGTCAAGTACGGAACCATGCAAATTGATGTTTATCCTTAAGATGAACAATTCACCTATTGATTTCATTGTTTCATCTCGTGACATTTCCACCTTACCCGTCTGTGCTATCTGCTGAGGGATATCTTGGGTGTCCTCAATAGTGTTGTCAACTAATTCTTCGAAAAGAGAAATTTTAACTGATTGAGCTAGAGCATGAGAAATGGAAAGTTTGAGCATATAATTGGAGTCATCTCTCAAGGTGATAAAATCGTTATAAATCCTCGGTTGATATGATGTGGTTATGTAATAATTGAATTCCTCGATCTGTATATCCTCAGCTGATAACTTTTCACTCTCGAATTTAGCCAAGTCTTCGAGGAAAGCTTGCTCTTCTTTGAGAGAAAAGCCCCACATGATAACCACTCCATACTCAAATACAAAAACATCACTCTTCTTTCCAAACTCTATTTCACCGCCATCATCAGCCAATCTAATAAGTTTGCGTCCATCATCTTCATTGTCACTTCGCCAATCTTTATATGTGAATGGAGTATATAAGCATTCGTCAAAGTGTTTCGGCAGTGTATTATGAATTCTTTTTCGGTCTTTGAGCCATCGGAGTAAATCCTTCATTTTATATGAGCCACACGTACAGTAAGCCGTAACCCGTGGTAGAAGATCCCTATGCAGCTTCCCCAATATCTCGGCATCCTTTCGTGCTGGTCTATCCTTAATCCTGGTCACTTGTGAGTACACTTCGCTGTGAGGAGGAAATCGGGATCTAGAGTCTATAGACTCAATTTCATTAATCTCTAGATTAGGGGGATCCTCTGGTAATAGTTTGAGCTTTTGCGACGTTCTGCTGATTCTTTGCAAACCGATTTTCGAAGGCTGCGATATCTTCGACCCTGTTTTATTCGCATGTTTAGTCGCCAGTTTCAGCGACTGTCCCATAGGACTCGAAGTAGATTTCTGCTTCAAGAGCGAAGTTTGTTCTGTGGCCAGCAGCATTAGTTAACTTCCCTTCGATATATATAATTATACTATCAGATTGCTGGAACATGATCGCGTATTAGTTATCTTGAATTCGGTCACGTGCTCATGATTTTTTTAATTACCACGTCAGTTTTTATGGCTCTACAGGCTTTGGTACTTAAAATTATCACCCTCTGATAGGTATTGGTATTTTGGATTCTAAGTATACCATCTTAACCTATTAATGCAGACAGGTAGTATAGTAGTTTTCGATTCTCCAGCATAGACAACTCTATTTCACTTAGGCGGAATTGTGCAAACTAGTCCGTTTTCCTTAATTGTAGCTTTGTCCAATACTTATACCAAACATAACTTGATATAACTTATCAAACTTTAGCAAGAAATAACTGAGAAAAAAAATCTTGTTTAGAATTAAGATTGATATGCTGGCTCCAAGTCCTACATCCGTACACCAATACATGGGTGTGATGAGATGAGTGTATGAAAAAAGTTCAAATCGCAGAGCAGATTCACAGACGTTGTCCTTCAATAACCATGGCTCGTGTTCAGAAGAAAACTACGGAGTCCGAGCGAAGGCATGTGTTCCACTCCTTCAAGGAAAGAGTGGATTCAATGAAAATTGAGCCAAGTCGTAAGCTCAATACAAGAGCTCATGATTATGTGGAGACTTCCCATTTACTTGCAACTTTAGAGCATTGGAAAGAGATCAATCTTAGTGGGGACTTCACAGAATTTGTCCAAGAAATAGAGCAATATTGTCAGACCTTGCCTCAAATCTTGCATCATCAAGATAAAATTTTTGATGGAATATATCGCCACATTGAGAAGAATGACATAAACTCCATCCAACCTTTACTTGAAATAATGACACAGTTTATCCATGATTTGGGACCTGATTTCATGCCTTTTTACATTCGATACCTTAACTTAATTGTCAGCATTGCCCAACAAACAAATCCTAACGATTCGCAAAATATGAGAAATACTTCAAATGTATTGGAGTGGTGTTTTAACTCCCTAGCATTCGCATTTAAGTACTTGGCCAGAACGCTAGTTGAAAATCTCATTCCAACTTTCACAGAGGTTTTACCTGTTTTGCTGATGAGCAAGAAGACTTATGTTTCAAGGTTTTGTGCTGAGGCTCTCTCATTTTTAGTGAAAAAGCTGCAAAGAGAAGGTTTGAAGGATTTGATTCAATTTGCATTCCTCTCACAACGGGAATTATTAGAGGAAAACTCATTTTATCGAAATTCCTTGGTTATTCTCTTCAGTGAGTCCATGAAAAACACGAAGCAGACATACCATTCTAAAGCAGCCATCATCTTATCTACATTGGTGGAAAGTGCACTCGAATGCGAAGAGATGAATGAAAAGTTTATATCTATTATCTCTGATATTTTGATTCAAGTCTTACAACATGGTACTCCCGCTGACTGTGCAAAATTCTATTCAAATATATTGGAGTACATTCAGAAGATTCTCGACTCATCTTCCGATGAGAAGACTTGCATTTTCGTCACACTTATTCTTTCAACAATGTGTTTTGCCGAATCTGGTTACAAAGTTCCATCCTGGGCAGATGTTTTTGATTTGATTAAACTTATTACCAAAAAGATCGAACTCCAAACTTCTGAGGAACCTTATTTGCATGCATCATCCATCATCTCTTTGATTCACTTATGTGTCATTGTCATAAGAAACTGTGAACTTCAACAACTTGTGTCATCTTTTGATATTATCAAAAATGCCATGCTTCGATTGGACAATGGTGAATACTTTTTGAGTTTTGTTGATTCATCATTGACAATCAATTCCGAGAAAATGATGACATTTGGAGTTGGTAAACTCTTGCAATCTTACACAAATAAAATAGACTCGGAGGATTCACTCATAAGATTAGCATTAACTTGGATGAAGATACAGCATGAAACTCCACAACTCTCTCTCAATCTCACTATTCCACTAACTTTGCGTGATAGCGTGATCAAGCTGTTAATGTCAGATTTGCAGAATACTTCTGACGAATCTTTATTAGCTGTGTATTGGAAGTCTCAGGTTTTACAATTCACTGCTGATTATACTGGAGTGGATAGTGGCATGTTATTGGATGCGTTAAAAACTTTATCCGGCCTTCCAGATCAAAAATCCAGACTCGTCCATGATACTTTTGGAATGTTGCTTGGTGCTAGTATCGCATCTATCTCAGATGCTTCGTCGAATCGCGTTCACTTATTCCATTTGTCAATCGAGAATTTGGAGACTTATAGAGATTCTGACATTTTCCTCGAGTCTTTTGCAAAGTATTTCAGAAAATTTGGTACTGAAATTACTAGTGAAATTGAAACTCGTTTCCATCAGTTTCTTCTTACTTTATCAGAGAATTTCGTCTTTCCTGAAAGCAGAGTAAGAATTGCAACTATTGAATTGATGAATGCAGCTTATTCCGCACTAGGTAGGGAGTTACCAAACCTCCTCTCTCAAATGCGACTTATTGATCAAATTCCTTTAACCGTGGCAAATTCAAATGATATAAAAATGAGGATTCGCCACTTGTATGTTTATTTTGGGGATTTGGAGAATGCATCGCCCGAAGAAGTATCTTTTATCATAAACTTCTCGATTGGGTTATTGTCTAACCACTTTCAGCCTTGTTGGTTGGCTGTGTATGAAGGACTACCAAAGGTAGTTAATGGTAAGACTACCGCTATTCTTGGAGAAAAATTGATAGAGTTCATCACATTGGATTATCTCAACCAAGACGACTCATTTAGCCATTATGAGCCACATACATTAGGAGGTGATGAGCTTCTCATTTCACGATGTCAACCATCAGACCATCGTTACTCTGACAACTTTAGTCACATCATGACTGCTTGCTTTTCAACATCAGAAGAGAAACTAGTTGCGCTATTTGAGTACTCAAAGAAACACAGCGATCTTCATTTGTTTAAACCACTTTTGAGATCAAGAGTTATAAAAGCCCTTCAATCGGTACCTAAGGTAGCGGAAGCATATGGACCTAGATTAATTGAAATTGTTCTTTCGGTTTTCGAAGAAGAAATTGAAGTTGAAGGTGAGGAAGTTTCCCGGTGGACATTGAGAGACAAGCTCGACCTTTTGAATGTCTTCACTAAGATAAAGAACATAAGGAAAATTTCAGGTCAGGATTCTCTATACGAACTTGTCTTGAATAATTTGTCGTCGCGACAAGCAACTGTACAAAAAGAAACTCTAGATGTTGTGTTTGCTTGGAATAAGCAATCAATCAATAAGTATAGAGATAATTTAAAGAATTTGCTTGATGACAAGTTGTTCAGAGATGAATTACAAAGTCTTGTTACTTCCTCGTCTGAGTCTAAGATAGAAGAGGAGGACCTCTCTGAAATCATGCCCATTGTCTTGAGACTACTTTATGGTAGGGCAAAGGGATCATCGAACTCTAACAGCAAATCTTCCAGAAAATTCGCTGTCGCTAATGTTTTGCCCAACTTGCCTAACAAATACATTAAAGATTATCTTTCTATTGTGTCTGAGAACATCCATCACTCTTCATACTTTGAGAAACATGAGATTAATGAGGTTACTAAGAATGACTTTAAGGTAATGCTGGGTTATCTTAACATGATTTATGAGTTATACAACTCTTTGGGTCTCAAGTACAGTGAAGTCCTACGGGTGACTATCCGTCCTTTGATTTACTGTTTGGTTGCTGCCCAAAGCGTTATCGACGAAGAAAATGAAGACTTGATGAATAAGATCGCCAAATCTAATCGTCAATTGGGTTTTAAGTGTCTTAATAGTTTGTTCAAGATTCTTGTTGAAACTCATAGCTGGGAAGAGGAAGCTCCAATACTTTATGACTCCATTATAAAGCCGAGATTAATTCAGTTTGAACATGAGAATGCACAGCAACCTTCTTCATTGATGCAAATTATGCTCGGATGGATTGAATCAACGAGCCTTATCCCTTTGTTTTACTTTGATAATTTGGCACCAGTCCATTCCCTTATGGCACTTCTCAGAAATCCACATATCAAGGATTCCGTCATAACACCTATTTTTGATTTCTGTATCGCAGCTCTCACGAAGACAGATGTCAAAGACGAGAGATTTTTTGCTTTATTGGCTATTCTTGTGGACGGCTTACTTGATGTTCTTCCACGAATCATCGAGACTTGCACTGACCGTGATATCAACTCCAAGGCATCGACGATCTTGCTTCTTATCATCGAAGGTGAGTTTATCACTGAAAATTCTACTAGGGCCCTTCTAGTTCGTGCTTGTTCGGCTGCGTTAAAGAAGCCGCCATTCCAGGTTAACAACAACGACAAAGTGAGCATTCTTCTCTCACTTTCATCTATAATTGACCATTATGACAGCTCGTTTGCCGATATTGAGGACCTTTATCTCGTCTGCTCGCAATCTTTCCGTACGTCTAAGGACCGGAATGTTAGGGAATCTTTGGTTAAGGTATTCAACTCTATTGGAAAAAGGTTCATCGAGTATGAGCGAGTTTCTTCACTTATCGAGGAGATCAATGCATATTCTCCTAACAGAATGGCAGAACCGGACTTTACAAGACGTCTTTCTGCTTTCAAGACAATCAATGAAGTTGTGTACAAGGATCTCTCGATAAACGAATGGATGCCACTCTTGTATTGTGGTCTCTTTTTTATCAATGATACAGAAGAAATCGCTTTGAGAACAAATGGTTCTTATTTGTTGACTCGATATGTTGATGCCATGTCTCTCAAAACGACGGAAGAAGATGTACAAAAGTTTGTCGATGTATTTAAGTCTGTTATGATGCCATACGTCCGCCAGGGCTTAAAGAAAGAAGAGGAAAATGTTCGAGAAGAATACATTAACGTTCTCTCTCACATCGTCAGATATGGCAAGCATGTGCCTGAATTCCACAGTATGTCTGCCTTAGTTTCTGATGACGATGAGAATGACTTCTTTAAGGGTATTGTTCATATCCAGCGTTCGGCCCGACAACGTGCTATAAGAAGACTAGTTGAAGTGAGAGATCATTTGGATGCTGATTGTATCTATCACTATATTTTACCAATCACAGAGATTTATACCGTCTGCACAGATGAGAAGTTCCGGAATATTTTAGATGACACACATGAGGCTTGGTCTTATTTGGTTAGATGTCTTAGGTGGAATGATTTCAGACAATTATTCCGTAAGCATGTTCAAGCAGTTGTAAAAGCAGAAGAGAACTTTTTGAGAGATCGTGTGAACTTACTTGTACGTATTTCTCAGGCTCTATTGGCATCTAAAACTGCGCTAGAGGGAAACTCCTCTACTGATATCATGTTGGACTGGCCTGAACAGGAAAAGATCGATAGTTTTGTTTTGAAGGAGTGTTTACCGCCAATTATGAAAGTATTGAAAGTGAGAAATGATGACACTGTCGTCGCACGAACACCTTTAGTTGAAGTTGCGGTCAACACACTTCTTTGTGCTTCGGAGAACTTAACAGAAGTGGAGCTAGCGGGGGCATTAACAAGTACTTGTCAAGTTTTGAGATCTCGAACTCAACATCTCAGAGATGCGGTAAGAAAAACTTTATGTAAAGTTGCACGGACTTTGGGAGCAAGATATCTTAAGTTTATCATTAAGGAATTGAAAAGTGCCCTCTCTCGTGGTGCTCAAATCCATGTTCTCAGTTTCACGGTCCACGCAGTCTTAGTTGCTGTTATCGGTGATTTCCAGTCAGGAGACTTGGATGATTCTGCCCATATGATTGTTGATATCATCATGGAGGATATCTTTGGAGCGGCAGGACAAGAGAAGGATGCTGAAGGATACGTTAGTAAGATGCGGGAAGTGAAATCTAAGAAAAGTTTTGACTCTGGTGAAATTCTCTCCTCAAATATCAGTTTGCCAAACTTCCTTTATCTCGTGGAGCCGATCAAAAGATTATTAACAGTGAATATTCCTGCCAAGACTCATAGAAAATTGGATGAGTTGTTGAGAAGATATGCTCTTGGTCTTAATCACAACTCACAGTCATCTTCGCAAGAGATCTTAATTCTCTGTTACCAGCTTCACCAGCAATCGTCCACCGAACGTGCTTCTAAGCCTATGCGCAAAGAAGTTTCTGAAACGGAGCAACATTTCTTAGTGAACTTGAGTTCAAGACCTGAAAGAGTTAGTGCTGACAACTCTCAGTTGTGCTTCACTTTGCAACGGATGTCGTTCGAATTGTTACGAACCGCATTAGGTCGTCATAGTTCTCTATTAACTGTTTCCAATATTGATGGATTCATTCCATTGATTGAGGAAAGTATTGCTTCAGGGGATGAATCTTTGTTATTGGCCGTATACAAGTTACTTGATTTAATTGCAAAGCTAAAATTCAGCCCATCGCGCAATGCATTTTTCGAGAAGTCCGCTACAGAGGCTTTCATGGTTATCCAAAACTCTCCTTCCACTAGCAATGAACTTTGTCAAATTTGTTTGCGGTATTTGGCGACTATTGTCAGGCACAAACAAGACGTTAAGCTTAACGATAGTGCGATTTCGTATCTTTTAGTACGGATTATGCCTGATCTCGAAGAACCCGATAAACAAGGGTTGGCCTTTAACTTTATGAAAGCCGTGGTTTCACAGCATATAATGCTTCCAGAAGTCTATGACGTTATGGACAAAATTGCCACACTTTTAGTCGTGAATCACACGAAGGAAATTCGTGACATGTCTAGGAGTCTTTACTTCCAGTTCCTCATGGAATATGAACAAGGAACAAAGAAATTGGACAAGGCATTTAAGTTCTTAGTCAGCAACTTAGCCTATCCAACCCAATCAGGTCGTCAGTCTGTCATGGAGTTGATGCATTCCATAACATTGAGGTCCTCAAAAGAACTCTTCAGTCTGTTGGCTTCTAGCTTTTTCGTTGGGTTGGCTAATGTTGTAGTGTCGGATGACTCTTCTAAGTGTCGTGAAATGGCATCTACTTTAATCGCCCAAATCTTGAAGAAGTTAGGAAGTGACATGGTCGGAGACTTAGAAACATTATGCAATACTTGGATTATACAAACCAGCAATACTCTATTACAGCGTTGTGGTTTGTTATCATACAAAATTTACATCTCTGTTTTCGGATATGGACATAACATCAACCTTGATGAACATGCTTTGGAAGCACTTACTAAAATCTTGGAGCAATCAAAGAATAGCTGTACCTCCCAAGAAATCGAGTGGGAAGATGTGTATTGCGCATTAAGTGTTTTTTCTGCGATTTGCAGTTCTTTGAAGGAAGGAGTTTTCTCTGCTACTTTCGAGAAAAACTGGAAGGATATAGTGGATACATTGCTATATCCTCATACTTGGGTTAGAATGCTAAGTGCGAAATTGGTCGGCATCTTGTTGAGTAAACTTGACGACTTGAAGTTTGAGGTATCACCATACGAAATCCAGACTATAGCATATCGATCATTGCGACAACTTGGTGCACCTGTGGTTTCGAAGGAACTTGGTACTCAGGTTGTGAAAAATTTGATTCAAATCGTTACTAAGTGGGAGAGTGATGATGCGCCATTTTTATTCAGAGAAATTGTAACCGATGAGAATGATGATGAAGCTGCAGCTGAATCACAGAAATATAACAAAGCCACTGATTTTGCTGTATCTCGAGTTTGCTTTATTTTGAGACAAGATGGTAAAAATGAGAACAGCATTATAGCGAAGACGTCTGCGATCCAGTTAGCCGCCATGATCTGTCAGCTCCTAAATGAAGAGCGTTTGATAGAAGTTGCTGAGACACTCTTCCTTGGTTTGTATCATTTCATAGATCCTACGGTTGAAAACAATTACCCTGAGGAGTTGGTGTCACTTGCAAGAGAATGCATGAGGATCCTTGAAACAAGACTAGGAGTGACTAACTATACCACAGTCTTCACTTCAGCGAAACAAAAAATTGATGCCAGAAGACAAGAAAGGCGTACAAAGAGATCTCAAATGGCTCTTAATGCGCCTGAGATTGCTGCAAGAAGAAAAATCAGGAAACATGAGAGATTCAGGGAGAAGAGAAAGCATGAGAAGGATGAGAACGGTTTCTACAAGGATAAGAAAAAAAGAAAAAACATTCGTTAAAATAGCGTACAACGATTAATAAACAATTTTATATAATATTTCATTGTGTGGGGTTGTCTACTTTAGTAGTATCTTCTTGTGTATCGACATCAGGCTCAGCGGAAATTGTTTTCTGTCGTTTTCTTTCATTTTCAATGTCTTTAGTTTCTGAGGACCTGCTTCCTTCCTTTTTACCTGTGATCTCGCTTGTGTCTACCGTTTGTGTCTCAATCTCTTTTCCCTCATTAAACAAATTCATTTCTTTCTGATAGATTTCTCGATTTTCTTCAAATAATTTCAAGAATGGTTTTCTCTGTTCCTCATTCATATTCTTCCACAAGTCAGTTAAGGACATTGATAAATCGCCTATCGGTTTGCCATCCTTGTCCGTCTCCAGTTGTGATTTCAATTTTTCTCTTTCCTTCTCAAAAAAAAGCCAAAAGGCATTTGATGGTTTTTTGGGCAATTCCGTGTCCTTTGCTGTGAATTTTGTGCTTGCATTAGTATTGAACGACAACTTCGCTTTCTTTAGTTTACTAACACCATTTTTAACCAACTTTAAGTTCATTGATTCTCCTGTAAGTAACGGTGATGCGGGACGCGACATATCTTCATCTGAACCTTTCGATTCAGGGAGAGATAATAGTTCGTGCTCCAACCTCTCTAGCATAATAGAATTCTCAAGTCTCAATCTTCTAATAGCCATTCGTGTTCTTGATAAGGCTATTGTAGCCACTTCATTACTTTCCTCAATTTCGCTGATTCGCCTTTTCAACTCATTGCATTTTTGTTTAAATTTCTGTTCTATGACGTTAGTAATACTATTCTTAATATGATTCCATGATACACATACCTTCGCTCTCAGGAGCTGATTCCTTGATGTGAACCATAGTATCGTATTCGAATAAGAACAATAATTATCTTTTGTCCAGCGCACAATGTGCACTCTCATGCAGCTTTTCAAACATACGACCTAATTGAAAGAGATTGAGAAATCATATACATGTATTAAAATAATAGAAACCAACCAACTAAAAATGGAGAGGATAGCATCAACTAAACCTCATATGAAGTTGTGCAAGATATAATTTCGAAATCGCTTATTTCCTCTTCACTACCTGCTACACTAGTGAGATCATAATCAGTCTCACTTACTTCCCTATCGTCAATACCGTCCAAACTATTCCGCATACATCCAGCCTCATTTTTCATAAAGTTATTTTGGCTAATGTCTCCTGGGTTCACTGGGCCAGCGGACTTTAAAGTTAGCCCAGGCATTACCAACGAGTGGCTGCAGCTCTGCAGCTGAAGGTCAACGGAGGAGATGTTTCCTTTCGCACATATGTTGTCTTCTTCTGCATTAGTTGTCTTAGTTTCATTTGGCAAAGAATGTGATTCATAGCACAATCTTCCGCTTAAGTTCTTTAAGTTAAGTTCACACACCCCGAAAAAAGAGGAATTCATAACATACACTTTAAATGGGAACTTAAAATGAGTGTTATTAACGGGGATATTGAACTTTGCTGATCTCCCTGGAAGCATATCATGATTCTTGTTAATGGACTCATGCACAACTACAGAATCAAAACAGTTCACTATCTTCAAAGTCAAATCACTCATTGCAAAAGATTCAGTTCCCTTGTTGGTTAACATGATCTGTGATAAATTTTTGCCTTTTGGAATGATGGTTAGTTCTATGTGGCTGTTGTGGCTGGTATTTGATGTTTCATTGTATAAAACTTGAGCTTCCGTATTGGCTGGCATGGCCGGAGATATTTGAGAGGACTTTTTCTTCAAACACAAGTCGTCACTTAAACAAATAGCGCTTACATTTGTACCATTTTGAATATTGGATTCGGTGATATTCAAATCACAAGTTTCCGGACCGGATGTGACTTCTTTGCCATAAGGTTCCTGCGCCACCTCATTAAGGTTTGCACAGTCTTTGAAATCCAGATTTAAATTTACAGCCAAAGGTACTTCCGGATCTTTACTTGAGGATGTGGACGAGCTGCAACCATTTGTGACACAACATTTTGGTTCTTGGTTATAGTTCTTCTCAACGAGAGATTTTAGAGCCGCAAATTTATCAGGCACTTCCGCAGGTATCAAATTCAAAATTTCATGGTATTCTGCGAGGTCTAAAGTAACAGTTCCATTACTGGCTTCAGAGTTGACTTCCATTTCATGCGGTCTATGAAAGACTCTACCATGCTGCTTTTTAGAGGACGCAGTTCGATTGTGGTGACTAACATTGAAGTCTCTGATATAATCTTCATTCACAATTGCCATCATATTGTGAACAGGAGAATGTCCCATCGATGAAACTTGAGAGGTAAAACATTTTTGGCATAAGTCAAAATTTGAGCACACCATACATTTATACCTGATACCACGAATATAATCAACGCTGTCATCAAATGGGTGACAGTAATCACAAACAACATTATTGTGAATACCGTTCGACGAGGAATACTCCTGCTCAACTCTGTCATTGCAAGTGGGCAGAAAATCAACTTTTATCATCAAAGATTTAAATATCTCCCAGAGTTCTGAATTTTTCAACTCCTTAGATAAACTCTTAACCTGCTCTAAGACTTCCGAAATAGGGTTATCTGTGCTAGGTTTGCCTTGGTCTGTCACATGTGCAATGAGTCTGACATGGTTTTTCACTTTTAAGCTTCTTTGCAATTCCTTATAATCTTCAGGAGTCTCTAGACTCACGAACCTCTTATGCTTTTTGGATCTTCTTTCAAGCCGGCAATAATCCAGATATGTGCTGTTCGTACTGATACTTTCTCCAAAAACGTCATGTATAATATATCTTTTTAGCTCATCTTTTGATAAAAGATTGATAAAGAAATTGTGACCAATTGAAATAGTTTTTTCTTCTGAGTTGTCCCCTCTCACCAAGGAAACCTTCAACAATATATTGTCAGACATTGCCTTTGATATAATATGAAATGTTTTCTCTTGATTAAATGAGAAAGCGGTTTTTGCCATTCGCAATTTACTCCCTAATCTTACCACAATGTACACAACTATCACGCGGGGTTAAAAATGCCTGTGATACAGTTAAGAGACACAGAAACATTATAGATCCACAGACAATAGTCTGGATCTATGACAATTTCTTCTTTTCTCTCCTCTTTTCTTTTTGTCTTGACAACGATTTTAATTCTTTTGTATTGCATTTACATTCTAATGGCGATATAAAAAAAGTTTTTATAGAGAGGTCTCCGCCATAAACCTGTTCATAATATAACATATGGCATTCCAATTTGCAAAGTTGTTTAGCCTACTGGAGCAGACCTCAAAATCATTCGTCATCCATAGGAACCCATTTAGTGCTCCATCTATAAGTTCTGAAAGTAACTTCATGAATTGTTTTATGTACGTTATCCTGAGAGTCAAGGGAGATTAGAATATTATACCTGCCTATTCCGGATAATGTTTGCGTGCTAAAACATGCAGGTACTTATCACGAGTTCTGAGGAGATCGCATTGGTACAACCAATCACCCTATTTCTGGATAATTCATTCTCGTCTCAGTAAAGCACAACATGGCACTTCCTTTGAAAAAGAGGAACTTTAAGTTTTCAGCTACTGCTGCTGGCACAGCTTTCGTGATTGGTGCTGGTATTTTGCTCTTCAAGACTTATCCTCATTTGAAGTCAACTTTTTTTTCGTCTGCAAACGAGAAGAGGATCGAAGAAGATAATACACCAATTGAAGTAGTTAACACAGAGGAGGAAATTACAAGTAATGAGGCAAATGTGAATTCAGAGTCAGATGAAGTAGCAAATTGGCCTGATGAGAAGATCAAAAGCTTTTTGAAGGAGGTGAGTACAAGAGCAAAAAACAGTTAAGATTAACAATACTAACCACTACAGAAAGAAGTCAGTCCTCCTCCCGGTACTAACCATGATAGCCTTGTTTCCATTGTTGAATCAATTCGAAAGAGTTCTTAATGTGAACATTAATGTACTTTTAACTATTCGAATAATCCTATTGAAACTCTTAATTTTACTTAGGCGTCTAATAAATTGATTTTTTTACTAAGAATACAAAAAAAAAAAGAGTATCTACAGACATTGTGATCTCTCCCACTTCATCAATGCTTGATAGAAGATTGTTCTAGTGAGTCCTTCATCGATGTCTTCAATTAAGGCAAAGTAGCAATTGATCTTGCAAACATCCTTATTTCTAGATTCATCATCAAACAAAATAAGGCTACCTCTTTCTTGACTTTTTTCTAAACCTAATTGTTTCACAGCTCGATTTATGTGATGGATTTTAGAATGCTGCCCCCATTGTAGGGAATGGAAGTACAGAGACAAGGATTTTCCATTGATAGAAAACAAGTCTAGCAATCCTTCTGCTATCTTTGGTGTAGCAGTTCTGCTGGCTCCTATTATTTTAACTTTATTTTTCTCAAGGTCGAGGAGAATCGATTCCACATCTTTGTAGAGGGCCAAACGCATGCCTGAAGCATCTATTAAGGTATTGTCATCGATTTTTTTGACAGGTGTACGGATATGACAATCACACCACCATGGCCACAATGTATAATCGAGATCAAAGACAACAGCGTCTGGATATTTAGCCATTAGTATTCTCAAATTTGGCATACCAAGCTCAGTTTTCGCACAGTCTATCAGATGCAAAGTACACTCCCAATCCTTTTAAAACCCTACAGAAAGGTTAAAGAATAATTTTTAGCTTTGAGTTCTACTTCTACTTAGATCAAGTTCATATTTCATATATAACGTTAAGCAGACGCACTGAATTGCCAAAGTCTCGTATTCGTCGAGCAAATTTATATTCAATCGAAGTGAGCAAACTTGACTTTCCACTTTCAATAGGTTTTGAAAGTAAAACTCAAGAGAACCTAACTCATGTGGTGATCGAAATTTTTCGGTTCTTTTGAATGCTGCGGGTACACATACGTCCAGGAATGAGAATGACAAGAGTGGGTCACGAATGCTAACCCTTTGACATGAGTTTAAGTTATCAAGCATGCTCTGTTGGCCATCCTCAAGTAAATATAACTTACTTTTAAAAAAAGACTGCAAGGATATGGTGACTCGGTCATGAACAAACCGAAATCTTTTCCCGTTTACATTGAAATCTGCAATTGGAAGGGTTTTTGGAATGATCACTATCACATCTCCTTGTTTTGTCTTTATCCGAAATCGCACATACCTCAAGAAATTGCGTCTTAACACTTCGGCAAACCGTTCTGTGTCTGTTGCATCATAAAGTCGATCAGACGAATCGGGGGCCGGAAGACCCTTCTTTATATGGAGAAATCCCACCTCTGCAATACCAAATGAACTAGCTTTTCTAGCTGTCAAAAGAGGAAATGCTTTACCACTATTCTGTATTTGCTTCGCAGTTTGAAACTTCGAGTCGTTTTTTGATAGTTTATTGAAGCTTTTGTACATTTCGAACTCATTTTCGGAACCAAAAACACGCGAATGCACTAAGGAAGAAGTGAAAACAAAGTTTTGCTGATCCATTGCTATATCAGTTTCGGGTTTTTCCTTAATATGATATTCAATATCTTTTTTTTTCATGTAGACAAGAAAACCAAAATGTAAGTGGCTGAGTATTTTATGACCAAGACCACAAACTTGGTTGCAAAAACATCACTCAATATGCACTACATTATACCACAAATATCAACATATATTGTGACGTACACAAACAACAGATAGACACAGGTACTAATACAAGTACATCAAATCAACACAGCACTGAAAGCTGATCAATGTCATTGTTACTCATAGACAAAAATATGCTCCATCTTTTCAAATATTTTGAACTGGATATGCATTTTTTCAAAGCACCAAAAACCGTCCCACGATTAATATATTGTTTCATAAGGATTCCCAATATACTCCATCCGAGGAATGCATTATAATCTTGTAAGTTCATTGAGGAACATCCTCGCCCATTTCATAGATCTAATACAACTAAGTAAATACTAAAAAGTTCACCTAAGACCAGCCTTTACCATTGTAGCTGAACTAACCGTTGTAAATGTATCACAAGATCAGCCACCATCACTGAAAAAGAAACATAAATCATTCCGTTCAATACACCAATTATTAACAGAATCAGAAGTAGCACACGACTTGTTAACATATAACTTGAGTAGCATCACCAAATGCAAGCGATCCTCCTACAGCATTCGTAATGCCACGTATAACGAACAGTAAATAGATCTAATCCCAACAGAGACAGCTATAACTTATACGAACACTGAATTCAAAAACAAATGCAACAAAATGCACCTTGATAGATAGTATTGGACTAATGTATCATACATGATCACGACTTGCATAACACAAATCAACTCAAAAACTCATTATAATCCTAAATGAACCAAACAAATACAACTTTTAGATAAAAATGACTAAACACCAACATAGATTATCAGATAACAATAAGCAACCTTCAGCTACTGCTTTCCCACAGTGCTATAAAATTTAGTCTTTTAGTACTGCGCTATATATCCCAATTAGAAAACAAAAATGACTCTCGAATACAACAGTATCGGCATACATAAGCTTGTCCAGACCGACAATACAACTCACACAATTTGAAGCATGACTATATACATACATGTGCACGTACATAAAGCAAAGCATCTTTCTGGAGAACATCTCTTATACTTTGGGACTAATAACAAATAACGTGCTTCCGAAATTGAACAACATTAAATATCAATAGTTATATGATCAATCATCACCATACACTTGTGCAATATAGGGTGAATTATTCATCCAAACAAATTAATTAGATAAATAATTATAATATAATAAACTCCATCATTAACAGAAAAAAAAAAGGATACTCAACATACTTTGGAATCAACCAATTATACCTACTTAGTTATAGGTCATCATACCCTTAACTATTCTCATTCCTATTTCACCCAAATTATGGCCATCAAATAATGTTGTGCCAGGAGTTCTGTTTCAAATAGAAAAAAAAGAATAAGAAACGAAGAAGCTTAATGCTTCTAATAAAACAGGTATATATCAAATCTCGTAAGCACTTGAAATCCATAGCAAGACAACAGCAATCTTAAGCATATATTACGCTAGATTCTTTATTCAATTCAGATACATTTTTATTACAACCATTATAAAGAGCTAAATGACTCGGTTTGGAGATGAGATCTACATGATAGTTATAGAATTAGCTAACTCAATGTATAACCAACTATGAATAGCCAAAATAAGACAGTAATCCTAAAGCCAACTTGTCTAGAATAGACGATCAAGAATATGTCACATTTAAATGAAGGTGAAAGAGAGAATGGCAATTAATATAATTCAAGATGTAAACACCTCTATCTGGTGCTCATCTATTAGAATTGGTTTTGCATACCTTGGAACTTAACCGCTTTAGAAGCATTCACGAAATTGCAGATGCTTGACTAATAGATATTAAAGAATCTGAATGTATGTCTAATATATTAGTAATTGTTACAATACGATCCTTGGAATGCTTATAAAGTCATGGAATACTAAACTACACGTAGAATTTTCATTAGACGTATTCTATGTGATGGAACTAAAATTAGTCATTGCTAGGAATACTTTTTTGTGGGTTATATTGATCAATTTACATTATCGAGATTATATATTGATACAATTATGTACGCGAGTAATTCCAGTGAGTGTGGGATTTCCTATCAACATTATTCAATTGATGAGACGTGTGATCCTTTTGTCTTCTATATTTTTTCTCGTAGTTTTCTTGGTTTGCAATTGGTTTAGGAAAATACTATTTTGTCAGATGTTTGTAGGGGGTTTTAAATAGTTTATTCATACATTTCTACCTGTATTAGATTTTTATCTGTCCGGGGGTGCTTGAGGTGTGTTAATGTTTGAGAGTGGAAGTCTTATGTACTGCTGTTTTTCATATTTATTTCCATGTTTAGTGTATTAGTACTTTTCTATAATTATAGAGTATCATTGGATATCCAGTTATATGAATTATAGGTATTTATCTGATAGTTAACATACATTGTTAATGTTTTTACTGTATATTTGTGTTTGTGCTAACTAAGCTTTCTAGTCAATAGTAGGATTTAACCTCCCATTCTTCTGTTCAATATTAGTATTCTTCATTCCTCGTATTCAATATATAGTTTTTATTTGACTATGTTCCGAGGACAATGTTTTATGTAACTTTATTGTATAGTACATGTAGAGTCAGTTCAACCTACCAATACGAAAGGAAAATATTTATGATACCAGAGCAATTTTTCTTCAACATCTTCCTACAACTTGGGAATTTTAATATGGATTGAAAAATAGAAGTGACAGTAAGCTTTTCACATGGATAGTGAACCAATTAATGGCTCTTGTAGTATCGCTCTTTAACCCGTGTATAATCATGTTTCTAATTGTACTGATAGCTCTCTAATCATAACCGATCTGGTCTTACATGTTCCACTAAAGTAAACTCTATTTCGTTCTTTGATCTTTTATCCATTTTATGTAAAACTGCATGGAAAATACCAGGAAAACATTTATGTATGTGATTTGAATACTCCACTCATTTAGATACGTTTAGTTTTGTCTTGATATAGTATGTGAAGTATGTATTGAGACTATTAAATTTGTTTTTGAATATAGAAGCGCAAGTGGTTTAGTGGTAAAATCCAACGTTGCCATCGTTGGGCCCCCGGTTCGATTCCGGGCTTGCGCAATGTTTTTTTACATTTAGATTCTATTGTTGTTCTTGATCTTTGTTCTCAATGTTCGCTTTACCATGTGGCGAACCACTGTGATCTTTGAAGGTAGGTCTACAACATACCATTTGATGTCCAGTTAATCTTCTGCTACAACGAAGGTCAGCCCTGTCTTCGGTTGTATTTTTTGCATAGGGAGATCCGGGATAATTTTGCTGCTTCATTGTTCAGCCTCTTTTCTAAATGCACCCCTTTGTCTGATCAGCTGTCGTCAAATACTCCGTAAGTTTTGTTTTCTTGAACTGTTTGAACTTCTGACTCTTTTCGTACTTAGGTGCAATATCAAGTAGTTTAGGCCAGAGCTTTTAAGCTCCTTCATACCGTGTTGCCGTATATTAACTTTCTTTATATCTTGTCATACTATCTTAATATTTGGATTCAGTGTTTGCATCTTCTGAGGTCTTGTTCCTTTCGAACTGTGAGGAAGTTCCTATTTGATGGTTACCAAAGAAGTCAAGCTCCTCCTCAGGGTATTCTGGTGGTATTTCATCGCCTTTGTCTAAAAGTTTGTCAGATTGAGCCTCTGATTTTCCATACTCAGGAAGAGAAGTTAATCCCCGTTCGCCTTGGAGCTTTCTATCACCAGTGGAAAATAGGCCATATCTCCTCACATTCGCTTCTATCCACACAAACCCCAATTGGCCCAAATTCACTTGGAATTTGGCATTTGTTGAGAAGCATCCAACAGCTGGATATAGATCTAGGAAACATCCTTTCATAACATCCATAAGCTTTTTCCCGTTCCTAGTTATGAACAAAGTTCCTGTGGAAACAACATAACCAAACCCTACTATATCAGATTGTAGTAGAGGAGGTAAGACTTGAGCATTAAATAAACTTCTCTCACCGAGATGTTGTTGCAATGGTGTAGGAAAAGGTTTGTTTATCTTTAGGTTTCCTGTGGACTCGTAAGCCAATGAAAATGTATTATAGCCTGGAAGTCGAAAGCTAGTTGGATAAGGCTTTGTTACTAAGCCAATCGCAAAGTGTGCGTTGTTATCATTTCCAGGAAAGTCGAACACCTTAGTTTCGAAGTAAACGGTATCCGGTGTTCTGTTCTTTGTCGGAAGTGGATAATTCAACACTGCGGTCACAGTTGAATATGGTTCGCTATTATTCGTGAAATTTATTTCTGTTCGATCTTCAACTATGAACCGTGGACTCAATATATCATTATCTTGTTCAAATGCAAAGGCGTTAATACCACAATCCCTAATTATCTGGTCATCTTCACGTGTAAAAGCTTTACCCCTGCAATGTTCCACGTTAGGAGGATTTCTCTTTGTGAACTCCTGTCCCTTTATGAAGGACTGTTGCTCCTCTGGCGATAGTGTCGTGAAATCGTACTCCTCTGCTAAGTTATATAATCGTTCTTCATCGTTTAGGAAATCAAAATCTATATCTCCGTGATGAAAAAAATCGCCCACAACCAGTGAGTAATCATTTCTATTTCTTCCGATAACTAAGAAATAGACAATATAGAACAATATTAGCGTGATACTTAGTACGCATACCACGGATGCCAGGATGATAAGCCACATTAGTTGGGGGGAGAGATACTACTTAAGCATCAGAATATCTCTAGTGAATATAATATGCAGAAGCAGCAATATTGCTTAGCAAATCCAGTCAGTTATAATTTTGTTTGGTTTTTCTCCACATTGGTGTGTTCCATTTTAATGCGTACATTGAAATAGAATTTAATTACATCTATTAACTAAATTTATATCTTTGATAGCTAGGTATTAAGTTCGGGGAATATTTTGGTTTTGTAATATTTTGAGAACTCGCACTGGTAATTGCATTTTTTCAAAGTAATAAAAACTAGGGAGGAGAATCGATCACTGATAAACACAAATAGCTTAGCGATAGACTAATTTGATGTTGAGTTTCAAAGTGGTCCAATCTTGAGATCTTAAAATACAATATAAGTGGTTAGTTATTCTTTTTTTTTTTTTCTTTTCTTTCATTCCGTCTCGTGAGTAATATGTTATCACAGGCCACTCATTGATATAATGGGGTTATTATCGATTGCCTGAATAAAATAGTTATTTGGAACATAGAAAATTCGAATAAGACGAATATAGCAATGGTATTCAAATATTATATAAATATAGATCATTGGATCCGCAAGACTGCTCAATATTTCTTAATATGTACGGACGACCCCTCCCGACAATATAATCACAAAAGGTTTTGCTCTTCGGCCGATTTTACCAACGTGGTGATAACATGTCTAACGCATTCATTTTCTGTAAAAGCCTTGTTCATGCAAAAAGTCAGAAACATTGGACAAAACTTCTTTGACAGCCTCTTCACCTCCAGTCTTCTTCACCGCAAAAACGTTCGGGGCAGCTGCATCGTTATCAAATGTGATAATTACGGAATTAGATGGACCAACTAAACCCAAAATGTCATCATAATTTTCTTTTGCAACAAAGATAACACCAGCACCAGCTTTCACCAACTCGTTGATCAAGAAAGCATCATGGTGATCAGACTTCAATTTAGTGATACGACGACCCCCTTCAAATTGATTCAAAGTAGATTGCAATGCGAACGCCAAGTAATCATCATTTTGGTCCTTCGTTTTGGTGGAATCGATGACGACGACAAACCCTTGCAGGAATCTAGGTGGGTTAGACTCCCTCAAGATCTTCACCACTTCTGGATACGAGAACCATTCTGGAATCTCAGTACCATCTTTCAAACGCTGTCTCAATTCAGTTCCCGATATATTAGCAGTTTTTACCTTAGAAGTATCGATGGTATCGATTGGTGCATATCTATCTTCCTCAGGTAAATATGTCACCATTCTGAATGGTACGATCTTGATTTTTGGCGACAACTCAGATTCAACCAGAGCCAACAATTCTTGTGCATCGTATGGTCCATAGAAATCAACACCTTGGGAATTCTTACCAGGTCCAGCATGGTCTCTTCCAACAATAAAATGATCCACACCATAGTTCATTCTTATCAACGCATGCCATAACGCTTCGCGATCCCCACCCATTCTCATAGCAAGCGGCAACAAAGAAATGGTGGCCAAGCCTTCAGGGTACTTCTTCAAGATTTGTTGGTAAACCTTGACTCTGGTGTGATGGTCAATGTCACCGGGCTTGGTTAAACCAACCACCGGGTGAACCAAAATATGACCATCTTCCCCGATGTCATGCGCTGCCCTGACAGTTAATTCTCTGTGAGCTCTGTGCATCGGATTTCTGGTTTGAAAAGCAACAATCTTCTGCTGATCCCATCCCAACCTCTGAAATTCATTTCTCAATTCTGTTGGGGATTTCCTGAGAGAAACATAATCGTAATGAGTTGGGTAGTCCAATCCTTGAATAGAGCCACCGATGTAGACATCACCTGCAGTATCAAAAAGATACTTAATGGCAGGGTGTTCTGGGTCACCTCTGAAAACCTTCGTGGCTTCATTCGATTTATCAGGCTGATAAATTGATTCAATGGTCAAAATAGCCAAAGGCTTTTCGTCTCTCAAATCCTTTAAAACGATCTTTTGTCCGATGTTAAAACTCCCCCCCGTCTCTTTAGAAACATCAAGAGTAATTGGCATGGGCCACAACAAGCCTTTTCCAGTCTTTTCGTCCTTTACAGATGTTAATCTCATGTCCTCAACAACCGAATTGTAGTCATCCTCGTTGAGAAAACCAGTTAATGGAGAAAAGCCACCGTTCAAAATTAACTCCAAATCACATAATTGTCTCTCAGTTAAGCGTAAAGATTGCAAGTCCTCTTCTTCAATGCTTTTCAATAAGTTCAGCTTAATTGAAGAGTCTCTAATGACCAAGTCATTCAAAGTTCCTCCGTGGGCAGTTGGAATTGGCATATCTAATAGTGTAGTGGTATCAGTGATCAAAAATTTCTGGAGAATTAGCTGCAACTTAGTTATATTCCAATCATACAATTACACGTGACTTTGCAAATACCAATAGATAAAGCAAACTTGACACGTGATTTTGTTAATACAAGTTGGATGCAGCAACTACGCACGTGATCGGACGTATTCTGCGGCAGCATATATGCGTGTCATGAAAGGGATGTTCCGCACACGCATACATAATTATTTGTTGCAAACTGATTGCATATAAATTGTATGTCATTATCCATCAGCGAACCGTAACCATAAGCTTATTATGGGATATTCGTTCGTCCCAATAAAAATTATGCAATAGCTCATAAGTATGAAGATATAAAGTATGGCTTCATATAGTTAGAGTAAATGACCAAACCTTTTATGCTTTAACAGGTCAAAATAGCTTAGCCGAATCGGTATTCTTCCGTCCATATGCATACAGAATTTAGCTCATCATAGTAGCTCCACCTAGGATTTGCAGTAATCCTAATGAGGGAAATGTATTCATTAACGGTAATATCAAAATCATTTGGGATAGCTGATTGAAGCTACCTGCACCAATCAAATATGCCACGAGTTTCTACTTGCTTACAAAGCATAGTTGTCGGTTCTCGATATTCCGTAAAGAACGCAAACAATCACGTGATGACAAACTGTTAATGCTATAAAATAACCCTTGGAAGGTTCAATGAGAAGGCTTTTACCCAATTGCCTTCGTAACGATTAGAAAAATTTTAAAAGCCAAGTTTTTAAAAGGAGAAACAAGAGATTAGGCATTTTTGGGCGAATGCAACCGCATTCTAGAACTCCGACGTGGACAGTCAAGTATCCTGCGTGTATAATATAAAAGCGGCGATCCCCCAACATTTGGGTAAAGGGTTTTCCATTTTCTCTTTTTTGTTCGAACTTCAATTAATAATTGAGAAAACTTACGCAATATGTCTGCTCCTACGTATGTATATATAATCTTGTTTTTGTTTGATGGCATCTGAGGCTTGTCAAGGAGAGAAGGTGGAGATGATTTTCCGACGATCGGATTTCATGTGACTAACTGTTGCTGAATTTTAGTCTCAATTTCTCCCCCAAAAATTTCAACCACGTTTACAAGCTGGAATAATGGGTGCTGAAGACAGAATACAATTGGTTAAGAGCCATCTTACTAACAATGGCAGTGGTGATATTGGTTTGATTGGTTTGGCCGTTATGGGTCAAAACTTGATCTTGAATGCTGCTGACCACGGTTTCACTGTTGTCGCTTACAACAGAACAGTGTCAAAGGTCGACCACTTCTTGGATAATGAGGCCAAGGGAAAGTCCATTATTGGTGCTCACTCAATTGAGGAGCTTGTTGCCAATTTGAAAAGACCAAGAAGAATTATTCTCTTGGTTAAGGCCGGTAAGCCTGTTGACGACTTCATCCAGCAATTGTTGCCTCACTTGGAGAAGGGTGATATCATCATTGATGGTGGTAACTCTCACTTCCCAGACTCCAACCGTCGTTTCGAAGAATTGAAGAAGCAAGGTATTCTTTTCGTAGGATCTGGTGTCTCTGGTGGTGAGGAGGGTGCACGTTATGGTCCATCTTTGATGCCAGGTGGACACCCAGATGCTTGGCCTCACATCAAGGATATCTTCCAATCTATTGCTGCTAAGTCTGACGGAGAGCCATGTTGCGACTGGGTTGGTGATGCTGGTGCTGGTCATTACGTCAAGATGGTTCACAATGGTATCGAATATGGTGACATGCAATTGATTTGTGAAGCCTACGACTTGATGAAGAGAGTCGGAAAGTTCTCCAACAAGGAAATTGGTGACGTTTTCGCCAAATGGAACAAGGGTGTTTTAGATTCATTCTTGATTGAGATCACCAGAGATATCATGTACTACAATGACCCATTTGATGGTAAGCCTTTGGTTGAAAAGATTTTGGACTCTGCCGGCCAAAAGGGAACTGGTAAGTGGACTGCTATCAATGCATTGGACTTGGGTATGCCAGTTACTTTGATTGGTGAGGCTGTCTTCGCCAGATGTTTGTCTGCTATCAAGGACGAGAGAGTCAGAGCCTCTAAGGTGTTGACCGGTCCTAGTGTCGAAGGTGAATCTCCTATCACTGACAAGCAAAAGTTTGTTGACGATTTAGAACAGGCCTTGTATGCTTCCAAGATTATTTCATATGCTCAAGGTTTTATGTTGATCAGAGAAGCCGCTAAAGAATATGGTTGGAAGTTGAACAACCCAGCTATTGCTTTGATGTGGAGAGGTGGTTGTATCATCAGATCTGTATTCTTAGGTGAGATCACCTCTGCTTACAGAGAGAACCCAGACTTGGAAAACTTATTGTTCCACCCATTCTTCTTCGAGGCTATCACTAAGGCTCAAAAGGGCTGGAGATCTACTATTTCTAAAGCTGTTGAGTTTGGTGTCCCAGTGCCAGCCTTCTCTACTGCCTTGTCCTTTTACGATGGCTACAGATCTTCCAAGTTACCAGCTAACTTGTTGCAAGCCCAAAGAGATTACTTCGGTGCTCACACTTTCAAGGTTTTGCCAGGCGAAGAGAACAAGGACTTGAAGGGTGATTGGATCCACGTAAACTGGACAGGAAGAGGTGGTAACACGTCTGCCTCTACCTACGACGCTTAAATATGATTTAAATTGAGAAGTTGTCAAATAATATCTATGTAATAGGGCCCAGAATCATCTAAGCAGTAGAAAGTGGGTCCCTCTTCTCCCATTTCAAGATCAAATCATCCTTTGGGAAAATGGTAGCAAATACCTTGATTTCCTCAGACAATGGCGTGACTTTGTGCTCCACAGAAGCATTCATCAAGTACTTACCCAACATTCCAGTAAACAACAACATCACATATTGCTGTCCCAAACAAACGTGTGGTCCTGAACCGAATACTAACCAACTACGCTTTGTCATGTCACCAGTGGCATTTTCCCAACGCTCGGGGATAAAGGAATCTGGATCAGGGTATACCTCAGGATCATGCAAGGCTGGGTACAATGTAGGAATAAGCATGGAACCTTTTGGAGCGGTATATTCTGGAGTCACAGGGAATGGTTGCTTAACAACATAAGGAACCATCAAAACTGGAGGTCTGTAACGCAAACTCTCTTTGACAACATTATTAGTGTAGGTCATGTCATTAATCAAAGCAAGGTCTAATGGCACCAGTGGATCATTATTTCTAACTCTTAATTGCTCTTCTCTAACCTTCGCGGCAACATCGGGACGGTCTGCAACTATTTGAAACAACCAACATGCCAATGAGGAAGAGGCGTCTTGAGAAGCAAACAAGAAAGTGAAAATAGCCTCAGAAATTTCTTTATTGGAAAACTCTCTAATCAATAACTTTGACAGAGAGTCCTCCAAGTGATTTTCTCTCGCTTCCTTCATTAAGAAGATCCATTCGTCCATCACACATGTTGGCTTTGTGTTATTTTCATTAATTTGAATTTTAGCAGTTGCAGCGCATTTTTCAAAGATTTTCATAGTCTCATCTGCGATTTTCTTGCCATACCAAGTCTTGGTGTATGGGATGATAATTGGGAAATTGACCAATTCCAAAGCAGCAGTAATTCTAAAGTAGTTATCGGCAATCTCCTTAATTTGCTCTTCAGTAATATAATCACCACAGAAGGTTCTCAATGACAAAGCACACATCAACTCTCTGAATTCAGGGAAAAACTCCTTGTAAGAGTCGTAGGTACAGAACTTATCAAGATATTTGTCCATGTACTTTTCAAGAACAGGAATATAAATCTCCAATGCTTTTTGGGAGAATAAACCATTCAAAGACTTTCTGTAATCAACATGCGCCTTTCCATCTAAAAATACCCAGTTGGTAGGTCTCAAAATCTTCACAGCAACATCAACAACACAAGGTTTGACGTATTTAGGAGAGGACAAAATCTTTCTAGCAAGATCTCTAGTAGACGCGATAACAACAAACTTGTGGAAAATTGAAACACAAGATAATGGTCCTGAATTCCATTTTGCCAAATACTCTTCAAACTTTGGATCCAAACTCTCTAAGAATGGTCCGATAATTGGCCAGAATTTGAACGCCGGTCCAGCAATAGAACCCTTTTTTATTTGGTACAGAACTTGGTCATAAGTCAAAATGATAGCCACAGTTGTTGCGATAATCTGCCACCACGAGAGTGACTGCCAGACACTAAGGATCTTAGATCCCAACAATGTGCCATCAGATACTTTGTCGATGAAAGGTGTTGTCAGATTCACACTCATTATAGTATGATGAGAGAGAAAAACAGTCTTCGGGAGTTTATAATCGGCCTGCGAATTTATTTATACGAGGATTTTTTTTATTCTTATATGCCGACACACCCATAGGCCCCTGATATACTTGGTGAACTAAACGAAGTGGGACGATACTGGCACATATGCGAAGAAATAAATACAACCTTAGACGGATTGCCTTCAAAAATGGCATTAGTCATTAATTATTTTTTACTTAGCTCTCATTGGCTTAGAAGCAACGATGGAGACAGTTAGGTAACTGTCGCGCTTGTTTGTCGTATACTCGTTCCAGAGTGGCCTTACTATTCGCGTTCATGCAGAGAGACATACGGAATCATGTGGTTCATCGTTCGAGGCATAAAAAATAAACGGTTTTAGAATTAAAACAAATGTAAATATCGTGTCGAGTGATCCTACCTAACACAGTTAGTGACAGAAAACTCCGAGTCTAAAATATACTTATGTCAACAAATACACGTGACCGTACACACGTGACACCCGATGAGATGCCTGAGAAGTCAGTTTGTGTAAGAAGACAGATTAAGTTTCGAAGTGAAAATGGGTAAAAGAAAATCCAGCGGAGTTGAAATCCGCCAAAAGAAGCTTAGAGCAGAACTGGACGCTAAGCTTTCTTCTGGCCTTTTTTCCAATAAAAAATCACTGCAGCTTGACTGGGAAAATGAAGAACAGGATTATGAGCTTGCTCCTCGACAAGTGAAAAACAAAATTGCAGTAGAAGGATTACCTATCAAAAAAGGTGGTGTCATTCAACGAGTGATAAGAGAAGTTGAAGACAAGAGGGAAGTTATAGAAACAGAAGAAATTGATGCCAATGCAGAAATGGAAGCTGAAGGAGAGAAACAAAATGAACAAGATCAAGAGAATGAAGAACAGCAAACCGAAAAGTTGTCCCCTCAGGAGAGATTACTCAAAATCAAAGAAGAAATTGCGGATTACGCTTCCAGGTTAATAGAGGACCCGGAGGAGAATGTGTCTTGTCTAACAAAGTTGAGAAAGCTTGCCCAAGCTGATGACTTTGCATGCAGCCAGTTAGCGATATTGGCCCTTGTACCCGTATTTAAATCCTTGGCACCTGGGTACAGAATTAGACCTCTAACTGAGTCTGAGAAACGGGAGAAAGTCAGCAGAGAAGTTGCCCGTTTGAGAGATTTTGAACAAAGTTTGGTATCAAATTATCAACAATATATCGAACTTTTAGGCAAGCTTGCGAGAGTGCTGGCGGTTAATTCACAAAACAATAAGAAGATTACTTCTAATCAAGTGAAACAGGGCCAAGTCGCAACAAAAGCTGCATGTGAGCTTTGTTTGTCATCTTTGAGACATTTTAACTTCAGGGCTGAGCTTTTTACTATCCCCATTCGCCGACTCAATAGGAGACCATCTGATGATACTGAACTACAATTGTTCTTCTCTTGTTTGAGAGCTTTAGAAACGCTCCTCAACGAGGACAAGGAGCATGGAAGCATAACCTTTGATATTACTAGAATCATGAGTAAGGTTATCAAAGATAAAAAATTTAGAGTCGATGAAGCGGTCATGAACATCTTCTTGAGCTTGTCTTTATTAGATGATTACGATCCTAATGGCTCCAAAGAACCGGAATTTAAGTTAAAGAAGAAGGATAGAGTACATTTATCCAAGAAGCAACGGAAGGCGAGAAAAGAAATCAAAGAGATTGAGGCAGAAATGTCGAAGGCAGAACAAGCAATCACTGCTGAAGAGAGAGAAAAATACCAGGCGCAAACTTTGAAAATGCTTTTGACATTATACCTCGAAGTCCTAAAAGCTTGTTCAGTGTCAACAGATGAGAAATCCGATGCAAATCACTTGATGGCGGCGGTTCTTGAGGGATTATCAAGATTCGGTCAAATGTCAAACTTTGACTTGTTGGGTGATTTCTTAGAAGTATTGAAGGAGACAATGTGCAATATTGTTGAAGAACATTCACTCGAACTGGTCAAGTACGGAATTGTGCATGAAGATTTTGCATCTGGCGGTATGTATACTTCAGAGGAAATTAGGAAATTGCTCCTTTGTATTGTTGCAGCATTTGCGTTAGTTGTTAATCACAGAGAGGTTGGTAGATTACCGATTTCTGTGGATTTTTCCAAATTCATCTCCACATTATACCTAGTCATTGTTGATATCAGTCTTGATGCAGAATTAGAGTTTTCACACAAGTCTTTAAGATTGGCTGATCCTTTGGAAGCTAGCGGTTCTGTTTACAAGTCTGCTGTGAATGTTTCGACAAAAGCAGAATTGTTATTGAAAAGTCTTGATTTTATTTTCTTCCGTTCCAGAACAGGAAGTTTGGCAAGAGCTTTACCATTTATCAAAAGATTATACATTTCTTGTTTACAATTCCCTGAAAAAACTACGATTGCATCACTTAAGTTTATTGGAAAGCTACTTGCAAGATATGGTGAAGGTTTGAAAGGTTTGTGGAGCACAGAAGATAGAATAATTGGAGAAGGTAACTACATTTTAGGTATTGAAAGACCAGACTTCGAGATTGATATGGAACGGTCGAACATTAGTTCAGCAGTATTGTGGGAAAGCGTGTTGCTTGACAAACACTACTGCCCTATGATCAAGGATGGCTCGAGAAGTCTAATGAAGAATAGCAAGACCCAGGTGTCGAGATAATTTTAACAATGCAATGAAGTGTACATTTAGACAAAACCTATAAATGCATAAATGAAGAATAATTATCAAACGTTTGTAGTGAAGATTCGCATCCCTGTAGGTGAAGCTGGAGGTCTATTTCGAGACAAGGTCCAAATTCTCATAAACAGCTCCCGCAGACTTGTACAAATCAGCAGCTTTAACACCTTCGCCTGTAGTTTCGTTTGCTTTTAATTGTTGCAACATCAATCTGGTCTTCTCACGTTCTTTGAAACCATGCAAGCATTCGAAATAATCATCAAAAGCTGGAGTACATTCCTTTTTGCTGACTGTGTCAGCAGAAGTGTAACATGCAACAAGAGTTTGGAACTCGTAAAAACACTTTCTAGTGCCACCAGATCTGGAGTATGGTTGCATTTTGAATTGTTGTAGAACTCAGCACCTCGATGATTCTTCGTGGAATTAAATTCTGAGGTCTTCAATTGGCTCGCAAAATGTGGTGCACACACTACTGATTGTTACTTTTCGCATCCAACGTTATTGATATTTTGTCTATACATATGCAAGCATTTCTCTAATGCATTTTTTGATCTCATAGTAAAGTGGACTGATTTGTCCCTCAATAATGATATCACCTGTATCATCTGCATCTCCTTGTGTGTTATCTATGGATGCCTTTTTAATGGCGATCGAGTTGTTCACCACCAACGTACCCTCACTCTTAAATTCTGCATTCAAATCGCGACTTAAGAGCTTCTTTTTCAACTCTGGTAAACGAATGTTTCCAATTGCCAATGCAGGGCCAAAGTCTCCTATCGTATTTTGAAGACTCTCAGTGTTAGCTTGCTTAAGAACTTGGTACTCTGGATTCAGAATAGGCTTTAAAACAAAATTTGTAGAAGAGTTTATGATTTCGTCAACATTATCGTGATATTCGACCTGCGGCTGATAAATTTCTAATTCACCTTGAACTTGAGAAACTTGGTAATTTCCATCAAGCTTTTGCCACACAAGCGAGGAATTCAATGTCTCATCCAACTTAACTTCAAATTCACTCAATGTACCATGTCCCTTACTACCAATTTGCAATGTCTCGTTGCATCCTACAACAAACATTGCCATTTCGTTAGAAATGCTTCTGGAGACACCTCGTCTTGCTAACGTTAATAAATCAAACTTGGAATATGATTTATCAGCGTCAAGGTACTCTTTATTACGCTTGTTTTCCAATTGTTTTTGGAACACTTCACTCACTGTAGCTAATCCATTTAGTTTTGCGTCTAAGTTCGGATTATATGTGAAATCTGGAAGTAGAACTAAGTTGTAGGGACGCAACACAGATACGATCATGCTTAAAGATCGTGAGTCAACTAAACCTGCAAGATCCACAAAAGAAAGTCCACATCGAACTTTCAATTCAGGCGTGCGCGAAGCTAAGACTGAGGCAGCTCCCACAGGTATTCTCTTCACCGGCCGGAACAATGTGTCAAGATTCTTTTGTAAAAGTTGATTGTTCAAAATCTCCATAGGCGTTAGCTTGTTGCTCTTGTTGTTCTGTCCGCCACGTCCACGTTTTCCACCTCTATCACCGACTTCTGTATTATCAAGTTCTCCCCATTTTCCTTTATCGTTGAGTTCAAAACTCTTTTTGCTCTCGTTAATAAGCTTAATATTAGCACTATTATCTTCACTCCTTTGGAAGTTTTTGGGATCAATAACTTCACCATAATCGTCATGTTTTCTCTTTTTTGTCGCAGTAGAAAATGGGAACATTGCCTGTTTTGGCTTAAGTTTATATGATACTCGAATATCGACTGGTTTATTAGCTTCCAAATTTTCAGTCACATAATCACTAACAAACACTTCATGCGAATTAAGGACGGCGTTAGTATCACCTTGTGTTGTTGCCACCGTGGAGGTCATCACATTTGATTCGATGGTTTGTTCCTCGTCATCACTAGATTCGTCTTCATCGCCTGACGAGTCGTCAGAACTCAAGTCAGCATTCAAAATATTCTTGTTCTTTTTGTCTCTGACCTTAGACAAGAGTTTCTGTCTTCTGTAAGATGTTACCTTATCTTTGAATGCCAGAAGTTCAGAATCTTTGAGTGGTTCTTCTCTTGTCCATGACTTTAAACGTATTGCCTTCTCTAAAGGAACCGGGATACCATCTTCAGCTATCCCATTATTTTTGGCACTTGCTAAAGAGTACCATTCTTGAAATAGATTAGATGTAACTGTGTTCTCTCTAGCAAAACACGATTTCTCTGTCAATATCAATGTAGTCTTCTCATCTTTACACAAGAGTTCTAATGCTTTTGAGGAAAGATCACCATCCTTAAAATCTAACCCTGAAGCGAAAACAATCTTTGGTCCGGGAAGTTGAATAAGCTCCAGCGGATCCAGAAGGAGATCAACTTTAGATGGCTCAAATGGGGTTCTACTGAATGCCCGATCTTCTGCACCAATACCCTCATACTCCTTGATAAGCTGCGAAGACATCCAGTCTAAAAGATTAGAGGCATAACTTAAAACCTTTGTTCCTGAGTAAGATAAAAAATAGACAGGAATAGCAGCTCCCTGCAAGTTAGCCAAGTGCTCATCAATAATGTGTAAAAGTTCAAGAAATCTTCCTGATATTGACGTAGGTAAAAGAACAGCACCTCCATTGGCAAGAGTTGCATCTACTAATTGCAAGAACTTCTCAGTCCTTTTCTTATGAGACATTGCTGAGCCTAGTTCAGTGCTTGTGATCAATGCACTTGGACGTACTAACGATGGTATAGGGTTTCCTGTAGTAGCTGAAAGAAATCCAGCTCCATTTAAGAAAGAATCTTTGGAATGATTCCATGTAGGGGCATATATTATCTTTTCAAGTCTCTTTGTCACTAGCCAAAACGAACCGCCCAAAGTGTGTCCAGAATTATAGGCGGTGAGAAGTAATCTATTCTCAAGTGCAGTCATATTCTGATAATATTTGACCAGGTGGATCTTGTCGAACCATTCATCCACGTCGCTCACTTCCATAAAGGCAGACTGCAAGGGACCCAAATGTCCGCGAGAACGATAGAATTCAACTGTTGAAACTCTTCCAAGCTGACTCACTGCTAATGTTGAATAGACTGGAATTTCCGCCATAAGATTAGGAAATTTCAAACAAAGTAAAACGTATCCACCTATGAATTCGGGAGTGGATTGTGATAATAAAACCAAATCTACCTCACTTAGATGCCTTTCCATGAACAGTGCATCATCAGGATTCTCTCCATTCCAACCTGGGTCAGCTAAAATACGGATCTCATTGTCGAAGTTCATCAATGTTGCTTTGAAGGACATTTGGGAGTCCTCCGTAGTCAACAATGTGAACGTAAACATGATGAATAATGTTTCAGAATCTGAGTTTATCTACAGTAGATGCGGATACTTTTGATAGGATTCAGTGTGCGAAGTTCAAAACAAAATGTGCTAATTAAACATGTATGTAGTAGAAAGTTATAAACGAACTAATATGACTTAACTATCGCTCAAACTGCAAGCTATTTCGCGTATGACTTGCCAATAAGGTCTCTGCCTGGGTCAATCCTGGAAGTCCTCTTGTAGTTGTGATGCGGTCTAATGAGTTTCTCGCTCCTGTGTTGTATTCACCCTTCTTGATCATCTCTGCTCTCAATTGGTTTAAATCAAGCGGCTTACTTATAAGCTGTTGATTATACCTCGTATGATCGTTAGGGGTTCCACGTCTCGATCTCGAGAGCGTGGCATGTCTTTTGATAGATTTGAAAGCTCTTGAAAGCTTACGCTCTTCTTCGAACCTATGTGGTAGATCATTTGTGCTTGCTTCAACTGCGTTTTCAACTTTCTCCAACAATTCTGTATCACCTTGATTGAGTCGTTGAAGAATTCTTTGTCTTTCAATGTCTTCAATGTTTGTTGGATCAAAGCCATCTGGATAATCTTTGAAAGCACCTGCACGAACTTGTTCACGGATGATATCAATATCCCGTGGTTTGTAAGTCCGCATAAAACAGTCATAACAGAATCGTGGTAAAAGACAAATGGTAACAGATACAAAGAGGCAACACCAAACGGTTAAAGTACCTAAGACTTGTGCACCGGCTTTGTAAAACTCTCCGACCCAAGGTCTTACGGACCACACACCAGTCCAGAAGAATACAACCAAAGTTGACAACGCATTGATCAAGAGTGTCAACCAATCCCATCTATATTGTTGCAACAACACATAAATATTGCAACCAGCAACTGCGACGGCACAAACCAATACACCCACCCAGAACCTATGATCAACCGGTAAGCCTTCGTGGTTTTGGAAAGACCGATAATAGATGAGGTAAGGGAAGAAGAAGCACACAACAGACTGGTATAAACCATCAAACATGTACCAAACAAATTTGAATTGGGACCATTCCTGGCCTAAAACACCAGATCTGTATAGCTGAGGTACAATCAAAGAAACAGTATCAGATACGTCCTGATCAAAGACAGCCAAAATGATGACAGGAAGGGATGTAAAAGCCAAGTTATAGAACATCAAAAATGTATACTCGAAAAGATAGGACCCGTCAAAACTGTTGAAAATACCATACCAGAAACAAACCAAGGTAAAGACAACATTTTTATAAAAGAAGCAAGGAACCATCTCAGCCAATCTTTTGTATGACCATCTTCCATGAACCAAAAGCAAACGAGTCAAAAAGCGGAATTGTCCAATTGCATAATCAGAAGACATTACTGCCTGTCTACCTTCTTCACCAGCAATTCCTACACCCACATTTGCAGCTTGAATCATCGCAACGTCATTAGCGCCGTCACCAATTGCCAATGTCATGACTCCGAGGTTTTCCTTCACAACTTTAACAACTTGAGCTTTTTGAGAAGGAGAAACACGGCAGCAAATAACCGATTTACACTGCTTTCCTAGAAGTAAGAACTTTTTCCTCACACTAGGGTTATCTCCAAACACTAACGTCAACGCTGCGCCATCAATGATCAACGCAGTATTAGAGGTTGGCACTGAATGATCAGCCCTAGCTGAAGCAAGTGCAGTCTCGATATGTTCAGGTGTCTCAGCTGCGATGTCAAAATTGTCCGACAAATACTCAGTCAAGAGATCATCAATAAATTGTGCGCCATTGCTATCACCTTCCTCGGGCCGCACCACAAGAAGCTTCATATCATTTCCCAATAAGTTACATGAGAAACCAATGTTAATGGCAGTCTCGATTCTGTCACCTGTTAAAACCCACAACTTAATACCTGCATCACTCAAAATAGAAATAGAGTCGGGGACACCCTGTTGAAGTCTATCTTCAATAGCTGTACCACCCAATAACATGAAATCACGTTCCATCTCATCATTGAGCTCATCGATAATTTTATCACGAGAATCATCAATCAAAGAATTGGCTTCTCTGGCACGTGCGTGCCAAACCCTGAACGTATCTTCATCAATAGTCTTCTGAGCGATACAAAGTGTTCTTAAACCTTCTTTTGCAAAGTCTTCCAAATGTAATGCTGTCTTCTTTAATATTTCGTCAGATGTAGAGGGCAGAAGTCTCTCATAGATGACGTTATCAGCACCTTTGCAAATAACCAAAACTTTTCCGTCTGGTGCACGCAAGATACAAGTCATTCTCTTTCTGGCAGAGCTAAATGGAATAGTATAAAGCCATTCATATTCTCTTCTCTGGCCGTACACATCCAAAACCAAAGTTTTTCTTAACCTCTCTCTGAAAACAATTCCGAGATCTCTAGCAACAGCTACTAAGGCTGCTTCATCTGGAGATTCGGCTTTGAAGTCATTTAACGATTCGTCCTCAGAATTGGCCTCAGTAACAACTGTATGACATAGGGCCAATGCCAACATAAATTCCTCATTCGCTTTCTTTTGAGTTTGCTTCATAGTATGTGGAACAATTGTATCCTCCACGTACCTATTGGATACAAATGTCAATGAAGATTCCCTGAACTGATCGTTAGATACATAATTTTGCAAATTATCAACCATATCAGTTTTGTCCTTTCTGATGGCCGCATTCCAGCGTTCAGTTTCCTTAATAATATCAATACCTTGTCTTTTGTCCATACCTTGTTTAGCTTCAGTGTAAGCCAAACCGTAGGAAGTACCGTTGATTGTGCATTTTCTGAATTCCATCACATTCTGCGTCAACGTTCCTGTCTTATCACTGAATATATATTCCACTTGACCCAAATCATCAGAAATACTCCAGGACTTAGGAGTACATGGGAAATCAAGTCTAGCGTAATACATTTTGATGTCGGCATAGATGAAATATGCCTGGACGGTCTTGATGATCTCAATAGAGATATACAACGAAATTGGAACCAATGATTGATAAATAATCAAAGCAACAAAAAATGACAAAACACCATTTCCGGCAGAAGTAGAAGAATAAGCCTCATATTCAAAATAGATTCTTGACGTATGCTTTTCGTTGTAAAATAGACCATTAATAAGACCAGAAATAAAACACAAAACGAACAATAAGATGAAATTAATCACAACAGACAAGTTTAATTCTCTCGAGATTTTAGAAACCTTCTCTGGAGTTATTCCACTATTGAGCACAATCTTAGTTTCAGAACCAGTATAAATGACTACTCCGATCACCCACTTGGTATTTCTGACAGTACAGCCTCTTAACAATATATTCTCGTTTGTTATTGCTTCTTTTTCATCAGGATTCACCAAGTAACCATTTTCATCGAAATTTTCATAGTGAATTGTTCCTCTGAAAGAGTACAAATGGGTGTTAGGAGCATCACATTCAATCCAGAACTTGGTGCTTCCAAGATCATTTGAATGTTTCAAGTTATTTGACCCACCGCAATTAAGCGTACTTTTAGTTTTCAAATTGGTTTCACCATCCAAGTTTTTGGTCTCAACATAACAGTTTCCCTCAGGATCTGAAGTAGAAATTATCACAATATCAGCAGGAATCTCTTCATTTGCTCTTACTCGGATGAAATCGCCAACATTGATATCTTTCCATCTTCTGTTCTTGAAGCATGGGTTCTTAAAGTCAGCATTTTCCATATTGGTTCTTTGCAACTCAGGGTTAAGTATTGTGTCAGCATGAGGTTTCAGAGGTGCAAAAGATCTTCTCAGTTGATGTGATCTTCTTGGGCGCTTGGAACTCGTAGATTTACGAGGATTATATGAGTGATAAGAGTATTCAGATTCCACAGTGGAAACACGGTGTAGAGCTTCCTGTCTTTGTGCTGCTTGTTGTCTTGCGAAGTCCGACTTTTTTTGTCTTGAACCAAACATGGCAATAAATAACTTTTTGAAGAACTTCATGATTATGCTTGTGATTCGACTGCACAGCTTTTTGAATCTTCTCCATGGACCAACATAATCAGTTTCAATGTTGTAATTATGAATTCCTTCTAGTCGGTGAATAGGAGAATTATTTAGTTCTGCATCACTATCACCTCTTTTATAATCCTCAATTCCGTCTTTGATTGCCGTGATTGTCACAATGACAATCAAAGGAACAGCTGCTAGACCAGGGCTGGCCACTCCGAAAACTTGGAATGCACCAAGGATGACTAACATCAAGAAATAAGTATTTGCCACTTTTCTGAATTGAAACAATAAGTTTTTGGGCAAAAAGGACAACGGGGTGTATTTCGTTGTTCTGATTTTGTTTCTGGGATATGAAATGATGGGATATCCCGAATGGTCTAGCATCTCCGCCGGAGGCTGTTGATTCACATAAATCTTTCGAGGCATGTTTGAATATATGGATTGTAAGTACTCTGGCCTGTCTCCTAAACCTTTATTGAAAAAGTAAGCCTCTAGCTTCTGTTTGAAATTAGGAGGCCTGGCCGACTTAAGGTCCTCAATGGAGTATTGCTTTTGATTCGAGGAGACATCCATCTTCAATGAAGATCCATTCGCGTCACTTGACGAAGTCCCTTCCGCAGAAGAGGACGTGACTTTTGACTCAGCATCTTCCTTCATCTGTGGATATGAAGAGAAGCTATTCTCAACCAGAACCGCAATTTCGAACTCGCCTAACTAATTTCTTGGACAGCTGAAAGATGTCTGATAGGAAGGGATCACTATAAGTATAGTATTGATTTCTCAATAAATGTGCAATAGAGTTGTGCAAGAGAGACTCAGGTTTTATTTTTTTTTAATAAATTTTCCCTGGTAAAAAAGTGAGGAATATCTTTACTGTATCTTCAGGACGGATCGGATTTAGTAAGCGGACCGCGAATAAAATCGATAACCGAATATCCCGCCCTTCGAAAGCGCGGAAACCACATGGGAGAAATGTACGAGCTTATTAAAATTTGTAAACCGTTGGGATTGCCACTATATGTATATATAAAATTTGAGCCTATCTCCAACTTCATTGCAAGTTTTGGACAATTATTGGCAGGTTGTGTATTCTCATGTTTCAATCATTCCGTATCAGGTGAGAACTGAAGAAAAAAATAATCAAGCAGGTACATTAGCCATATACAACTATAGTGAAATACATCCGTACCACCAAGTTAGCTCCGCGTACCCTGATAATTCATCACACCTGGACATCTTATTGTCTTTATGCAGTACCGAGCCTCCGCACTCGAGTTTATTGTCGACGAAATTTTCACATACTTTTCCTAGTCTACAAGAACTAACCAATTTTAAAATGTCCATCGAAGAAATCCCACAAGGTGCCGAAGTCAACATCATCTCCAAGAATGAGAAGAAGGCTAGAGAGATGATCAAGAAATTGAACTTGAAGCAAGTTAAGGGTATCAGCAGAGTTACCTTCAAGCAAAGAGGACAATTGCTCTATGCCATTGACCAACCAGATGTTTACAGATCTGCTGCCGGTACCTACGTTGTTTTCGGTGAGGCTAAGGTCGATGACTTGAACCAAAGATTGGCTGAAGCTCAAGCTGCTCAACAAGCTGCTGCTGCCACTGCTGATGAGCCAGCTGACAAGAGCCCAGAGTCTATCACCGCTGACCTTCAAAATGCTACTTTGTCCGAAAAGAAGGAAGAGCCAGAGGAAGAGGAGGGTGAGATCGATGAATCTGGATTGGACTCTAACGACATTGACATCATTGTTGAACAAACTCAAGTTTCCAGAGGTAAAGCTGTTGCTGCTTTGAGAAAGCACAAGGGTGACATGGTCAATGCTATTATGGAATTGTCTTAAATATATAAAGAAAAACTTATCTTTCCTCATTATTCATAATTATGTAATGCACAGAGTAGACTTTAGAATAATTACCGAACTAAATATTTTCATGAAGTAGAATTGAGATTGACAGGTTCATCAATAACCTTTCCTGGAGTGTCGGCCTCTTCATTCGATTCCTTAGCTTCAGGAGCAGGCTCCATTTCATAGTTTGTGACGTCTGAATCTGTTGGTTTCGGTGATACATTCTGTACTGGCAGTTGTGGCGGGTGTAGGTGACCATTGATGAATCCGCAATTCTTGCAAATATAAGTCACAGCGATAGGGTCGAAGCATCCAGGTGGTGCCAATCCATTATGTGTGTAACAATTTGCACATATCAATGCATATCTGCTCTCGATACTCTCGTTGTGGTCCGAGCCGATGATGTAATCAAGTAATCTGTCTTGAAACGACTTCTGTATCGGGCCACTAACTGGTAAAGATGATGCTTGATGTGGCGGTGGTGGCGATGAAATTGGTTTCGGTCTATTGATGGTAGGATTTGGTTTTTTAGCTGGTTGTGGTTTGTGTTTAAGTTCGTTGGTATTAGCCTTTTGAGAAGAGATGTCCCTTTTTGCCACTTGCTGCCCTGAATCTTCTCCATACTTTTGCAAAAGTTTATTAGTCGTATTGTAATTCGATAGAGTCTTCAATTCTTCAATCTTTTCTTGATGTTTCTTCACTAGTGAGCTTAATCTGTTGTTCTGACTCTCCACCAAAATCCCAAAAAGTTTATTCAACACAAAATACCCCCCAACGAGGACAGCAGGTACCAATAGAATCATGAGCAAATCGGAGTTTCTTTGACCATTGATGAATATTTGAATTCTACTTGACCCTGGTGAAAGCACCCCGAGGGAATTCAAAGACACATTGTAACGGTAAACCACCCAGGATAAATATATGATGGTACAGTAAGAGACATACTGCCTCTTGATCGATCGACTGCGCCTTTTCAAGCCGGTCAATTTATTTCTAGTTCTCGAAATATCTTGCGTTATACGAGTCAATTCCTTTTCAAAAGCATCAGGATTAAACAGCTTCAGATGAAAGAAGCTTAGGAAACCCATTTCAATTGCTTGCTAACTCTTCAACTGAGTGAGGTGGACTTCGCGTTACCTATGATGTAGGTTGGATCACGTGAGCGGACAATTTCCTAGTAGAGAAGTGTAAAGTGGCAGTGGGCTTTTCGCTTCAGGAAGCATATTCGTAAGACAGACAAATGACCTAATGATTCTCGTGTCACTTGCCTCCACTCGTAATGTATAAAGAGTTGACTTCATGTCTTTCATTTCATTAATTTCTAAACCAGAAACACAAATATGGGTTTCTTTTCAATGTATTATCTCCGTTATTCACAATAGGTTTCGAAACTTCCATAGCCGTAAATCTGAACGCTTAACAGAAACAAAAGAAGTCATTACATCATGCATATTCGTTAACTGCTGGTGTGCATACAGTAGGGATGTTCTATCGAAACAACAGCGATAATTCATCCCAGGAGTGTATGGGGAAAGAAATGTCGGTTCGCAGTTCTAAAGTGCTGACAATTACCAAGTCTGTGGAGAATATTACATTAAACATACTTACAACACCATCTTATTAGCTGAAAGCAATAAGTTAGAATGACTTATCTAATAGGAAATAGAAGCATTTCTCTAAATGGGAGAACGATGAGTGCTGAAGATGAAAAAATCATTCGTGCACATCCTGACTTGCTCAGACGATGTCTCAACAATTCAACCCAAAACTATCTTCTTAATATGAAAAAAATAGTTCATCTCTTTTGTGATATCATTACAATTTACAGCACACTTTTATCAAAAGTTCAAAATTATGACGATGTTACTGCGATGACGAATGAAACCAAAGTCAACTTGACTCGATTGGAAGAGGATTTGAATAAGATTTTTGGCACAAAAATTGATAGTGCTATTGTTGACTGGGAAGACAAATCTTATGAGCAACAAGTTAAACTGCTCGCCCTTCAGATCCTCAAGTGTTGCAACGTTTCATTTGACATGATCTACAAAAACCTTAATTGCATCGAGTTGTTTTTTCTGTCATTCGACAACCTTAAGAAGCTCCTCATCCCGTGCTTGTTAAAGCACACACAGTTAGTGCAGAAGCTGATAGTCGGCTCCACTTTTTTGTTTGGTCTCACTACTATTGTGGATGAAGTCGGGTACATCAATGAGTTTGACCCCACAGTGGTTAAGCAATTAACAAAGATTGACTCCATCACAAGTGGGATAGAGAGAGAGAATAAACTTCTTGAGATGATCATGTCTACTGTCAACCCTTCGTTGCAACAATACACGAACATACTCTTGGGAAAGGCCATTCTCAAGAGAAATATTGACGAAGCAGACTGCCAACTCATACGACGTCGTGAAGTGTGCTTTCAGGCAGCCGAAAATGTGGTGAGCATACCTTTAACAAGCGATCAGGAAGGAGGAAACCTATTCATGCAAAACTTGAATCAATACCTTTTTTACCTTATATCAATGGTGTTTGTGGTTGTGTTGGTGGTGCTATTTAGAGTGTACAATGTATTTTTTGCATAGGAATGGACTTACTACTTGCAAGGACATACTTCATATTTTTGAATTAGTATTTATTATTCTTTTAGTTGGTGTTTACTACTTTTAAAATCCTTTTGCTTTGTTCTTTCAAACTTTCTTTCCAATTTTTGATTTTGATATTGCTATCCTCGTTGTTCTTACTATGGACAAAAAGTAAGAAACTGCGAATCTAGTTATGCATCGGGTTATATGCAGACCCTTCTATACTGTGCTCACCGCTCCTCTATTAAGTAGCTATTGTGATAAACTCAGTACAAACAATCATCGAAAACAAGAGGCGCATCTATCGCAATCGTTGGTATCATTAACCAGAATTTAATAAACTAGTCTGAGAGTCTCTGTCGTCTCATAACCTTCATTTTCTCATTTGTTGATTATAATTTGTGTTCTGTTATTGAGGGAGTCTTCAACATAAAGCTCCAGCGAAAATCCGTTCCTCAACAGTTTAGTTGTTCCATCATTTGGATCCCGATATTTAGTATTGTCAATTACGCAAAACAGACTGTTGGTTTCGGTAATAACCAACCCTACCAAAGCCAGACTGCATCCTTTTAAGATGGGTTCCAATCAAGACCAGATATACTCGGCCACCTATTCCAATGTGCCCGTTTTCGAATTTGTCACACCTGAAGGCCCTATCATGCGCCGAAAGTCCGACTCTTGGATCAATGCAACTCATATACTAAAGATTGCTAAATTTCCGAAGGCCAGAAGAACACGAATCTTGGAGAAGGACGTTCAAACAGGTATTCATGAAAAGGTGCAAGGAGGTTACGGTAAATACCAGGGAACATACGTTCCTCTTGAGTTGGGGGCAGAAATTGCTCGTAGCTTTGGTGTTTTCGACATCTTAAGGCCAATTTTTGAGTTCCAGTATATTGAAGGAAAATCTGCTACACCTCCTCCAGCACCGAAACATAACCATGCATCAGCATCAAATGTTGCCAGACGTCAACAGCTTCGTCAACAAAAACTAGAACATAGTTTTGATGATGATGAACAGCATTCAAAGAGAATGAGGCCATCAGCCAGTGAAGGAGGAGACGTTCCTAGAAAGAAAGGACGCCCTAAACGTGTAGCTCTTCCTTCGCGACTGAAACCAGAATTAACATCGAGCCAAACTGTTCCAATAGAAGGAAACGGTCCAAATATGGGTACATTCAATCCCAAGCTGACGCTGTCATTTTCTAGAGTTCCGTCTATGCAACTACCGCCATTAATAAGACAAGATACTGAGCGCGATCCCATTCTGTTTATGGCCTATAATATGAATCTCAAGCATGAAGATCTTGAGGTGGAGAGCAGTGATAATGATAAAGAAGGAGATACTCCCGTTGATCTGAAACCAGTATCCAAGAGAGTAGGAGATTATAAGGAAAGTGAAGAGGACGATTTAATGACAGGACGTGAGTTATTTGGCTCTAGAGATTCATTTTTGGCATCTCGGAACTCCTTTGAAAAAGTTGTTCAAATGCACAATAGAAATTCTCGATCAGCAAACACTAATATCCCAAGAATCTTAAGTTTAAATGGTAGTGTCTCAGCCGACTCTTATGGTCTACCCCCCTTCCACAACCAGAGTCAATATGACTCTCAGCTGGGCGCAAGTCATGTTCGAGGAGATCCTGAGTCAGTACAATATTTCAACACATTACTCAATTATTTTCTACAGGACGACACTCTGAATGCGCCATACTTAGGCCTGAAAGAAAAACGAGGGACTTTTGATCTCCCTGAAGTGATACTAAATCCTCCACAACCATTGAACAAAATCCATATAAATCAGCCAATTGATAATGAAGGTAACACAATTTTTCATTGGGCTTGCTCTATGGCAAATGTCGCTATGATTGAATTTCTACTATCAATTTTTTCGTCTTTTATTCAGAGTGACATAAAAAACTATCATGGAGAGACGCCATTGATGTTCCTAACCCAGTTCAATAACAGTTATCAGTTGGACAATTTTGCAATAATTTTGGACCTTCTATTTGATTCTGTGCTTGCAGTTGACAATTATGGACGAACTGTTCTCCATCATATTGCTCTTGCTTGTAACAAGACGAAGAAAGAAATAGCCAATCATGAGTTACAGAGCAAGGAGTTGTTTGCGAAATATTATATGGATATTTTGTTTTCCAAGATCATTGAGTTTCCTACATTTCAATTACTGCAAGGAGATCAAAATGGTAACGTTGATGATAAGAAACAAGTGATCTCCAAATTTATTAACCATCAAGATAATGAAGGAAATACTGCTTTTCATATTGTTGCTCATAACCTTTCCAAAAAATGCATTAAGACATTTATCAGATATCACAACTACATAGATTTCGGATTAAGAAATCATGTCAATTGTTCTGTTGAGGATTATTTGGCTTCTCATAATTACGTTTTGAGATTAGAGAATGGGGATGATAATCTTGTTCCTACTCAAGAGGATACAATATCAAACGCTGATGATAATACGCAAAGCTTCCAGAACCAATTACGTAAGACTAAGTTGGCTATTCAGCTACAACATTCCACATCTAATATCATTACAGAAAAGCTAAGTGAATTATCATATTCTGTGGAGAAGGAACTCAAAGATAAGGATGAGAAGTTACTCTCGCTCTACCAGTTTGCAAAGCTTATTTCCATCGATAAATTCCAGTCACAGAAAGCCATTTTAGAGATATTTAATCTTGGATATTTGGTTGAGGACGTAGAAAAAGATCTTGAATCCAGTCAAGATGAGTCCCAAAGTGCCTCAGATTCTTTAATTATCGATAGTTCTCGTGATAAAATCATTCAGGATGAGATTAATCGCTTACAGAATGACATGGTATTCCAGTACCTAGCCACAGAAGACGACTTAGAGCTCAAATTGGACGAGTATATGTATGTCAGAGAAAAAAGGATGGCCAATCTCCTTCTCAACGTTGAATCTGAATTGACTTATTCCAAACAAAAAAAGATTGAAGATGATCAGTTGCAACTAGCAATAAAGCTACAGAAGGAGATCCAAAAGAGGAAGAATATGGCCAAATTGCTCTACAAAGAGGAATCAAGAGTCCCTGTCTCTGTTCAATACCCGGACGAGTTTAAAGAAAATAGATCATTCACGTCCCCATCCCCTGAACTCGGTGATTCTGGTGCTCGAAAAGAAATCGACTCTAAAGAAGGAAAGCAGTCCATGATTGCCACAATATCGCCGAACGACAAACTTTACAAGTACTGCAAACTAATATCGTTGAGTTGCGGGATGTCTTTTGCTGAAGTAGAAAGTTCCATTGATCTTATTGAACAGTCCCTTTCTCGAGGCTCGACAGGTACGTGAGTACTATTACAATACGAATGAAAGATTACGAGATTACTCAGTTGTAGCCCCAGAATTATTACTATTGTTTCATTTCTTTTATTATTATCCTGTGGTGGGAACCACATTTGTTACACTATATTCCTGGACTAATTTCGGCTTCGAAGTGAATACAGCGAGTTCCCGAACTCAGTCTCAGGTGTACTCAAATCCGGTACTTCACCTAAGGCTTACCCAAGTTCGTGCGGGTAGACGTAAATTGTTTTCTGCTGCGTTCTCTATAAGAAAGCCGCGAATAACCGAGCGTTGCAAAATTAGTATGTAGATCGCGAAATTCGGTTTTGCAACCGGAACTCGATAGAAAAATTTAGACGTACAGGTACATTAGCCGTACCTTTGATGCACACATATATAGGCGCTATGATCTTGATACAAATGAGTTCATACTAAGAAAATTATCCCTAAAAACTTTACATCGATCTATTAAGAAAATATTATATTTTAATAACTCTGACTCTTTGTCTTCTCGCCTAAATACCAAAACATATAATTACATCGAGCAGATGACTATGAGTCTGGACGAAAACAATTCTTTTGCTGAGGAGAAATCCTCTGTTATTGAAGAAAAATACTCTGTTACTGACAGTCTTTCTCCTGCTTCGTCTCCTGAAGAACCAGTAGTATTCACGGGAGAATCCAAGGTCAATCACCAAAATAAGAAGAGAAGAACGTCAAGCTTTACAAGATCTATTCTTTCAGGTTCATCTCTCGTGACCGAAGATGAAGAGGAAATTAGGAAATACACTCTTGAGGAAATCAGGGGAGATCTAACTTCTGAAGAATTGAAGATTAGGAGAAATTTGACGAAAAGCACAATCATTGATCAGATCGTAAATACTGTTGACAATGAGAATGACTACGTTCTTGAGGAAGAGAGGCTACCTATTCAAAATGATGGAGAAGAGTTTTCCAAAATTGATCCTGAGCTTATTACTTGGGGTTTTGATAGTCCCGAGGACCCCAGAAATTGGAGACTAGCAAAAAAGATATACGTTGTTATATTTGTTTCTCTCTATACATTGATTTCTCCTATGTCTTCGTCTATTCTTTCACCAGCTATGAAGGAACTCTCGCGAGATTTTGATATCAAGTCTCCTGCAATCCAATCTCTTGTGATTTCCATTCATATCCTTGCATGGGCTGTCGGTCCCTTGATCATTGCTCCCTTGAGTGAAGATGATAGACTTGGAAGAAGAACGGTCTTGGGAGTTTCGAGCTGGCTTTCTCTTGCATTTAATCTTGGGTGTGCTTTGTCCAGAAACACAACGCAACTCATAATATTCAGATTTGTCTCTGGATTATTCAGCGCTGCTCCTTTAAACATTTCTCCTGCAGTTGTCAGTGATTTATTTGATGCCAAAAGCAGGAATATAAGTTTGGCAGGAGTGTTTTTAATTCCATTCATTGGTCCAGCAATTGCACCTATCATTGGAGGTTATGTGGTTCAAGCCAAAGGGTGGAGATGGGTCCTCTATGTTCTTTGTATCATCAATGGTAGTATTGCGTTTCTAGGTTCATTCTTATACATTGAAACCTATTCCCCAGCATTGCTTAAGCAGAAGGCTGCTCGGTTAAGAAAGGCTACAGGAAACCCAAACTTGCACACCATTTACGAGATTTCAAACAGCGAAACAACGTTGCAAAAACTTGGGGCAACAGTCAAGCGTCCTATTATTCTCTTGTTCATACATCCGATGATTGTGGGCTTGGGATCATTCATGGCCTTCATATACGGCTTCTTGTACTTGATGATTATCACATTTCCATCTGTATTTGAAAAGACTTACGGATTTTCTCAGAGTAAATCTGGTCTTATGTTCTTGTCTTTGGGAATTGGCTTCATTATAGGGATGCTTTTCTGGACTTATGCTCTTGGACTAGTCTATAATAAATTAACCGAGAGAAATGGAGGCATCAGCAAGCCTGAATTCCGTCTCCCATGTCTTTTTGCTACTGCCATTATAATCCCTATCGGTTTACTCTGGTACGGGTGGTCTGTCCAAATGAAACTTCATTGGATGATGCCTTGCGTAGGTGCATCCATTTTTCTGTTCGGGTTGGTCTGTGTTTTTCAGACGTTGCAAGCCTACTTGATTGATATGAACCCCAAATTTGCGGCTTCTTCTATTGCGGCTTCTGCCATGTTTAGATGCTTCTTTGGGTTTGGTTTCCCCCTTTTCGCTCCGGCGATGTACAAAAAGCTTGACTATGGATGGGCTAATACAATGTGTGCCATAATCGCAGTCCTTCTTGGTCTTCCTTTCCCTTACCTTTGCTACAGATACGGAGAGCGTATTCGAGAATGGGCAGATCGTAAAATGGAGGCTCGCCAGCTCGCAAGAGAAGAAAGATTGAAGGCAAACCTTCTTAGAAAGCAAAAGCAACTCAGTTCATAATATGCATTATTTATTTTAGATTTTTAATACAGGTGTTACAGCAACAGGTGGTGTAGTAAATGGTACTGTGGAGTAAATGTTGTGATGTACTGATGTACTGATGTACTCATTACGCATTATTGAGTCTCTATGGCGAACAGAGATCCACCAATTCAAGAGAAACATGTCTGTTATCCAGCCATTGGAGATTCAAAATCTCAAACCTTTCCCGCTACCAAAACTGCTTGAAAGTTTGCCTCGGGCTTTTTTGAATGAATTTGCCCAACTGTACTCATTAGTGGAAGGATACATCACACAACTTCCACAGTACAAGGAGTATGAACAGCAAATTGTGGAGGTTCTAGACCAGCAGATTAGCCTAATAAATCAAATAATAGACCTCCTCAAACAATATGAATCAAATTCCACTAAAATAAGGGACCAAATGAAGAAAATAGAGGAGCTATACAGAGAGTTTCTGGATCTTGAGACACATCAGTATAAGCTTATGAGCTCCAACTTTAACCCGAACTTTTTGCGATTGAAGTTCACTAAATTGGTGGAGGCAAAGGATCAAGAGTCTAAGCAAATAATAAAAAAATATGGTGAATCGAATGAACAGAATTTTGCAGCTTTTTTGCTGGATTTCAAACAGCAGCGCAAGGAGTACCATTTGACAAAAGAGAAGCTAAATCTTTGGAATCAAGAGAGGGTTAGTGGTTTTATTTAAATTTGTTTGGGGCGTCAATATATGAACTTAATGAAAATTAAACTAATGCGAGGATAATAAAAATTAAAAAGACACTTGGCACCGGACGCTATAAGCGCCTGAGTATTTTTGCTTTTCTCTTTTTTCTCACTCTGTGGAAATCAATTCGGAGGAACGTGCCTCATGACGGACAGGGCGCTCCAGCCCGATACAAAAGATACTAGAAACTGTGCACGCCTGTCCAAACAGAGTAATTGGCCAAAACCCGAGATGTCGCAGTTCTAATCACACCACTCATAATGAGCGACTGAGTCATATCTCCATTGTTGAAGCTTGAGCTCGGATAATATGATAACAAATTAGGCGATAGCCTTGATAAGGAGTTTGTCCCGTAGAATCAGTGATAGAAGTTAACCCTAACGTTGAGCACTTGTAGCCCCGCTCATGTAAGCGACATGAGCTTGGTCCGAATTCCCCGCCGGTGCGTCAAAGTCCGAAGGGTCAGGTTATCGCGGCCTTATACAAGTACGAAAAAAAAAGTCCAAATAGTTCAGAACCCGCCAAGAAAGTACTCCCTTCTTCCTTAACAACTTAGCTAATTGGAAACATACTTGATAGAATTTGAGAGTGGACCATAATGTTCAGAACAGCCTCAATTCGGATGTTTTCCTCATCCACGAGAGCATTTAATGCTACTCCTAAAAAACCATTCCTAGGTACCTTTAAAAGGGTTACTAAGTACACTCTCGGTGCCACTTTTGTGGCATCTTTCGGTGTACTTGGTTACATTGGTTACAAGGTATACAACGAGTCTTATCCTGCTGAACAACTGAAGCAAGTCTCGACTTTTGAGAATGGAAAGAAGAAAAAGACTTTGGTGATTTTAGGATCAGGTTGGGGTTCAATTTCTCTTTTGAAAAACTTGGATACCACCTTGTACAATGTCGTTGTTGTGTCACCACGTAACTATTTCCTTTTCACTCCATTATTGCCTTCCGTGCCAACCGGAACCGTTGATGCTAGATCCATTATTGAACCAGTTAGAAGTATTACCAGGAGATGTGCTGCTGAGGTTATTTACTTGGAAGCCGAAGCCACTGACATTGATCCTGTTAACAACAAAATTACCATCAAGCAATCTACTACCGTCCACTCCGGTCATTCTGGAAAGGATACTGGATCTGCTAAGCCTACTCTTGCCGAAGATATTATTACCTCCTTGAACTACGACTACTTGGTTGTTGGTGTTGGTGCCCAACCTTCTACTTTTGGAATCCCTGGTGTTGCTGAGAACTCCTACTTTTTGAAAGAAGTGAGTGACTCTATCAAGATTAGAAAGAGACTCATGGATCTCATTGAAGCCGCTAACATTTTGCCAAAGGATGACCCTGAAAGAAAAAGATTATTGTCAATCGTGGTTTGCGGTGGTGGTCCAACTGGTGTTGAAATTGCTGGTGAAATCCAAGATTACATTGACCAAGATCTCCACGCCTGGATGCCTGAGGTTGCTTCAGAGTTAAAGGTTTCTTTGGTCGAAGCTTTGCCTAATGTATTGAACATGTTCAACAAGAAGTTGGTTGACTATACTAAGCAAGTTTTCCAGGACACCAACATTGACTTAAAAACTAACACTATGGTTAAGAAGGTGGATGAAAGATCAGTGACTGCTCAAACTAAAGCAAAGGATGGCTCTACTGAAATTGTTGAAATTCCATACGGTATGTTGATTTGGGCCACTGGTAATGCACCTAGACCAATTGTCAGAAACTTGTCTTCTAAGATTGAGGAGCAAAAGAATGCCAGAAGAGGCTTGTTGGTCAACGATCACTTATTGGTCGACGGTACTTCTAACATTTTTGCTTTGGGTGATTGTACTTTTACAAAGTATGCTCCAACTGCTCAAGTTGCATTCCAAGAGGGTAACTTTTTGGCTGAACACTTGGAAAAATTGGAGGAAATTGACTCTTTGAAATACAGAATCAGTCACCCACAACCTGAAGATCACGTCGATAGATTGTCAAAGAAATTGTACAAGTTGGAGAATTCTCTCGAACCATTCCGTTACAACCATCAAGGTTCTTTGGCTTACATTGGTTCTGAAAGAGCTGTCGCTGATTTAGTTTGGGGAGATTGGTCCAATGTCAGTACTGGTGGTACTTTCACCTTCTTGTTCTGGAGATCTGCTTACATCTACATGTGTCTTTCCGTGAAAAACCAGATCTTGGTTTGCTTGGACTGGCTTAAGATTGCTATGTTCGGTAGAGATATCTCCAAGGAATAGAGGTTTAGTATTTAGTTTATAGATCATACTTCTTTACAAATTAAATATTCTATAGATCCATTTGATGAGATGGGGATGTAGGTGTTAAAGTGTATGATAAATCAGGTAATTTAACAAGAAACAAGCTTGCCTGCGTGGCGTAATGGTTAGCGCATTTGACTTCTAATCAAAAGATTCCGGGTTCGAGTCCCGGCGTGGGTTTTTTTTTTGATCAAATGCACATAGGTCTAGCAATTGCCTGTAATAAATAGAAAATGGTTCTATAAGTAGAAAATCTGATACAATTGTCGTTACGTCGTTATTATCATATTCCATTTATATATATGCTGTTTAGAAGTGGAAGTCCGACAAGTTACCTTCGTCTTCTTCATCTGTTTCAATGTGTTTCTCATGGAAAAGATTGTCCTTCGGGTATGGAGGCGATTGTGATGAATGCATGTCCTTTTCTTCAGCAGTAGAGTACAGTCTAGAACCAATAGAAGGAGCAGTCTTAGGGGCATTTGGAACTTCAATCTCATCATCGTCATAGTAATCCTCATTATCAGATGGGTAATAACTTTGCTCGGCCGTAATAATAGCTCTAACTTTCGCAGGAAGGATATCTGGACGGTAAAATCTAAGATCAACTCTGCCCACGATGTAGAGAACATTGATTAATGCTTCAAAGCCTCCCCAACATATGTACATCACGACTGGTTTACATAAAGAACTCAGGTGACGTGATATCTTGTTTTGAAAGGTGACGATACATCTGAGAAGAGAGCCCACAAAAATCAAGATAGTAGTTATAGTGATAAGTGCAATGGACACATTGTGTTTAAGTGTACCTCTTTGGTTGGTTAAACCTTCCACCATATTGTAGTGGTGATGTGTAGCGGCAATCACTCTAATGGCGTGACGATGGTTGTGGTTTCTCTTCATAAATGTCTCCTCAGCTTCCTGAGCTGCTCCTTTCTTAACAAAATAGAAAGGTGAGAATGATTCAATCCACCATGGTTGGTATGTGTACAAATTTTCATCTTTGGCAGTAGGAGGGAAAAGATAGGACAACCCAATCAAAATCATAGCCGTAAGTGAATACATGATGACCAAAATTGATGTGATCTTGACGACCCATTTCCATTGTTCGTATGCGTGGGCACTCAAATAGTAAATGTAGGGAACGAAAGAGGCCATCACAGTCATTGCAATAAGAATAAGCACCACGAAGTACATACCAAACATGAATCCCCAGAAAAGCTTTCTAGATCCACCAACCGGGTGTCTCCAGGTAAACAACCGTTGGGCAAGAAGTAAATCAAATGACACAAGGACAACTGAGGGGATGACCAAGAAAAATTCACTGGCCAAACCAACACTAACCAATGATGGATCATGGCCCCAAACTGCTCGAAGAACAAAGCCTGCCAAACGCATCAAACAGTAGAAAAACCAAGCGAGAGAAATGTAAAAGTGGTGACCTCTGTATTCATTTATCAGAAAAATTACTAAATGAACAATTGCTAGCACACCAAAAATGGCGGCAAAGACGCTGCTTGGAACGACATCTGATTGGAATGGGTATGAACCAAAAATGTTATTCTGGTAACTCACAGAGTATCGCAAAAGGGTAGGGGCGATTGTCGGCCCACTTAAGTTTTTTGTGTATTTCACCAAATATTGGATTCCTGTTCCCTCGTGAAAGTTCTGAAGGCATTGGAAGAATCTTGTTAAACCGACCACCGCGGGGAAACCATCGAAGTTCTGCGGCGCGAAGAACTCGTCACTCATTATAGGGAGAAATGAAAAAAAGATTAGGTGGTAGTAAGAAAAATACGGATTTATTGACGAATACCTCGAATAAGCGGAATCGGTCTTCATTTTATTAGAGACGATCCTTCTCTGCTCTGATCATATATCCTGATGTAGTAATTCTTCACTGCACTTTCCTAAAGTGGTTAATGCGGCGGTACACCTTGCATTGGTCTATGCAAGACGTTGTAAGAAGATATCCCATCTATTGAATTATGGACGGGAAACTTTGACCGGAAGTACTGTTAATTGTGATGAAAACGAAGATTATTGTATCAGTAAGGTCCTCAAACTTTTTTTTAATCTTTCCCTAATTTTCATTAAACCTTGGTACCGAAACAGTGTATCAATTGGAGTGTGTGTTGATTACTGAATTAGGCAATTTGGTACTTTCGCAACCTCAGTAATCAAAGACCTAATTAGGAAAGGACAAAAAAAAATGTTGGGGTAGAGAATTAGCCAAATTAAGTCAAATTGTATAATAAGAGCTTAAGATCTAGCATCATCAGATGAAACATAATTGCGGGTATACATTTGAAGACACAGCGTAGAAGAGAGTAGAACTCACATGGCATGGTTGGTGTCGCGGTTGTACTGACCTGTGTGTTAGCGAGATCTCTGGTGATTCCCCTCTATAAGAAAAAGCATCACGTTACTAGTATACAAAAATATCAGAATAAAGTACTAATACAAGAAAATTAAAATGTCCCCCGCAAGTATGACTCTGTTTATCGTCGGCACGACACTTCATATTTCCATGATGATTTTCAGTAGGCTATCTCCAATTTGGTATATTTCGTAAATGAGATAACTGTGACCACATCATTTTGCTGACTCCTGTCCTCTTCGCCCTTTTTTCTGTACAGCTGATGCTTTATGGCGTATGCTTCGCACGATTGCAAATACATCATCCACCAAAAAAATAGGATTGCATATAACAGCCTGAATAGTAACCAACTACTCACTGGAAGGTCCCCTATGCCAAGTACTCTTATAGATATACAAGAGTTGAAAAAGACACAAAATCTTCCCAAAGAAAAGGTTCAGTCGGGTGAAGGATGTTTTGTCTCAACTCCGTTCGGTCTCTCTATCTTGGAAATCCAAGGTGAGCTTAACCTTCCAGAACAAGTACCACAAGATGTGGATGGACTAGATCCAGATTATGTGAGCAATTTTGCCAAAGTGGACGATAAATATGATGCAGTCAGATTTGGCCGTTTAGAGTTTGATGAAAAAGATCCTAACAAAGTTGTTCTATTCATTGGCAAATCTCAGAGGCTCATGGGTTCAGTTGTCACACTATCACCCCCACTTGGTGTACTTCGAATTCCTACAGATTCCACTTCTCCAGACTCAGTGAAGCTTATGGATATCATCTATAAAAAGATCATTTTTAAACAGAGGCCCTTACCTATAATGTAAATATTGACTAATGAATGACGAACCTTTATATTTTGGCTGATTCTCCACGAAATACTGCCATTGGTGCAACAGGAACGCCTTTGTCTTCGACTATAACCAAGTTTCTAAATATCTTTTTAATATCATCTTCAGAAAATCCCAACTGTTCTTTAATATACTTGATCACCCCACCATACTCCTTATCAAGCAACTCTAAAGTGGCCAACATGGCCTCACTTCGAGAGCTAATCAAATTGTTGAACCCATCCTCCTCAAGTGTCCAGTCTTTTCTTCCTTGAACAATGGTATCCTCAAAACCAACACCTTTCTCTCTCATTTTCTTAAGACCAGCAATATACTTTGCTCTTAGTTTTTCGTGATCTTGCTTCAAACCGATTGATGTCATTTCGTATTCTTTGACAATTGTGAAGCGGTCCACTCCAACCAATCTCATCACTAACATAGCAAATACGCCAGTGCGGTCTTTTCCAGCAGTGCAGTGAAACAAAAATGGTTCCTCGGGATGATCTCTTATATGCTCAAACATTTGCTTGAACAGATGATGACCATTTTTCAACACTTGTTCATACACATGAACGTAGGTATGCCACGATGTAATTAAATTCAGAAGACGAAACGCAATTTGCTCCGGAGAATAGTTCTCATGTTTAAATACAGGGGCATGTGTCCATTTAATCCCATAATTGTTCAACAATTCCTTTGGAACACCGTCATTTGAACACTCTTCAACAGAACGAAGATCAAATACCTCGCGTACCTCCAACTCTGCGAGACTCTTTGTTCCTTTCTCGGTTAGACCGGCTGTGTTTGCACAACGAAATATGAACCCCAGCCTCATAAAGTATCGTTCTGTTTCGCTTGAAGTGAATCTAAATGTAGGATTATCAATTCTCCATCCCCCGAGATCTCTAAAGTTTGCAATCCCTTCTACATTCTTTACTCTTGGCGTGTTTCCAATTTTGTCCACACGAGCATGGAAACGAAGGAGTTCCTGATCTGTTCTGAGATATTTGGTGATGATGTTAGCAACCACATAGTTGTAATTGACCGTATTCTTCTTCGTCAAAGGTAGTTTATGTGGGTTATACTCCTCTTGATCGTTCTCATCTTTCAATACATGGATCCCATAAAAATTATGGTCAGCATGGTCAATAAGTTCAAGATGATGAGTGTATGGCCCACGGTTCAAACTGTTGGCAAAGGATGCACAATCTTCTCTAGGGATGATATGATCATCAGTGCCGTATATACTCAAAACAGACCATTCGGGAGATAAAGAGCTCACTTGGGTCATATCTGGGGTAGCCAAAGATTTCAACTCTTCTCTTGTAATACTCACATCTTGGTACTTGCCATAACGAAGTGCTTTGAGCTGAATGCTTTCGATTTTTTGTTCTTCGATGAAGCCGTATCGATCATAAACAGAAATGGAATTGAATCTCAGGGAACAGTTAACTAAGTTGGGCACTATGTAGGCTGTTGCTGCCTTTCCTGGTGAGTTCAATAGTGTTTGCTGTTCGCATGCCCAGAGAAACATGGCCACGCTTCCTCTGGAATGACCTATTATGGACAGCACTAAAAAGTCTATGTGTACTGCATTCTTAGAGGCGTCAGACAAGTACTCACCTGCTGCTTGGATATCTTCTACATCCTGTTCGATTATACGGCCACGTTTTGGATCTGCATTCTCAGCCAGATTTCCACAACCACGGAAATCGATCCGTAAGGAGTACATTCCCAACTCAGCCGCCATTCGGTGTGCTAGCATTTTCTGGTAGCAGTAGTCCCTATGTCCACCCTGACCATGCAAAATAAGAGCTACCTTTGTTGTGGAAGGTGCAAACCCTTTTTGTAAGTACTCTGCATCAGTAACAGCATGCGGTATGGCTAGTGTGGCGGAAACACCTTTCCCAAAAACAACTTCAATTTCTTCAGGTGGAGAGAAGTCTCCTATACCTGAATACTTATCTTTCAAGACCTCGCCATCCATTTGTGTTTTGGAATCTAAGTGTAAATGAATGGCACAACTGGCGATTTAAGCTCTGTGTTTTATGCCGAACCGGCGGGGTCTGGGTCTAATTTCATATGAGCCTCGGAAGGAATGGGACAAAGGACCCACAGTTTATAAATTGCCCCATCCAAATTCAACCTAGTTGGGTGTTTCGTCACATGTGTACGGTATTCCATGTCATGACTTGATTTTTGATTTTTCTTTATTTGCTATTTCTTTTACAGTGATCATTCATTTGGTTGTGTTCACTTTGTACAGTAGGTTCTTCACTTTGTAAAATGTATGCGCAATCACACATGTTAGACATTACCAACAAATGGTCAAAAAAAATACAAAATATGTCTCAATAGACTTGATGCCAGATGATAGGATTCTTTCCTTTGTTCTGGCGACGACAATATTCTTCCGTTATCTTTCTCTCTTATTTCTATGAAATACTGGTGGGTTGGGCAATAAGATAATCAATGGAACTGCATAATGTCCAGACAGTCCATATCCCCAGACATAATAAAGTCTAGCCGACCTATGGACAGACTTGTTGTGAACCGTGAGGAATACCAGCGGTTGGGCAAACTATTAACGCAGAAACAAAATGAACAATTGTCCACTCAGCTTTCAGTTTACCAGTCCGCATTGGTGAATTTTGCCAAAGACCATGGAGAGACAATCAAGAACAATCCTGAGTTTCGCCAGAAGTTCACACAAATGTGCCAACTGATTGGCGTTGACATCCTAGAATTGTTATTGTTTCTGCAATCAAGCAGCAAAAGGAATGAGGACTTTTACTTGGGGCTTGCAACACGCTTGGTAGAAATTTGTCAAGAAACAAGAGACATCAATGGAGGACTAATATCGCTCAAAGAACTCCATTCTCGTCTAGAAGAGAATGTGTCAATCCCTGTCCGAGTGACAGAAAAAGAGATTTTGAAGTCCTTGGAAGGATTAGGAAGTGGTGGATCTGGTTACGAGGTTATGGATATCAGTAACAAAAAATGGATCCGATCAACAGGATCTTTAGGAAAGGGATCCATCTCGGACAACCAAAAGAAGGTATACGAACTCTGCGAATTCATGGGCGGATTTGTTACCCACCGATTGCTTCAGGACAACTACGGCTGGGACGCAGTACGCCTGAAAGCAGTGATAGAAGAGATGATTCTGAATGGGTTCCTTTGGATCGACAGTCAGGGATCTCTTGGTGAGTGGCAATATTGGGAACCTTCATGGATTTCTAAATGAATACATTACGATGACCTTTAACGATAATTGAATAAATTACATGCTAACTAGACGGTTTCTTGTTCTTCTTCTTCTCACGATGTCTTGCGTTAACCACCTCAACCGTATCACCCAACTCTCTCTGGCAAATTGGCACATACGTCTTAAAGTTTCGTCCTTTACCATCTCCGATATTTATAGCACCAGCACCTGGATGAGTCTTATCTTCTACTCTGGGGTTTGAGAATACAGAATTGACCATGCTGGCAATCTCTGCCTTGAGTTGATACTCAAGAAACATAGCGTTGAAACGTCCTTGCTCCTTCACAAGCTTTTGTCTTTGGGAGCCTTCAAAATCGTCTGCTGAATTAAGCCATTCCATTTCAGGAAAGACGCAATCGTACAAGACTAAAGGAACGTCGTTGGCCATCTCATACACAGGCTTACTTGGGAATTTCTCCACATCAAGTAAGTCGTCAACCACAGAAGGACTTTCCAATTTTTGACCCACCAGAAATAAAATTGCGACCATGCACCGTACCTGATGCCAGAGAAATGCAGTTCCTTTCAAGTCAAAAACGTAAAAATCATCATGGAGATGTTCAATATTGGCCGAGTAAACTTCACGGCAATGGTTAGTGATTTGTTTTGATCCGTCGATTTTACAGAAGTTTCGGAAGTCATGCGGCCCCTCATACTTTTTAGCAGCTATTTTCATGAGTTCCAAATCTAAATCATCTTTTTTGAAAAGATATTTGTAGTGACGGTACGAGCATGAAAACCGAGCGTCAAACTTAGGCGGAGGACGCAAGCAAACGGCAGTGATACGAATATCTGAAGGCAAAAGTGCGTTTAAGATGGTCAAGTAAGGTAGTTCCCGCTTATCGTTTTCCTTCTTTTCTTGCTCTTCTTTGGTCAAATTGGATCTCACGTCAAGCGATATCACCTGATTCAATGCACTCACACCTTTATCAGTACGGCCACATCTACTGAAGTTACAAGATGCTGGATCCGCCTCTGGAACCAACTTGGCCTTTTTCATAGCCTGGAGGATTTCCTCTTCCACTGTCGGAAGAGGTGTAGGTTCATACTGGTAGTTGAGACCGTTGTAGTTCCAGCCCATGTATGCAAACCGTAATGCTATGTACCTTGTGTTATGTTTAGAAAAATCAAACTTTCTCTTTTTTTGAGCTGGAACGGCATCCTGTTTCTCTTGTGGGGTAGAAGGTTCGGATGGTGTTTGTGGATTTGGGTTTTCTAGCTCTTGGATACGACGAATGAGCTGTTTTTTCAGCCACTTTTCGTAATCTAGTACCGACGACTTTTTGGCGTTAAAAAGGGTATTCATGACTCTTTTGAACATCCAGACTCCGCCCTTGATGTGTCGCTATTCTATCACTTTTGTCGTAGAGTATCTTGGGTGTAACAGTTCGCGCAACAAAAAAAAACTCCGCGCAGCCATCGCATCTCATCGGTTATCTTTCCCATTGTAACGTCTCTGCTAACTTCTATAGAGCTACATTTTAATTTCTTTTCTTGATATTCTCATTCAATCAGCAATCTTTTCAGACCGTCCTATAATCATTCTCCTGTTATAAAATGTCGTCTCTACAGTGGAACAGTTTGGAATGTGAACTTCACCCATGGATCAAGGATGCCATCACTTCGCTTGGTTTCCCCACAATGACCCCTGTTCAAGCTTCTACTATTCCACTCTTTGCAGGAAATAAGGATGTGGTAGTTGAATCGGTCACGGGTTCCGGAAAAACACTCGCATTTGTTCTCCCGGTGTTGCAGCACGTTTCCAACAGACTATATGGTCATGTTGGCGAAGAAAACCCCTCTCCTGACCCAGTTAAAAAAGGCCATATGTTGGGTGTTGTTGTGTCACCAACCCGTGAGTTGGCCAGCCAAATTCAGAGTGTTTTTGACAGTGTACTCGAGTTCTTGCCTGAGGACAAACAAGCTATAAAAACACAGTTGGTGGTTGGTTCGCTTGCCACCGTCAGACAAGATTTAGACACACTTCTTACCAACAGAAGCCACATCATAATTGGAACTCCGGGCCGTCTTGTTGACATGTTTTCGTCTCAGAAAGTGAATGCGTCCTCAGTGGAAGTGGCGGTATTGGACGAGGCAGATAAGCTTTTAGACATGTCCTTTGAGGGCGACGTTCTCTCCATTTTGAAGCAGCTCCCCAAACAAAGACGCACTGGACTTTTCTCTGCTACCCTCTCGGCAGCAGGTGACAGAATTTTCCGTACCGGTATGCTGAACCCAGTCAAGATTGCTGTCAAGTCCAAGTCCTCCTCCCAAAAGTCGGCCCCTACTTCTTTAACAATTCAGTACATGCTTGTGAATCCTGAACACAAATTGACAACAATGCTTAAGATTGCTAGTGACTACCGGTTCAAAAAATGCATTGCTTATTTCCCAACTTGTACCTCAATCAAGCACTTCTACAATATGCTCGACATTGTGAAGAAAGATGCTCTGTTCCCAGCCAAATTCTATTCCTTGCATGGTCAGATTCCAACCAATGCGAGATTGAAGACTCTTCAAAGCTTCGCCGAAGGTGACAGTTCTGAAACGAAACATTTTTTGATCACAACAGACGTTGCAGCCAGAGGTATCGATATTCCAGACGTGGATTTGGTCATTCAGCTAGATCCACCAACAGATCCTGATGTGTTCTTACATAGATGTGGTAGAACGGGCCGTGCGAACAAAGTCGGCCGGGCTTTGGTTATGCTTAACGAAAACTCTCGTGAAGAAGACTACATTGACTTCATGGAAGTTAAAGGTGTATCTATGACAGAGATGAAGGCTCCACATGACTCAGAGTTTCACAAAAACTTCCAAGAGAAAGTCAAGAAGTATATGTTAGCTGATCGTGCTCGTCATGAACTTGCGGTCAAGTCATATGTAGCATTCGTCAGATACTATCAGAAACATATTGCATCATCTATTTTCAGAATGCAATCTCTAGATTATTTGGCAATTGCGAAATTGTATGGGTTGCTTCGTTTACCTAAAATGCCTGAAACAAGATACATTCCAAACGATAAGATGCCAGAAGATGGATGGCTTATTGATGAACCTTTGGACATGGATAAGTATGCCTACGCAGATGCCAAAAAGGAAGAATCGAGATTGAAAAACATGGAAGCCGAGAAGCAACAGAAAATCAAAGATGCAAAGGCACGTAAGTTGCTCAAAAAGAAGAACGAGGCATGGTCTGTGAAGGTGGATACCAAAGAAACAAAGAATATTCGTCGCGAGAAGAATAAGCGGAAAAGAGAAGCCATCGAGAAGCAAATCATGGAGGAGTCCTCAGATGAGGAAGATCAACAAACTGACTGGAAAGATTTGGTTAGACAAAACAAGAAGACCAAGTCCAACCTGGGTATGCAAGGGTCGTTTGATGACTTGTAACGATACACGTGCGTTATATTTTCCATTTTTCACTAACCGATTTCACCCCATCAAAAACAAAAAGATTATCAAGAGGAATGTACTGTTGAGTAACTATCTTGAGAATTTCCTGTCCTGTGATCCCACCCATGAAACTGCAAAGGTTATGATAACTAGAAGTATAATGAATGAATAACTCCTTGAGCGTTTTCAAAACTCCATCTGAGAGTGTTACTGTATCTTGTACAAACATGGATTTGAACACCAGTAGATATGACTCGAAATCGTCTGACGTCTTGGTCTCATACCATCCCTGCATAGCCAATATACCGAAATGAATTGCAAGTAAGTTGTTTTCACTGTCTTTTTCACAAATCTGCTTCAATTTTTCCAAAAGCGAAGTGGAGTAATCATGCCGACTTCCTTTAGAAACATATAGGAAGGCACTGTTTTTGCAGAATGACGAAACTGCTTCAGGATGAATGTCTCTCTCTGAACGACCAACAGTTATAAGTATATGCAAGAGTTCTTTAGAAAAGTTCTGCTGATCTAGCTCTGCCTTTGCTTGATAGATTCTTTGAAGTTTCACGTAGTTTGAGGTTTTCGATGTCATGTCGGGAAGATTTCCAGGAAGAGGCAATTTTCCGTCATTTTTATTAACAAAGGATTTGAGTGCTCTCACATAGAGCCAGAAGAGTGATGAACTCGATGAAATATTAGCATCATTCACCTCATCAGCCTGGAATAATTGCTCGATTGAGTTAGGAATGCGTGTCACTTGCAAAGCACGATGAACAGACTGTGACGCCTCAAGGAAATTCGTCTCCAACGCAATGTTTCGTGACATTTTCTCAACGTATGCTGTCCTGAACTCTTTTTTTTCCGCATAGTTTTTCGGTGCCTGTCCCCCATGATGCAACTTCCATTCCTGTAATGCTTTAATAAAGATTACAATATAAGGAACATGGGCGTGGTCTGTGGAATCTAAAGACTCCAAGTCAAATGAATCTGAATACTGTTGAAGCTCTGGCCACGGACAATCAATACGTAAATCGTAGATCTTGGACGGATCGTGTGTCTCCACAATTGTCATTTCTTTGCATATAATCTGGAGGGTGCCATAGAATCCTGCTGTGGAGACAACCAAGAGAGGGATTCGCTTCTCCCAAAGCAAGTCTTTCAATTTTGAGATTGTATGGGGATGGAGTATCTTTGAGACGACCACAGCGGTGAACTCTGACCAGAACTGGATATCATCCAACAAACTAGACACGGGCTTTTCGACTGCATTTCCCTTCACATCAGGATTGTACTCGAGAAGGTCACACGTCATTGAATGCGCTATGTTCTGTCCCAAATCTTCTTCTTTTAAAAAGAAATTACCACTGAGATCATCCTCAGTGACGGTGTTGGCATCTATAATAGTAAAGGTTCCTAGGCCTGGAAGGACTAAATTCTTGAGAATTTCTGACCCAGTGGCAGTAGCTCCAATTACACAAACATGAGCACTCTCAAGACGACTCTGTCCATTGCTAGCCCAAAGACGAAGTTGCCGGTCATATTTAATAACCTTATCAATTTCCATGGTGTGTGCTATAGAGGCAAGAATATATAGAAGAACGCTACCATGTTGCGCGCTCAGTACAGTATAGTTAGTAAGCTCCCAGTGCGGAGTTGAGAAGTGCCGAACTCTCTTAGTGTCGCCCTACGACGAGCCATTGCACAGAAAGGAGAAGTAAAAAAAGTGAATAAAAGAAAGGGATAAAGGAGTGAGCGTTCCCAATTCATATTATGATTATAATGATTATTACTATTAATATTACTACTACTATTACTATCAAGGGTGTGCACAGTTACACAATAACGCAGCTCTTGTGATCACCAACAACCTCGACGTATTTCTCCTGTTTGATCTCCTTCATTTTCTCCTTCACTTCTAATGGGAAGTTCTTTTGGATCAAGCTCATAATCTCAAGATCGAGATTACCAGAATCAGCCATGAAAATAGCATTTTCTGAACGACAGAGAGGACAGTTCATCTTTCCTCTTTGCTTCAACTTGACCAAACAACGCACACAGAAAATGTGCCCACACTGTAGTCTAATAGGCTTGAACGCTACCGATACACAGATAGGGCATGTGTAATCGTCTAGCTGGGGAATTAACGTGAGTAACTTGTTTTGCATCACAAAACAAATGCACTGTGCTAGCGATGATCCAGTAATGAAAATGTGGTCTTGTGAGATAAGTTCGGGGAACTTCGTGGAGATATTAAGCGATGTTCGTTTGTCGAATTTTTTCAAGATCTTACGTAACGCCGTGGTGTTGATGGACTGGAATTGTAACACCTTAAGGAGACGTTCATTGGTTTGGACGAATTGTTCGTAAGCAACAAGGGATCGTTTCTGCTTAAACTGACTTAAAATTTGAGTGGTTTGGACCCTATGCTCAAATTCTTGTAAGTTCTGTTTGATCTGATCAGAACTCCGTTCTAGTTGCAGCCGTGATGTCTCATTGTACCGGAAGAATACCTCAGAATCGAGGTACATCCTGAAAAGTTCACGCCAGTTATATAAATCAGACCTCTTTTGCGTGAGCAGAAGAACAAGCTCTCCAATATGCTCGACTTCCAGAATCAACCGCTCTTCTTCCACTTGTCTAATATTGTCTAAGTTTGCTAATTCCGAGTTAAGCATACGGAAAAACTTCACGTCTGATTTTAGCATAATCACAATCTCATTAGTATTCTGTACAGTAACAATCTCCTCTTTTGTGTGGGAAGTAGTTGGCGACAATACCAAACCGTCATCATGTTCTCTGACCTCCACTATGTGATTGTCGTCATCTTCACTCATCATGACCTTTTCTATTTTCTCACGAATCATATTAGCAATTCGTTGCACATGATCTTCGGTTAGGTCTTTTGTTTCCTGATCGTTCAACACAATTTTTATATAAGGAACAATTTTATTCGAGTTTTGTGACTTTGCCAAAGTATAATGAGCAACAATTGGATTAGTGGGGATTGTTTCCTCATCGTTCAATTCCACAGTCTTATTATCGTCCGAATTCTGAAACAAGAGTTTCAAGTCTGACTTTGATAAGCCCAAAAACTCCAATTCTTGCACAACTTTTCCGATACATTTTTTCAATAATTTATACTGAATGGCTGCTTCCACCCATGCGTCAGGAATGTTTTCCTCCACCAAAGTTTGTTGAAGAACTTTAGCAAACTTCATGCGGACATAATCAAATGAGGGGGGGAGGCGTAGTTGCTCCTTTCTCTTATCACAAATAAAAATAAATACAAGAAGTGAGGGACAAGAGGCGCCGATAAGATATGTGGAGGTGTGCGCGGCAACAATTAAAATCTCATCACTAGTTTTTTTTTTTTTTGGTTCCATTCCCGCACGATGACACACCAGAATACAGGATACGTCACACGTGGTACGGCACTCAATCGCATACAAATATGTCAAAAGATAAAAAATGAAACTCCGATACCGGGAGTCGAACCCGGGTCTGCTCGGTGAAAGCGAACCGTGATAGCCGTTACACTATATCGGAAATTAGTTGAAACAAAAGCTTGCAAGAAAAATACAAGCTTATAATGAGTTACATGATTTTCGGTAGGCCATACACTAAATCTTGTCTATATAAGAGAACAATTTCAGACATTTTTTCATTTTTATTAGATACCAATGAGAGTTTTTATCTTCTTTTTCATAGTAGCAGAAGTGATCTCTTATGACTTCAAATTTGCCAGAGAAGACGTCATTCGGGATCCAACCGATGTTACGTCCCAGTTCGTTTATGTATCGGAGGAACCCAAACCAATTCCTAAATTCCGGGCCAGAAACTGTACCAGCCTTGACTCCAATCAAATAGCCGCCTTAGTTAAAGAATATCCAAATGAGATTTTGGTGTGCTCAGAAGAAATGACAGTGGTCTATCCTGCCGCATTGAACGATGCTACCTTCTCTACGAATTTGCAAAACTTACCACCCAATTGGGATGAATGCGTTAACAAGAAAAAGAAATGCAACAAGTACTTTTTCTCCGAAGTGTCAATTTCTACGGATGAAAACAGCATTGAATTTCTGACCCCATTATTCCCATGCATTGACTTTCCTCAAGAAAAGTCTACTGGACTTGTCGAAGTGAAACTCTCCATTCTTTTAGGGAAAAGTGCCACAGGATCGAGTGGATTGGCAATTCCAGTCTTAGGGCCCAGTTTTGGTATTTCAGACGAATTAAGCAAAATCCAAGTCTTTGCTAATGACCACGCCTGTGAATTCGACCACCTAGGCTCAAGACCCATTCTAACAGTATCAACCACAAAGGCGAAGGTTAAAGATAGAATCTGGATTATTGATCCGGATGCCACAGAAATGATCCAAAAGTTGCCTTGGAGGACAACTGAGGAAGAATTTTTTTCACCAAAGGCTCCACTCTTTTCTTGTGTCAGTGAGAAGTATGTACCAGGCATTTGCGAGTGGAACTCCACTCAAGCAATTGATCCCTGGGGAAAAGTTGTGGAGGTAGTAGAGTAGAATATTGTTCTATTTCCAATTATATATTAAATGAACAAGACCAAGAATCAGGTCTCATAGACGGGCGAGAGAAACAGACAGCAATGCTCACTACTTAAGCTTCACACAAAAAAAATTCAAAAAACTTCCCAAGAAGAAAAAAAATATAAGAAAAGAAGAAAATAAGAAAAAGGAAAGAGAAAAATTCTGTCTACTTCTCATACACGGATATGCATTCTAACACTAGTGTTCGTATCGCTTTGCTCTATCTTCTGATAACTCTCTGTTCGCACAGGCCCTGTAACCCCATAGAATAAACTAGAAGCGCGCGGACAATTATCTTCACCTTTTTCGCTGGCAGTTTTTCTCAAGTCTACTCAGTTACTATCACAAATAATGGACCTCGAATTAGAACCAACTCTCCAGTCAATCTTCGAACAGGACACCTTGAAATGGATTTTCGTTGGTGGAAAGGGTGGTGTTGGTAAAACCACTACCTCCTCCTCCATTGCTGTGCAACTTGCATTGAAGTATCCAGAGGACCAATTCTTGCTCATTTCGACCGATCCAGCACATAATTTGTCTGATGCCTTCTGCCAAAAATTTGGTAAGGATGCCAGAAAAGTCGAAGGCTTGTCTAACCTTTCGTGTATGGAGATTGACCCTGAGGCAGCCATGACCGATTTGCAGAACCAAGCCCAACAATATAACAACGACCCTAATGATCCTTTGAAGAGTATGATGAATGATATGACAGGATCCATTCCAGGTATCGATGAAGCGTTGTCTTTCATGGAAGTTTTGAAGCACATCAAGAACCAAAAGGCCGCAGATGATGGTACTGACTCCTCAGCTATTCAATACAAGACCATCATTTTTGATACCGCACCAACAGGTCACACATTGCGGTTTTTGCAGCTTCCGGCCACCTTGGAAAAATTGTTGTCCAAGTTCAAAGACTTGTCTGGAAAGTTGGGTCCAATGTTGAACATGCTTGGTGGGGGAGCTGGCCAACAGCAAGATATTTTTGAGAAATTGAACGAGATCCAAAAGAGCGTCACAGAAGTTAATGCGCAATTCACTAACCCAGACTTGACCACTTTTGTCTGCGTTTGTATTTCTGAATTTTTGTCGCTCTACGAAACCGAGAGAATGATCCAAGAGTTGATGAGCTACAATATGGATGTCAATTCAATTGTGGTCAACCAATTGCTTTTTGCCGAGGATGATGACTGCAAGAGATGCCAATCCCGCTGGAAAATGCAGAGAAAGTACTTGGACCAAATGGCAGAGTTATACGAAGATTATCATTTGGTCAAGATGCCTCTTCTTGGTTCCGAGATCAGAGGTATCAACAACTTGAAGAAGTTCTCTAAGTTCTTATTGAAGCCCTACGATCCAAAGGAAGATAAGGCTCTCGTGTTTGAGTTAGAAGAAGCCAAGTAATGGCAAATTTCTTTTGTATATGAGTATAATTTCAATTCTTCACGCTTTATTCTTAGTAGCGAGACGATCTTTTTATATTCCACGCACGTGACCAGAACAAACAGCCACGACAAGTTTCTCCACGGTGTTCTATCGAGGAACCCGTGCATTATTCATGGCTAGAGGAAACCAGAGGGAATTGGCAAGAGCCAAAAACTTGAAAAAGCAACAAGAGAACGAAAAAAGGCAAAAGAAGGCAGGCGATCCTAAGAAGAGAATGGAGAGTGACGCTGAGAAAATGAGAAGAAAACAGGCTGAAGGTATGTTACATGCATTTGTAGTTGTAGAGCCGCTACTAACAGGATTTAGCCGATGCCAGAAGAGCTGCTGAAGCTGCTAATAAGAAATGAGCATGGCCCATTACGACGGGTCTGAGGAACGAAATGATGTCATAGAACGTGGTGTTTCTGGAGAGGAACAAAGCCGAACACAAAAAAGAACAACAAAGGAGTCTGACAATCCGCTGGAGAAATACCATTCCATTTGCTGACATTACACATTGAGAGGAATGTCGTTTTATGGGTACGTAGAAATACATTTTCACTGGCAGAAATGTAGAATAAGACACCCCGTATGTGCAATGAACGGTCCATTTCAGCCCGTGGAGACTCCATCGCTAGAGGCAGAAAGGAGGATCACAAAGGCAAAGCAAAGAAACAATTACATTTACAATGATTTATCGAAGAGCTAATTTATCATGAGCAATGGTGCTAGAGAAAATGGGATCCAAATCAGTAGTCACCTGATATCGTATATATATTGTGCGAGTCTCCGCAAACCAGAAGTAAGAAACAACTCCAGAACGAAAGAAGATAATTATGTTGATTAAAGAAACTTATCATGACGTTAAGACACTGTACGGGACCACAATGCGGATTTTCGTCTTCCACCCAGTTGTGCCAAACTATCCAAAGGCCAAATTCCCTGCGGTAATTGTGTACTCCGAGATTTACCAAGTGACTGGCCCTGTCGCCCGTTTTGCCAAAGATATCGCTGGACAAGGGTTCATCGTGGCAGCACCTTCCATTTACCATAATTTTGAGTCTTACGAGCCATTGGCTTATGATACCGAAGGTACAGATAAGGGAAACCAATACAAGATCGAAAAAGAGCTCAAGTCATATGACGAAGATAACGACTTGTGTGTGCAATACTTGCAGGGATTACCAACCTGTACGGGTAAAATTGGAGCCACTGGAATGTGTTTGGGAGGACACTTGGCATTCAGAGCTGCCTTGGACCCAAGAGTGCAGGCAGCTTTCTGTCTCTTCGCCACAGACATCCACATCCACGCTTTGGGTAAGGGCCAAAATGACGACTCTTTGAAGAGGTGCGGAGAGATCAAAGGTGAATTGGTTATGGTGTTTGGTGACAAGGATACTCACGTGCCTTTGGAAGGCAGGGACTTGATCCGGTCCACTTTGAGAAAGAACAAGGTTCAGCTTACATTTATTGAGGTCAATGACGCTCAGCATGCTTTCATTAGAGATGAATTTTCTAAGGATCGTTATGACCCAGCTGTGACCAAATTGTGCTTTGAATGGTTATTGGAATTGTTCAATCGTAAATTGAAATTGGAATACGGGCCACATGACGGAGAAACCACCGAGCTTGAGCACGTGTGCTGATTTAAGATAGAGTATTTTTAGTCAAGAAATGAAAATCATGTGTAAGTTTTTTCAGCGTTTGCTGCTGTGGTGAGCGCATTAGAATTCGTACTTCTGACCACCAATCATTGGTCCAAGATCTCAGTCGATTATGTTACAGAAGAAAAGACAAAGAGAAACCGAAAGGATGGATCGATTGTTATAAAAAAAAAACACGAAGGTCCAGCTTCAGCCTCTCAAAGTTTAGATTAAAGCCATGTAGTTGGTATTGTCAGCTATAGAGCCCTTTGCCATAAAAATCCAACTTATGCACACCGTCTAGGGCTTCGCTATTGATTTAGTTTTCTCATATTTCTAATTTTCTTCTTAGATTGGTCACTCTAATTCTTGGGAAAACTAAGACAAGCCTTGAGGCACGAAGATGCACAGTACATTTACATAGTAACTCGACACAGTACTCTTTAACCCGAAATTTTCTTACACCAAAATCCTCTTACACCAAAACTCCTTTAATAATAGATTCCTGCCTCATTAAGATTTCTCTATTCTCACAGTTGTGTTTGAATCTTGCCATTATTGTCTTTTCATTGGGCTCTTCAGCGAGTCTGATTTGCACCCAAATGAGAAGACAAAAAGACCAAAAAAAATCTATAGCTTAAACCAACTAAATACAATAAGGGCAATATTATACACAAAATACAACAGCCGTCAAAAATAATCAATACTATTCTGGCCACAATTGTATCATATTCCCTAGAACAAAAGTCACTACACACCATCACCAAGCATTTTCGGTAAACACACTACGCGAGATATCTGAAAAGTTTTTTTGGAAATCACCTTCACCACCATTAACAATCTACAACAACATGAGACCGATCAAGTTGATGGGACACGAGCGTTCGTTAACGCAAGTCAAATATAACAAAGAGGGTGACCTTTTGTTTTCCGTGGCTAAAGATTCCGCCGCCTCTATTTGGTACTCCTCCAACGGTGAAAGATTAGGTACTTTGGAAGGTCATCAAGGTACCATCTGGTCCATCGACGTTGATTCCAAAACGTATTTGTGTGCCACCGGAAGTGCTGATCTTACCATCAGATTGTGGAAGGCAGAAACTGGTGAATGTGTCTACAAATGGGAAACCTCTTCTCCAGTGAGAAGAGTAGCATTCTCTCCAGATGACCTGAAGTTGTTGGCCGTCACTGACAAAGTTATGGGTAGCAAGGGTGCTATTTCAGTGTACGAGATGAACTACGACGACATCACACAACAAAAGAGTGAACCAATTCTCGTTATCGAGACCAGACAAGATGCCACCAAGGTGACTGTAGCTGGATGGGCCGCAGACGGTAAGTATATCATTGCTGGCCACGAAGATGGCCATGTGTCTAAATACGACGGTGTTACTGGAGAATTCATCCAAACAGTGAAGGCTCATGGTATTCACAACGAAGAAAAAGTTGTTTCTATCACCGACATTCAGTTTGCTCCGGAGGACAGACTGTACTTTATCACAGCATCTAAGGACAAGACTGCCACATTGATTGATGTGGACACCTTTGAGATTTTGAAGGTTTACAAGGCAGATGCACCAATGAACACAGCAGCAATTACGCCCAGAAAGAACTTTGTTGTCTTGGGCGGTGGTCAAGAAGCAAGAAATGTTACAACTACTGCTGAATCGCAAGGTAAATTTGAGGCCCGTTTCTACCACAAGATTTTCATGGATGAGATTGGTCGTGTCAAGGGTCATTTCGGTCCATTGAACACAGTGGCCATTCACCCTGATGGCAGTGGCTACGTATCAGGCGGAGAGGATGGTTTCATCAGAGTGCACTCTTTTGACAAGCTGTACTTTGAGTTTGAATATGATGCCGAGAGAACCGAGAGGGTCAAGGCCCAGTCCAAAAACCACGCGGACAACTAGATGTATAGTACGGTCTATAGTCATGACTCATTATTAATGCACAGGTATTTACAGAGAATATTTCTCGAAGGAGCTAATCAGTAGGTAGCATCTCGTAAGGATAGTAAGTTCTGCACACATTGCAGTTCTTTAGACTCCCGGCTGCGTTTGTTGGTGTCGACTTCACTGAGAGGTTTGCGAGGTTTCACAGGCGCAGCTAGGCGAAACGTCATCATCAGATTGGCGGAGACTGCTGAGCGGGATATTTCAGGCTGCTTGCGATTCGTGAGACTCAATACGAGTCCAGGCTTTTGATCCTCAGCAGAAGCAAGCATCTTCGTAAGAAGGGATGGTTTTGTTGAAGGTGCATTTTCTTTAGATTCGGCAGCAGGCATCTGAACCAAGTTAGAAACCAGCAATGAACGGATCGGAGACAGTTGTGCCATGGCCGGACTTGCAGAAAAATTCTGGGAGCGTGATTTGAACAAAGCTGGCTTAACAGGGGTACTGCTTCCAAGTAGGGAGGCCGACAGAGTACCGGTGGAAATTGTAACAGACAGAGTAGCAGGAGAAAGATTCGCTGTCAGATCAGGAGTCGGAGGCAACTCAGTTACCTCGCGATCGGCCTGTTTAAGTCGCCTAAGAGATTGGCGTTTGTTCTGAAACCAAATTTGAATTGCCTTTTCCGTCATGTTGACCTTATTAGCAATAGCGATACGACGCTGCTTGTTTGGAGTACTTCCGGCCACGAACTCTTGGTTCAAGATTGCTAGCTCATGAGGTGATGTTCTCCGGCGCTTGCGGCGAGCTAATGAAGCATTATCAATTGAAGGCTCCTGCGAAGGGTATGTTGCAGGAGAATGACTAATGAAAGCGAAGTCACGCGTAGGAGATGATGTAGCCTTGCGTTTAGTCGAAAGGCGGACCATCGAGTCATTCACCGAGGTATCAGCGTCGGAGTCGGCCATGCTCGCCTGCAAGCTTTTTGCGGCCTTCTCCGGCGACAGTACGGGACAACGGGCAGAATATGATTCGGGACTGACGCTACCATTTTCTGAACCCTGGAAACGCGAAACAGACGCCTGCAATGCGTTGCTCACCGACGATTGTGGCAAAACAAGGCGCGGGGTCTTAGGAGTTACAAAGTTTGCGATGGCAGGCAATTGTGGGCGAAAAGGTGTACTCGTTTCACTCAAAAGTGATGATAATGGAGGGAGCACAAAGTTCGGCGTCGTCTTTGTGACCAGCATCACGCTGGGTAAACTTGGTCTTTGCCTCTCAGGAGTGGAGACAAACATCATGAATTGTTATGGTGTAGTAGGGAATGGCAATAGTGTCGAGTAAGTAGGATGACCAACTTAAGATAGTACAATAAAAAAAAGGAATGCCGAAGTCAGGAGCACAATCAAATCACAAAATGTAAGATTATTCTATAAAGCGTTCTGTCAAATATTTAAGCTCAAAAACAAGCAAAGAATACGCTTATATAGAAAAACACGAAGATCAAGCTTTATATCAGCTACAGGCACCATGCAAGTAATTATCATCTTTTTCACGTCGTTTGTTTACTTTTCGCAGGTTATTACGTGCATTTCGTGACTGTGTCACTTTACGCGCACCCAAACAAATCTGGCCTTGTCAAGACTATGGCCAACCATGTAAAGGAGAAACGGAAAAATCTCGGGTTTTGCCCAAACGGCCGGATTACCCACATGTCCTTATTTTTATTGCAATCTTTCAATATAATTTCCACAGTTTTTGTCTCGTATACTCTCTGCCCTGTGTTCCCTTATTCATGGTCTAGCCTGTACCTTCTGGTTTATTTACTTCACGCCAAAACCGGACATGATGCGCGCCTGGATTTGTTTCCACATTAAGGCAATTACTATTTCCAGGGACTACTTGCACTCGGACTGGATGCAGTACTTTACCTTTTTTATGCTACTTATTCACGTTGAACTAAAATTTATCTCGCAGAAACGCGCAAACACGCCAAACTGCTCATTCTCACTTTACTCGTTTCGCGCTCATCGTTCTTGACTATGACTTGTCGCGTGCTGTCGACCGCCGCCTGTGATTTTGAGATCAATGGTGTCACACTTGTAGCCTTTGTTCGCTGTAACTAGGGGCACTTTGGCATCCTATTATTCTTCCTAAAACGTCTGATGAACCTCGGATAATGGAACTGATTTAATGTTCCGCAATACCTGTACACTATGTACGTTGCCTGTTTAGGAGTGACATGCTTGCTCACTCGCCACAATTGTATTGAACTTGACACGAACAATGCCTTTCTTAAACCTTTTTTTCCATGCGTTCATAATTGGTTTTTTGGTCTAACTATTAGCGCGCAAATCGTTCTCAATGTAAGAGAACCACTCTTAACTTTCTTCTCTCATTGTAGGACTGTATATAACGCACGTGGGTCGGTCTTCTCTCGGCCCGGTTGCATGGCCACCTTAGGAAGAACCTGATGGGCACACAAAGACACGATATAGTGAGTGTATGATCTGAGTAGGCTACATCAGACTTGACCGAGGACTTTACAATAAGGTGTGTGAATAGTATTCTTCCACTCACAAGAGAAGTTTAAGACGGTCACGTGACATCCCAATTTATCCCACAGCCAAGTGTATTCCGGATAGCGGCAGTGGCATTCTTACAGTCGGTATAGATGAGTGGCTTCCGGCGAGCGGTAGTTGCGTTTTTAATCTTAGTTTCGACTGCGGTGTACACATCCTGGACATACGGTCCATTTTTGCTTCTCTCTGACGAACAATTTACCACATATGAATACGAGCCAATACATATCTCCGAGGAACGGCTGGCGCTGCTAAAGAAGTTGGGGTTGACACCAAAAGACAGTGTACGCATTACCGACCCACTTACTGGCTCCTCTCAAGTCGTACATGGACGTTTTGTGCACATTACTGACCTTCACCCTGACCCATTATATAAGCCTGGGTCCAGTGTGGATGACATGTGCCACAGCGGGAAAGGCAAGGCTGGGAAATACGGCGATGCTATTTTGGGATGTGACTCTCCCATGGATTTAGTTGAAGAAACTATCAATTGGGTTGATGAAAATTTGAAGGACAAAGTCGACTTTATTGTTTGGACAGGAGACAATATGAGACACGATAACGACCGGCGCCACCCCAGAACAGAAACAGATATCATCGACATGAACCAGAAGATTTCGGAAATGATGAGTGAGAAGTTTGGTGCTTTACCAATTCCATCCTTGGGCAATAATGATGTTTATCCTCATAACATGATAGCTCCAGGCCCCACGCTCCAAACCAGAGAGTTCTTTAAGATATGGCGGCAGTTTGTGCCTCAGTCGCAGTTTCATACCTTCTTGAACGGAGTGTATTTTTTCCAAGAAGTGATTCCAAACCAATTGGCTGTTCTTTCTATCAATACTCTTTATCTATTCCAATCCAATCCTTTGGTGGACAACTGCGACCGTAAAAAGGATCCCGGATACAAACTCTTCGAATGGCTTGGGGTAGTCTTGAAGGAGATGAGGCTGAGGAACATGAAGGTATGGTTAACGGGCCATGTGCCACCGAACGTAAAGAATTACGATATCTCATGTCTTCGGAAATATGTTGCTTGGTCACATGAATTCCGTGATGTGGTTATCGGTGGCTTATATGGTCACATGAACATGGACCATTTCATTCCGTTAGATTCAGTGTCGGCCTACAAGTCCATTAACAAGAAATTTTCTATTTTGGGCCATCAATACGACATGTCTACCTTTGAACAGAGTGAAGAGTCCTATGCAGATGATGAAGAAGAAGACGAAGAAGACATGGAAGACACAGAGATTGACCTCGAAGCTTTATACAACATGTACAACGTTTCCACAGCTGGTGATACCATCGATGGATCATCTTTCGAGATTGATTTTACCAGCAATATCAACACAGGAAACGATTTTTGGACCCAGGGTGGTGTTCCAAACGGTAAAGTGGGCTACATGGAAACCCTTCGCGAAACCTACTATGCCAATATTAAAAGGAAGCGGAAAAGTGGCGATTTTGGAGAGAGATACTCTATTGTTCATGTTTCAGCTAGTGTTGTTCCTACCTTCAACCCTGGTATTCGGGTATGGGAATATAATATCACTGGGTTGAGCAATTCTACTTCGTCCGATAGAGTCAGAGTAGCTGGATGGGAAAAGTTTTTTAAGAACATTGAAAATCTCCTTGAAGAAGATGAAGTTGACAGCACTTCTGTCGATGACCCTACTATATCAATGGAACAAAGGATGGAGATATTTAAGCGGGACAAGACCTTCCCTCCCAAAATGCCAAAGAGTGCGGCTTTAGGCCCAGCCTATATTCCCCAATTGTTCACGCCTGAACGGTATGTGCAATACTATCTCGATTTGGATAGAGTGAACCAAGACGGCGAAAAATTTGAGTACGAAATTCTGTACGCTACGGACGATAAGTTGTACAATTTGAAGGACCTTACCGTTGGTGAATGGCTCAAATTGGGGCGCAAATTAGGTGACCCAGTGCGGGGGAAGAAAAGGAAAAACAAAAAGACAAGGAGCCCCAAATACGAAGAAAAGTTGGACAAACTCTGGAAAAAGTTTCTCAAACACACTTTCATCGATTCCGACTATGAACACAAAGGTTACGGTTAAAACTCTGTTACCCTACTCTTCCCTCTGTTGCATCAAGTCTTCCTATATACAATCAAGCAATGAATCACGTGAGAAACATTAGGGCTGAAGATCGAGTATAGTACTGCGACATCACGTGTATGTCCCGCGTAATGAGGACTCTATGCACTCCGGTTTGCCAGTGGGTCCGCACTAAAAATTTTCAGCCCACCAAAATTACAACCTCTTCTTTATCTTTATTTGAGGGCCATTAAATACTCCTAACGAATAAATAATTATCGAAATGGGTGGATCTCGTGACAAGAAAGTTCAATACTTCGCTAAGTTGAAGGAATTGTTGACCGACTACAAGTCTATCTTCGTTGTTGGTGTCGACAATGTCTCCTCCCAACAAATGCACGAAATCAGAAAGGCCTTGAGAGGTGAGGCTGTTGTGTTGATGGGTAAGAACACCATGGTTAGAAGAGCCATCAGAGGTTTCTTGTCTGAGTTGCCAGAATACGAAAAGTTGTTGCCTTTCGTTAAGGGTAACGTTGGTTTCATTTTCACCAACGGTGACTTGAAGGCCATCAGAGAAGTTGTTGTCTCTAACGTCGTTGCTGCTCCAGCCAGAGCTGGTGCCGTTGCTCCAAAGGACGTTTACGTCCCAGCCGGTAACACCGGTATGGAACCAGGTAAGACCTCTTTCTTCCAAGCTTTGGGTGTCCCAACCAAGATTGCCAGAGGTACCATTGAAATTGTTTCCGACGTCAAGGTTGTTGAGGCTAACAGCAAGGTTGGTCCATCTGAGGCCTCTTTGTTGAACTTGTTGAACATCTCTCCATTCACCTATGGTATGACTGTTGTTCAAGTTTACGACAACGGCCAAGTGTTCCCAGCTTCCATCTTGGACATCACTGACGATGAGTTGGTTTCTCACTTTGTGTCTGCTATCAACACCATTGCCTCCATCTCTTTGGCTGTTGGTTACCCAACCTTGCCATCTGTTGGTCACTCCGTCATCAACTTCTACAAGAACGTGTTGGCTTTGTCTGTTGCTACTGACTACACCTTCGAGGGTTCTGAGGCTGTCAAGGACAGATTGGCTAACCCAGACGCTTACGCTGCCGCTGCTCCAGCTGCTGGTGCCGCTGCTGCTGGTTCTTCTGAGGCTGCTGCTGAGGATGCTCCAGCTGAAGAGGAAGAAGAATCCGATGACGACATGGGATTCGGTTTGTTCGACTAAACGTGTTTGTATCTACATATCCGTATAATCAACTCAGCGAATGTATCATTATCTGTGTAGTAAGCTCAGTGAATGCCTGTGCTGCTTGTGAAGTGCCAAATGGTGTTGATTGGTCTTTGTTGAGCCAGTAGAAGAAAAAAAAGGATTCAATAAGCCTTTATCAGGATTCAATAGGCTTTTATCAATGGCTCAGTATTAGCCCCGCTATATCTTCGATTTACTCAGTCTGGAACACATTCCATAGTCTTTGAACTTTACCAAGGTTTTTTGCCAGACGGTTCTAAACAAGAGAATGAAGAACTTCTCGCAAATCGCTGACAGCATGTAGACCTTGGGACACTCTCGACGCATGTCCCTTTCATATCACACTCCATCTGTTCCCCATGTCTGTAATATCACGTGAATAGCAGATCACAGTTAGACATGAATTCTACTCCTTTGGCGGCGCATAGGTTCTCGTAGATAAGAGCTCTTAAAGAATGGCATTCTCTTAAATTAGGGCTCTGAGATTTCTCAGATGCACGTAACCGCTTCACGATGTAGTCAAGTGTGAGAACAGTACGTACTATGACGAATATCATTAGGGATACCAAAAGGTAAAACGATAAAGAAATGGCAGCAAAGGAAGATATCAAAGAAAAAGCTACCAAGAGACAAAATGGAATGTTTCCCGACCGTATCTGAATTGTTTTTTCCTCACCATATCGACCGCTTATCTTGTCAGACATGTACTGAAACCTTCATCACTTTAACCCACAACTTATGTAGCCCTTCATTGTTCTTCACAATAAAATCTTTCAACACCGGCCCCAATTATTTTTTCCGTTCGTTTCGTTTCATTACAGTCTCGTAGAGTGACTTTCTACCCCCTTACTACATAATCTCTGGTGCGCAAAAACCTGGTAGCGCGCCAATTTTGCACCCATTCTTTCCCAACCAAAACTTCACTACTTTTCATGACAGTCATCCCACAAAGTTCCACTCCGGAAGACTCAATGTGTGCCCTGAGTAGGGTATACTCCAGCTACCCGAGCACAAGAAATTACCCGCAAACCAATTTTTCCAACCGGGAGCTATCAGCTTCGTTGGGTCTCATTAGCTATCTAGCCAATTGTGGATTAGGTGAATTCTCAAATATTCCTCAGGCGCTTCGATCCTTGCACCAGACAATTTTGGTTCTGCTAAGGCATTGTATTTTGACTGACCAGAAGTTGTACTCGGAATATATTCAGTGTCTTCTGGAATCGTCAACCGTCTTGGTGGGAAAGTTGATGGTTCAAGCGCTAAATGCCTGTTTGTCCAACTTGTCCTCAAATGAATGTCGCCTAATTATTGCTGAATGTTATGCTTTGGTTCTTTTGATTTTTCCTTTTTCCAACCCATTGAGATTTGCTAGCCTTCTTGTGGATACTTGTGGACTTCTGGGACCCCTGGCGCTAATTATTGCAGGTTTGGAAACAAGTCTATTGCTTGAGTCCGCTCGAAATCTCCAGAAATCTCTCTGTTCTGAATTAGAATCAAAGAATTGGAATGGCTCTAATGGGGAGGCGCCCGAAGAACTAAGAGTACAATATCTTCTGGTTTCATGCTCTTTAAAATTGATTTCTATGCTTATAATAACCGTGGTAACCAACTCAGCACCAAGCAGTGTTACATTCATATTTTTCAAGGAATTACTCAAGGAAGAGACCTTTTCAATTCTCGATTTTGAATATTTTGAAGAGTTCCTTGCCCACTTTGCCGCAATCAATGATGCAGCGAATCGAAACCAGAAATCAGTGTTGTTTGAGTACCAGAAGGAATCTATCAAAGAGCATTTCACCGATTTACTCCAACAGCTCTCCAATACTTCACTTTCTTGGTGTAGCCTGGCACAGGTAGTCAATTATCTTCAAATGTTTATCGACATTTATAATGAAGTTTACTCTGCAGATCTAGTTATAGAGCAGGTTGAAGACAAGGCTCAACTGAAAACTGTCATCAAGAGATTTGAAAACTTTATGCCGTTGGATCTTGGTCACTACAAGAATTATTCTGATGTCCGCCTGGTTCCTGAATTCGTGAACTTCTTTAAAGGAAACGAAAGTACGGAGGAACCATCGGAATATTCACCAGACGTTTTTTCTACGCCCTTCCAGGAATCTGAAGTACCTACGTCACCTTTTCGTAGTGTCGCTTGGAAAGATATGAGACAAAACAGACTCACAGCTTTGGCAACCATAGAACAAGCCAACTCGCTGACTTTCTTCTACAAGGTGTCGGAATTAAACGACGCAGTGGCTAAGGAAATGAGAGTTATTCGGTCCGAATTTGAAGAAAAGCACACGGAAAAGAAAGTGTTTCTTTCGTCGAAATCTGAGCTCCCTAAATGCTTCAAGTGTAAGTACATTCCTTGGCATAAACACGCAAATTAACTGAGTTTATGGATTCATTATGAGGATATATACATGATTGTAACAGGATGGAGTAACCTATCCTAGGAAAGAAGATGGAAAAAAAATCATTCATGCAAAGCAAACCAACCAATAACTGTCGGTGCAAAGAGACCGCCTAATTAATCTCTTGGTCTGAAAAATTCCTTAGGCTCTTCCATCTCCGATTTAATATCTTCTTTAACAGGTTTCTGGATCACTTGGGTCAATTTATTTGGCTTGGGCCATGTTTCAGGGAGCAAACCAGCTCTTTTGAACAAAAACGACACACGGTCTGAGACATCAGCACCAACACCCAACCAGTATTTGGATCTTTCAAAGTCCAACTCAATGTGTTTGTAAGGCTTCACACCTTGTGCTACTTCATCTGGAGTCAATGGAATCGGTTTAGGGTTATAAGTACCAAGAACCTCAATAGGTAAAGAATCTCTAGCAGATCTTTTGTTGGCCACAACAATATTGTATAAGGGCTGGTGCCTTCTGCCAAATCTAGCTAAGCGGATTTTAATCGGAGATTTAAGTGACTGAAGTGACATGATGACGACTAATTCCCGAAGAGTTCGATACACTTGCACAAGGCCGAATTTTTTTTCTCTGTTTCGCGCACGTGAGTCGATCTACGTTTCTTCCCACCACCAAGAGAAGTACAAGAAAAAAAATACAGGTTGCATTCTTTTGATAGCCTTTTCGATCCTTATATATAATATTACGTACACATTAAACTCAGAGCTTTTTTCTAGCCTTAAACTTTTGCTTAGGCTTACCCACACGAGCCTTACCAACACTCTTTGGTTTGATAGCGTTCAGTCTTCTGTGTGCAGGAGCTTCATCCTCTGAGTCCGACCAGTCGTCTTCCTTTGACTTCTTGAACTTCAACTTATTCTTCTGACCTCTAACTGGAGCCTGTTTAACAGCGTCTAAGTATGCGTCAATACCGGAAGCTTGGTCCAATGGGTTTTCATTGTCTTGAAGAACAATCTTACCGTTCTTCATTTCCACACTATGCTTCTCCATATCTTTCTTGGTAAACTTCTTAGGCTTAGAAGAGGAGATGTGGGCCAACGTCTGTCTGTCCAACAAATTCAAAGGCTCATCGCCTGTGTCCAAAATGTACTTATCTCCGCCCTTATTTCTTCTTGAAGTGGATGGCTTTGTGTCTTCATCGTCAGACGCATCTGAGTCAGAATCGTATAATGCTTCCTCGTAAGCAGACATGAATTTCTTACCTGCCTTTTGACCGGCTTGTTCTGAGTCTCCGGCTGCCTCCTTCTTCTTAGCTCTAGCTCTGGATTTTTTGATGTTAGCCACCAATTTTCTGTCTTCTTCAGGAATTGCTTGTTCGACAGCGTCAATGCCGAATTTCCGGATCAACCGTTCAACGATGTGCTTTACCTTCGACTTAAAATGGCCCTTGTGTTCATGCGACCATGCCATCAACTTTTCCAACAAATCCTTCAAGTTAGAGCGGACAAATTCCTCAGGCAAAGACAAAACTTCAACCTTGACAAAACCAATAGCAGACTTGGCAATTTCGCGAGACTTATGGGTCAAAAACAACTCAACAGTTGATGCAAGTTCAATCAATACATCTTGAGGTAATTGGTCTTTGAACTCGTAAACCAAGCAGGAAATTGCGGTGATGGTGGCCGAGATCATGTGCTGGGACTGAGCAGCCAAACCGGCACTCACCATAGTGAAGAATTGAGTTAAGTTGGCCTCAGTAGGAGCAGCTTCACTGTCAAAACCTGGGATTTTGCTGTTGTGAATAACTCCTCCTTCACTGATCTTGTGACCCATTTGGATCAAAAGCGCATATGAAGCCTCACGCGATCTTTCATTCACATCCTTTGTCGACATGATGACTTCCTGCAAAACAGAAGGAATGAAATGCAAATCGGTAGCAGGCAAAAGTGTGACTACGCACTGCAAAGCTGTCAAACGAGCAGCACGAGCAGATGTGTGGGTCGAGCCAGTTGTCGAAACGAACACCGACTCGATTTCGGAAAGGAAACGCAAAATAGCTTGTTGGCCCTGCTCGCTTTCGTTTAGGTTGGAAATAATTCTGTATGCTCTCTTTTGCATCAATGGGTCTTTCTCCATACCAACGGTGGTTGAAAAAATGGAGAAAAGGGCATTGTAAGAACCTTCTGGGACGTACTTGGCCATAGCCACGGCGAGGTCCATCATGGTTACACTAAGCTTTGGTGGCAGATTCTTCTTCTGCTTATCTTTCTTAGCATCATCCGCAGCTTCATCGTCCAAAGCCTTTTTCAACAAGCCACAAACTTTGTCGAAGGTAATGACCAAGTCCTCCTTGGAGATGATCTGCAAGTATGTGTCAATGGTTTCAAGGACAAAGCCTCTAGAGTCTGGCGAGGTGGAAGAGAAGACATTGAACAAGACGGATAAGAGATTTGAAGCCTTAGATGACAAGTATTCTAAGTTCTTTTGTGCCTGAGCAATTGGGAATTCTTGCTGGATCAACAAATCATCGGCTAATGCTCCTTGACTGTAGGCAAGATTAGATTCAGCCAATAAACGTAAAGCATGACAAATAGTAACACGTAAGTCAACTTTAGAGTAGAGTAATTCCGCCAAAGAAGCAGCAAACTCGTCGGAGAAGGCAGTGATCAAGTCCTTGGGCAAGTCACAAAAGTGGGGGAGCAAGGACCAAACTTGGTCCACAATTGTTTCGAAGATCTTGATGTGCATACTTTCCTTGTTTGCTGAGTTTTGTATCTTTTCAGAGAAAAATTCAACAAGAGGCAAGATGTTCTGCTTGTAATATTCCAAAGATGCAAAACGCACGTTATCTCTTAAAATGGGCAACATCCAGGCTCTGCCAGATTCTCCATCCTTTGATCCTGCCAAATTAAGTGGGAGCGTATCTAAGACAACTTCAGGACCCATGGTAGAAATACATGCGGCGATCATATCTTCGGCTTCTTTATTGTGGGGGAAATTTGATTCTTCGCTAGTTCTCCAACGACCCACAGTTTCAAGAATTGGGAGGAAATCTGGGTTTGCTCTTGTTCTCAATTTGAGAACCGAAGCAGTAACAAGTTCCAAGATTTCTTTAGTAGCATGCTGGTATTTGATAGAGAACAATTCCTTCTCAATGTACTCAGCAATGAAGCTCACGGCATCATCCATTTCCTCATAAATTTCTGCAGTGATACCGTTAGCAGCACTAGGTTGAAGCAAGAAGTTGTCTGGGATGCATTCGGTAACAATAGCAATTAAACATTGAGATGCAGAAACGTAAATGTCCTTTGACTCGGCAACAAGAAATTCTGCCACAGTAGGAACAATTGATTTGAGCTTAGCTAAACAAGTTTCTGGCAGCAACTTGGAAAAAGATTGAAGCCCGTTGGCAACGACAGCAAGCCATGAGGCTGCCAAATGAGCATCATCCACAGGAGGCTTCAAGTCAAAAATAATGTCCAAAACACGAGTGAACTTCTCCACATCAATGTCGTTAGACATGGAGGAAAACAATCCATCAAAAGCAGAAAAAGTGGCGGCGACCAAGTATTGGTCGGACGTACGAGACACTTCAAGCAACACATCACAGAGGGCTTCAACTTGGCTAGGAGGCCATGCGTTAGCTGAAGTAATGGCAGAAATTAACTGCAATGCATGCACAATAGAAGAGACTGACTCTTTGTTGGTACCATTCTTCTTCTTCTTAGGCGCTTCTTGGACTAAGTCTACCAACCGCTTCAATGCCAATTCACCGCACAAGGAAGCGGCGACATGAACAGGAGAAGGAGATGCAGGAGGGTTTGCCAAGATCTTGTTGACAGCTTCCTGGGCCCGCTTTCTTACCTTTGGTCTTGGATCAAATGACAACTCCAACATACCTACCAATGCTCTTTTTGGGGAAACGTTTCCTGATGAAGACCACTGTTGATGGTCTTGTGCCAACAACAAGCTTTCCAATGCTCCAACAGAAGACCGAACAAGTGGGGCATCAGCGTCGGGACTGGTCAAAACAGGCGCTAATCTGGTCAAGATTTGGCCAAACTTCTGCTTCAAAAGTGGTGCGGGAGTAAAAGGAAGAACCAAGTCCAAAAAGTAGGCGGCAGCAGTTGCAACTCCGTTATCTGCCACAGCTTCATCCACAACTGATTGCTCTAACAAAGCAATGAAGGAAACAAAGTATGCCACTGGGGTTCTGCTGTTTTTCTGCTCATCGATGTTCTCTTCCACAGCGGTTAGAATGAGCGCAAGATTCTTTTGGTTATCCAATTTGGAGGTCACTTGAGACCGGATCCGGTCTAGCCTGTCCTCCATCTCAAGCACATCTACGGCAACGCCGCCGTCTGGGTTATTCAACGCCATGATTTGCTTGCTTGGAAAATGTGATGGGCTCGATGAGCATACTTTTGGGAATTTTTTGAGATGGGGAATCTCAGTATGGTCACGTGATCACACCCTATGTAGACGATGTATATTCAATTGTTTGGAAATGAATGACTTCTTAAGAGAAAGATCTTCTCTTGAGTATACGATTATTTCATTCAAGAGTGTTTTGTTCGGGGAAAAGGTGACCTTTCTTCTTCTTCCTAGTGGTACTTGAGAAGTGCTCATCAAGGTTTTGCATGGCTACTGATATCTCAAAACACCACTTTCATTACCACAATATAGTCCTCAAAATGCAAAGAAAGTCTACTATTTGTCTAGAATTACAAGATATAGTGTTCAGTATCTCCACGTCATTTTAAACGAACGTTAGGCCCATCCAGCGTCTAAGTCACGTTGGAAGTCACGTGCACAGGCCTCACCAATTCGCACGACCTTTTTCAACCAGTCAAATGGATTATATTACAACCTTCAGTACCAAGTGAAATCTTCCCACCCTAAGCATGTCAAAGTTTGTCGTTTCCACCGGATTGAGAGAATTGAGATTCCACTTGTCCCAAACAGGTCAGGCCTCTATTCCTTTGAGAAACTTTTTGGTCAAGAACTACCCAGCACTCAAGACTTCCACCAACAACAAGTTGCCTATTTTGATTAGAGAATCCTTCGGTATTCCTCCAAGCATAACCGCTAGATTTGAGAAGGGAAGAGAGGTCAAGAACAGCTTGGATGGCTTAGATGAGAAGGCTATTGAGGAGGCTGTCAAGTCTTTGTTGAAGTGATTATGTATTATAAACGCCTAGGGCACAGCATTAAATAAACGACTATTTTATTGCCTATTTGTAATATAGAGCAAGCGAGAATTATAATTATACCGTGGAAAAGATTTTTTATGGGGTTAGGTGTTTGCCGTGGTTGTCATGTCGAAGACCAGTCATACTGCCTAAAACAAGAAATGCATACTATTGTTCAAGATTTATTTCTAAAAACAAATCTATATCTCTGATAATTCTTCCATAGTGAATAGTGGTGGCTCGGTTAGCCAACTTACAAGTTAGGCTTGTAATCGCGACCAAACTGGTAAATACCCCAGCCCAAACTGAGAATGCCATCGTTGTAGAGTTCCTTGATATTGTCCTCTTCGTGGCCATCCACAATACCTGATGCTACCACGATAGGCACAAAGTGTTCTAGAGTAGGATGAGCCTTGTAAAGCAACGACGAGTTTTGAGTCTTAATGCCGTTCAAGTTGGCCAACAAATCAGGACCATTGACCAAGGTTTTCTTCAATAAGTTATTGAAAGCAGACACGTACGGCATAGTCTTACCTGTAGACATAGCCAATCCCATTTCTCTCAAGTTGTGTACAGACATTCCGGAACAAATGACTATTCCCTTCAAATACTTTTCTTTCACGGGATCCCAGATCAAATTGTCCCTGAAGTAGCTCAAGGTCTTACCCAACTTGTAGTGGCCGTCAAAGTCAGAGTCCAAACCTGTTAAGGAGACTTGGATCAACGCCGTCTCAGGTAAATCCATCCCGGGCTCCTGGCCTGCTGGTAATGGCTTCAAAGTATTATAGTCAGAAAAGGCAACTTTGAATGGGACCCAGACACCATGGTCAAGACCCCTCTTCGTCAAGTGGGAACTGAAGCCGTTTTTCTTCAATTGTTGGCGTATTTCTTCGGAAATGTATTTTGAGTTCATACTATGGAACTCCTCTTTATACATGTGTTTTGGAAAGCCGTAAAAATCGTAAATCAACTGGTTTTCCTCTAAATCATTCTTCCCGTTTGTAGAAGGAACTGCCACTTCCACTAAATTCGATCCGTTCAGTTGCCAGTGTGCAGAGACAACAACAATATAGTCAGGTTTCCAATCGTTTTTTATCTTCTGCCCGAGCTTACGAATTGTGTTCCAGGCACCTTTGTTTCCGAAATCATCTGTCTCATAAATAAACGTTGGACCTCCATGAGAAAAGAAGAATGTTGGGAATGGAGTCGGATTAGGAATGGCAGCCTTCACTTCTGATATCGTGGCCTTAGCTTCTGATTCGGCCTCCTTGACAATACTGGGCTTGACGGTTTGGCTAGTCATTTTGAAAATCATGTATCCAATAACGATGGGAAAAATAAATAATAGCGCTGATCTGAAAATCATACAGTGACTCCATCTAACATCGAGACACTCTCTCTTATGTAGGCGGGCCGAACGCCATACGCCTGGGGATGTGGTGCGCGGTTTTAGTCATGCTTAGAAACCAAAATTCATAATATTAGTAGCCATCTCGTGTAAGCAATTGGCACAGCATTCATGTCATTTGAGCCAAATCTTTAAAATTTAAAATGGCCATGGGGTTTTCTGCTTCACCTAGAACTTTTTGCCGTTGTTTTTGGTAAAATTCTGTCCAATCCGGCTATTTTTTCTGTTTTCCTTTTTTTTGGTATCAGCCACAATCTCAGCCTTTTGACTAATATTACAGTGGTGGTAGTGCACGCAAGTTGGTAATCACCAATTGGTAATATAAACTTTTGAAACACTTTTGGAACACTTTTGGAACACTTTTGGAGCACTTTTGAAGCACTTTTGTTAGTGGTCAAATGGTAGTATTATTTTGACACACTGTTCAGTTATAGAGTCTAGACTACCATCGACCGGTCGCTCCTTATGTCGGTTAAGCCATACCCCAGACGGATCTGGTATGCCTAACCGAGCTTATATCAAGCGTATTCCTCTCCTCGTTAGATATGTCCTCATGAGGGCAAACTGTAATTTCTATTCTGCTTGAATTATTGACAACAGCCCTATTCCTTTCCTAGCACTCATGTACTATTTAACACTCCATGGTACTGACATGATACTATCATTCGGTGATTGGACAGTCAAGTCTTTTGGATCCAAAGAAAATATTGGACTAAGACACTACGATACAGACTGTGAATATCTTTAACTCATAAGCATTCAGACACGATGTGTTATGTGGAAGTCCGATGATGTCCGGTTACTCTTCGAATTCTGATTTGCAGCCTTGTTGCGATCTTAACCTTCAAAAATAGAAATCCTGTAAGTTCAAGCCTTCCTTGAAGATCCTTTTGATAGTATGAACCCTTCAAATCATAGCTCCGTTGGTGTACTTTTGCAAAACGGCTAGTGGATATGATCTACCGGATAATATTGCCTATTCACCATAGTGACGCCGTTTCTTACCATGGCTACCAAATGAAACCGGAGAATTCCCTGGACAGTATCTTCTGGCTATATTCTGTACCCAGGCTCAAGCTAGCTAGTGGTGAAAGCTACTCTTCTGGGCAGCAGTAAAAACTTACCCTCCAAACACTAATAACTTACCCTCCAAACAGTCAAAAGTCGTACCCTTCGAACAAACAAATTGTTGCACCGCGTTGGCTTCCTCAATTCCTTTATCAACGAAGATTATTCTATTTTAGCATTACGTCACTTTCTGGACTACGGCTGTTTGCAATAAGTCATCTCTTTAAACTGCTTTAAACCCTGAATGAAAACCTCTCAAGACAGTACTAATCCGCATGTGGCATCAGAGTCTGGTTTGTACTACATGATGATCCGTGGTTCAAGTTCTGAGGTCCTACAATATTTGCATCGTCCTAAAGATCGATTATTTTGGGTTTAATTCTACTAGAATGTCATTCGAATGACCATGGAACTATTGTGTTTCGTTCTCAGTTGCATCCATCGATAATATGTCCACAAATGGCACTCATGACCTTCAATGCCAGATAAGGATGGTGGAAAGGGAAAGAAAATTTTTAAGAATAATAATAATCAGATCCTTCTGCTCCAGCCGTGTTTATTGTCTGCAGAGAACTCAGACTGCGACCGGCAACCTACTACCTGAAAACCAGACGCAGGAGAATGCCCTTGTATGCATTGAAAGCGCAATTCGTTGACCTTATTTCTCCCGGTTTCCCTACTTAGAATGAAGTGTTCAAGCATGACTCTCACCAACTTTGCCCCTTGCTTCATTGTCACTTGCTTACTTTTATGTGCTGACTATGCGCGTGCTCCCTATATTGTTCTCGTTGCATGTGACCGTGGGACAGGCCGACAATTGATAGAGGCACGTGATCACCAAATTCTGGTTCCAATTTTCATCACATTAAGTGGGAATTTATATAAATCCTGATGATTTTATGGTGATTCCTAAAAATAAGAGACCGTTTTTTGGTATCTATCTTGTTTTGTTTGTCAATATTGATAAAGTACTGCACCTTCGGCGCTTGTTTTGGTTCCTGGCAACTGTAGCATTCTTCGATTTCCGTCACACTTCCGCAGCATGTAAGTATCTGCAGTCCGCCTTGTTTCTGAGAGTTTAGTAGGGAAGCTTGCCGTGGTAAACCATCTTCTCACTCTTCATACCAAAATATTCAATTGTTTCTCCTATTCATTTCCTCTCCAATAATATTCCACTTCCATCTATTCTTCTACTGCCGTAAAAATGGGGCTATTTCTGAAAAAGGTATGTTAGCAAGATCAACCTTTCGGCGGTTGTTTTCAGCCGTTCGTGTCATCCACTGACAATGATTCACGTCCAAATATTCTCATACATGTTGATATTCTTTTGCTGATTGAGTTACTTTTCATATTTCAGCTCTTTTGAGATGTTTGGATGCCCCTCTTTTATCACTCATACTAACAAGTTATTAGAGACATTCCGAGTATAATGGATTTGCAAAGTACAACGATTCGTATAACCGCTACCTCCAAACCCCTGCTGGTCAGCATCAACAGGATACCATGCGGAGCCAACTGATGGCTAGTGCTAGCCAGGCTGCCTTGGCTGCGCTTCAATTACATTCCAAGCCGCAAGTTCAACCTAGCGCAACCAATCGGAATCCTGCTGGAATAAGTGCAGCTAATCGTGCATCATCATTCTCCACATACGGAAGATCCGGGACCATGAGATCGTACAAATACGAGCCTAAGCCATCGTACCATACAGGTCCTTCGAATTGGGGTCTGAGAAGCAACAGTTTGCGGAGCAGTTCTTTGAGATCGCCTCTGCTCACAAGAAACCAACCCTTGAGACCTTCCTCACTTCAGCCTCCTTTACGGGAAGACTATGCTGATCAGGATGACGATGTGCTTGATAGTATGGTGGTGACCACAAGAACAACAAAAGTTGTGGACTCACTGGGCAGAACCACTTCCATCACAAAAGAAACCATTCGCAAGATGCCCGACGGGTCGAATATAATTGAAACGAAGACCACCAACATTTCTCGACCAACTTCGCGCAACAACTCATTTAGATCCAATTCCATGACCTATAACAACGGCCAGGGGACCGCCTACAATTTGGACAAGATCGATGAAGATCTTCAAGACTTTGACTACACTTATTTGGATCACCAAGACCATGTACCACCAAAACTTAATGTCGTTGCAGATCCATCCGACCTCAGTCCACAAGCAGCGCAGTATTTGCAGGAACAAAGAAACGCCCTTGCTTCACATCCAAACTTGAAAGCCGAAGAGAAAACGACCTCGATGACGAGTAGTTTGTCACCGAAGCGATTAAAGTCCATTTTGAAAAATAGTCCGGGTCAGCAGCATTTCCATACTGATGACGTAGATTCTGATACTTATGCCGACGAACACTTTCGTGCAGAAAATGGGGCTTCGAAATCCCTTGGACCTTCACCAAATATAAAAACTTCTCACAGATCAAATGCCTCAGGAACGAACTCCATCAAATTCCGTGAAACAGTGGAAACAATTTCCTATAATGGAGAACAACAGAATACAGAGGTTTTACAGAGAGAACAGCTTTTGAAAAGTGAGAAGCAAAAACAGGACACTGTGGATCTTTACGCTAAAGCTATGGAGGTTGCGATGAAGAAGGTGTACGGTTCATCATCAGATGATAATGAATATTTAACGCCGCCTTCTTCACCCGGAGTTGCCTCTCATGTTGAGTCTCCATCATATGTTGTTGACAATTTGGCAAAGAAGAAACTCAAGAACGACCACAAACGTGAAGATGTGGAGCTGCAAGGTGTTAGAAGGAACTACATTTACGAAAATCACCACAGGAATTTCACTAAACATTCTCTTCGCGGAGTTGAACCGGAACATCCTTCAACGAGAAAACAGAGGGCAAAAGAAGAGAAGAAGTTACACAAGGAAGAGGAGAAGAGGAATGCTGAGCTTCTAAAAAATGCCCAGAAAGAGAAGAAAAATATGGAAAAGACAATGAAGAAGAAGGAGAAAAGGACCTTTTCATTCTTTAACCGTCGTCGGAAAGAGAGCTTGACAGACAGTTCGATTCTTGATCTGCAATCTGTTGCTAATAGTCAAGAATCAGCGAATAATAGAGAATTCAATTCCTTAGTAACACTACAGGGGGAAACTCATCAAACAGAATTCGATTCTTCACCAACACAACAAATGGAAACTCAACCGGAATTGCCTGAACCAGCTCATACTCAAGAACAAATTTCGACACCAGAAGTGAACTACAAGAAGGTTGAAAGCAGTCCCGTAACTCAACAGAACCAGACACCAAGTATTCAAGTCTCCCAAGACGATCTCTCCAGTGACAAAGAGGATACTCAGGAACGTTTTGTGGATGTTCCTGATATTGATGAAGATTTTGAAGAGCCAGTGCATCAAAGAATCAGAGTCATCAGCGATGAGATTAATCAGCCGTCAGTTCATAAGGATATTGGGGACGAAACAAAGAAGATGAATGTCGAGGAGGGGACAAAAAAGATGGATGTCGAGGATCATGCAGAGGAAAGAGATACTGTGGAGCCCCCACAATCATTCCCTACGCTCGTTTCAGCACCAAGTGGAAAACCAATAGTCTTAGCACCCAATGTTGAAGCAGATAAACAAGACTACAAAATCGGTTTGCCGGAAATTCCTCGTCTTGAGCCCCTCGAGTTGGAAACTTCAAATAAGAATAATGATGTGGAAAGTGAAACCGAGAAAATTGTTGAAGTCCCAACAGTAATCCCATCAACTGGCAAGCAACCAGGTCATAGAGAAATTGCTATCATCGGACTGCACTTAGAACCGGCTTCTGCTCTAGATGAAGACCAAGAAGATCTTGTATCCTCGATCAACGGTGGAGAAAATACGCCTGATAATTTTCTGAGAAATGAAGGAGTCATTTCTTCGCAGGACCCCGTCGCTATTGTTGAGAATGATTCGGCAATCGTGGAGGATAAAGATTTGAATCCATCTGTCATTGATGGTTCAGGATCTGCCACCCTTGCTTCTTCTGAGGTAAATGGAGGTGTTGCAGTTGAAGCACGCGAGCTGAGAGTCACTGGCGTTCCTCCGTCTGCCGCTACTCCGCATCATGGACAAGAAGATGCCAGAGGGGTATCTCCTGGTACAAAAAAAGCCGATGTTTCGGACACCGCTGTGCCTGTTGTCCCTAGTGGACCTCCAGACTCTACGAACGCTGAGAATACTACAGAAGCAGTCTCTGATAATGAGCAGCACGGGACAGCTTACGATGGTGTTGAATCTAATATCACTGGTGCCACCGAATCAGCAGCAGACACTACCATTGGCACAGAACAAGTATCAGATGGTACCATTAAGGACCAGACCCAGTCGAAGAAGAAACAATCCAAAGGGAAAGGTTTGAGGTTCCGCAAGATAATTGACAAGTACTTCATCAATTCGTACGCCCGTTGAGTTGTCCCAACTTGCTTTAGTTTATTTCATAATGTATTAGTAATTACAAAGGGAGACTGGAGTCTTCACATACGACATGGGTAGTCACCTGTATCAGATGATGAGATGTACTGAGAGTTACTGGTGTAGTCTATAGAGTCGCGATCTCCCCGCGTTTGAAATCACCTACGACACAGTTTTTTTGCTTAGAAAATAGAATTGAAAGGACGTCGTGGAGTTTGTGGAAATTTAATACGATACAGACAGAGAGAAACAGAGAAAAACAGAAAGAGAAAAGGAAAGCAAAAAGAAGGCAAAAAGAAGGCAAAAAGAACACATACCATTGGACTTTGATAAGGAATCGAGTGAGATCAGACGCCTTCCTAAATACTGGCAAAAATATATGTATAACACATTGAAAACGCCAAAATAGAATAAAAAAACAATCCACTCTGTTGCCTTTATCTGTGGCTGTTATTTTCATCTGTTTCCCGAACAAGAACATCCAGATAGAGTGGACCTTACTAAGCATTTCACAATATGGAAGGAGGATTCGAAGCTCTTCTAACAGCATGTCGTACCGGCGACCTTGATACCGTGGATGCACTCACACTGACTCCGGGGATCGACATCAACCGCACTGACGAATGGCAATACCTGCCTCTTTTGTTGGCGCTGCTCTGTGGCCATTTGCCAGTAGTGCAACTTCTACTTGCCCGTGGTGCGGTTTGCGACCGTGACACCCACGAGGGTGCTAGGTGTCTCTACGGAGCATTGACCCAGGAGATTCGTGGGGTGCTTTTACTGCATGATATTTCCAAGCGTGTGGATGAACGACAGCCGTTTTTGGCTCATTTGGCGCGGCTTGCTACCCGTGGCCCAGGAGACGTGCTGGTACGAGACTTAGCTGTCGTGGCAGCACCTACTGGAGATGAAAAAAGCCCGTCGATTGCTAGTGGCGACAGCTCCAGTGATGACTCGGATATTACCGTGACTGGAGATGGCTCTGCCGTTCACTTGGTGCACCAATTCGTGCTCGCGGCCCGCAGTCCGCATTTTGCCCGAGAAATGTCTAAAGGTGGTAAGTGGTACGGGCTCAGCAAGATTGAAATGGGCCGTACTTCTGCTCGAGCCGTTTCTGCTGTGCTAGCCTATATGTATGGAGTGGCGGAGAGTGATAGGCGACAGCTAGATAGTGCACTCTTAATAGAGGTCCGTGACTTAGCACACGAATACGCCCTACTGGGGCTCGAGGCCGAGCTTGATGCAGTTTTGTCCGAGCAAGCAGTATTGGGTGAGCAATGGGATGAGAATGGAGAAGACGTGGGCCATCGAACGACCGCAGAACTGGCCCGTGCAGTTGCTGCTAAGGAAGACATGGCAAGGTTTTTAGCAGACTGTGTGCTTAATCGAGCTCGGGAAGTTTTGGTGGAGAGTGACACAGCATTTGAGGATATTGATGCAGCAGAGTTGCTTCCAGAGTCTCTTCGTGCAGAACTCGTGGCTGGGTCAGCATTCCCAGATATCATTTGGTCTGCTGTTGATGTGGAAAATGGCACAGTGGTGTATTTCCCTGTCCATAGTGCGATGTTGGCACGGGCAGAATTCTATGCTCATATGTTCCGTGCACCTCTATATGTTGATGCACAAATACCACTTCCGACCGAACCTGTCAAAAAAGGGGAAGACGTGGTTGTTCGTGCTCGGCTCGAGCCAAACATGGTACCTGTCCTTGCACCACTTCTCAGCGTGACGCTGCGACAGGCGGCGGAGAGCGTCCTTCATTTCCTTTATCATGATGAAGTGCGTCCCATCGCTCCCGAGGTGGTTGCACAGCTCTTGTACACGGCTGATGAGCTTCAGCTGGAACGGCTCAAAACCATGTGCGCAGTAGCGGTGTCAGAGCTTGTTGACCGGTTTGAATGGGAACAATTACAGGCACTTCCCCACAAAACAGGACTACATGTGGGTCAATGGGTAGAGGCGGCTTGGGACACCAGTTCGGCAAGGCTTGAGCTGCAAATGACCCGTCTAGTCGCACATAACTTGGCCCGCCTTTACGAAGAGCCTGAACTGCACCAATGGTTAGTGCAGCTAATCCTGCGGAGTGCCAGCAGTATCGTCAATCGTCATGACACTGACACCATTGAGTTCATTGACGATATCCGCTACCACTTATCGCGGAAGTATTCGGTTTACGATAATTATGAGAGTCTTGACGGAGTCGGGCGGAGCTTCAATGTAGGTGCGCCTGAACCTGAGGATATTCGGCTTTTGCGGGAATCGGCCCAAATGTATGCCAAAGACATGGATTTGGTCGAGCTGCTCTTGGCAGAACTTGGTCTCGATGCTTGATTGCATTTTACAGGAGAATTGATTTGAATGCGCTCTTGGTAAACTTTACTTCAGTCCTCTGTTACTGATTTGTGAAGGAAAACAAAACAAAATAAAAAAAAGAGAGAAAAAAAATTTAAATTGAAACCCATGCTGGACTGAGTCTTTTTGGGATAAAGTTCTTAGCGGTCCCCCGCTGGTATCGGTGCTTCTCTCTTGGAACTTTATTTGGAGCAATTCCAGTGTACACTCCCTGCAGTTCACTAGATAGAGATAACGATTTTGGAAGATGCAGGGATCACGGAGTACGCCGCACTAGGCACAAAGAACTCTACAACAACCAAGGGTTGGCACATGTACCCAGTGCCAATCGACCGATGAAATCTGCTTCAGATTCTAAACAGATTCATAATTCCAATACTAATTAAAACCGGTGATAAAGGGCTCTTCCATCATATAATTGTGTTCTTCGGACATTTCCGATGCAGTCTTACAACAGGGTATCGGCGCTCCGGTCTATCTGAAATACATATACTGTGATGAGATGCTCCTTTTTTCACAAACTAACTATCACAATGCAACGCAACGAAAAAGATTTGGAAAGTTATTCACCTTTTGAATTCCAACCTCAATTCAAGAGAAGCAGTCGTCAAGGTTGCACAAGATACGTGCTCAAGATGATGTTGGGGTTTGGAGTGGTACTTGCTATGCTCCATTATTCTTGCATGGGCTCGTTGACTCCAATGTTGCTTGCGGCGGTCGCGCCGGGCGTACCAGCTGCGCCTGTGAAAACGTTTGAGGTCGCGCCTCCAGTGGTGGTAGCACCGGGCGTGTATACCGAATCGCAACTAGTTTTTAATGCTACTGCGCTCACTTCAGGAGTGTCTGGTACGCTTGCCGCGCCTGTCGCCCTGAACTTCACAGGCGTCTACATTTCTGTCAACTTCACAGTCCCACCTCTGGCTAATCCTGAGTCTGCTATTGTAGAGTTATCTGTCTGTGGTGCTGCTGTCTGGCGTTTGGCTACCCCTTTTTCCAAAGCCGATTTGCCCGTGGTTTCGTCGGCCTCCAAGAATGCTTCTGAATATTTGAGTTTGTTCACAACTGATGCTGAAATTGAGCTCGCTATTGTGTCTGGATCAGCAACTGCAGATGTGCTGGTTGAGGTAGTCTTGTACAGTGATGCTCCATCTGCCGCTGTGGAGACCTACGGCGTACCTGTAGCTGCACTTTTCGCCCCCGCTGGTCCAGCGTCACTGGTCATAGCTCTAGACCGTGCAACGGAAATCTCTTCCACCTACCTGGTTTCTATTCCACAGATTGGCGCCAATGTCACCTCTTCTCATTTGTCTCTCCTCATATCTGCAGACGGCGTCGAGGCTGAGTTCTACAAGAATGATATCGCGGCACTTGAGGAACCGGCTAGCGTCAATGGGCCATTGCGCCAGTTTCACGTATTTGTGGGTGATCTCTTTGTGGGTTTAGTGACCCCAAAGCCTGTGTTGTTCCATGCTGACAAGCTCACCGGTGCCTCGGTCTGGAGTCCTGTCGTAGACAGTGGCAGTTTTTCTGGTGTGTCATACGACATTGACCTTGTTTCTGCCTTGCCTTTGCTCTGGGAAGGTCCTCAGACTCTTAAATTAGTTGCTGTTTCTCCTGTGGATGTCGCGTCTGGAGCTGCAGCCCCACCACATCCTGTCACAGCTGTGCTGAACATCATTGGAGGAAAATGGTTCGTTTCTGCCACTTTGCTCGCATGGGAAAGTGCCTTTGTCACTTCTTGTTCCGGTAAGGTTGTGTCGTCTACTGCAGAACAATCTGAAAAGGGTACTAAGATAGCTCCACCTAAAATTAGCCCTTGGCAACCTAAATTGACTAACCAGATTATCAAGTCAAATGTCTCATCCTCTACAACTTCCTACTTCCTGTTCTTGTTGGCCGATAACACTACCACAAGCTTCAAAGTCAGCAGCAACACTTCCTCCTTTGTGTTTGCTACAAAGCAAGAATCTTTGTTGACTACCTCAGTTGGACCTCCAGGCTCTGGGCTTGAGAAGTCTAAGGACTCTGTGTCATTTGTCTCTGTTTCTGCAATTAAGGCTGTTTTGGAAGTGCAAAATCCTCTTACCAATGTTACCGTGTACAGTTCCAAGTCCAAGGCAGGTTTCCCTATGCGTTACCAGCTCGACACTTCGACGGATGTCGCTGGAACCATTACTACATCATTTACTGGTAAGTTGGAATTTGAGTCTAAGACTACTGTCAACAAAACACCTATTTCTTCCGTGAAAATTAAGGAAGAAATTTCGGACGATGCCACTATCGGATCTACCCTCGATGTCAAATATGAAGCTAAAGGTGCTACGCCTTACAAGAGAGAAGTTGAGGTTGTCAATGGTGTTATTACGTCCGATGTCGCTCTTGCTTAAGCTATGAAGTCTTTTCTTCAATTTCCATATTTAGTTCAATTGGTTTACTCAAGATTTTTCATTATTAGACGTCTATGTTGTTTAACTGAGGTGTCAGCTTTTAGGCAGAGTTCTAGTTGAGACATGCACTATGACGACATTGTAAGAGGTGTACAGGTTTCTTCTCGGTATGTTCGGGTTTTTTCATTAAGGTGTAAGGGTTTTTTGGGTTTGTGGTGCACGGGTTTTTGAAGATGTAAAGGTTTTGTTTTGTGGTGTATGGGTGTTTTGTTTTTGTGGATAGTACCAACACCGACCTCAATTTTGCAACCACAAAATTTACCCCTTGGAACTACTAATTCTTTCTGGTTTTCTCCAAAAAAAGAGCTCTACAGGTTAAGTTTCCAAACTAATTGTGGCTATATGTATAAAACTGCTGCTCTTTGCACTATCCAGTCTTTTTTTCTGAGCTGAACATGGATAAACTGTCATCGTAGTGATGATAGTGAATACGTTGGACTTCTGTTCATCGTGAATACAAATCAGCAATATTTTCTATCTTAGCTTGAAAACTCTATTTCCAAAAGCGTCAGGGCTGGATTACATACTTCACAGGGTTCACTATTGAATGAAAGTAAAACAATAGTATGTACATTGTTGAAATAACGGGAAGATATGTCCATGATCTTTACAAAGAGATTTTAGGAGAATAAGATAATAGATCTCATCTAAAAAGGAATCCCTAGCTCTTGCAACTTCTTTATTTGTCGAGCTCTCCCGAAAGCCTGAGAAGCTTTGGCATGGGATCCCTTTTGTGCACCATAATTGAACTGTGATATTACAGATTCAAGGAAAGACATTAATCATTGAGTTGAGATTATGATTTGCTCTAATTTACTAATTCCAACAATTCATCTTTCAGACCTATTCATCGGTTACTCCCTACAATTCAAATCTTCATCTATTAATTGCATGATGAATTAGCCCGGACTTCATCATTCAGCTGAAATTTGATTCTCTCTATAGGCTTTTTGTCCGGGATCTAAGCACTATTAAGTCTTATTTCTATACTACTTAGAAATCCATTACTCGTGAATGGATCCCTTAACGGTGTAACTAGCCAATCGGCTGCCATGACATTCAGCGAAAATCCATCAAAAGATTCGAAACCCTTCCATCAAGTCCCAGGCTGATAAAATTTCTCCAATAAGCCCAACTCTAAAGATTTCAGAGAGGAAAATTATGAAAAATCTTGTCAAAGTTGAAACGTGATGTATGCGCGCGTCTCAAGAATCTACGATTCCGGTGCACAAGCTGATCATTTATTAAAGGCCCGTTCTGAGTTTCCTCAACCTAACAGAATCATAATGGACTTTCAAAATTTGATAAAGCAATTCGCTACCACGCAAGTCTTGAAGGTAGATCCCCAGAATAAGATGGCCGTGCTCCTTGGAAGAATTGATGGGCAAGATGCGATAGTGAGTGTTGAAAAATCGGGGTTTGAATTTGGTGATGAACCAGTTGAACTTTCTCAATTAATTGAGTCTGCTAAGTTGATAAATGAAAATGATATATACCGTTGGTCTGTATCAACTTTAGTTCAGGATTTGGAAAGAAAGCCAGCAGCAAAGGTGAATATCATATATCCTGCAACCGAAGCTCACATCAAAAAGTACTCACAACAAAAGGCACACTTTATTACTGAAACGCCTGAAATATATGAAAACAAGATCAAACCTTTTATAGACACACAAAAGGGTGACCGCATCAAGTGGGTATATAACATTTTGTTCGAAGGTAAAGAAGCGGAAAGTGTCGTTTATCACGACCAGGATCCTCAGAACGGGTATGTGCTTCTACCGGACATGAAATGGAATGGAATTGACTTGAACGCATTGTATTTGGTTGTGATTGTCAAGAGGAAAGACATCTCAAGTGTGCGTGACTTGAACGGTAACCACATCGAATACCTCACAAGAATCAGAGACGAAGTCAAACGTTTTGCTAGTGATAAGTTTGGTATCACTGAAGATCTGCTCCGTCTATATGTTCACTACCAACCTTCATACTACCATTTCCATATTCATGTGGTCAATGTGGCGTATGCTGGTTTGGGAGATGGTGCAAACGTTGGAAAAGCTATTCTTTTAGATGACATCATCGAGAATATTAAATTGGTACCTGACTATTACCAGAAGCGCACGTTACACTATGTTTTGGGGGAAAACCATCCTCTCTGGAAAATTCTTCAAAGCTAATCTACGTCGATTTTTCTAAATATTCGGTTCCACTAATACTTCACATTACTCTAGTAATTAAATTCTGCCGTAGAAGCCTTTTCTGTCATTCTGGCAATACGCAACATCTTCTTGCGGGGATCTTCTTTCTTCTTCACAGGACCATTGGAAGTCAGACCGCGGCCAAGCTTCTTCGGGGTTTCACGTAAACCAAACGACTTGGCCAAGTGACCGAGATGCAAAAGCTTCACGTTAAAAAAGCTTCTTTCAGACGACAAATGAGTTGCATATGCTCTAATATGCGATACAAAGGCATGCAGTGCCCGCTCAAGAGCCGCAGAATCTTCTAAGAGCCATCTTTCCACATCCAAATGCCATGTGGTTGCGTGGATGTCCCATTTTCCTAATTTTGCCTTAGCATCTTTCTTCTCTTTGGCATCAGTTTTTGTTTCCTCAGTATCCTTTGCCGCAAACGCTTCCTGAAGGATCTTTTCATAGTTTACAACACGTAAACTTCCTTCTTTTGGATGCACAACTCGAAGTTTTCCATCGACATAGCCCTCTTCTTCTCCTGGCAAAAGGAAAAGAATAGCCTCACCTTTATTTCCCACTCTGGCGGAACGTCCAATTCTGTGCAAATGGTCATCGATGGCAAAAGGAGGATCGTATTCAACAACATGTGCAATATTAGGCAAATCCAATCCACGAGATGCCACATCAGTACAGAAAAGTACAAGATGCTTATTCTTGTTGTCTCCATCATCGTCAACAAATTGTTGAAGTGTTGATGTACGTAACTGTTGGGACAAGGAACCGTGCAAGCGAAAAACACTGGTGTCTTCTGAAATCTGGGGTGCAGTTGCGGCACAAACTTCATTGGCAGAGTCTGAGTCTTTGTCATCATTTTCAGTTTCTTGTGTCTTTCCCTTTTGCTTCCGACGGAGATATTGACCGCCACGAGTGAAGGTTTCGAAATGGAAGTTAACAGAGTCTGAACAGGAGAAAAACACAATGGTTCTAGACACGCCGTCCCGAGGAATTTGGCTGATGTTCTTCAAAACAGCACTCAACGTAACAAGTCGCAACTTGGGAGGAACAACCATAACTTTTTGAAGAAGCTGATCAGGTGCGGTGGCATTTGCATTTGATTCCAGATCCTCTCTATCGACAGAAATCATTTTCGGACTGTTAAGTACAGTGCTTCCTAGTTTCTTCACATCCTCGGGCATGGTAGCAGAACACAACACGTTGACTCTTCTTGTAGGCAAGCCAGGCCATTTGTGCATGGAGCCGAGCACTTTAGAATGGCGAGAAAGTTGTTCTGTGACTTTGGTAATAGTTTCCTGGAATCCTAATTCCACAAGCCTGTCACCTTCATCCAAAACGAGCCATCTTGCCTGTGAGACGTCCAAGGACAGTGTATTCTCCAAATGGTCAGCCAAACGACCAGGAGTAGCCACCAAAATATTAACACCCTTTCTGATTCTAGCCTTTTCGGACTTTTTCTTCTCTCCTCCAACCACAATGCCAGGAACAATGTGGTGGTGGCACCGTAGAAGAGACTCCAATACCGAGTAAATCTGAGACGCCAATTCTCTGGTAGGTGTTAAAATCAAAGCAAACAAGCCACTCTTTCTGTCAATGGTATTTGACTCCGACATTAAACGATGAACAATCGGAAGAACAAACGCCAAAGTCTTTCCTGAACCAGTCTGTGCTTTGACAAACAAATCTTCCTGACCCGCCATCATTTGTGGTACAACTGCCCTTTGTACCTTTGTAGGAGCCAAGTAGCGCATGGACCCAGTTAAGTGGGCAGCCAAACGTTCATTAAGACCCAACCCAGCAAAAGTACTATCGTCTTGAAGAGGAGCGTTAGATGGACTGTGCGAAGCAGCAACGCCAGTAGACTCCTTCAAAGTTTCATTATTTTTGTTAGATGTAAACAAAGAGGAAACGTAAGAGTTGTTTTTTCCTCCATTTTCTCCTGATGTTTCAGTAAATTTGACTCTCTTGGATGAGATACCCAATTGTTCCCCACCTCTTTTGTTGGTACTAGTTTCTGAGTCATCAGTAGCTTGATGTCTGTGATGTTTCTTGAATTCTGTTTTGTTACGCTTATCTTTCGTAGGGTATTGTTGCTCCATCATTTTCTCTGCCTGTTCTTTCAATTTGCTGATTCTTCCATTCTCCACACTAATGCTGTTGACCCCAGAACCTGGTTTGCGCTCTCTTCCTTGAAGTTTCAATTTGAGATTGCGCCTTTCTTTCCAACGGCCGCCTGTGACTTTAGTAGCCTTTGGGACTGTTGCTGGAGCATCGTCCGTGGCAAAATTAAGGATCAATCCGTCGTCATCCATTATTGGTAGTAAAGAAGAAAGTGATGAGGTTCCTGCAGAAAGTTGGCGAGGTTAGATTTGGCGATGAGTAGACTATGGCCAAGGCAATACGGTCAAAAAAAACAATCGAAAAAAAAATTTTGATGAAACTCAATTCGGGCTGCCCTGTAAAATGTTAAATTTGTTTCTCTCTTCGGAATGGATCAATCTTGTATTTATTTGTGTATTGTGAAGAGCTTTCTTATGAGACATTCTCGCGATATTCAGTAGAAAATGGAAATATGACGCCTACGGTCAAAACAAATGAATACACTATACTGATAAGAATAAATACAGAAAAAGAAAAAAAAGAAAATACGTGATAATTAAGAGTAATAACAATACAGACACTCTCTACTTACCGATTTTAGCATTCTTTTCCTAACCTCTATTATGCTAATGTACACTATACAAACTCGTCAAACACGGTCTTTACCTCAAGAGGAACTGGATCAACATTGGTGATATCGTCCTTGAGTTTTACTAGTGAGCTGTCCTCCCAGTTACGCCAACTAAACGACTGCCATTCCTCTTCGTTAAACTTCTTCACGTGCTTCAAACAAGACCCAATCATGCTAGATTGGCCGTCCGAATGCATTTGGCCCGCCTTGGACGCTGTCTGAAGAACTTGCACGGCAGTATTTTGTTTCGAAGGATCCTGTGCATTCATGTCTTGTCGTATCTGCGCAGATCTCGCACTGTCCAAATCATCAATGTACTTAAACAGAGGTCTGAGTTGTGCTGTACTATCAATCGGAATCATGACAATCTGTGGTTGACCGTCTCTCTCGACCATCTTTCCTACATAAAGACCGCCATCGGTTTCGGTCAATACACCTTGAAGCGACAAAGAGTCCACCCGAGTACCCAACTCTTCTGTGCGACCCTCGTTGTAAAACTTCAGCGTGTCCATGGGAATTTTCATCTCCAAAACTCTACTTTCCGGCTTGACACTCACCTTGAGCTGATCTTGAGTGAAAGGGGCGCTTTTTCCTCTGCCAGACAATTGCATCACATGGATCGATTGTGCTAGTCTCTCTGGGACTTTGCCATGCAAAAGTGGGATACTTTGGATAATGGGATCATCGTCCTCGTCCACGGGAGGAGTTGTGTGAGAATCTTCATATGCTTCAATAGCTGGAGACTCTGTGATTTCTTCTTCTTCTGCCACAAAAAGGTTATCCTTGTCCATCTTGTGGTGGTTGAGGCTTGCAGTTTTGTTTCGCATCTCTTCGTGCGCAAGGTGCGGGTTTCTCAATGCACACCTACTGATTTGCATAGTATTGGCTTGCATATTGCACATCTGTCTTTGACTACTGGCCCGTTGCTTGAAGAGAATTTATTCGAAATAAACAAGAAACGAAAATTGTAATAGTGATGAATATAAGTTTTCTTCCTTTTTTTTTTTTTTTTTTATCTTTTGAATTTTTCTGTGGGAAATTGCTGATTTTGTAACTCTCTTGTCCAGCGACAAGTTCGATACTCTCTTCAAGCTATGTCAATCTAAAATTGTCTTCAAACGATTGGCATACCTTTGCGGAACTTAATCCATCCCCATGGTTCAGCATCAGCTTCGGCATCAGCTTCTCTTTTCACAATTGGCATACCTTTGCGGAATTTGATCCAGCCCCATGGCTCTGCTTCTGCCTCGGCATCAGCTTCCCTTTTTACGATTGGCATGCCCTTGCGGAACTTAATCCATCCCCAAGGTTCAGCCTCAGCCTCCGCGTCAGCTTCTCTTTTCACAATTGGCATACCTTTGCGGAACTTAATCCAACCCCATGGTTCAGCATCGGCTTCGGCATCAGCTTCTCTTTTCACAATTGGCATGCCCTTGCGGAATTTGATCCAGCCCCATGGCTCTGCTTCGGCGTCTCTCTTGGTAAGACTTTCTGCATAGGCTTGGTCAACAATAGTGCTATTCAAAAGGACAATATACGAGGAATTGCCCTCACTAACAAAGAGAGGAACTTCCTCTGGGGCAAGTGAAACAGAGGAAAGGATGGCCTCAGTTGGAATTGTAAGCCCATCTTCAGTGGTTTCAACCAGCGAAGTGCCGGTTGGAGCTGCAACGGCAGTAGCAACAATGAAGGAAAACAAGAGAGAGGAGGAGAATTTCATTTTAGAGTAGTAGACAATGTATGATTGAGCTGATGATTTTTTGAGCCTCAATGTGAAATATCTCTTATTTTATATATGTGACTCTCATCTTAATCAACCAGTAACGACTGATCCGGGGTTGCAGCTAAAGTATTAGTTTCATCCATTGACGTCTCTTTCCGGCAATAAGTACCAGGATATCTAACACAATACCACCACTTCTGCACCACTTCTGCCTTTTGGGCCCAACGATAGGCACAATGCAAATGGAATTTGATTTTCCATGCGTCGAGATGGCCTTTGACTGCCAAATGCGGAAACTTAATTGCATACGTCTCAAGTGTACCCGGCAGAAAAAGTGAATACTAAGGCAATACCTGAAGCCAAGCTTCTGTTTCAGAAGAGAAAAAGAAATCATTAAAATTATGTTACTCCCGAAATCTTTAGAGGGACAGTGTCCAACGCCGAATGTACTATATAGATTAAAAATGCGGGAGAGTATTCTGCAGAAGGACCTCCTATTAAACTTTCCAATTCAGGTCTTTTTTTTTTCTTGTTTCAGAATCAAGTAGTCGATTTACTGACATTACAATTGAGAGGAACATACCGTCCACTCAACGAAAAGGTATGTTGGAAGATCTAAAGCTCAGGTTCCTGTCTGTGACTTCTCCATTGGGAAAGTGAGATCAGCGTGATTACCACGCGTATCCCGGTAGTTTTCAAACTCAATTTGGGGCAGCACTCTAATCACTTTTATTTATCAGAAATTAAATTAAATTTAAATTTGGTCCTCAACGAAACACAAGCACTATAAATACTAAACTGAAATACACAGAGAACAAGACAGTCTTACTTATAAATTTCCGATATAGTGTAACGGCTATCACGGTTCGCTTTCACCGAGCAGACCCGGGTTCGACTCCCGGTATCGGAGTTCTCTTTTTTTGAGGTTTCGTGTCTCGGCGCACGTGCTCGGCGAGTTGGCCGCAAGCAGGTGTCATGTCTCGGGCTTGCACTTACATCCAACCTGCAGACGTGCTTAACTATGGCTATGCATGATCATAGGTCATTTTGTAACAGAAGCTAATCTATTAACAAGGGTAGTCACAATAATACTATAAAATTGTAATCAGAAACTGGGCACAATATAAATCTTCGACAAAACCTACTTGGACAATCAATTGATTTCCTTCTCTGTCAGAAATTGCCTGCTCTCACGTCATGATCATCATGAACAACCTGCATACAACACCCCACGTTTCGTGAGTCAACCCCATGTCACGTAATCAAAATACATGACTATTGGTGGCAATTGGGGAGGAATTGTTTTAAAAAACTTACAGGATCAAGGGGAGTGCTCATATACATCGATATTGTGGGTTAAAGTAAAAGTACTCAGACATAGCGCTGGTAATTCTGTTATCAGGTCTTATCGCAAGCCGCGATAAGATAAGCCGTGGGCCAGTAAACAAACACCAAACACTAGAACATATCAAGCCTAGCAAGTCAGATACACAAAACTCATTTTTTTCGGGAGTAGAACTTTATTATAAAGAAGACTTAATATAAGATATCTTGAATAGATGGTAAATCGTCACAAAAAAAAATAAAGACGACAGCACACGGTTAGCCATCGTTATCACCAATCATGACCGCTTCTTCGCCACCTTCTTGCGGGAACCCTTGAGACGGTCAGCCTCTTTGTAGACCTTATTCTTGTAGAAATAGTTCTTCAGTTTCGGGTGCTCAGTGTCAACATAGAACGACTCTGCCATTCTGTCGTCGTCGGCCAAAACCTCATACTGGTTTTCTTGGACCCGCTCAGGAGAGGGCATAGCGCGTGCAACCTTCGAGGTTTGTTTCTTGTTCTTCGACATCAGAGCAGCCTCTGCGTACGATAACTTACGGCAGTAAATATCCACAAATTCGTCGGCGTTGTCAGTCATAGAAACCTTGTATAACAGTGATTTCTCCCGGCCTGGGATGGTAAAGGTGGAAGGCGACTCAGATTCTATTGGCGACTTGGTTTGCGCAGGCTTAAACCACGAGGAAGCAAAGAATGTTTTAAACATAAAGAATGGTGTAAATTTAGCAATGACTCCAGGAAAAGAGTGTAATAATACTTTTGTTTGAGTAAGGACGCGAGGGTCTAATGGGGCAAATAGTAGATTAGACCTTTATACACAAACAGGGAACCGCGCATGCATCTAGACATAGTGGAATGCATGTAGGATGGCATGGGGAAATATGATTAGCGACATGAAATTGCTAGTTCTATTTTTACTTCAGTATTTGTATGTTGTTTACTTTTGTCTTCTTTTTTCTTTTGTTCCTAATGTTTGTAATTGGCTGTTAATTCTAGCGAACGACTACCTGTTCAGTATCACCATGGTCATATAGAACTTTACACATGATCATAGCTTAGTGCTAATATCACGAGGGTTCCTTCTTCGTAGGTGCCCTCTTCCCATTGTTATGTATAACCACATAGTGGTTATTTTGAATGGGTAGTGACATAACAGTTGAAGTACTAAAAATTGTTTTCGTCGGGAAAACTCAGAAATAACTCAAACAATTCTATTGAACCTAACTACTGCGCATTTAAAGTGAGTTCTCTATTGACTCCGAATCCTTATATTTAGCAAAGCACCACATTTATTCAAGGACAATCGTTGCTTTGGTTAATTCGTTGTTCTGGCTAACTCTCCGTCTATATGCATACCGTACCCTTGTGGAGCCAATGGCCAGAATGACCTTACTAAATTCAGTCATTTTTTTTTTTTTTTATTCCTCCCCACGAATTCAATGTGAAACTATTTACAATCTCTCATTGCCATTGATCTCTATTAATTGTATGAGCTGGTAAGTCATAGACGCATACTAAATCGGGCGAGTTCAACTGCACAATTACACAATTGAGTTCTCTCCAACGTTATGTTTTAAGTCGGTTTCGTCTATTCTAAAGCCCTCGTACCTCTATAGTCATGCGGCCAAAAGTATAGAAGATTTCGTACCGTACTTTTTAAGAATCCTAACTTAGACACACCTGCTGGAAGAAAACAGACCTGGTCACAAATGTCGAACTCATATCCTAAGGAACCTCTCCGTCTAATATTTTCCTCCAACCTTCATCAGTATTAATGTGTAACTTTCATGGTTCTTACTACATCGGCGATTACATAAGCACGCTGTATCACTTTAAAGAACCCGAACATTCCACTACAATGCAATGAAGTACAACGGAGTTCTCCATTGCTGCTATTTGAAGAACGGCCATACATCTCTTCATCCAAGTGTAGAAATTTATGACTAGTCTACTGCTCTTTTTTACCCTGGTTACACACTAACCAAAAGATCAGTACCTCCATATAGTAGGGGTTATAATAGAAATGCAATTTCTATAGGAGAAGGTAGACAAAATTGCGGGACACTTATCATGATGAAATATTTTGACATCACGTAATTTCTACATATCATTGCCACTTTTGAAAAGAGACGATTACTTTCTTCGAGCCACCCCCACGCGTAGCCGCATACAACCTATCCACAATCGGCGCGCTACTTGCTTGATAGTTATCCACGCACGACCTTCAACAACCACTACACAACCCCAAGCCATGGACGGATGGGGAGAGGTATGTACCCTGGGGTGTCATGATTAGCATGCATGGTGCCAATTAAGCATACAGACACTTACTAACTACTTCAGGTTGCGCGCGTGTCCGCCACCGCAGGCCCAGATACACACATCACTGCCCTCAAATTTGACCATACTCGAAATTTGGTATGGAGCGCCGATTCAACGGGCCATTGCACCGCATGGGCACCTCCCGACGTTCCATATGCACAGCAGAGGTCACCACTTGTCCGTTATTGCAAATTTCCCGCTGTATCGCGACCTCAGCCGATTCTCCAACTCTTGAACCATCATAAAGGAATGGTGGCACTTCTGCCCGACTGTGTGAGTCTCCATAGCCGCAGAGGTATGCCGATTGCGCGAGTTACTGCGGCTCAACTTCCGCCCGCGTCTCAAGACTTGCTCCAAAATCTCACGTGTGTCACGCTGGCTTATCTGTCTCTGGCCGAAGTGATTGTTGGAGGCCATCAGTCTCTCTTTCGCTTGGATTGGAACCGCCCTCAGAGCCCAGCGGCACTTTCACATCATGGTGATGTAGCATTCATTAACTATCTGTCGAAGCTTTTGGCATTAGGCCACGCTGCTGGCACTTTAGAGATCTTTGACCCAACGTCCAATTCCACCGTGAAATCATTCGCAGCACATAACGGACTCTTGTCGGATTTGGACGTCAAGGGGAACTATGTGGCCACCTGTGGATACTCAGTGCGTACAAAGCGCTACGCTGCTCCACATCACCCTGTCGAATATATGGTTGACCCATTGGTCAATATTTACGACTTGCGTATGATGCGTGCGGTGGCGCCTGTGCTGTTCCCAGCAGGTGCAAGCTTTGTCAAGTTCCACCCCAAACTTCCAAATATCATAGTTGTGGCATCGACTGGTGGCCATATTCAGTTTGTTGACATGTATGACCAGCTGCATATCCACATGTACCACGCAGACTTGGCAACCTATTCAGACACCTTCGCTACTAATGATGCGTACGCAGGTGCGTATTTGTCGAGCTTAGATGTGGCAGAAAATGGAGAATATATTTGTTTCAGTGACGGCCGCCGCAATATGCATTTGTGGTCAGCACCAGCAGCTTCTCCTAACTTTGTCAATTTTCCTGTTGCTTTGGAACGTGCTGACGTACAAGCACCTTCCGCAGCAGTACCTTTGGATGACCCAAGACCGTTGAGTTCTGTGGGGCTTCCTTACTACAAGGAGTTTCTTGCGTCTAACTTTCCTGCTGATTGGGTCTTCACTAAGGAAGAGCTGCGTGTACCTCAAGCTCTTGACCCCAATTTGGTTGCAACAGCTGATGCAGTACCAGGTAAACCTGTACCATACGATCGTGCACTTCTTGGCCCACGCAACGTGGTTCTGCCTCATCATCTGTTGGAAGTAACAGTACGTCATACTGGTGGTAGAAATGTCCCTGCGTCGGCAATGATACCCAAATTTATCAGCGAGCGCAGCTCAACTCCCGTTTCTGTTACAGGTGATAGTCTGCCATTCCTTCCACATACTCCTACCTTCGGAGAGCTCCATGATAATGAACCAGGCGAAGGCGATTCTGAAAACGCTAATGCTGTAGCATCTGTGTTTCTGTATAAAGCAACGGGACCCAACTCAGTACCACTGTGCTACACTCGTCTCGAAATTCAATACTCCAAATTTGGTGTCGATGACTTTGACTTTGACTACTACAACCATTCAGGTGGATTCTTTGCTGGCCTAGAGAACCACTTGGACAACTCTTATGTTAATCCGTTACTTCAAATCTACCGCTTCCTTCCTATTTTCTACAATACGGTCACGAAAAGTTTACTTAATGAATGGCTTCCTAACAGTTCCGAGACGTTTGACCAACAGTCCAATCCACAAGGATCGTCCATTTTGAACGAATTGGCATATCTCTTTGACATGATGCACAAGGCTGGCGCCAAAAACGTCAGTATTTCTAATTTTTCTCAGGTAATGAACGAGAGTAAGATTGCCCATACTCACAATTTGATTAATAAGAATGACGGCAAATCCCTATCTGCAGATGAGTTAAAGAACTTGATGATCACATTCAACAAGTATTTAGTTGAGTCCATTGTCAACGATTTTGCGTCACAATTCGCCATTAATGTGCAAGACATGACGGCGATGCATTACCAATTGGATTTCTTCAAACCCAATGGCGAACATATCAATACTCATACAGGCAGCCAGGCCACTTTAGATTTGGTGACACCTCCATCCCAGTTCCTCACCAAAATGAATAATTTTGGAGGATCATATTCCAATAGGTACACCCCACCACAGCTTTTGTCTAAGAAGAATAACACTCTTTTTTCATACTTGGAATATTCTCTAAACCAGGTGAAATCCATCCCACCGACAGCACAGACTCCATACAATGTTGAGGCCAAACAGACTCTCCTAAAATTGGGTCCTGTGTTACTGATAAACATGCCATTTTCAGAACAGGAGTTGAGTGTCATCAAAAGCTGCAAAAAGTGGCTCGTTCCAGAGTTTTATACAACCAAAGGTGCGAGTGGGAAGTTGTGTTTTAAGCCGGTTATAACGCATTTCAATCAACGGGCTGACAAATACGAATTGCTCGGATATGTTTGTGAGGTTAACCGTGGCTCGACATCTTCACCTGGGAAACATAACCTTGTATCTTTCGTCAAAGTTAAATCACCAGCCCTGTCTAAAGATCAATGGATGCTCTTCAATGATTTCTTGGTTATGCCAATCCCGGAAGAAGAGGTGTTCAATCTCTCTTACTCATGGAAGCGTCCAGTCGTTCTTGTGTACCACAATGTTGAAGATCCACGCAACCAGAAGTTTACCTACTTTGAACAAAACGTATTCCACAAGATGAGCGGGCTCAATGATAGTATCTTGTACCGGGACCACTTTGCGTGCGGTATTCGTAACGGATACAAACGGGAGTACGAACTACTTACAAGACAAGAAGCACCTGAGTTCGGAACATTGGTGGCAATTGATGCTGAGTTTGTTTCATTGCGTCCTGAATTAGTCGAGGTCAGTTATACGGGAGTGAGGAACTTGATCCGTCCAACTATGCTTTCGCTAGCCCGGATCTCTGCTCTTCGGGGCAACCCGGGGCCCAAGCATGCCGTGCCATTCATAGATGACTACATTGTGCACACACAGCCCATCTACGACTATTTGACGACATTTTCTGGTATTGAGGAGGGTGATCTCGATCCCACACGGTCCACAAAAACCCTCGTGACTCTTCAGACAGCTTATCGCCGGCTTTGGCTTCTATTAAACATGGGGTGCGTTTTTGTTGGACACGGACTCAAAAGCGACTTCCGTTGTATCAATTTGCAAGTGCCCAAGAGTCAGATTAGGGACACTATCGAGTTCTACTATTTGCCGGATTTGAGACGGAAATTGAGTTTGAAGTTTTTGGCTCATGTGGTATTGCGCGAATCTGTTCAAACGCGCAATCACGACTCTATCGAAGATGCTCACACTGCTCTTCTACTCTACGAGCGGTATTTGCAGCTCCAGTCGGCAGGAACCTTTGAACGCGAATTGCGACATATATATAGTGAGGGCCAGCAATTGCGCTTCCGCGTGCCGGACTCGTAAATCCACACCATCTACTAAACCGTTGACTACTATACACAACTAACCGCACCCGTACATCCACCAATGGACCCCAGTAGTCTCAGGTCATACACCAACAGTCGTACCCTAATAATAATCAGTGGACATTACATTTGCATGGCGGCGAGTGGCGAGAGAGCCATTGATTTATAGAAGAGAAGTCTCATACGTCCAGACGCTAACCATTTCCATTTTATATATTACACTGAAACATCGGTTTCCTTCTGTACTGACAGTATACCAATCAACGGCAAACGCAACGGAAAGGAGTCGCTAAGATATTTTACCAAAGATAGAGATATTTACCTAACTAAGAAATTCAAAATGCCAGATTCGGAGATTCGTTCGCCATCTACAGAGGCAACAGAACTCCAGAATGCCACATCACGCAACTCCAATACAAAAACACCCCCGCTGGCCAAAAAAAATGCCCGCCGTGGATTGCATTTGCGGTCACAATCACACACACGTGTTTCGACACGGCTACTGACGCTGGCGTCGGCCAGTAAGCCGAACTTGAGCAGGTCCAAATCGTCGGACGGGATTCTGCGGGGCGGACGGCCCGGTATGAAGCGAAGCAACAGGTCATATACGAAACTCACAGGCTTGCACCCGTTGACAAAAACGCATCTGAATAGTTCTCTAGGTAGAACAGGGTATGGCCTCTACCCATTGACGAAAACAGTGCTGAATGGCCTGTTGCGCAAGAACACCCTGTCAGGATCAATAAAGGGAATGGTTTCGTTGAAGAAGAGTACCCTGGACCACCTGATAAAGTCAGCCAAGTCGACCAATTCATTGAAGACTTTGGGATGGAATACTGGAGGACAGGGGCTTAAATCAGGCGGAAAGAGAGGACGTGCTATTCTTAAATTGATGGAAGACCGTGACGACAATGAGTACGAGGATTTAAGTGATGACGACGTTTCTCTGGAAAAAGATGCTCAACCCACTATAGAGCAAGTTAACTCACCAGTGGTGGAGTCATCACCTGGAGTATCAGAGGTTGTTTCTGCCCCAACTAATTCTGGTTTAGCTGGATCACAGGGGACAGGAATGACCGCTGGAGGAACCGATATCCGTACTTCAGGTAATGCAAAAACCTCTCATGGCGATTTACAAACAAAAACCAACGATTACCCGACGTACAATGAAGCATTCATTTCCAAGGAAAACTCCACTGAGGATTTTGCCTACGGAGGGTCATTCTTATTGTCGCAATCGACGGGGCTTACACGTAAGATTGGCAGGAATCCTGATATGACATTTCACAAAACTCCAGAGACCCCAATAACAGAAGAGGTGCCTCCAATCAAGGCACAGGGTTCTTATCAGCCAAACCAATCGATTTTCAGTAATTTACAGAGGACGAACACCCAGTTTTTGAACAGCATACATGCCCAACGGCAAGCTAATGGTGAATCCGGCAGCGCGAAGACAGAACTGGTACAATCACAGGATAGCAACGGCTCAGGAAAGAATTTTCTGTCCTATTTGGCGAGCAGCGTGGGTGGTCCACACAACATCGAGACCCGGACACAGCAACGGCTTTGGCTTCAGCGTGAAAACTCATTGATGGATGTTGCAAGCGATCCAGCTAAGCTCCGCAATATGTCACAATTCTCACTCAACCAGCTTATGCTTGCCAACAATTACGGTAGCACTACCAGCTTGCGGGATGCACGTGGAGCAACTCAAGCGGAACACAAACTGAACCAAGAGTCATCACCATCTATTGCTACTGAGCAGGTGACAAATCTCTTGTACCTAGTACAAGGAAATCTGATTCAGTCCCGTACAGAATTTGAGCGTCTCAACCGTGAATACGTCAATGTGCGCCGGCACCTTAATCCTGTTGCAGAATGCCTTGGCCGGCTAGAGCGGTATGGGAAAGGTGAGCTTGATATACCTAAAAGAACAAACAAAAAGAATTCCTATTCTCAATCAGCCAATACATTTGAAGAATTCAGCCCTCTGTGGCCCCAAAAGGAGGAGGAAGCACGTGCAGTGATCAACCAACTATGGCAAACAGGATTGCTTCTGACACTGACACTGACTGCATCATTACAGCAACAATTACTGCGTCCTCTGTCTTCACCGCATCGTGGAACTGCGCAACAAGGTCTTTCCATTGGGCCTAGCACCCGAGCAGTGAAGCTTGCTAGTCAGTCAGAGTCTCTGTGAGCCATCAATCGAATCCCCGTCAGACAGACTTCAATATGGTTGGAATTTGCTTAGAGGTATGTGAGCCCTCTATGCTACAGATATATTTAATTTGGAATTAACTTGTGCATGCGCCATGTGCTCCCAGTCCCTGCCATGGTCACGGACATGACAAGGCCCCTGAAACAGGCACAAAAAGAGTAAGAATAAAAGAAAACAGAGGAAAAGGTATTAAATGTAAGAGGACCGGCTACGCGAGAAAAATTGTTTCGAGTTGTCCGAGACATGCATTGGGCTATATACAAAATAGATGGTAGTTGACAAGACTTCTGTGGACTGTCATACTTTCGTTCCACAACTTTAAAAAAATGGATAATTGAAACAAGCAGGAAAAAGGATCAACCTTGTCTTTGCTTGTGCTTACCGTTAGTCTTACAATAGACGTAAACCCGGCCCTTTCTTCTCACCATGTAACAGTCCTTACAAAACTTCTTGACAGAAGTTCTGACCTTGAAAGTACGCACAGGAGAAGCGATTGCAGGCAAAGCAAACATGCGTGGTGTGGCAGACAGGAAAACCGTAGGACGGGCCGCAGTAAGCGCCCTTGTCATAAGGGAGGACAAGCCGAACATGGTTTGGGGGTAAGTAAAGAGAAGACTGAAAGATTTTGAGGTGAGAGATATATGCAGGACAGACAATAGTGTATGGGAGTTAGGTTCAGTAAAGGTTGTTAGGCAGATGGATAATGATGAAACTAGACCGACTTGTGTATTAAGAGCAAGCTAACGTTAAAGATCAAGAAAGAAAAAAAAGGAACATACGATAGTTTGGACAAAACTGGCAATCATTAATGCGTACGCCAACACAACTGACACTGACAGATTAATTCAACCTATAACCGGGCAAAAACATACGAAAACTTACAAAACTTTGTGAGACGTATTAGCATTACACTATATGGAAGATTATGTGGAAACACGAGTTTAGTGTCTTCTGGATTGAGCGATGATGTTGTTCATTTCTTCAACCTTCTTCAAAGCTCTCTTGTGGGTACCCAATCTCTTCTTAGCCAACTTCTTAGCTCTCTTCTCACCGGCGTTTCTGATCAATTCGATCAATCTTCTTTCGTATGGAGCCAAACCAGCAACCTCAGAGACGATGCTTCTGACGAAAGCGGTTCTCTTGGACAAAGCACCCTTTCTGTAAGAGATCTTTGGGGCAACTTCCTTAGCGGCGGTCTTGTGACCCTTGTTCAAGCCGACAGCAATACCTGAGTTGTTAGTAACTTTGTATGGGATAAAAATTTTCAATGCCGTGGATAAAGTTCAGGTCTTCGAAACGATGGGATCCATCACCAGGACTGACACATTGGACAGGGAAAAAACCACTTTGGAAATGGAGGAAACAGGATTCGGTGTGTCTAATCGGCTTCGTAGCGTTCTGATCAACACGGCTAACTTGTTTATGGACACATACCAGATCTAGCCATTTTTGTCTATGTATTCAGAAAGAGAATTAGATGGAGGTGAAGTGGAAAATTTTTCTTGTGCGACCCTACCGCCTGCATGGCTGGGAGGCACACTGGGCTCACTACTGACGTGTGTATAAGGATGCTGCACGTGTCAAGATACTCTACTAGCGGTCACTGTGCGCGACTATGGTGGTGTACGTGGATTAGGGCTGGAGCCACAACATGTACCTTTTGCACGTGACATGCATTACATGTGGCCGGAAAGGAACCTGGAGAATATAATCCATTGGGGACCGTATAGAAGAGAATTGAAAACTAAAAAAAAATTGGGTTAGAAAGAGTGAAACAAAAAAAATGGATCAGTAGGAACGAAGTGTAGTAAGATAATTGCCTTGTGGTGATTCTTGGCTTGTGTCTAGAGGTGGTGATTTCGCAGTAATGTAGATTACAATAGATAAGGAAGTGTGGGTATTAAAGCGTTGAAACAATGCATAGTTGAAAATTATAACAGTATTGGTTCCGGAGTATGTATAGATGTGGTAGTGAACGCTCCATGTCAATTGCTTATGGCAGACTGTGACTATACTGACGGTAGGAATTGACATATCCAGAACTGAGTATGAACCAAACAGTCAGATAAATGGTACTGATCTTGCTTTGTTTCATTTTTTTTTTTTTAAAAATAACGTATGGAGACGTGAATCTACTCTGTAGTTGAGTTATCGCGATGGCCCAACTTTACGTGATCGTGATGGTCCACATTATACTGGTTCCTTTGTAAGTATTTTGATAGAGTCATATTTGATAGTGGAGATGGCTATCGGTGCAACATAACTTATTCCCGGCCCAGAGACAAATCTATAAATGCAACAAGATTCGAAATTTATAAGTAGGAGAAACCACGAAGAATAAAGAAACTCTTCGTTAAGAAATCCGTCCAACAGTTCGTATTCATGTTGAACGAGAGAACATCAATATCAGAGTCCAGTCGAAATATATTCAAAACCAGATCAAGTTTTACCACATACGAGCACCAATTCAAGCCTTCTAATTAGCTATTAGTACCAAGTACAATTAGTACTACCAACCGAAACACTCCTATATACAAGTTAAATAGTGATGGCACCAAAGTCATAATTGTACTTCTCCAACTTCTGGACAAGTTCCTCTGTGGTCAAAACTGTATGAGTCTTGAGAAATTGATTCCAGTCAATTGGCTCGTAACTGTCCTTGAAAACGAGAGGGTACAAGGCCTTCAAGAGCTTGTTGCGACCAACAGTGATTTTTTTGCCAGAATCCAGAATATGATACACGGTAACAGGTTCGTCCTTCAGGTTTTCAGCAATCTTACGTTGCTTAATGATGTCATACTTCAATCTCCATCCCTTTAAGCCCATAGTCTTGATACGGGCTGGCTTCTCTTTCAACAAATAATTGTCCAAACCACCTTCTTTAGTGACAGTACGTAATAACGTGGTGGACACACGTGTCAGAATTTGCTTGTTCAATGTCTCGGACCATAGTTTGGCCTTGACAATGTTGGGCAAATGTGCCCTGTTACTCTTGTTTCCACTCTCAGAACAATTCTTAGATCTGCGACGCTGAAGACCCGCATACAAGCCTCGGTTTTGTCTCTTGAAAAACATGGTCTCGTACTCATACTCGGGATACAATTTCTTGACCCTTGGAATGATTTTGTTGTAGGGGAGTTCATCGCCTGCTGAGTAGGTGCTGGTATCCACAGGCTTGGTGTACTTTGTGATTTTGTAGTACTTTTCCGCAAGAACAGCGGAAGAAACAGAAAAGCTTCTGGTTCCAACGGTGGGCACCAAAGGCGTACATGCAAGTGACCGAAGAAAGTTCATGCTGGCTCAGGGTGGGGGAATACCGTAATGGCGGCTACCAGTGGAAAAATTCGCTGGTGCATTTCCTAGTAGCATCACGTGACCAACATCATGTTCACAGTTGCATTCTTACAAACTTCTGTCTTCTTGATATAGAGTGAATTCTTGACACAATTGTGATGATTAGTTTAGTCAATTCGTTGATATAATCGACCCGCCCCTATCCTTTGTCTAAGCTTACGTCCTCTCTTATTACTGACGTCTGATTGGCTCACGCGTTACGTGCTCAAATCGATCATGTTCAATCACACCCCAACAGAAATAATTGCCGAAGTCATACAATACGATCTAAATTAGTCGCCCCTCTGGGAATTGTAACTCACTTTTATCGATTTTGGACAGTTGTCGTAGGTCTACAAGTTTTGTCGCTACACCCGTACACCACGACAAAGTGCGCGACTCATCGCTTAACCTTATAAGCATAAATCCACGGATAAGATTGACCAAATCCTGCTCGGCATTCCAGCAAGAAAGGACAAAGATTTACGAAAGCAGACGCAGGCTAAGTCAAAAACACAAAAACCTGGAATAAAGAAGATCACATGATTTCTTCCCAATGAGGAATTAAAATTTACATTCCCTCCTCCGTCAATTGCAAGCGTTTCTTCTTCTTTTTTTTTTTTTTTTTTTTTTTTTTTTTTTTTTTTTTTTTTTTTTTTTTTTGATTCAGTCCCATTCGCCATGATTGGAAAGCTCGTCCAGGCTCCTGTCCGTCTTGCCAAGCTCAGTGCAGATCGTTCCTCACTTATCAGCTCCTGCATCCAGCGCCGTATCCCGGCTCATCTTCACCGGCAGAGACACTCACCAATTGGGGCATATTGCCTGATACTCATTGGCGTATTACAACAAAGCCCACCAGTCATCATTACGTGTCTGCCACTGTAAAATAGAAATAGTAAAAGTGAGAATATTTGTCGGGCCAGAGTACTTTTCCCGTATCACGCGCACATTGTACTATTCTTTCTTTTGCGTTGTGCATCTATCTTTGGTAGTAAAGGCTCATGCTCGCTGTTGTGCATTTCTTTTCCTTCCCTTAGTTTCTCGTCGATTGCATCCTTTCTTTCAGAGCCAAACTCGGCAGGCCGTTTTCTCTTTTGATTGGCGTCTCTTCATCTAATCGCTGCCTTAATTGATTTTAATCCCTAATCTTCTTTCCCCTTTCGTTGCAAGTTTGCCTTGATCGCTACCGGGAAAAAACATACCAGAAAATAAGAAAAAACACTCCTCGGGGCTTGATATCTCGCACGTCCCATTTACGACCGAGTATTGTATCTATTCCATCGATATTGATAGTCTTAACTGGCTCGAACGCTGACGACTGATAGAATATTTGCATCAAGTCTTTGCCCCTCGTCTCGTCCCACTTTTCTTTGCTTTTCTGTTTATCATCCCTTTCATTCAGCGAGCAATATCTCAACCTTCGTCCACCTCAGGCCGCCAATTTCATTTACTTCAGTCCTTGATACAAAATATGGCTGATTTCGCTAAGTCCATTCTTAGCATGAGTGGCTTTAATATTAAGGAGTCCACACCCTCTTCTCAAGCTGACTCCTACAATAGCTTGGAGTCATCGCAGAGCACGTTGGACCAATCGCACGTTGACGACTCCCGAGCTAGTCCTATCCCTCCTGGAGCTAAGAAGTTCTTGCCGAAACTGATGGCTGCTAATCCAACCACGGCCGTTTCCAACCAATCGTTAGCTTACGGAACTACTGCCGAATCTACCCAGCATCAAATGGGCGCTGGCGGCTATTTAAATGACTTACAACCTTATTATTCTAATGTCTCGTTCCTGACTCAAACAGGCGAGCCCCAAACCACCTCGGCTGCCGCTGCTTCAGCTGCCGCTACTGCACTCAACTATGGAGTTCAGAAGGAATCTGCTAATCATCAACACGAGGACGATTTCACATCGTCGCCGCAATCCTCAGGTTCTAATTCGCAGCCGGTTATAATTACTACCGACGAAAAAGGACAAAAGTCCCTGTCAAACGTATCATCTCAACCAAAGGGCAAATTGAAAGTTTGCATTATTGGTGCCAAGGACTTGATGGTGTCGGAATACTCCCAGCCATACGTTGTATCCACATTTGAAAGTTCGGAATTTGTCAACAATGCTACTCCCTCTTTAGGAAAGTCCCCTATGTATCCTCCAAAGACTGCAGGATTGCCTATGAGACAACCAAAAGACAAACGCCCCGCGTTATACCAAAGACAGTCATCCCAACTTAATTTCACACAGGGTGATTCCAATCCTGTTTGGAACCACGAGGCAGTTTTTGACGTCGTTGGTTCCAAGTCTGAATTGGAAATTTCGGTTTATGATGCTGCTAAAGACGATGCCTTTTTGGGCCAGGTGCGTGTTTTCCCCAGAACTGATATATCTACAGCCAACAAGAGAAATGAAGCAGAATGGCTTCCATTGAGAGCTCGTGTTGTGGGCGAGAGAGTGACCGGTCACTTACAAATTCAATGGGAGTACACTTTAGTTGACTCTAAAAAGCTGTATGGCCCCGATGATTTTGAAGTTTTGCGTTTACTTGGTAAGGGTACCTTTGGACAAGTGTATCAGGTCCGTAAGAAGGACAATGATCGTATTTACGCAATGAAGATCTTATCTAAGAAGCTTATTGTCAAGAAAAAAGAGATTGCACACACAATTGGTGAACGAAACATTTTGGTTAGAACCTCTGCTGCTGCATCGTCTTTTATTGTGGGGCTCAAGTTCTCTTTCCAAACCCCTACAGACTTGTATTTGGTTACGGACTACATGTCTGGGGGTGAACTTTTCTGGCATTTGCAAAAAGAGGGACGTTTCAGCGAGGACAGAGCCAAATTTTACATTGCAGAATTAGTTTTAGCTTTGGAGCATTTGCACGATAATGACATTGTCTATCGTGATTTGAAACCAGAAAACATTCTCTTAGATGCCAATGGGCATATTGCATTGTGCGATTTTGGTTTATCGAAAGCCAACTTGAATAACGACGGTACCACAAACACATTTTGCGGAACAACTGAGTACTTGGCGCCTGAGGTTCTACTCGATGAAACTGGATACACTAAGATGGTTGATTTCTGGTCTCTTGGAGTTTTGATTTTTGAAATGTGTTGTGGTTGGTCTCCATTCTATGCAGACAACACCCAGCAAATGTACAAGAACATTGCTTTTGGTAAGGTCCGTTTCCCGAAAGAAGTTTTGTCTCCGGAAGGAAGATCATTCGTGAAGGGATTATTGAACAGAAACCCTAAACATAGACTTGGTGCTACCAATGACGCACGCGAATTGAAGGCTCATCCCTTTTTTGCTGACATTGATTGGAATTTATTGAGAGCAAAGAATATTCCCCCTCCATTCAAGCCTCATTTGTCTTCAGAAACGGACACTTCTAACTTCGATCCTGAGTTTACTAACGAATCAACTTCTGTGCTCAAAAAGCATATGGAGATGGCTTCGACTCCATTGTCTCCAGGAATCCAGGCTAATTTCAAAGGCTTTACCTATGTGGACGATTCTGCTATCGATGATCACTTTAGCAAAACTCACAGATACAATTCTTTCCGTAACCCTGGATCCTTCATTCCTGGAAATCCAAATTTGCCACCGGATGATGAGGTGATTGAAGAACCCATCGATGAGGAGGATGAGATGGAAATCGACCAGGACAATTTGGAGAGTGAAGAATTCATCAATGGCAGGTTTGATTTGTGAGACGGCCGTTTACAACATTTTTATAGAACGCACATGTGCTGCTAAAGTGTAATACAAGTGCATTGTACTGTATCTCTCCGAGTTAACTATTTATTAATTATGAGCTTCTTTCTTAACATTTTGCTCAAATCTTCTAGAACACTATATATTTAGGAAATGAACTATAGATGTGACCTGACTGTTTATATGCACTACCACATATGAATTGTACCTGAACGAAGATTGAAAAATAGTGAAAAAAAATAGTGAAAAGAAAAAACTTAAATGTTGAATTGGAGAAACCGTCCAGAATTCATTTGCTTAAGAAGAACAGAAATAGAATTTGAAATAGACCACCCTTTTTTGCTACACTTAAAAGTGGAACTGCAGGCCGCCTCGCGAAAAATCACCACGTGACCACCCGGCACTATTGTTAGTCAACTCTCATACTCTTCCCAAGACCACAATGAGTGCAGTGTCCAGGCCCAAGCGTACGAGACCCAGAGATGAGGCGACGAGGCGGAAGGATCTGTCCATTCAGCTTCATGATGAGGCCGATTTGATGAACTTTCGTGCAGACGCGTTTGCTCGTTTTGTCGACAACCAAAACATGCTAGAGAACGTGACCCTGAAACCCATTCACACATCTAAAATCGTTCCTCCAACGAGTTTTCCTATTCATAACTCAGCCAAATATGCTGCTGATGCTACAGACGAGGAGGTGGCGCGTGTTTTGGCCGGCCTTTCGCCACATGAACTCTATATTGGAGACTTAAGATTAATGCGAGCCAAGTTGAAACAACTGGCTACAGAATTGGAAAATGCTAAGCAAGAGGCAAGCGAGCAGAACGAAACACTGGTATTCGGACAAGAATTTGTGGCCAAAAAGGCTGCAATCGAGAAGTTGGCCGATCTTCAAGCAGAGGCACATTCCATCGATGGAATGGAACGACTTCTTGAAGGAGCGAACGAAATTGAGAAAACCGAAGCAAAGAACTCCGGACTGAAGTTTGAATATCAACAGGACCGTGTACGTCTTTATTCTGTACCAGTGGAGAAATTGGCTCCCGATCTTGAGGTGAGTGCGGCTCCTCCGCTGTACAACCCACGACTGATCCTGTCATTTATTGATATTGATGGAGAAGCAAATATCGCAGAAGAAGAATTTGGCAGTGGCATGATGGACATAGGCAATGGGATTAGCGATGAGTTTGATGTGATGTTGGGCGGCAAGCAATACCCGTCTCTGGCACTGGTGCCAGAGCAAGATAAGCCCGAAGATGTCAACATGGACGACTTGAACCAATTTTTGACTGAGCCTACTAACAACGAAGGCATGGACGAGATGGATGCTCTTGTGAATTTTGATGAGGACAATGATAGCGGACTCATGGACAACAATGCGTTCAACGTGGATTTCTTGAGCCAAATGAACGGAGAAATGTAAGAAGCTAGATGAAATTGTACTAGAGAAATATGTCTCTGGAAAAGCATAGACTTCTATTGTTTGGTTTATTTCTATCGATCAGTCATAATGAATTAATGGGGTGAAGGAAAAAGTGGTAAGGAACCAGAGTCAGTGCTGATCCTCTTCAGATGTATCTCCGTTCTTCTGTGACGATATGGCCTTTTCTTCTTTAGGAGATTTACAACTGTCCATTCTATCACATCTGCCTCACTTTTCGTACGATGGTCTACTATGTTACAATATTCAAACAGTTTGTAAAGACACTCCAATCATTTGCTATGCGGGATAGCGTGTCAGAGATTCTGCCGATCAATAATGCGTCTTACATGGCGGCAGAGTATGTATGCCGGTACGACCCGAACCGATGCGACATTTTTTGCGGCGAAACAAAACTTACTTCAGCAAGTACGTCCTTGTTCGGTCGCTGTAATATTTGATTTATATCCCAAAAAAGGTTCTTCCCGAAGCAAGCTTGGCTACATCATCCTTCGGCTGATTGGAAATGACACTGGACTTCATGTTCACGCTTCGGTTCATGTTTTGCTTTACCTCACGTGCAGATGTGTATCACGTGGATCATACTCGCTCCAGTAGCTTCGCGCACCACCCTGCACCACATCAGGGTTCGCTTTGGTCCACGAAGAATCGAGCGTGTTTAAACTATTCCAAGACCTCTTGTGGTCATTGTCCCTTCCTCCCTCTCATATATCTCGGTTCTAATTCTTGTACCATATCTCAGAGCAACGAAATATAATACCAGAAAATATAAAGACATTCGAAATTCCTCTAGATCCTCACTACGTTTAATACACATGGAATCGTCTCCGTCTGAAATAAGTAGCAGACGATATCTGCACCAACCTCTGCTACATCAACAGCAGCAACAGCAGCAGGCCCGCTCGCGATTTAAGCATCAGAAATTGAAAATCAGTTTTTTCGGTTACATTGTGGTGTTGATCTTTTTGGCACTATTCCAGTTCCTCGGCATTTTTTTCTTCTCTCAAGGATTCCTTCTCTCCCGGCAAGTACTTCCTAATATTGCTGAATGTACTGATGGCGGTGAATCGTGCATGACGCCCAAGTTTGAAAAGGCTGTGTTTCTTATCATTGACGCGTTACGCTTCGACTTTACTATCCCAATTGCCGACTCAGATCATCCAAACAAATACTATCAAAATAATTTTCCCTTATTGCACGAGCTCATGCAGAATGAACCGAAAAATGCTCTTCTTCTTAAGTTTCTTGCTGATCCTCCAACAACGACTCTTCAGCGATTGAAGGGCCTTACTACTGGCTCTTTACCTACGTTTATCGACGCGGGATCCAACTTTGATGGTGACGCAATTGACGAAGATAATTGGCTCCTTCAACTCCATAAAAACAACAAAAGTGTGGCTTTTATGGGCGATGATACGTGGAAGGCACTTTTTTCTGAGTATATCAACCCGAAGCTCAACTTCCCTTACGATTCCTTAAATGTCTGGGACTTGCACACTGTAGATAACGGAGTGATTGAACATCTATTCCCTTTGCTTGAAATGGATCGTTCTAATGAATGGGACGTTTTAATTGGCCACTTTTTAGGTGTGGATCATGCCGGACACCGATATGGTCCTGATCATCCTGCCATGAGGGAAAAATTGGCACAAATGAACCAGGTTATTGCCGATACAATCAGCAAAATTGATGACAAAACTTTGCTTGTTGTTATGGGAGATCATGGAATGGACCCCACAGGAAATCATGGTGGTGAGAGTAAAGAGGAACTAGAAAGTACAATCTTCTTTTATTCTAAGAACAAAAACTTTTCTGTTAGTCGTAAGGGCGAAGACTCTTACAATACCTCTGGCCTTGGTGCAAATTACCGGGCCGTGAATCAAATTGATCTTGTTTCTACCATCTCGTTGCTTCTCGGATTGCCGATTCCATATAACAATCTCGGTTTTCCAATTGATGAAGTTTTTGGGCCTATCGATGACTTAAGCACAGCCAGCCGTTTGGTGATTAAGCAGCTTGAACGGTACCAAAATGCTTCAAGTGAGCTCCAGACCAATTCTGTGCTCTCAGAAAAGTACAAACTACTTATTGAGCATTACTCCAAATACGGAAGGGATAAGACTCATTTTGCTGAGCTTATAGCGGAATCAAAGGAATTTCAAGCAGATTTCTTGGAGTATTGCAAGGGACTTTGGGCCCGCTTCGACATGGTTTTAATTGGTATAGGTATAGCTGTGATACTTCTTTCGCTTTCATTCATCATCACCTATTCCCGCTCGATTCCGTCCGTAAGGGTACTGACCATGTCGTTCGAATTCATTGGGTCCGTGATTGCCATGTCTCTTTTGGGCTTGGTTTTAAGTATGTCCGTTTACATTGTGCTAAGACCGATTGGTATGAACTTGAAGATGTGTCTTTTTGTGGGAAGTGCTTCTGGTATGGCTATCGGCTTTTGGGCACCCGTGATGGACAGATTTAGTGTTATTTGGTTGTGGCACCAGATTGTTGATTTCTTTTTATACAATCTAGATGTGTGGTCATTCATGGGATTACTCTTTGTCACTTTACATTGCTTAATTTTTGCATCAAACTCTTATGTTGTTTGGGAAGATAAACTAATCAACTTTGCAATGGCAACTTTTGGTTTCGGCTGCTTATATGCGTGCTGTGTTTCTTCCAGGCCCGTGGCAGAAAGAGTATTAAATGCTCTGCACGCTATCACCTTTCTTGTTTGTTCCCGTGTCGTTTCCATGATCAATTTGTGCAGAGAGGAACAAAGGCCGTATTGTATACCCACCTTTAAAACGACCTGGTGGAGTGTGCTCCTATTATATTTTGCAGCGTTAATGTTGCCAATGATTGTGAAATCTTTCTATAAGCTTACACAGTCGTATTATTCAGCTGCACCTCTCTGGATTGAGACTGGAATGACATTTTTCATGTTCATGAACGCAATTTATTGGACGTTGGAATACTTGGAGAATGTGGAATCATTTCAAAGCAAAGTTCCGGCTTGGATTGCGGATACATCAATCAAGTCTGTTAAATTGGCACTTGCTCGCTTGATTCTCTTTGTTTTGCTAGTCCTTGCGAACTTCAGCTGGTCCCGTGGCCCATTGTGTGTCAAAATAGAGATGTCTAAGCCAAATAACGATGGTAGCTCTGGACCAGATACCCCAGCGACAGATGACGATAATGCTAAGAATGAGCAAATCGAAAAACCTACCATCACAATTTTGGGATACGAAAACGTGTACGGCTCTTCATACTTCCTACTTGTGATCAACATAACGGTTGCGATTCTCTTGGTTTCTAAACCACTTGCTGCCCTTTCCTTGTGTATGATGGTAGTTCAACTTTTATCTCTTCTAGAGTTGTTCTGCTTCCTCGATATAAGACGCAACTTAGCTGCACCAATCATGTTTGGACTCCTTGGATACCAACACTTCTTCAGTACTGGACATCAGGCAACTATTCCTTCCATCCAGTGGGACGTTGGGTTCATCACCACCCAACTGATTGTGTTCCCATTCACACACTTGAATATTTTCCTCAATACGTTCGGCTCGTTTTTGATTGTGTGTATTGCCACACCATTGATTACGTTCTGGCGGCTTCCCGCCAGTCCAAAGCCAATTACCGTGCTTCTGCAGATCGTGACCAATGTCACCACGCTTTTAACTTACCAGACTCTCACAAGTTTGATGAGTTTTATATTTGCGGCACATTTCCGCCGGCACTTGATGGTATGGAAGATTTTTGCACCTCGCTTTATGCTCAGTGCTCTATTGCTTATTGTGTTCAACGTGACGCTCACGGTAGTTTCCGTGTGGTTTGCCACGGGCCGTGTGTTAACTCAAGTGAACCGCATATTTGGCAAGTAATTGACAAAAGGTACTCTGTTGGGAGAGGGTCTTTCTTGATCCTATCCAAACTGCATCTCAGCGCTGATGCTGATCTTTCATTAGGAACCAATAGCGAAGGATTTGACACCCTCTTATAGATCGCTTGCAGAACTAAATAAACACAAGACTTATAGATACAAAGATGCAGGAAGAAGAAAAAAAGAAAAGAAGAAAAACAAATGAAAATCAGCATTTCTTTGTTTCCATAGTAGCCCAGTAGATACAGTGTATAGATAGGCGTGCATATATACATGTCACACGCATTAACGTCAGTTAAGCGCCACGGAACCTACCGTGACTAAGAAAACAACTTTCTTTTTTCTGAATAAACCACAGTTTATATCCTTTTCCGAGACGGCTGAGATCCCAGATATTCCTCAAGAGATCCTCTGCGATTAATTCCAAATACTCAAATGTGCCGGTTCATGATATACAAGGGCAAAGAGCCCATGATGCTTTCAGATCTTCTTACTCGTCCAGCACACTCTATTATCAACCAGTCGTTTGATTCAAGACTTCGACTTGATATGAGAAACCCTATCAATGGTGATGGCTTCGGTGTTGGATACTACCGAGAAAATAGCGAGCCATGCGTATTCAAAGCCATTACTCCGGCATGGAACAATGTCAATTTGAACTCCCTTTCAAACTGTACGGAATCGAATTTGGTGTTCGGTCATGTGAGAGCGTCCACTCAAGGCGTTTTGGCGGAGACAAACTGTCATCCTTTTTCTTACGGCCGGATCATGTTCATGCATAACGGTGGCATTCTGGCATTTGACCGCATAAAGCGCAAGCTTATAAACCACATTGAGGACGACTTCTTCTTGTTTATTCAGGGCTCTACCGACAGCGAATGTTGTTGTGCTCTTTTCTTGGATACACTATACAAAATGGGATATGACCCGAAGGATGCGGCTACTACCTTCTCACATTGTGTCTTGCGTGAAGCTTTACTTACTACCATCAGACTTATACGGGAATGGCAAACTGAGGTCACTTCTGAACCGTCTCTACTCAATTTTGCTGTAACCGATGGCTCGCTGGTTGTAGTGTGCCGATACATAACTCTGCGTACAGATGAGGCCGCATCGTTGCATTTCAGTACGGGGCTGCGTTTCTTTGAGTACGAGCCAGGTTTGTTCAAGATGGAGCGTCTCAATCGGTCGCAAGATGTAATTTTTGTTGCATCCGAACCACTCACTTTTGAAAGAGGAGATTGGACATGTGTTCCTACAAACACGATTATTACCATTACGAAAAACAACACGATGCTTATGCATCCAATTATAGACGAATTTTATGATGGAGGAGTCACCGAGCGCTCATCTGGTCTTGCTATGAGCAAAGGACTTATGGGTGGTGTCCCTACAAAAACAAAAACTGCGAAGGCGGAGGGTGAGGTTGAGACTACAGTGTCACACCTACCACCGTTAGACCGCGAGGGCAGAATTCCGAGCGAGGTTACTGTATAACTGAAAAGAATTTAGCATGGGCAAGACACTAAATTGCTCGATCCTGGAAATACGAGGGACGTAAATTTGGCGATGGTTACTTAGAAGATTCATTGGTTCATAACATATGTAGATTAACAACGACTTACATCACAGTATGTTCAACCATATAGTTGAAACTAGCGCCTGGGTGAGGCACATTTAATTATTCAAGACTTCAATCTCGACCTTAATTGTAGTATGGCGACAGCCGGGCTTTTCTTCGCCTCTTTCTTTGTTCTTTTTCTCTGGTTCTATCAAGCATACGCTTGCATGTAGTCATCAGCAAGACATGAACAATGGACGTCGTTTCTCATCATATATCTCTCTCGTTAACATGATATCGTGAAGCCATGATTTTTGTATTTGATCATCATCAGCCTCTGCTAGGTGCACGAGCCAAAGTGTTGGTCTTTTCTTCCACAAAGTCAGCTTCATCACTATCAGAGCTGCTTGACGAATCATCACTCAGGAAGTTCTCGTCACCATATTCTCGGAGCTGATCTTTGATGAGTAAACCTTGCGCATCATACAATGGGTTGGATTTTTTGTACGACATTCCATCGTCATTTGGATCAATGTAATCGTCATCATCATCTTCTCCACTGTTCGAAAGGGAATAGTCTTTAGTGTTATGCTCATTTGCCTCGAAATCACTGAACTCCTTCGCTTTGTGATTAAGAGATGACATAAATCCACCAGGGCCCTGGTTATTGAGTTGCTGCGACATATAGCTTGCAAAGTGATCATCATCATCTTCTGATTCAGACTCATCTGAGCTGTTGAACTTCATATCATGTCTCTCGTTGTCTCCATCATTGAGGTGATCTGCATCTATATCTTCATGGAACTCCTGTTCCTTGTACTCGTCGTCATAACCACTTCCTATAAGATCGTGGTCAATTGCTGAATCAAGTGTTAATCCGCTATCCAAATCACCTTCTTCGATGATTTCACCTGTACTTTCGTCAAATGTGTTGGAACCTTCATCATCATCAACGTCACTTCCTCCTAAAATGGCATTGTACTTCTTTCTTGTATCATACAAAACGTTGCTGACATATTTTTCCCATACTTCATCTTCAATTTTTTCGTCAATGAGCTCGCTCACCGTATTAACTGGGTATAACTGAATAAACTTCACCACTTCTTCTGCGATTAAAGTCAAGTGGCCCATGTAACCCAATCTTAAGCCAAGATTCTCAGCCTCGTACTCAGTACAAAGCCTTTGGCTCTCTGTAATTTTATGGGTAATCTCACCCGAATTGAAGATATCTATAGCGAGAAACTTGTTGAAACCAATGTCCATAGATCCGTTCAAGACCTGTTGAACAATATCAAACACAACATTGTGCAAAAAATTATTCCATGGGAACTTGAAGAACATTGACAAAATGTTTGTGATGATTTGGGTGTCATAAAGCGCAACCTTCAAGGAATCTCCCACAACTGGATTCTCCCTGATTTGTTGTTCGGTTAAATTGGCGTTAGCATGAGGCTCCTCTTCATCTCCACTATTAACAGTGCTGCCAAGTGTGTTCTCTTGTAGTTTAGAATTGAATGAGTCAATTGTGTCATTATAATCATTGTCGTCTTCATAGCGGCGAGCTTTGAGCTCATTTTCATATTTTTTGTTAACTTCTGCCTCTCTTTCAACGCAAGGTCTGAGAATATGCTCTGGGACTTCAATAACTTCATTATATTTGAATCCCACAGGATCAATCTCCTTCATCTTCATTCTGAGTTCGTCGCGTATCTTCACAATATCGTAACCTTTGTTATCATTAAGCAAAGCCATGTTAGAGCAGTGCAAGAGTTCAGCAATCAACTCACAGATCTTAAATCTTTCAAACCCCAATGGTTCGATTTCTCCAAATGTGGTTTTCAATTTAGCATTCTTATTAGTTTGCATCAACAATTTGTTGAATTCGTCAATTTTGGTACCAAAAATCTGTAACAAATGACCCAAATAAATTGGATCACGGCCAGTAGGAGGATGACTTTCTAACGTGATGTAAAGAACTGGTAGTATGTCGTAATCAGAGTTATTCTTGCGGATAATCTCAATGATAATACCAACACCATTTCCAAGTGCGTAACCACCAGTAAGCATTATGTCACACAACCTTGACATGATATCATATGAGACTAACTCTCTCGTTAATTCATTCGGTCCAATTGTAGAATTATCCGTTGTGGAATTAGCAGAAATCGTAATGAGGGCTTTGAGAAAATCTGCTGCTGACAGTTGCCTAACGATGTAAAGGTCTTTGTCTTCCTCGGAACAATCTGAAATGTCAAGGGCATTGATAAGAAGAGGAATTAAATTTTGCTCCTGAAGGAAATCAATTATGCCTGTAGAATTGTCTGGTTTGTCTGTGGAGATGAGCTTTAGCAAAAAGTCCATCAAAGGAGGGTTGTCCAAGTGCTTCATGAATTTCTCCACCAATTTCGATTGGTTGTCAATCAAATAAGTGATCATTTCCTCACATTTCATATCTAGTAAATGTTCCATAATCTTCATGAAGAATGTGGCCAAATTCATAGACAATGGTGGCTCAAGATCAAGAATAGCCCATAGTTTATTCAAATTTCCTGTGGACTCCATCACGGTATCGGTTAAGGACCAAACATCTGCACTCAAGATTTCTGCTGCCAAAGTAGCATAACGAATTTTCTTTTCTTCTACAGTTTCTGGCACGGTATCATCATCGTCTTTTTTAGACTCTTCGCCATTGTCGTCGTCCTCAAGAAAAGAGTCCTTTGCGTCCGAGGTTTTCTCATCTTCTTCAGTCTCCTCTGTCTTTCCCTGTTCTTTTTCATCGTCGTCTTCTTCATTTTCTTCTTCTTTCTGAGTGTCACTTTCATTGGTTGAAGCTTCCTCTGGTGATTCAGCACTTGCATCTATCGTGAGCTGTTCCAAAGATTCTTCTACTGTAGATTCAGGCGAATTAACCAAAATTAACATGTCAATGAGCATGCTAATGACATCGTCGTTTCTTAAGAACTCCAATAGTTGGGAATTGTTTGACATCAACTCTTGTAGTAAGTCGCTCTCATCTAAGAGTTTCATCAACACTTCAGACACTTGCTTCTTATCTTTCATATCACTCGACCCCTCATGGTTCTCGAGGATAGATGAAATGTTGGACATGGACGTGAAACCGTTACTTAGTTTCCAAAATGAGCCGGACATGATTGTGGGCAGGGGGTCATAAAATCGTTACACTGGAGGTGGCAAGCGAACCTAATTAAGGATGCAATTCAGAAACGAGGGTTGTGGCAACCGATTTGCAATGATGCCAAATGGAATGAAACAAAAATAATAGAAATGACACACTCGTTGGGCTGGAACTTTGAAGGCAGTACACAGACAGTGGTCGGGCTTGGAGTAATAGAATTCTTCGTACTTTAGGATACAGAATTTCGTATTACAGCTCTCCCTTTGATTCGCTGGAAATTTATTTTGATTCCACTAAAACAATCAGGTTTTGAAGGAAGTCGTGACACCAAAGCACGAATAGTTTCGGGGTGCTGGTGGTATGCAGAGAGAGGGGAAAAAGCCAATGTCAGTAGATCCTTGAGAGCTGCTCCAGGCAATAAAATCGGTACAACGTGCTACCGAGTAGGAAACGATTGATTAGGTATAAGCAAAAGTCCCAATCAGATTGAGTGCTATGAAAAAGGATGCAATAGTTTTATCAGCGAGCGAGGCTGATTCTCGACAAGGGAAATTTTTGTTCGACCCGAGATTTATGGGCGCGACACGAAGCCACAATCGGTGTTCAACAATAGTACAAGATAATCTGCACATTGGGTCGAGATTGTTTGCTACGGGGATGTTATGATTTTTCTTATGGTCTCTGTCGTCCACTTCCTTCATTCTACCAATTTCTTGCGAAACCGGTTACGAAAGGCATTGAAGCAGTACTATTGTCTTCTGCTCTAGCATCCAAGACCCGTACATTCTGCGTTCGATAGAACGTCATCTTTCTAGCAATGCATACTAGGACAAAACAGGTTTCATAACAGAGAGGAAACACAACATGGATGAAGGAGCATAGTCATTCTTATAATTTCTTCTTATAGGAAACTACTTATATAAAAAATTGTACAAAACAAAAAAAAAAGAAAAAAAAGTCAATAGTTGGTAGAAACATCTACCTTGGTGGTGTACTGATGTTTTTTTCTCATACAGTGTTAATGGTTGAAATTTTTTATCAGTTCCATTAGTGCTCGGATCCCCCAAAGAATGTTCAAGCCCATGTTCAGAAACAGTGCCCGTTTGTTCTCGCAGGCGGCGTATCTCCGGAATGTGGCCGCTAAAACTTTGCCAGACTTAACTCCGTTGAAGTTGGACTCAAACGCTTGCAACGACTTGTACGCTGTTTGCAAAATCCACAATATTCCTTATATGGTGTCCAAAGGAGATAGGTTGATCTTACCTTACAAAATCAGAAATCATCAAGTCGGAGATGTATTGAAGTTGGATAACGTCACCAGTATTGGCTCCAGAAATTTCACCTACAATGACGATAACGGTATCCCACAAGAAGCTTTTGAGTTGACTGCTACTTTAGCAGAGATCACCAGGGAACCAAAGTATCAGGTATACAAGAAGAAGCAGAGATGCAGAAGATTGAAGACTGTTGACGTGGAGCCATACCAAACCCATTTAGTGATCAACGAGTTGAAATTGAGATAAAAGGCATGAGATAGCCTGTATACTCGATTAGTTCTGACTGGGCTTGGGGCCAATTATGAAGAATTAAAAAAGAAACAGCGGTCGCTGACTTCCAAACACAATTCCGTCATTGCATGTAAATAGCTAATTGTACATTAACAAGGAAATGTTGTAGTGTGGGGCTAGAATGTCCTTTTTGTAGAGTTTAACACCTGGCTAAGTTTGGTGCTGTTGAAGGAAAAGTTCGGGTCCACAGTCATGAACGGATGCTGCAACAACTCTTCGGCAGTAGGTCTCTTTTGGGAATCGATAGTGAAACATTGATCCAAAAAGTCTTTGGCTTCATCACTGAGCTCTTGTGGAATAGGCGGTGCCAATTTGGTCTTACCAATCTTGTAAATTGCACTGACCACAGCCTCATTTGACCAGGGACGCTTTCCAGCAAACATCTCCAAAACAACACATCCAAGAGACCAAATATCTACTTTAGCACTGTATCCTTGCTTTTTGTCTTCAACCATGCTATGGATCACCTCTGGTGCCATCCAAAAGACAGTACCTTGCATGGACATCTCTGCATCATTGCTATAGATATCCTGTGACCTCTTCGAAATTCCAAAGTCAGAAATTTTGCAGGTTCCGTCTATCTCAAGCAAAAGATTGTCTGCTTTCAAATCTCTGTGTAAAATCCCATTAGAATGAATATACCTCAATCCTTCGAGTACTTGTCTGGTAATGAACTTCACTAGACTTTCATCAAATTTGCCATAAGATTTCAAGCATGATGAGATGGATCCTCCAGCAACATACTCCAAAAATAAACTAAACGTATTGTTCTTTTGCTCGAATCCAAGATACTGGACAATATTCAAGTGATCCAAATCTTTCATGGTTTCCACCTCCTTGTGGAGTGCATCCAATCCTTCATTAGCAGAGTCGCCGTGAACAACAACTTGCTTCACAGCTAACATTTCTCCTGTAGTAACATTAAGTGCCAAATATACCAGCCCGAATGATCCTCGTCCAATCAACTCACCTTTAATCCATGCAAACTCTTCAAACTCTCCGTTCAGGTTATTACATATCTTGCTGACAAACCCTTTTTCGATCTCGGCAGAGGTCACCTCAATAACCTTCTGACCCCATAATTTAGTGTTTGCCCTATGAAGAGCTGGGGATGTAGACGATCTTGCAGCCGCCTTAGAATTTCTCTCGTCTTTTACATTTCTAGCTGCTTTGATGCTTGCTAATCTCTTTATTCTGGCTTCGTTCGCGACAATTCTGATGGACTTCATACTCCGACGGAGACGAGGGCCATCTCCATAAAATATTTCATCATCCCCATCTTCTGGAGGATTAATAGGAGACATGTTAGCATTGGAAAATGTTCGAGAAATAGAAATCTTTCTAGGCACAGGAGGTGAATTAAACGATGAGATTGTTGTATTTGGTGAAGCGTCAATGATTGGTTTGTCCAAGTTTGTATTTGGGAAATACTTCTCAAGGTTATTGTAAACTTCTTCCACTGGTGGACGCACGGACATAAGATTGAGTTCCTTGGGTTTAGGAGAGTCATTAAACTGCTTTGATGTTGGTTTGAGAAAGAAGTCTTCGTCATCATCGCCTTCATTGCTACTTCCATTATCAAAAGCGGACGCATCAAATGGCGGAGCATCGAAAAAGTCCACGTTGTTTTCAGCAACTGGAGCCAGTTTTGATTTTGTAGCGCCCTTAAGAATTGAACCACGACTTACAGAACTCAAAATTGACAATGAGCTGTTCCTGGATAACGAGGAATCTTCAGAACGGCCGTCTCCGAGACTGGCAGCACTTGGCTTCTTATTGACCTTCAACGAATTGGTCTTCGATGGTGGTGGTGGGGCCTTCCTTTTCGCTACAAAACTAGCTCCACGCTCAATTTCAGAACTCAGAGATTGGGTGCGATAAACGGATTCGTTCTTTGAGACTCTCAGTCCGCTGGAGCCAAATGAAGGTGGCTTATCATCTTTAAGCGTATGGATGGTCGAAGCAGAGATGGGAGACACTGCGGAATCCGTAACTGAAGATGAATAGATATTCGGAATCATCCTTGGTGCTTTGCATTCTAATGATGATTGTCTTCTTTTATCAAAATCAATTTCCATCCCCTCCTTCCGAACAACGAGAAACGATGCACCACTCTCTGATTTTGCTTGATGTGGTGGATTAACAAAGGGTGTTGTATTGAGGGGAGGAAGCATGGATGCGTTTTTCATAGGTGCTCGACGATTCAAGGGCATAGAAAGTTTGATAGGACCGTAGTGATCTGCTTTATTATTCGTATGGGTTTTTGAAGGTAGTTGTCTTGGATGTATATCCGATGCCCCAACCTTTTCCTTGAAGTTTAAATAGTCCACATTACTGTCCCTTGATTCCTGAAGCAAATATTGAGGCGTGGCAGGATACATGCTTCCGTTGTTATCTCCAGTAGTGTCAAACGACTTAGAATCCGATGATGTACTGGAAAATGTGCCTGTTCCATGAGGGGAACCGATAGTCTGGTGGACTTTAATTTTCACAAAAAAGTCTCGTTGAAGAATATTGATCAAAGCTGAATCGGGCAAAGCCTCACCGGGCTCGGCATCGAAATCTGTGAGATGAAATGTGATATTACCAATATCAATGAGTTCAACTGCCCGGATCAATCTTGTTCTGGTTTTCTGAAAGTCACTGAGTTCAGAAACGTCCAACTTTACTGCCAAATAGGATCGATTGTCCTTAGTAAGCATGATTAGCTTTTCTGTTGACGACTGTGGTTTATTTGGAGTTGGAAAGTATCGCGGATCAATAGGACCATGTTTATTCTCATTCGTCAGTCTGCGTTGTTCTTTAGGGCTGATGGCTGTACTTTCATGTCCTTCATCAGCACTAGAAGTGCCAGGATGTAACGCAGAAATAGGCGAGCTTACACTTTCGTCTGTGTTCTTGGTTTGTGGTCTGGTGAAAAAGGACACTTGCGGAGAAGAATCGGCTCGTTTCTGAGATATTGTTGGTAAAGACTGTACACTCTTCCTATGAGAAGACGACGGTTTATTATTTGATGTGGAAGAGCCTGATTGAACTTGCTTAACTAATCCAACCGCCTTATCTCCTCCATACTTTCTCAAGGTACTGAATAATCCACTTTTACGCGAGCCTGCTGAGTTCGGAAATGAAGAGCTAGTATCAAAAGTGGTCTTCCCTGGTGTAGAAAGGCTTATTGCACTATTAGGGGACTCTTTGTTGGAATAATCAGACGAGGAACCTCGATGATGTTTGCGGAAAAACTTATGTGCGGATGATTCTCGAGAATTGGGTTTAACGTTTGATGGATCAACATATGAATATGGTCTAGGTTTGCCTGACACCATTGGAATTGGCTGTGTTAACAAAGTCGAAGTTGATTTTCTGCTTTCTGCAGTAACATAATCTTCATCCGAAGAAACGGACAAGCTTTGAGAGGGAACTTGATCTCCCTGTTCGAGTTCTTCATGAAGCAAGGTGATGAAACGGTCCACTGACAGAACCAGGCCAGCGCTTCCTAAACGCAGAATTACCAGCTTCCACACCGCCGACGACGGGTCATAATTTCCCAACTCAAGAAATCTGTTTCCTGAGATCTCATTGCGCCGGAATGTTTCCTTCCACGCATCATTAAAGCCATGATAATCAAGCCAAGTGAGAACATTACCCATCAGCCATTTGCTCTTCAAAGGATTCAGTGCTTGGTTCAGTTGCGTGTTCATAGCATAGCGCAAGAACCGCTGCTGATTGTTGTTTTTGGAATTTGTTGCTGATGATGAATTGGATGTCATGGAAATTGTGGAAGATCCCAGACTATTCCGATTATGGATTTTTGGTGGTCCCAGATGAGTCTTGCTTATAGGTTCAACAGGCAGGGCACTCTTCTCGATAGACTGAGAAGAGACACTGGTGTTGCCCGTGACTGAAGGGCGCAGTTCAGTACCTTTAGAACTACCAAGAGCCAACAGACTAGTACTATAATCGTACTTCCCAATTATCAGGCCCACAGCATTCGATTCAATCAGCGTTGCCACTGATTTTTGAGGCAGTGACAGGCGAAGCGTATCGGAATCACTGGCTCTCAGTGCAGGTGGCAGAAACTTGTGTGTGAAGATTTCTCCCGGTGGTTCCATTGAGGGATACTTGGGAGAATTTACTTGGATCACAGAGTCATCTGCTTCGGAAAAGCTAAACAGGTTGGATGCTTCTGGAGGCAGGAAAACACGGGTGGGCTGGGTGAAGAGTGGCGGATCATTGCTGGATCGGAGCGTATTATACGCGTGAGTCTTTCGTTCGCGTGATTTTTGGTATGGAGCCTCTGGGTCAAGTGGTGATTTACTTTGATATGGCACATAGTCAGTATTCTGAGAGACAAGAACCTCCGGATGTGTTTCTATCCGCGGGTGCTGCTTCTGGGCTACAGCCGAAGTTCTGCCTGAGAATGGTCTCGCGGAAAGAGGCTGTGTAGCAAGTGGAGTGTCAGAGAAAGACCTTTGCTGGGCTGAAGTTGACGCTTCCGGTGGAAAGAAGTGGAAATTGTCATTTGTTCCTATATCTCCCTCATTAATATAGTGATGGGTGATGTTATCCGAAATGGCTCTCGCTGACCGTACTTCGGGTGGTAGCAGGCTCTTCCGTTTCTGGGTTTCCTGGCTCACCGAGAGTCTCTTATGGGACATTTTGGAACAGTTGAGTAAATTCTTGAGTTTTTGGGCGAAGCTTTTTTGTATTCGTGATGGAGCGCAGGGAAGCGATCAGAGATAATTCAGATGTGCACTGAAATAACAACGCAAAGGAGATCAAATTTAGCGATTTGCCTAGTGTAGCCACAAACAAGCATACCAATTGGCTTTGATGCTATCTGTAGAATGATAGGAGTTTTTTCGGGCAAACGCTAGTGGCTGTACAGTGGTCCGTTTTATGTCTATTCTTACACAAACTACTAGACTATGTGCGTGGTATATGCAAACTACTCCGCAGTTTTATAAACAGACCAACCGGCCATCTAAGCCAAGACTCCATGCAGCTAATATTTGTTAATGTCTCTTAGTCAGTTAGTAAGAGACCTTCATTCTGTGCTGGAATTTCCGGAAACCCGTCTGCGGCAGGCATTTCGTGACCTTTTTTCCCACACGATCCAGGCCCTTCTGCATCTTCTACGATGGGACCAACTCCGTCAATTGGTGGTGAAAACTTCTGAATTTGGGGCTCTCTCTGTATTTTTCCATCTGTCTTCACACCAAAGTCAATCTTTAGATGAGGAAAATATCTATAGCTATCTTAATAATGCTCATTCTGTGCATACAAACCCCGCGTCGGAGCAGCTACTATATTTGCTTTCTGAGTCTCATTCTTTGGACAAGCGGCGGTCCCGAGTCAAGCCAACTTACTCATTCTACGTCTCCCGGCTTCTGCATGTTTTTGAGCTTTTTTCTCTGATACATAATGAGGCAGAAAGCCGTTTGGTTGATTACATTTCTAGGTGTCTTGCCTACGAATGTGCATACCACAACCACCTCAAACATCGCTTGGAACAGGCCAATTTGGTCCCGGGGAACGCTATTAATATTGACATCCCAATTTCACGAGGTCATGAGCCAAAACTTGACACTCAAAAATTGGCCCTGGTACTCAATGATTTCATCCTGCGGAGTGGTACACTGGCATCCTCTATTCTTGATTATGATCATGACGATCTACCTACACATCCATTGGAATTTTTCTCGAGCGACCCAGACCTCCTGAAAATCTTTCAACTTTTTGTTCATGTGTTAATAATGGAACCTTCACTGGATCATCCAGTCAATCATCCAGTGGATCAGTCCTCGCCCGATTACATGGCATACCTGCGGGTCATGCTTGAAACTTTCAAATCTCATTCTGTCATCGAGCTAATTACTGTTGAAGATCCAGAAGCACTCAAAATGATGCATGCCCGCCTATTTGAGCTTTTCTTGGGTTCGCAGACAGCACCAGGGCTAGTTGCTTCACGATTTCATGAAGATGCAAGAGATATATTACTTCAGCATTTTTCCTTTCCTTCGCTAGATACAGACCTTGAAGCGAGAAATTATTCTAGCGAGGATATTCTGGAATTGGTATCAAATGTGGATGCAGTCATATCTATTCTTAGTGAGTACGACCTTGATTTCAATACCTCCTTTCCGAACGCTTTCCGCCATTATCTTCACTTGGTTTATAACCAATTTCCTGAATGCGTTCTGGAATATGATTATGACTATATTGAGGGAGTTGCCCATACTGTAAGGTCAATAGTGGAGTTTGAGAGTTCCACATCAGAAAATGATGCTGATCTGATTAAGCAGATTGTTTTTGAGCTTCATACTATGCATTCAGCCATCATTAATCCAGACTCAAATCTGTCATTATTAATGTGCTTGACCTTTCAAGATATGAAAACTGAACTATCAAGAATGAAACACTTATTCAACATTTGGTACTCCAAATTGCTCACAGTTGCTCAATTGGATGTCAACTATGAAGAGCATTATCTTCCGTTGTCACGATCTCGTCTCTTAAGAGACACATTTTCTGTCTGGTACAATAAGCGTATGCGGTTTGTAGAGTTGGAGAGACAATCTGCCGCATATAGTAACAAAAGACTCATGGCAAAGTTCTTGGAGGAATTCTGGTTAAAGAAGCTTATTGGAATTGCACAGTCTGAAATACAATGCGATTCTTTTGTCTCAAGAAAAGCCTTTACTACATGGAAGAAGCGTTATTCAAAGTTGGAACTTCTCGAGCAGGCTCTGCATCAGTTTGAAGCGTCGCACCTAATGCAAGCTGCATTCACAAAAATGTCTAATAAACTTGTGAATTTGAAACTCTTGGACGATATGGGACTGCGTTTACTCTTGGATCTTTCGCATTCGAAAGACCAACAGTTAGTCAAGTCAGCATTCCTGGCGTGGCAGGCCAAAGTTACGAATGACCGAGGAGACATATTCCACAAGCTCCTGTCACTAGGAGAATTAGCCTCTAATTTTTTATTGAAAAAGCATATGCATCTATGGATCAAGCAACACACCTTACACAAAAGAGCACAATCGTTGCAAAAGTTTCAAAAATTGAATTTGGAAAGGCAGTTTTTCGAAACGTGGTACCGGCGTTTTGATCAGCAATTGAGCTGCCGTAGTTTCATCAAAAACCGAGACTCTACACTCAAGCAGAGAGCGTTCCAGACATGGGTAGCCAATAGCCATGACAATCAACGTGCAGAGTCATTTTACAAAACTTCATTGGCGAGAAAACTATTGCATTCATGGAAGCTCAATATGGTCAGATTAAAAGCTGAAAGTTTGTCAAATAAGCGACTGGCGAAAATTATTTTCAAATGCTGGAAACTTCGAGCATTATACAGCGAAATCCAACAAAGACGTGATCGGGAAACATCTCGCAGAATCTTCTCCAATTGGTGTGTTTCGCTAGAGAAGAATCAGACAATGGCTGAATCAGCAATCGAGATGAGTGAACAAAATGCAAAGCGATCTGCTCTTGTGTTGTGGAACTCAAAGTTGAGTTATAACAAACAAAGGGAACTTGTTGCTGATTTGAATTTTCAGAGAAAGTTTTTAGATCATGTTCGACAGAAGCACTCTCAAATCCGAACATTTGAGCAAATGGAGGTTGGATTAGTGAGGAACGGGCCAAGACTATATGATAAGATTGTCATGGGTGCATTTCTAAGGGTTTGGAAACAACAATATTGGCTCCGGTTTGAAGAACTATCTCAAAAAACTGTCAGCAATTTCGAGAAGAATTACAAAAACAGGAACAGATTGTTTGTGTTTTTCAATCATTGGAAAAGGCGGACCCGCGAGATAAGAAAACGGCAACTGCTTCTCGAAAGAAGACTAGGCCAATTTCTGCAACCGAAGGGAACAATGAGTTTAATCTTTTCTCATTGGAATCGCCAGGCATACCAGAAAAGAAGTATGTTGCACCAAAGTGAATCCTTCTATAAAGATTTACTCCTTAAAAAACATAGTCTTCTATGGTATGAAAAATATGCATCCAAGGTGGAATATCTCTCTGGATTAGCCGATAATCTTATTGGTGAGAAGGAGTACTCAATACTTTTGGACCATCTACGAAAATGGAACTTGAAGCTCATTAAAACTGTGAAACGCAATCAACAAACGTGTGACATGTTTCGTGAGAAATGGGAAAGAGCTAATTTCAGATCACTTTTCGAACTCTGGGTGCACAAGACTAGGTTAAGAAGACTTCTGTTAGGAGAAGGAGAGGATGAGTTTACAGAAGCAAACACGAGTTTCGGTAGTAATCTGTCTCCTCTCTTCCGAAAGAATACAAAACAGGGAATTCTGTCTCCAAGGTTTAAGAACACCAGTTATCTCCACACGCCAATAAAGAAACAAGTTCATGAAGTATTCACACCTCAGGATAGAAAGGGACCAAGTCCTACAAAACTACAGGAAACGAATCAAAGAATAAAAATGGACAGAATGGAGGCAATGACCAATAGATATCAAATGGCTAGAAGACAAAGCAACAATGTGTCCCTTCGACGGAACGTGCGGTTGTCTCCACCAAAACTAAAAGATAAACGATCAATGCCAACAATTCCCCCTGCACCACACTTTGACATGAGAACATCAAGTTCGTCGCCAGAAGCAACCTCTTCACCCAGTGGTCCTGAAACAAGTCCATCAATTTTGGACACAGCCAAGAGGATGAAAAAAATCAAACCGTTAGAGATCCCTCCTGAAGAAGCTTACAGCGAATTCCGACTTACGTCTCTTACCAAACTAAAGGAACGATTAGCTAGGGCAGGCTCCCCGACTCGTTTGTCTGATGTATTTGACGATTAATGTGTATTCCTGGCCAATTTATATACTAATCTGCGTAGGCAGTTTCGGCATATTCTAAGACGGCAGCTTCCGAGATTGATTCTTCAACGGAGTTTTCCAACCCGTCGATCTGTTCATTTACAACTTCTCGCAATAAATCAGACTCCACTTCTTCAAGGGGCTGCTTTTCAATTCCGAGAAGAACTTCTTCTTCTGCTCTCATTTCACCAGCGTTGACGTTCTCATGTATCACAACAGGTACAGCGTCTTCATGTACTCTTTGGTAAACGTACATATAATCAGCCAATACAATACCGTCTTTTATGATTCGTTCAATCGTGTTAACTTCACCTCTCTTTATCTCTTCCCATACAGATTTGAGCACATTTGACCTGTAATGTGACTCTTTGATCAACTTTTGTGCTGTGATCAAAAGTTTGAGTGGGTTAATACCGGCAAAAGCAGGCGCAACGTAGAGTTGTTTCCAATGTTTTTGGTCATACAACACAGCGTCCCCAGCTGGTGGTTTCTCCATGTTAACGTTTGTGACCAAGTAGTCAAAGTCATTCCATAATTGCAATAATTTTTGCTTGTTCTCAGTCTTATCAAAGACAATTTTGGGATCGTGCAATTCTGTAAACTTGGTAACACCAGTCATACATGCAGCAACATCCATGTGAACAGTGACATTTTGTGAAGGAGGATTTTTCAAAAGATAGGTGTCAAGGAAGGTAATGGCTTCGCCACCAGGGTAGTTGTAGCTGGATGCATAAGCCATGAACATAGAGAGACCCCATGACAAAAAGAAACTGACAAAAGTCAACAAAATTAAGAGCTTGTATGCCACCAGAGTACCTCTATTCCACCAAATACGAGCAAATCCGTTTGCAGCAGCTAATGTTAGTGCAGGCACCACGTAGACAATGAAACGCCATTCTTTGTGTGGCTGGAAGGACATGACTGCAACAAAGACGACAGAGGATAAAGTAAGTACTCTGATGGAATTGCGAGCAGGATGAGTGATGACCAATTTATTTTCGTCGTCAAACTTTGGTGGAGAACCATCGTGTGCTGGATCATGCATGAATCCCAACAATGCCAACACCAAGACGTGGGGAGGACGGAAGATGTTTGGAATGTATTTGCGGAAGTATGCGCCATATGGCTCCACTCCCCAAAGAGCAGAGTTACCACTGACGACGTTGAAATGTACAGAGACAAATTCAGGAATAACCCAAAATCCCCAGAAATAGGAGTCGACCAAAGATGAGAGCAAGGCACCGGAAAAGGCACCAGCTGCAATAATAAAGGAGTTTGCGAGAATGCTGGATTGACCAAATACAATAGAAGAAACCGAGGCGACAATGACAGCCAACAATCCAATCTCTGCACGAAACACAACACCTGCGAATGCCAACACAGATAACCCTGACATATCTCCCACAATGATACGGGAGAAAGCAAGGGACACAAGTGGTAAGGCAATGAAGTTGGGCAAAGTCCGCGAAGAATAGAAGAGTATATGGAATTGAGAAATCAACAAGAGAGTGAAGAAGAATCCAACTACTCCACGGCGGGATTTCCTCTCACGGTAAACAATCAAATTGACGCTGTTGCGCAATTCACGGAGGGCCAATAAATTGGCCATTGCCAACACTCCTCTTACCATGATTTGAATATTCAACTGACCATATTCGGAATCAGAAATCAAAGGAATTTGCCAAAGATAAGAGTGAGCCAAATCTGCCGATTTCACAATACCAGCAATGAACAATGATCCCAAGAAAGTGCGAGGTACTACACCGGGGAAAGTCTTGTGGTCGTAGTTATCCAAGTTGAAGATTCCGTAGTTCAAAATGTCATGAACGGCTTGCATGTTAAACGACTCCTCAACCTTAGTATAAGGCGCGAGAAGGAGGTAGTATCCCACGACTGCCACAATGACAGCGTCCAAGAACCAAACAAGCTTCATGTCAAGCAAAACTAACTTTTATGTGGGAGGCTGTCGGATGGTTTGAATGAAACTGTGCGCGAGGCTGATTTTGATTTACGACGATGCGCAGTCTGGAGATCAGAGCCGCACCGACGCAGGGCGCACACCGGCGAGATCGAGAATCTTAGCAGTGCTGTGCGACAGGCAACGGGTGCAAATGCTTACACTTGTGAGCTCCTTCAATCTCCTTTTTAACACCAGTTAGATTTTCAATCCTATAGCGGCTGTTTACACAATCGCCAACAGTTCTATGATATCATACTCTCCACAAACTCAGAACAGTGCCTGCTAACTCAGAACAGTGCCTGCTAACTCAGAACAGTGCCTGCTAACATTTTGGGTAAGAAACGCATCCACGCATACCTTGCAACGGACGACGGTGGGCAGTGAAATTGCTAAGGCATTTTATTTTTTCGCTCTATGGTATAGAATGTGAGCGTGGTTTAGATTTGTTGGTCGATTTCTGTTTGACTCGTTTAGTTCATCAGTTTGGCCTTTTCTTTGTTGGTGTCGGTTGCGCAGGCCGACCTTGCTACGGGCGACTTTCGCGTGGTTTCTATCGCTGTAACTCTAGCGCTTGTCGCACTGCGCTCACTCTTGGTGCACTACTCTCCTCTCGCACTTGTCTCACTGCGCTCTCCGCGCTCCGTTTGCACGCCACATCAATCCCGTCATGGATGACGATATTCCTGAACTTGTGCATGAGCTCCCACCTGACTTCGAAGTCAAACCTCTGTACCTTGCCACAATAGAAGACACATCCAGCTATGTCCCAAAACCTGAGATCAACTACAAAATTCCCATCACTATTGTCACTGGCTACCTTGGATCAGGCAAATCCACTCTACTTAACGCAATTGCTCGCACGGCCAATAAGAGACTTGCCATAATTCTAAACGAATTTGGCGATACGGCTGCCATTGAGAAGTCTGTCACGGTTGTTGATAGCGAGCGTGGAGCAGTACAAGAATGGCTCGATTTGGGAAACGGATGTCTCTGTTGCACTGTCAAGGACAATGGTGTTCTTGCGATTGAACTGTTGATTGAGAATTCTCGTGACAAGATTGATTATATATTATTGGAAACTACCGGCGTGGCTGATCCTGCCCCTATTGCAAAAATGTTCTGGTTGGACGATGCGTTGGCACTGTCAGTTTACCTCGATGGTGTAGTTACAGTGGTGGACTGCACTACGATCGAACGTTGCTTGGATGACGTAGGTGGGCACTGGCATCGTGATAACCAACATGTTCTTGGCTCAGATTCAACAGAAGAAGCTCTCGCTCGTGAGGCACAGCGTCTTAGTGAAGGAATTACTACTGCCCATCTACAGTTAGCGTTAGCTGACGTCGTACTACTTAACAAGAGCGATGCTGCTGATGACACCACCATTGAGCGTGTTTCTTCACGCGTTAGGGCTATCAACGGCTTGTGTCCCATGTATACCACTAGCTTCGGCGACATAGCTCTTGAGAAGATTTTGGATCTACATGCCTTTAGCGCAGATGCAGAAAAATGGGTATCGGCCGCTGGAATCAAGGCAAGCTTCCATGACCCACGCATTGTTACTGTTACAATCAACACACCATTTTTCACACTGAAAGATTGTTTTCGGCAGGTCGAGACATTTCTTCAGCAGATTCTTTGGGAACAGACTGCGAATGAGAACCCAGTGGAAGTTCATCGAGTTAAAGCTGTATTGGTATGTGGCGATGATGTGCGCGTGGTGCAAGGTGTGAGAGACACTTACGATATTCTTGCTGGTGACCGTCGGCCTGATGTCACATGCAATAAATTGGTGTTCATTGGTAAGGATTTGAACCAAGCTGATTTGGAAGCAGAATTGGCAGCTCACGTGCAAAGCTTGGTTCTTGAAAGAGAGTAAATGCACCTTATCTAATCCAATGAGACAGATAAATTCAGAACGTCACCGGTACAGATTTGTGCATTAACAGCAATAATGACATCGATCTCAATCGACCAAAATATCTCAAAATAGGAGTCTATTACTCACTGGCGAAGAGTCTTTTATCACTCGTGAAGGAAGAGTACTCTGTAAATAATTCCCTCATTTTTAAGACACATCTATAGCCTTGTACCACAAGTGCTCTATTGACCCTCGAAGCACTTCCATTTTCGGGACTTCGTCAATGATTACTGTCGAGAAACGGCACTAAAATATAAAGCTATAAGAGATGTTGAGTCGTTGGATAATCAGTACAAACGATTCGTTTCAACAACAAGATATTGTACAAAAGTATCATTTTCATTTTGTCTAGACAATAGAGTTTTACCGAGCTGTGGTAATTTCGCACCCAAATTATGTTTCAAAGTAGAAACATATAATCAAAAAAAAAAAACCATTTTCAGTGTACTTGCATTATACAAACATGATCTCCACAAAAAGTTATCTACCATATCAAGTTCATTCGTTTTGAAGCAACTCTTCACCAAAACACACCACTAAACTGTCACCATTAGTTATTCTAACGGAACACCCTGCATATAGAACACTCATCCTGTCACCAATATGGCGCTTTTTCCTATTATTTTCCCCAGGGAAAACGCTAGTGAGAAAAGGCAGTTGGCCAAAGTCTGTATTATAAAGATAGAACCTCTTGTGGGATTTCCTCTCCTTGAATATGTAATAGTCTTTTACGTGTTACCATTCGTAGCAGTATGTGGTTAGTACCAGTGGCATTAAGCGTGCGTCCTGTATGGAAAGTGCTGAAAAGAATTTCTGGTACTCCACAAGTCCATCTGCCATGACTGATCATAAGCCCGTGGAGGAGAAGCCTGTTGCAGAGACAGCAAAAAGCGGCAATGCTTCTAAAACACCTGACGTGGCCAAAAAGGCGAAAAAGTCCTGGTCCAATCCCGCTCTCCGAGCCATGGGAATTCCTCGCATCTCTCTTCCTTCGAGAAACTGGATGATTTTCTGGACAGTTTTAGCATCGATAGGCGGAGGTATTTATTATGACAAACACCAACTGAAACTCATTCGTGAGAAGTACATGAAACAGGTTGAACATTTGAGTCAGGAGGTTTATTCGACCGAGAGAATCCCTCGCAAAGTGACGGTCTTCATTGCGCCACCACCCAACGATTTCCTTGACGAATCGTTGCGTCATTTCCGCCGGTACATCAAGCCCGTTTTGAATGCGGCTGCTATTGATTATGAAATCTATACTGAAAGCAGACAAGGAGATATTCGGCTGCAAGTGGCAGAGCGGATCCGCGAGTTGAGACGCAAAACAGCAGAACAGCGTAAACAGGAAGAAGAGAAGGCGGAACAAGATCGGTACAACCGATCGTGGTCCAAGTTCTTTACTGAGGATGTTCCTGGTTGGTTTAAACGGGCACCCAAGGAGGAGCCAGAGAAGATGGTAAGCCGTCACGAATTGTATGGGCCAGAGAACGTTCTCGGACTCTATAAGATGACGAAGCCAGTGGCAACTGTACGTGATGATGAACTAGACGGACCTGTTCAAGGAGGTGTCATTTGTGTGGGCAGAGGAACATATAAAGAATACTTGAACGGTGTGCAGGAGGGCCTTTTGGGGCCATTGGAGAAGCCCAAAGTTGAACCAGAGCAAACGATAGAATCGGAGTCTCCTAATGGTACTGAAACGCCTAAAAATGACGAAGATGAAGTGGAAGATTTCGGCCAAAAAGATGGACAAGAGAAACAAGCACCTGTACCAGCACCTTATATTACCCCAGCACAGTATCCAGAAGCACCACTAGCACCCGAGTTGGACATGTCAAAAGTGATTCGTAATGACAAGAACGTGCCGGTGTTGTTTGAGCAACCATTGTACGTTTTCCCTGTCCCAAAATTGAGTGGATTTGTTAACATCCCACGGAAAATCTACAGGTACTTTACCACGCGAGAATTGGCAGAGAAGGTATCTTCACAGACATTGGCCATTGTTCGTGGTGAAAGCAGGCCGTTTGAGTTCAAAGACAAATTTTTAGCAAAGGAAGAGGAGCAAGATTGGCCGAAGAAGTGGGTTGAAAGGGGCCGTGCAAAGAACAGCGAATGGGTGCAAGAATTAGAGGTGGACGAGCGCGTGGGAAACAAATTGCGTGTTTTTGAATAAACTTGTACATAGCCGCAACTGGGAGCATTTCAATTACTTAAAAAGGTCACTACAGGTCACATCCGGCCTTTGGTGGGCTTTCAAATGGGCTGGTGGGCCTATACGAAAGGTCACGTTCACTTATATTCGATTAGAGAGTACATGAGCAGTTTGAAATTTGTATGCAGATGTTGATTCGGTGAACTACATGACGGAAATGGAATAAGAGATGTAGTTTCCTTTATAGACAGTTGATTATGAAAGAAAAAAAAAAAATTGGTGTACAGAAACCGGCAGTCCATAGGAAGTAAAACAGTACTACACAGACAGCTAAGGAATCGGATTTCAAGAATTTTACTAACGGTTTTCTTTACCTCAGTTTAAGAAAGGAGGCATCTACTAAACCCCTTTTTAGTTTTTTTGTCTATGCAAGAGAACACAAACCAATGGTATCGGATTATTTGCATTCAGCGGAAAAACCACACAACGCATAGAATAGAGCGACCTACCAGTTGGCGAGAAGCGGAAAAAGCAAGTCAAATGAAAAAGAAATAAATAACAAATCTACAGAATACAAAGCCAAGACCAAAACAGGAAAAGAAGTTGGAAACAGAGGTACTATCTAACTGAGCTACGATCCCATATGAATTCCAAAAGCATCCCGGAGAATGCCGGTTAGCAGTACACATGCCTCACGTTAACGTTATGGTGATACGACGAGGAACGTGCGCAAGTGTCAAATGCAATGGCCAGTAAGAATGCGGGGATCCTGGTGCCACGGCGCACGGAATACTGTATTCACCGAAACGAAGCGCGAGTAGGAAGTGCCTCATGATGCATGATGACTTGGCTTGGAACGAGGGGTGCGTCGCCATTGGTAGATGTACCACCATATCAAAATGGCACTTCATTACGTAACAAAGTAGAATCAGGTTCCTTGTGTCATGCAAGCACACAGCGCGATTGCAATTGTATGACACAAACAATTAAAAGATGAAATGGGAGGGCAAAAATTCGGCCTCAATGTTTCATTTCTAATTTCTTTTATTTCTTTTTCTTTTTATTTTCAAGGAATTACACTTTCCTTGATTGAGTGACAAGTCTCGACGACCATCAGACTGAATGCGAGAACAGTGCGACATGACATGGGAAGCCGGAGCTCGGCCATGGTGGAAAAAGTCCGCATTGCGCCTTTCGTTCTGGCTTTCTGTTTTATTGGCTCGCTCTTTAGTTGATGGCAATATCTGTCCTCGGGCCTGAAACGGGCCGCTGATAGATATGGGGTTACTCACTCTGATTGGCTGGAGATCTGTAATCATTCTGGCTATGTGCCGGAGTTGACTCATTGATTTGCATAAATGTACTGCATGAACAACGGCTGCGAAGTGTCTCTTGGTTTAATTCTTCAGGTGAGGGATCCCGAAAAAATATGAAATATATATAGGGGACTAGAGTCGCCCCAGCAATTTCACTGGTCAAAGAAAAAAAATAATTCTTTATAGCATCAATGGTTTTGCCTCACGAGCCTGAATTCCAACAAGCCTACGACGAGTTGTACTCTGCCCTTTCTGAGTCTACCCTTTTCCAACAAAAGCCAGAATACAAGAAGGTCATTCCTGTTGTTTCTGTCCCAGAGAGAATCATCCAATTCAGAGTTGCTTGGGAAAATGACAAGGGTGAACTTGAGGTTAACAACGGTTTCAGAGTCCAATTCAACTCCGCTTTGGGTCCATACAAGGGAGGCTTGAGATTCCACCCAACGGTTAACTTGTCTATCTTGAAGTTCTTAGGTTACGAGCAAATTTTCAAGAATGCTTTGACCGGCTTGTCCATGGGTGGTGGTAAAGGTGGATCTGACTTTGACCCAAAGAACAGATCTGACGCTGAAATCAGAAGATTCTGTGTCGCCTTCATGAGACAATTGGCTAGATACATTGGTGCTGACACCGACGTTCCAGCTGGTGACATTGGTGTTGGTGGCCGTGAAATTGGTTTCCTCTTCGGTGCCTACAAGGCTATGCAAAACAACTTTACCGGTGTTTTGACCGGAAAGGGTTTGACTTGGGGTGGTTCTTTGATCAGACCAGAAGCCACTGGTTACGGTGTGGTTTACTACGTCGAGAAGATGATTGAAAAGGCTACTGGCGGTAAGGAGACCTTCGCTGGTAAGCGTGTCGCCATCTCCGGTTCTGGTAACGTTGCTCAATACGCCGCTTTGAAGGTTATTGAGTTGGGTGGTACTGTTGTCTCTTTGTCTGACTCCAAGGGTACTGTTATCTTCGAAGAAGGTGTTACCCCTGCTCAAATTGAAGCTGTTGCTGAGGCTAAGATCAAGTTCAAGACTTTGGAACAAATTCTCGGTGAATACTCTGCATTCTCTGGTGCCAAGACCAAGTACATTGATGGTGCCCGTCCATGGGTCCACGCTGGAAAGGTTGACGTTGCCTTGCCATCTGCCACCCAAAACGAGGTTTCTGCTGAAGAAGCTCAAGCCCTTGTTGATGCTGGCTGCTTGTACATTGCCGAAGGTTCCAATATGGGCTCTACCGCAGAAGCCATTTCTGTTTTCGAGACCAACAGACCAAAGGGTGTTTGGTACGCTCCAGGTAAGGCCGCCAACTGTGGTGGTGTCGCCGTATCCGGTTTGGAGATGGCTCAAAACTCTCAAAGAACTCAATGGACCACTGAAGAAGTTGACGCCAGATTGAAGACCATCATGTACGACTGTTTCGACAACTGTTACGAGACCGCTCTCAAGTACGCTGCTGAGAAGGACTCTAAGTTGCCATCTTTGTTGAAGGGAGCCAACATTGCTGGTTTCATTAAGGTGGCGGACGCTATGTTCGACCAAGGTGACGTTTTTTAGATGTAGATTAGATTTCACTTCATTAATATAACTGGTTTATTGTGATAACATGAGTAAGAATTTCAAAATTGGCTTTAGATCATGGCTAAGAGGCACGTCGTCGCGATATCAATATGCAGGAAGAAGGTGATGAGATATGGTTTATATGCAAGTGTGTACTTGATCATCAACACTCCTGCTACGTGGAATCTGGGGTATTTTCACAGCAAAAGTTTCATATTCTTATTGAAATTTCACTATACCTCTGACAGTTACCGCTTGTTCCATTTTGGACAATTTCCACCCATTTTTTTCCGTTTGGCACGTCGATAAACCCGTACCAATTCTATTTACTAAGAACCGCAGATTCATCACCATTAGCTATGGATTCGATCCCTGATTTCACAACCGATCTACCGGAATATTTTCCTGTTCATCTGAGCCTTCGGCTAAATACGGAATTCTCGTCTGTTTCGATTCTCAATAGCATTGACGATCAAATTCTATCCATCAAAAAAAGCACTGAACTGTATCTTAACCATGTCACTAGCAACCCCGGACTTGTTCAGTACGAACAGACAGACAAATTTCTTAGCCAGCAGCTAGAGTCATTTATCAAACTTTTTCGAGCCAAATTCCGCCTTCAATCGCTCCAATCAACTTTGAAATCTGCACATCGCGAGTTCGTCGAAAGCAGGCGCCATGAACAAGACTTGAGCCTTGCAAACTATCACGTGTACCAACAGGTAATGAAGCCCAACTTTGCCGACAAGATTGTTAGTGAGCTAGAGGCCCAAGAAAGCGTTAATTCTGCAGAAGAGTTCTTACAAGCAGATTCCATGTACCAGTACCTAAAAAGTGCTAAGTTTGTGCTTACAAACCCCGAGGATCCGATCCCGGAAGATGTTGAAAATGAAGAGTTAGCCGTTGCTGGTGGAAAGATTTCACTTAAGGATCCTCTTTCCTTGAATTACTTCGTTGAGCCGTACATTTCCCGGAAATGTGGACACGTTTTTGAACGAGAACATATGATGAAGCAATTGGAGGGACACGCACATATCAACTGTCCTGTCACAGGATGTCAGGCGACTGTGGCACGCAGTGACCTTCGAGAAGACAAATTGATGGCGTTGCGGGTGAAGGTTTATATGGGAAGAGAGAAACGGAAAGAGCAGGCGCTGGTGGTGAGAATTTAGAGACACGAATGGGGAGTTTCATAAAACGAAACGGGATAAAGGAAAAAAGAAGCTCAAGTGAATTGAAAAATTCATGATCGAAGCTCGTCAGAGATATTTAATCTGGTCCTCTTGATAACCATTACGCACATTCAAAGACAGACATACGACCCATGTAAATACAGAGAAAAATAACGAAATCAAGTTCAGAGATGGAAACAAAAAAGAAAAGAAACCGGGATATATGAGTCCACAAAAAATGACCAGTGCTGTGCTTCACTGCCTTGAGGTCACTCATCACTTATCACTCTCTATTATAGAATACACACGCACATGTCATAAATCAGCCTCTGTTTTCAAATTACGACATTTTTTGTTTCTATCTACAAAATCTTTCTCTTGACTTCAGTAACGAGACATTATAGTGATCCTAGTATTTCTTTCAAATGTTATCATAGATACGACCTCATCCCATCATCTAAGCACTGCATATAACCAGACAAAAATGAATTACACGTCTCATTTCATGATAACGATCTGCATACAAACACACCACTCCTTTCCTTCCCATGTCAGTTAATTACGGACCCCACGCCGTAGATATACCAGTCACGGACTTGGATGCGCCCGAGGACGACATCTTTTTTGAAGATTCGGCACCGGACTTTGCTCGCTCCATGAGATACCAGCCTCAAAGCCCATGGGCCAAGGTGGTCTCCTTTTTCGGGCAACGGCCTTATCGTGATATCCCTTCACAGCTGTCGACAAATCTAGATTCATTTGAGGTAACGGATCTGGATGAGGAATATCCTAATGATGGTGGACTTCCAAGGCGGGACCTCCGAGATTATGCTATCAGGCGCTTAAACAAGAAGCTAAATCAAACTATATTGGTTCTTGTAATAGGCTTAGTGGCGCTTGGTACGTTCATTTTTTTGCAGCCAAAACTCCGACACAGTAGCGAAAAAGAGAATGCTCAATCCCAGGATGGTAATCCTGAAAGCGTCAATAACCAAAACGACAACACAAATGGCAACAAATATGATTATGCGGCCGCCGACGTTAAAAAACGAGTTTTGTCCAACTCAACGCATGAGTTTTACCCAACAACAATTGTGGTATCGTTGGATGGATTCCACCCTCATTATGTTAGCAAGGAAGTGACTCCTGCGCTTCATCGGATGATGACACAGGCGTACGGCGCACCATACATGGTTCCGTCATTCCCCCTGCTGACGTTTCCCAACCACTGGACGTTGGTCACCGGTCTTTACCCGTCAGAACATGGAATTGTGGGAAATACTTTCTATGATCCGGAACTCAAACGGCAATTTATCAATACCAATCCCGAATATGGCCTCGACCCGGTCTTTTGGCAAGGAGGAGAGCCCGTATGGACTACGGCTGCCAAGAATGGTGTACGTTCAGCAGTACACATGTGGCCTGGAAGTGAGGTCAAGGGAGTCGGTGACAATGGTCCTCTAGCTGTTGACCGATACAATGGGTCTGAACCATTGTCAGCAAAAATTGACCGAATTATGTCGTGGCTCGATACTGATGAAATCTCTGAGCGGCCCGAACTTGTATTGGCGTATGTGCCAACTATTGATCAGGTGGGACATCGTGACGGTATTGTGGGCGAGAAACTCTCGGCAGCATTATCACAAGTCGACAGTTTTATTGCTAATTTATCGTCCGAATTAGCTCTTCGGAAATTGTCAGACATTGTCAATTTGGTTGTGGTGAGTGACCATGGCATGGCTGCTACTGACAATGCAAGACTTCTTTTCTTAGATGATGTGGTTGATTTGGCGAAAGTTGCACATATCGATGGATGGCCCTTGTTTGGCTTACGCCCTGCTGACGGTTTTTCAGTAGATGATATTTATACTGAGGTTTCTGAGAATCTTGCAAAGCTTCCTTCAAACTTGACAGAAAACTTTCATTTTTATCGCAAAGAAGAAATTCCTAAAGAATGGAACTTTGGTGGCAAAGAGAACGACCACAAGTTTAATTATCGCTTAGCACCATTGTGGCTCATACCAGATGTGGGATATTCCATTACTACTAGGGAAAAATTTGCAGAAAACAACAACAACTACTATCCCAAAGGTGTTCATGGCTATAACAATACTCACTTGCTTATGCGAGCTATATTCCTAGCAGATGGACCATATTTCCGTGAGAGACTTGCTGAAGGAAAAATGGTTGCACCATTCGCCAACACTGAAGTATACAATATTCTCTGCCATTCAGTTGGAGTGAAACCTGCTCCTAATAATGGCACGTTACCAAACACAGATAACTATCCTATATCTGCTGCACACGTTTTGAGTCAAGATTGGAGTGATGGCTTGGTGTACCCAGACTTGCTGTACCATGTTGATCATATCGTGAAGGGAGCTACATATGACTTGTTATGGCGTCCTGAACTGAAAGAGGAAGAGAAACCAGAAGAGAAACCCGAGGGAGATCAAAAGCAAGACGCAGAAACAAAGCAAACCATGGAATCAACGGATACTGCATCACTAAGCAATGCAGAGCACACACCGTCTACTGCACAAGACACCAACATGGACAAGTTGCTAGGCTCTTTGGGAGAGGCTGCGCATGTGGCAGGAGAAATAATTGATGACGCAGTAGATGATGCCATAGATTTTGTTGGAGATTTGTTCGATGGACATTAAACATGGGAAATAGGACTTGTGCATGGATACAACTGTAACGTCTTTACTACTACGTAGAGAATATCATAGATAGGGGCGTAAATATTAATAGAAGTATGAACATGCGTTTATGAAAACGCTTACCATGTCTCATATGGATCCTTATCAGCAGTACTAATGTTGATTTCAGCCTCAGGAAGCTCCTGGAGCAATTGCTTCTTCAAAACCTTCAAGAAAGCCCTCTCCGTATTGGAATGGTTACATGCAACCACAGACGACCCATTCTCGGTGAAGAAAAGAGCTTCATGATGAGATAACTCGCCAGTGTAGTAAAGATCAGCCTTCGCACCACGGAAGACAGATCCTCCAGAACCAGCACAGATGGCAATTGTGCTTATTTGGTGGTGTTTATCTTGCCCTGCACCAAGGCCAACTTGGACGTTATTCAAGCCAAGGTGATCTTTGACCGAGGCAACAATATCAGAAAGGGCAACAGGCTTTTCAAGAGTCACAAGACGACCCATTCCGCAACCCTCCTCCTTTTCATCTGGCTGGATCACCGCTCTGGAAGCTTCACCGAAACGTTCGCTAATACCATCAGCCAAAAAGTCATTGACACCTCCTTTGGCGCTGTCAACCGCCGTATGTGGACTGTATACACTAATGTTGTTTTGCACGAGTTTGATCAATGATCTTTGCTGTGGATCTTTTGATGTGATCAGCTTCAAGCCCCGGAAAATGAATGGATGATAAGCCACGATCATGTTTGTTTTTTTGGCCACAGCTTCGTCAGCAACCGACTGGGTCAAGTCAATTGTCAAGAGGATTTTGCATTGATCGGTTTCGGCAAAATCCGCAGACGAATCTAAAAGCAATCCGGTGTTGTCCCATGAACTGTCGGCCAATTTGATGGGGTAAAGTTTTTGGACTGGAGTTAGTATGAACACTAAATACAGATATCGAAAGATTTGATTTTACACACTGGCGTTCGTTGCTGCTGTCACAGCTCTCTTGGATGTTGGACTAGGCATAAAAAAGGAAGAGCAATGGCTAAACGAAGGTGAGTTCACTTGAGAATTATATAGCAAGATCTCATGATTCAGTGCGGGAAAAGAAAAAAAATGCGCAAGCCCGGAATCGAACCGGGGGCCCAACGATGGCAACGTTGGATTTTACCACTAAACCACTTGCGCTCAGCTGCCCCCTGCCAGAATTGAACTAGCGACCTTTGCATTACAAGTGCAACGCTCTACCACTAAGCTAAGGAGGCGGCTTTTATTTGAGAAGTAAATATGTAGGGATGGATACTATGGAGAGAGGCTTACACCATATTCAGTAATGTACCCGGCACATCAGTTGACCCCTCTCATTTCACTTAAATCAGAATTATCATCAGCAGAAGCGAGACTATGCAGTACCCCCACATAAAGAGATATATAATACAAGTGGAGAGAATACCGAGTCGAAATTCAGAAGAATAGGTCCTAAATTGTGTATCATATTTTTAATTCCAGAGCGAAGTTTTTTCAATTGTCTATTTGCATTTGATTTTAGTTTTATTTTTCTTTATTTTATTTCATCTTCTATTCCTTTTTCCTTCTGAATATTTGTCCTTTAGATTGTCTGCATGAGTATTGAACTTGAAAACTTACCACCATCGGATTCCACCAAACACCCAATCGCTTTTGATGTCGATCATACCGACGAAGATAATGACCCGCTTTTCCCCAAGCTGCCTTCAAACGAGCTCGAACCCGACTTTACACATCTAGCTACTCTTCCTAGAAATGAGAAATACGTGGTGCAATTTGAGAATGAAGAAATGTACGTGGACTCCTCAGATTGGAGAAATAGTACATTGTTGAAATTCCAGATAATTGCATGCTACTGCAATTTCATCTTATTCGGCTTAGCAGAGCAGACCGTCGGTACTATCATTCCTAGACTTCAAGAGTATTATAATATCGATGATATGTACACTGGTTTTGTGTTTCTTGCTTCTGTTTTGGGCTACTTTACTATGGCAATTCTTTCAGAACCTTGCCATCGCCGTTTGGGATATAAAGGCGTGCTGATGCTTGGAACTTCCAGCATGCTCTTGGCCTATTTCATAGTCAGCTTCAAGCCTCCGTTTGTCTTTTTCGTTTTGAGTTACATTTTGAGTGGAATCGGCTTCGGAAGTCTTGACGCAAGCCTCAATGGCTGGATGGGGAATCTTGTGGACCTGAACCAACTCCTCGGAATCCTACATGGTTGCTATGGAATTGGCTGTATGATTTCACCACCATTAATTACCCATTTGCTCGAGAAGGAACACCCTTGGACTTGGAATATGTACTACTTGGCTCTATGCTGTGTCGCAAGCGTATGTAACATCATGTTCACCATAACTTTTTCCTATGAAACTCCTCGCAAGTATAAGTTTATGATGCTACTCAATGAAGCTCGCCGGCAACTGGCCAATGAAGAAAATGCTGACGAACAAGCACCAAAACCTTTAGATGCTGAAGAGGTTTCGCTTGCAGATTCACTCAAATCTCCACTAGTTTGGTTTTTTTCAATCATCATGTTCATTTATGTTGGGGGCGAAGTGGCTTTTGGTGCATGGCTTGTGAGTTTCCTCTTGAGAGTCAAGCACTACTCATATAAGCTCTCGTCATACATGGCAACGACATTCTGGACTGGTTTGACTGTGGGCCGTATTTGCCTTGGTTTTGTAACAGCCCATTACTTCCACTCCGAACTCACAGCAAATTTGGCGTACATTGTCCTTTCCACAGTAGGGTACCTTGTGTTTTGCATGTTGGCGTTTTTCATTGCTCCACCCATTCTCTTTGTCATTGTGTTTGCCACAGGCTTGTTTGTCGGTCCAATTTTCCCAACAACCATCGTTTCCGCAATTGAGGTTCTACCAGTGAAATACCATGCAACGGGCGTTGGCTTTATTTGTGCGTTTGGTGGTGGCGGTGGAGCCGCTGTACCATTTGCTATAGGATTGATTGCAGAAAAAACTTTAGCAGGCCTCAAACTTTATCCGTTCATCATTTTGTTTCTCTTCACATCGCTTTTGGTGGCATGGACTGCACTTTATAGGCGGTACAAGACTCGGAAATCCATCCGGTTTTCCTTGAACTGATCTAAAGAACCCCGCCTTGTGCAACCCATTCTTCTGGTGTGAATCCCTTTTGAGTGAAGGCATGTATGGCTGCAATTTCCTCCTTGAGAGAATTGTTGACAAGTCTGTGTCTCATTAATTTGTTCTTGCCTTGGAAGAGAGGTGACACAATTATCACGGCAAATGCTTGCCCACAACCTCCAGACATATCTTCAACCTGAACCAAAGGCGCTTGGAGTCTTTCTTGAATTACTGCCTTGAATTCTTCGGCTGAGAGAGACATGTTTTTTGTATAGTATAGAAAATAGAGTAAAGGAAAAAAACTGAGTAGGTAATTTTTCCATCTTTTTTTATCGATACGATCTTAGGGTTATATGCACTCCACATACGGATATACCAAGACGTCATAATTGTCCTTATTATAGAATACACTACTTACTCGTAAACGTTAATTTGATCATTAGTGAGAACCTTCGAGTCACTTGGAATCGGGGTTATGTACCACAGCTTGCCCCTTTCTGATAGAGAGCTGTGGTCCGAAAGTCAGACGTCTGTGTCGGGAATGGTCTTTGAAGAACTGAGGGTTCTCTTTAGTAACCTTAGCGACTTTATTGAACACTTCTTTAGAAGTCATGGCATCAAGTTTAGGAGTTGAAGAAAACTGACACTTTTCGTAGAATTCCCATAAGTCAGCAGGGATCACAGCGAGCTCTTCATTTATCTCAATCAACAGATTAACAACTTCAATGCCAAGGAAATGCAGCTCACTAGATTGATTGGCACTTCCATCTTGAGTTGAAGCTTTGGAAAATAGAATATTAGGGGCAATGACTGTAGCCAAATTGTGAATATCCATTTTGGAACCTGTTTCGGCATCAATTTCAGCAAATGAGGCAACCCAATTGAAAAAATAGAGAAGTACCTCCAACAAGTTGCGGTGGCTGCGTGGAAGAATACAGTATGCCAACTGCAAGATGCGTTTACTCAGCTCAGGGTCTTTTTCTCTTCTAGAAGAGATCCACAAATCATAAAGATCAAACGTCAAAAGAGGGTTTGGTAACTCACGCAACCATTTTTTCATTAAAGCTGCAAGTTGCACGGCTGAATACTTGCTGAAATCTGGAGATTTCGTAGGTGTTTTGTCAATTTGCTCAGTAAGTTCGCGAAGGTTTTTGATGTTACCATTCAAACGGAAAATACCTTCGACAGACATATCCTTTTGTCTAAGTGCCTTAATAACGTCATCAACCACCATTGGAATACGTAGTTGAGATGGACCAACTCCTAGGTCAGAATCAACGCCGTATTTACGACTGACTTCTTTTAGGTCAGCGCCAAAGACGTTAAGCTGCTTGGACTTATCTCCTCCTCCAAATTTGAATTTGTCCCAAAATGTGCCTGGTTTCTTTGTTGGGATCAAAGAGATCAACTCTTCCCTTGAATATTGATTCTTTAACTCATGTAGCGCTTCGATCGCAATGTGCCTCAAGATAAAGTGTTCAGTTTTACTCAATTCTGAGTAGTACTTGGCCGTAGTTGATTTTATGTCTTGATCAACGACATCCGATTGCAAATTTTCTCTATTACGATCTGAAACAGAGACTGTTCTTAAAGTTTGTTCTTTCTTCTGATACCATGAATTGTGATGCTTGAAAGCGTTTGGACGCTGTTCCCTTGCTTGTTCAGCTGCAACAATACGTGGAATATCATCCAATGTCAAGGACTTCTCATTCTTGAGCAAGTCATAGGTGCGGTCTAAGCTGTTGTTATATGCTTCATGTGGTGGTGCTTCGTCTCTGATTTTGACATTACTTGTGGTGAAGTTGAATTGGTCAGAGTCTTGCCGCAGCGGAACATAGGACATAGCAGACGCTCCACTGGACTTTCGTGGACGTCCCTCAGAATCCTCTGTAGTACTAGATTTTCTAGCATGAGTTCCTGCCGGTGCTTCCAAAATAACAGATTTTCTTGCGCTCTTTTTAATCGAAGAAGACAATTTTTGACTTTCTCTCTTAGTTCTCAAAGAAGTGACATCGCTGAGAGTCTTTGAATAATCAGTCTCAGTTTCAGTCTGCTCTTCACTGATTTCAGTTATGGCGTTGGAAGAAGTCAGTTGATCTCGTTTAATTTGCAGATCTTCCTTCTTCATGGCGTACCTAGATCTCAATATCGCGATTTTCAACAAGTATGCTAATTGAGACAAGTCACTAACTGTAACAAAGCCAGAATAATATGCCGTTCCTTCTCCAACTCCTTCTCTGGAGCACTGTGTACAAAGAACTCTATTGTCCGGTCCGCAGAGAAAAGACTCAGGTTTGAAATCTGATGATGCCTTCCTATGACAGTGCAGACATTCAAAACATCTTAAATGCCATCGGGAGCTTTTGTATCTAATACATGCCTTTTCAATACTCTTTTGACACACAACACAAGTATCAGTTGCATTGAAAGGAACAGCTAAGCGTGAGCTAATCGATATACGTGCGTCACCTTCAAGCTTGTCCAATTCATCAACCTTTTCATACTCCAGAATATACTTAAGAAATTCATCAAGAGCCTTAGTATCTGATCGAAGTTTGTTCAATTTTAAAGCATTGTTCAAACCAATTCTTATCATAAGCTTCAAGTAATGTGCCGTACCTGTAACAACAGAGAGTAATTCAGCTGAGTAGTTACCCAACTTGCTTTGTTTAGATTTCCGTAATATGGCCAAATAGCTCATTAATTTACCAGAAATATTCCGCGGTTCCTTACGAAGGGTCTGAAAGTCATCAAATGCATCAATCGAATAAATTTCTTCGACAGCTGAATTCTTTCGATCAATAGAAGTATCATTTGAGTTGTGGAACATGCACATGTTTTGGACACAATCCAATGCGTTGAAAAGAATCTCAACAAAGACAATTAATCGCCCAGTCATAACCAAGCCCTCATTTCTTTTACCAGTACAAGAGCAAAGTAACATTTCGGAAATACACGAGGCAACCATTTCTTCGAATCCTGACAAAAGCAACCAGCATTTCATTACGGTGTTTTCGATTTTCAGTTCCACCATTAATAAGTCATCGGCATTCATTTCTTCCACATCAAGAGAAGAAAAATCGGACCCAAGTCCAACACAATCGGCAGTCACATAAACATTCCAAAATTTGTAAACCATATAACATTCAGGATGCCATTGCTGATTTCTCCCTCCTTTGAAAAGTTCAACAAATTGTTTAACAATGGATGACTGACATCCTTCACACTTGGTGGCAAATAATTTAGAATAGTGAAAATGACAATAAATGTCGTTTTCATGCTCATAATAGCTTTCATCTGAGTCAAAGACCTTGCCACAAGCAGAACATTTGAAATGTTCCAAATGGTACTTATTGCCAAGAGCAGTAATATACGGTCCTCGTAACGCACTATCACATGAGATACAAATAAGATCTAACTTTTTGAAATAGTGGTATTCGCAGAGGGCGACCTGCTTGGTCTGGCCCATATTATCTGTAATTTCATGAGGAAAGAACTTTGCTGAGCATTGGACACCACATTCATGGCAGGTGAAGCATTCGACATGATAGGAAACATTGAAAGCACGTACAAACTGACCAACGATAACGTTACCACATTTCAGACAAACCTTACGTCGTTTCTGAACGGTCGTTTGCTGATTCGAATTTTGTAGTTCTTTATTCAAAGGAAGCTGGTCAGATGATGGCTGCCGTGGTTGTTGCTGCAGTGAGGTAGCAGGAGATTGGTTTGAAGTGACTTGCATAGATAGCTGCAGACCAGGCATGTTAGCGTATGGCGGCTGATGTACCGTTTCCGATGAAGGACCAGCTGATGATTGTCTGCTTTGGTCTGAATAAGTTTCCTCAGGCATAAATATTCCTCTTTGACTACGATTTTGGGTCATGCGCGGCCTTTGTGGTTGAGGTTGTGATTGGGGTTGTGCTTGTGGGAGAGGCGGTGGTGACAGAGTAGCTGAAGCCTGTAGCTTTTGAAGAACCTTCTTGGTATTTGTGCCAGGAGAAGTGCTGGGTGTTGTAGCGTACCGAAAGCTTTGCGTATGTGCATCAGGAGTCTTTTGGTTCCAATAGGGAGATTGCTGAGGAGGATGCTGCAGAGCTTGCACGAAATTGTTATGTTGTGGTACTGGCTCAGAATGCGTCGCTGTGTGGAATGGGTTGGAGATGTTGACCTGACGCAGATCTGAACCCAGAAAAGGAATTGCCGAATCAGCTGTTACCAGCCTGTTTACAATAATGGGTCCTTCTAACTGAGGATTAGGCAGCGGTTGAAGCATGTCGGGAAGTTCACGAGTGCTTTGTCCTGCAACAGCAATGGAGTGTCTGTTTTGTTTTGCCGGATCAAAATCACGAGATCTTGTAGAAGGTATAGGGGAATTAGAATTCAGAGGGAGAGGTGGGATCAAAGATGTCCAGGATGTATTTCCCGAATGTTTTCTGCTGTGGGAAATCTCATGACTATGACTTCGAATATGGCTAGAAGACTTCCACGACAGTGAAGAAGGCATCGTCGGTGATTCAGTACCACTAGGTTGACTTTTGTGCAGATGGCGAAAAGGAGAGGACGCGATTTTGAAAAACCGCTTGGGGCTGGACAGTTCAGTATTAGGATGTTCAGACATGGATAACAAACAACAGGGTAAGGTGAAAAGAATGACTCAAGTTAGATAGGGGATAAATTTATAGTAGGAAACAGATCATGAACTAAACAACCGACAGTTGAAAGGATGATTCTTTTTGGCGTGATGACGAAATAAAAGTGATGGGCAATTTAGAAACAGTTTCACCAATTCTTTTGCAACAAAATAGATTAATTAAGTTCGATACGCCAGATTTAGTGAATTCAGAAATTCAGAACCAAACCTGTGTTTGAATTGTTGATTGGAGCCCGAAAACGTTGAGGATCAAGGAGCCCACAAGCCGGGGTAAGGACAACGAAGTATCGAGCGGGGAGGAAAAGAAGGTGAGATTGGATTGCAAAAGGGCCACACTGGATAAAAATTAATGTACCTGGCCCAAGACAGGGATGTGTTAAAAGAAAAGGCAGAAAGGGTTGGGTGGCAGATGGAATTAGGTTGTGTTGTTTGAGTATGGATGTTGGAGTGTGGTTTGGATGACTTTTCGCGAAATGTCTCTCCGTTGGTTGTTTACAAAATTTTTGCACAGTGAGCGCGCTTTTTGACTATATACAGGAAAACATTTAGTTTTTGTTTAGTGACACCTCAAATGGAATGGAGGATTGTAGCGATGGCAGACTTCTTTTGTAACAGAGGTATAATGATTCATTTGACAGTGAGGATGCCTTAATCGACGAATAGGAAAAAAACTTTTCTTAAAAATCGATACCGAAAGAGAATACTCAACAAAGAGTAGTTAACAAAGAGGTCGTGGGAAACCGAAACGACATTTAACAGAGGACAATCAAAAAAACGGCCGTTGACGAAGGCTTACAAGACAAAGGGCTTACGCTCAGGCAAACCCACTAAAATTAGAGCTGAATATAAAGCAGAGACAAAAAGAAGTAACACATTTTGAAACGCCTTTTCTCGACATGCCAGATAATTTCCTTATCTAGGGCTAACGGTCATTATCAATTTGACACTTAACTATGGCAGGTGATTAGTATTAGTCTGTTAGTATGAGCCTCTAATCTAATCTAAAAGAAGTGCGCCAGATTAACATGAGCGCTGGAAAAAGTAGTGCCATGCACCGTTTAGGAAAGTCCATGGGTCGTCTCGTGTGTCAACGCGCACGTTACTTTGTCTTTTTTTTTTTTCCTACTCGTTTTCATTCTTTTTTTCTATTTTAGTCTTCTCGGTCAAATATCTCCGAGCGAAAACCGAAAAAAAGAAATACCAGGCGGGCGCGCGAGAAGGGAGTCAACTTCCGTTCTCTGCACACAATTTATCTCATCGGAAAATTATCTTGCGTGATTCTGAGCCTGGTCCAGAGTAGGAGTAATGCTAGAGAAAAATCAACGAAAAGGAGACCGAAAAACATAGGCGAAACACTCCGAAAGTTCGAATCAAATCGAAATATCCCATTCCACCTCGTAGTTGTAAAAAAATTCATCTAATCAAAGTCTTCGTATCACCTGTATATAACATCTAAAATCTATAAGCGAATACGCCCGACCACCTGATCCCACGTCTTTGTTGTAGTGAGACTCCCCTGTCACAACGAGACTCATAGTCGCCTGTCGGGAAAAGTCGGATTCTTGTCGGGAGACTCAGATGGCGCCGCAACCATAAACATGCGGCCATATAAGTTGATGCATCGGCCACATAAATACTAAGCTTATCATCACTTATTACACAATGTTGTTCCCTCAAGCCCTCAGATTAGCCGCCCCAAGCACCATGTCCACATTATCTCCTCACACTTCTAAATTGCTATTGTCCGTCGCTGTTTACTTGGGCGCCAGTTTGCTGGTTGCCTCGTTAGCAGAGAAGAAGAAGTTTACTCACGTGTTCAGACAACTCGGACAATAAGCTTAAGAAGCAGATAGTCAACATGAGTGAACTCGATTTAACAACAAGCAGCCGAAGCAGCTTAGCTACTTTCTGTTGCCACCACTCTCGGTAATTATTACCGTATCGGGCGAAGTACAGATGGGCGAAGTACAGATGGCCTAAGTAGCCAGTGTCAAGCCCCAATTTTTGGGATAGGATTTTTAATACACAATATAATTTTGAATTAGAAAACCAGTGTAATGTGAGCACTCTTGTGTCGCTAATGCAAATGTTGAACCTCCCGAAGCCCTTGACCCGGCACGTGACGAAAGTGTCTTCTCTTGTCACCATAGAGCATGGAACGACTGTGTTTCCATACTTGGAGAAGAATGTCCTTGCGAGGTAGAAAGTGAGGAAACACGACTTTGATGCAATTGCCCTCAGAGCTGTTCTTGTTCTGGTTTTTTGTCAAGACACACATGTAGAAAATCACCTGTCCATACCCGTGGAATCCTTCGTGAATCACAATGTCAATAATATTCGAGAGGGGAATAAATTCCTTACTTCCGTTCTGATTTGGTAATCTCCATCGGGATCTGCTGCTTAGCTGTATCCCCATATCTTTCATTACCATCATACTATCATAAGGTTCCTGCAATATGAGAAGAAACCCAATGGCTAGACAAACTCCTGCCACTAAAAATGCCTGAAGCTGGTATTGATTTCCATCAGTAATAAACCATGATAGCTGTCCACCGATTGACTTCAAATTCCACGTGATATCACGGAAGTGACCCGAGTAACGATAGCCAAAATGAACAAGATAGCTGACAAGCACCCATAGAAGTGGAGTCCGGAGTTTATCATAAAGCACCGACGGCTGGTTTCTCACCACAAACGTGAGAATGTTGCCTGTTTTGTCTGGAACGATTTCCAAACGGTAGTTTTTGGGCGAAGACATGGCGACAGGCCTCTAATGACGAATAGCGATTGATGTTGACTAGAACTTTTAACAAATCTCTCTGCCCATTGTAGGAATCTGAGTCATGAGTGATAACGTGCAGTGAAATGGCTGGGGTTTTATCTGCAGGCAGATCATAAGTTATTACTTGATGAAGATTGTTCATTTTTATTTGGCCACAACCGTCCTGGCCAGGAATTGTTCTAGATCAGGATTCAAGTAGTGAGAGGATACGAGACGACTGTTTTTGACGACATTGGTCAACACTGTTTATACCCCGTCACCACCATCGAGTGATCACGTGACAGATATCCACAACCAGATAAGGTATAGAACACATGCCAACTAACATGAATTGGAATAAAGACTGATTTTATATAGATGCTCACAAAACACCTACAATAGGCCAAGATGCAACAGCATGTGACATAAATATCAAAAAACACCACCCGACTCCCGTCGCACTGAACCTCATGATCAAGAAAACAACTGAGATAATTTACACCTGAGATTATTTACACATGTAGTCATCCACCTATTGGAGACCTCTTTCCATTTCCTCTCTACTGCGCTTGACATCTTCGATAGATCCAACCACAGTTTCGTTCTTGCGGAACTCTCGTTGTCGCTCCACACGGGTCATTGGTTTGGCACCTGTTCTGATCTCGATTTCTCTCTTCCGGCTCGCTTCCAAATCTTCCTTGATAGCACGCTCGCGCTCCAAGTTGATCTCCTCCAAATGGGTCTCGTGATCCTTCTTAAGCTCCTCGAGTTCACGCTCATGTTCCTCCACATCTTTGAGTTTGATATTAGAAGCTGCTGATTGGAACTCAAGAATGTTTGGTGGAAGTTTCCGCCGGAGTGCTAGCTCTATGAGCTCGGGGTTCTTTTTCTCTTCAAGAATAAATTTGCGCTTGATTTGGCGCCGTGTACGGTATGGGAACAATTGTGCTATGAAAGTGAAATCTGTTCCCCATGTACTAAGTGCATTGTACAATTGGATCATTTCCTCATCCGTCCAGGCATCAGTATGGGCCAGTTTAGTGTAGGAGTTCGAGGTGATTGGGTTTTCGAAAGGATTTTCCACCGTGACATTTCTGTTCTGCAGAAGTGAGGCAGGCCGTTGTCCTCCAACAATCATCAGCTCCAGCCGAACCAGGATTTTGTTATCAATAATTTCAATCTGCACTCCCGAGTTATGACTTGGTTCATCAGGTGCATCAAAGTCGATTCCACCACTTTGTTTCTCTTCGTCTAGTTCAAACTCATGGTCTCCATCAAGTAAAACTTTACGGTACGCTTCCTCATAAGATATCCTGTTGGTTTTGGCCATCTCACGTGCAGCACGCCGAAGCAGTCGCTTCTGTGCTATTTTCTGTTTAGCTTCCATTGCCATTTCGTAATTTTCACTCACTGTTCCTATGGGTAACAATGGCTTACACAAATCGCTCATGCGGAATTGGTCAGGCTGGAACTTAATGTTGGCAAAGTATTTGTGGTCTTCTGGAGTGATTTTGTGTGGAATCTGCGCTGCATCAGTAATTTCTGTCACCAAACCGGGTGGCGCTACTGGATACTCATCGTAACCTTCCACATCAGCAGATGCACGGAATTTGCGGAGTTTTCCTGAGTTTGGGTCAATTCCCACAACAACATCTGCACCTCCAAATCCAGGATTAGCAGATTCCGTAGTTCCAGATTCGCCAGTGTTCCGCTGCACCTCGTCCTGCTCCCTGAGCACTTCTGTAGTAGCAGGAACCAGAATGACCAGGGTACGTGATGCCTTTCTTGCTGAACGTGCAACCGAAGATGCTCGGCGCTTTGTAGGTTTCCCAACGGGAATAGAAATCGCGACAGGAGAAGCCTGGGTCTCTTCTCCATCGGGCCCAACCAGGGCGGGTGCCACAGAAATAGACCCAGACCGTTTGAATGTAGAAATGGTCGAAAGACGCCGATGCCCAACTACAGAAGAACGCCGACGCTGCAGTGATATATTCTCCTGAGTTTGCTTGAAAATATCGTTGTCTCCATAATCTTCATTGTCACTTTCACTTTGAGGCACAGGTGCTGTTTTGTCCATTGGATCAACAGCTAATTCTGCATCAGGGTCAATTTTTTTGGTCGGCCCTTCGGCCAGGAACGCCAGCAGCTGTGTGAAATGGACCTGTGGACCTGAACTGACTTGGGACACGGGCGTGGCCGGCACTGGCTCATTGTCTTGTTGTGATGCGGGTAGGCTATTATGTGATATCAGAAGAGACAGTTTTCTGGCAGGCTGTGCAGGGGCTTGCGACGCTGGAGGGGTACGGAGACCTCCAGATTGTCGCACAGCCTTTTTCCGAATCTTCGGAACGAACTGGGATGATTTCTTGACGACACTACTCATGAGGGGTGGGAAGAGAAGAGTACGAGAGTAAACATAGGATTTAGCTTTGTGTGCAGGTGATAAGCTTTCAAGATGGTAGGTACACATTGAAGCCGGAGTGAGGAAATACTACAGAGAGAACATGGCTATGTATATTATTTATTTCTCAAAGGAGAAGAGAGGTCAATGATAGGCAGTTCATTAGCATCATAGAAAACTCTGCTGTTCGGTTGAATGCTAGTTAAATCATGCCCCTAGTAGGACCGGATGTACGGGTGTAATATATATGCCTTAATCTGCAGGTCCAGCGATGACCATCGATCTTCAAAGATCTGTCCTGAATAAGCTGAGAATAGATATCAAAAAGAAGAGATGCTGTTTTGATTGATTTTCACATGAAACTTATCATGCTAGTATGGATTTGCGTTTCGTAACTTATAATTGCCGTCGCTCGGTTGAAAATTCCGTACTAATTAAGCATGTCACGTGACCTAGTAGATAACAAGGAACGTGATACTGATCTGAAGCATCCCGTTGATTTTCTTCATGGACGGGATTATACAGATTCAGAGTTGAACGGAAAGATAATGTGCTTGTGAGAGCTTCATCCAAAAATGTATTCTTTGCATCAATGGCATTACTTGCCTGAGTCATTTCGGGTTAGGTCAGTCGTTCTTTGACTTCTTCAATATTGCACTTCCAAATACAAGCCCCTCTGTCTGTATGTCTCGATACTGATTTATATTGAAATCAGTATTCAATGTCATGTGTTATAATGGGCTTGATAATGCACACGTGACCATCATAGTAAGAAATGCGTAGGAGATGTACCAGGAGCCCATAGAATTATCTCCATGATTCAATTAATAGCAATAGTTTCTCTGATTTTTTTTTTTTTTTTTCAATTCTTCATAATAATTTTCAAAATCTTATATTCGAGTAATCATTTCCGTTCGTTATTAGTTGCAGGATCACATCTCGCATCATCACATCCACAACACCCAAACATCTTAGCACTCCCATCGCCATGAGTGCTTCTTTAGTTAACCAATGGAATGCCGGTGCCGACACGTGGGTACTTGGTTTGGCCAGCCTTCCAAATATGAATGGCGGCCAGATTGTCTGCTCCACTAGTAGCGGTGGGATTGCGCTCTTGTCAAGGGAATTGGCCCTTATTGACCAGAACAAACGAGCACATGATTCAAGCGTTGGCGGCATATCTGCTGCCAGCGAGCACACGGTCGTAACCGCAGCTGGAGACGGCGTAAGGGTTTGGGATGCCCGTGCGTCTCTCCAACGACCTTCCTTGGCACTTGCTACCCATTCCAACCCTCACTTTCTTCTGGTTACATCTCGTGGTGGATTGGTTGCAGCAGGCGGGGAATTAGCAGGCTCAGATGCAGAATTGCTTGTTTGGGAGCTTCGGTCTCCCGGTGCTCCTCTACGTACACTTGCGGACTCTCATCACGATGATGTGTGTGCTGTGGATATACACCCTACACTTCCATATGTGGTGTCAGGAGCCAGTGATGGTAGCGTGCTTGTGCACAACATCAATGAGGCTGATGAGGACGAGGCATTGCATCAAGCTGTGGCATTCTCCTCCGTACATCTGTGTCGGTTCCTGCAACCAAATCGGATTCTGGTCCTTTCCCATATGGAGACACTTGCATTCTTCGAGCTCAACAATACAGACTACGAAAATGCCACAGAGCCTCAACCGAACGAATGGGGTGACGTACGTGCATCTTGGCCACTGTGTGACTATGTAGTGGATATCTACGCTAACCATGTTGTGTATGGACTGGGAGCAAACCGCTCGCTCACTGCACTTCCATTTAATGCGGTCAACGAGACTGTGGATCTTACAGGGGCCGTATCATTCCCAGGTGCTCATGGCGAAGAAGTTGTACGTGATGTTTTATTCGCAGGCACCGCGGCATATTCTGCTGGAGAAGACGGCATGGTAAAGTCATGGAGCTTTCCTGCTCAAACCGCTTCTGCATGCGAAGTTCTGACGCAGCCAGAGGAGCGGAAGATGAAGAAGGACAAGAAAGAAAGACGTGAGAAACGCGATAAGAAGAACAAGCGGAAGGAGGCCCGGTTCAAACCATATTGAGAAGAAAAGCAAAAGAGATGAAGTTTCGAGACACAGACAAAGGTTTATACGACAGACAAAGAAGTTTCTAGGCACAGACAGAAGTTTATACGACAAACAAAGAAGTTTACACGACAGGCCGAAAATGAGACAAGTTTCGGTTAGAAACGAAAAAGAAACCAGAGCATTTCTTCAGTGTAATAGGTAAACTCGTCTGTAGTGATGTCAAAGACGTAGAATGTAAGACATAATTCGTTATTGCCATATACTGTGTTCTCCGACTGAACCGGCATCTAGTGAACACTCATTATTGAGCCAATTGCCGAAAAAATTGAAAAAAAAAAAAAGAACACCCTGGCCTATTATAAGACACATAATATCCTCACTGTGTCCATTTATACTCAATTCCAACCAACTTAGAATTGTACGGACGTCGTTTACTCGTGCTCAGTATTATAATAAATGTGCATGAACATGCATAACACCGCATTAACTTAGCCACTTTGTAGTAATTGGCACCGCCAGCCAAGCGGCCCATCTTCAGGAACAAGAGAGAAGAAGAATAAACAAAAACACAAATCAGAAAGGACTCCACAGAAAAGAACGAAATTTCCAAAAGCCTGTGAAATCTTCTGCTCCTGTTTTACCACAACATCAGTACCATCAAATCAACACCAACCTGCACACAGATTCAAATTATCAAAACCAACCATACCCACCTCCAGCCTGCTACACAATGAGTGCCATGCACGAACCTGGGCATGATCTGGTTGCTGAATCAGATAGCACTGAGAGTAAAGATGGTACTAGTACTCACACTGAGACTTTCGTCAAAAAGGAATTCCATCTGGATGTTGGAAATGCGAACGCTGATGAAAACCAATCTTCAGCCGCCGGGGTTGCTAGCACTGCTGGAAATGGCACTGAAGCCGCAAATGGTGGTGTAAAGCGTGAGACTGACGCTTCCCCACCAGCAGAAACGAAACGCAACCGGACAGCACCGTTGGTTGTAGTTCCACACAAGAAACCTGACTTGTTCTACTCACCACTTAAAACTGGTCTTGTGTACGATGTCCGAATGCGGTATCATGCCAAAATCTTCACATCGTATTTCGAGTACATAGATCCACATCCCGAGGATCCGCGGCGGATTTACCGAATCTACAAGCGGTTAGCTGAGGCTGGACTTATTCAAGACAGCTCGCTTGCTGGTGCCAACGAAATTGGCCCACTTATGGTCAAAATTCCTATTCGTGAAGCTCAGGCTGAAGAGATTTTGGAAGTGCACACGGAAGAACACCTCCGATTCATTGAATCGACGGAAGCCATGACTAGGGAGCAGTTGCTTGAAGAAACAGAGAAGGGTGACTCCATCTACGTCAACAATGACCTGTATCTTCTGGCCAAATTGTCATGTGGAGGGCTGATTGAAGCTTGTAAAGCGGTAGTGGAGGGTCGTGTAAAGAATGCACTTGCAATTGTTCGTCCTCCAGGCCACCATGCCGAGCCTGACACACCGGGTGGCTTTTGCTTGTTTAGTAACGTGGCTGTTGCTGCCAAAAATATTCTTAAACTGTACCCGGACCTGGTTCGGCGTATTGTGATATTGGACTGGGATATTCACCATGGAAATGGTACCCAGCGGGCATTTTACGATGATCCACGTGTACTCTACGTTTCGCTTCACCGGTACGAAAATGGCCGGTTTTACCCCGGCACCAAGTATGGAGGAGCGGATAAAACTGGCTCAGGGCCTGGCGAAGGATTTTCGGTCAATGTTCCATGGCAGTCGGCTGGGGTGGGTGATGCAGATTACGTTTATGCGTTCCACAAGGTTGTGCTTCCTATAATCAGCGAATTTGACCCGGATTTGGTGATCGTTAGTGCAGGTTTCGATGCAGCTGATGGGGATTTGATTGGACAATGCCATGTGACACCAGCAGGATATGGACAATTGGCCCATATGCTTAAAAGTATTGCACGGGGCAAGCTAACCGTTGTTCTAGAAGGTGGCTACAACTTGGATTCTATCAGTAACTCAGCTTTGGGAGTTGCAAAAGTATTGGTTGGTGAACCTCCAGAAGCAACCATCACGGGGCAGCCACGTGTGGATGTGATCGAGACGGTTAATGAAGTGATGCGGATTCAAGCAAAGTATTGGCAGTGTATGCGCCATGGGCTCGCTGCCCACACTTTGGACGATGCGTATGAGACACCTGGAACTCGCCTTGTACTGTTTGCGGAGCCTCTCCGTCAGTACCAAGCACATGATTTGTTTTCACGTCATCGTTTCCTCAATTTGCCTGTTTTGGACAGTGGGGATGAAAAACACCCTAGCTTCACCACAGATTTACCTGCACATCTCGATGACATTGTGCTTGCTAGTCCAGACATCAACCACTGTAACACGCTTGTGATTTCTATTCATGATCCCTCAGAAGTCTGGGCTAACATTAACCCACTGTCGGGAACTATTGACAGTGGAACACTGGTGGTGCTCGAACATCCATTGATACGTATGATGGATAAGATACTGCGTGAGATAGCGGCTGAACCTTCTGCTGCATCAGCGGCAGGTTCGGTGGGATACATCGATATCAACGTACCGTCATATTCGGACTCACAGGTAGCTGGTGCGGCAACGAAACCGTCGAATTACAATCCGGTCATCTTTGCACAAGAACTCTTGTTGTGGGTATGGGATAACTATTTGTCATACTTCTCCAATCTCAAAAAGATAGTATTTGTTGGATATGGTGATGCGTACCAGGCAATTGTACACCTCTATGCCAAACGCCCGTCACTGGAAATCAAAGAGTTGGTGCAAGGGACTGTCATCTACCTTAGTCGCTCAGCACTCAAGCCATTGGTGCCAGTGATGGACGAGTCCATGGTGGACTGGTACTACCAGAACTCTGTGATTTTCACCAGTAACGTCAACCCATGCTGGGTAGGTACGGCGAAGGGCGATTCAGAGGAGGCTGGGAAACGCCCGCGGAAGAAATTTGGCCGTGTATTGAAAGCATCAGTCGATGGTTTGTGGGAAGTTATCCACGAACGGTTTGACGAGGGTGTAGATTTCATTTTGGACTCGGTTCTTGAATATTCTGAATCGGAATCCTCCTAATAACAATCTTCTATGTGACTGGTGGAGAAGAGCTTCACTGCTGTTGATTTCTCCCTCTCTAGTTCTTGTTTTTCCAAAGACACTCCTTGTTTCCACTGTTCCCAACCCATCTCCCTTTTGCTTTGCATTGTGGGGACATTTCAACTCCTATTGGTCGTTTCTTTGGGTGGAAAGTCATTCGCCTCTCTTGCCTATAATCAACGACTGTACGTTCCTTTTCAAGTTGACAACGAACCGTGCTCCTCTTATCTAGTTAGTGCACATAGGTCTTTGGTATGTGCCTTCGTGGCTTTATGATTTTACTGTAGACATCCCATACGGATGTATTGGAGTCAGACAAGATGATTGAATAGTTTGAGGACTATTGCAGTTTAGGGTTACTGTCATATCTAAAAGTCATTATCTCTATTTAATTGCACACAAGGACAAACATCAAATTTTACTTTTACTTTGAATAGACGTAGTTAGACATAGCTAGGAAAACGCCGAGCAAATTGTTTTTCGAGATCGTCCAAGTCTGGCATCGAGATATCGCTTGATGTGCTGAGACGTCTGTCAGAAGTTTCCGGCGCCGTCAAATGCTGTGGTTTCTTCGGCTTAGGTGGTGGAGCTTTTTTGCTAGGTTCCGCCTTTGAATGAGCCAGGATGCGAGCTAATGATGGTGGACATGGTGGAGGAGACTGATGCTCTGCAAGCTTACCATACTTCGCAGGTGACGGTTTAGAATGCCCACCAGATATGGCCTTTCCAGGTTTAGTAGTATGCCTACTAGATGTAGACTTATCACGTTTAGAGTCGTCTGCATTGCCAGATGCATTAGTGCTGAAGGAGTGGCTGGTTCTAATAGAGTCGGAAACACCTGGTACTTTGAAGGAAGGTTGAACCTTACTTGCCAAATTTTGTTTCAGAGGAGCAACCTCATTAGAAGTCTTTCTCTTGTCGTATAACTTAGCACCTCCGCTGTCAACTTTCGGATCAAAGTCATAGTTGTCTGGCGTAGGGCGGACTTCCGTTAAAGACTCAGTGCTACTTTCATTGGAAAGATCAGTGTAGTTGATGGCAGAGATATCTTCCTGATCAGTGTACTTTCCATAACCAGAGGCAGTTTTAGGTGACTTCTTATCACGGTTACTGAATAGGAGGGCCATGCGGCGTTGAATCAGCGGCTTGCGGCGAACCTCGTCATTCTGAGGGGTTTGTTCGTCATCCTCCAACTGCTTAGCAGAAGCAATACTGGACCGCTTTTTAAGGCTAAAAGAGCCTGTTCTTTGAGAATTAGACACACTGCGGTGATTCTGAGAACCACTACGATGAGAGTGCACTGAGCCACCGGTGCTAATGCGACGCAAGCTATTCTTTATAGACTTGAATGAGCTGCCTGTATCATTGCGTGCTGCTTCTTGGTCCTTTGTACGCAAAAAGTCCAAAGTACCACGATCTAACTCACCAGAGTGACGAATGGTTGTGACTTTCTCAGAGGTGTCGTCAACCTGCTGCTTAATGAGATCTTTGAGCGAGGTAGAAGAATTTCCGTTAGTATTTAAAAGTGCAGATTTAGGGCGTGGCTTGGAAAGGAGACGGGATTTGTCAATGGACGCAAAGACATCTGTTGTAGCGTTCGTTTCTGCAGGCGATAAGTTTGAGGGAGATAACAGAGAGAACAGGGCCAAATTTGTTTGGGAAAGGGAATGATCGGCCGGAGAAAGAAAGTCTCTCTCCTGTTTAGGTTTTCTCTCTTTCAGTGAAATAGGAGCAAGTCGTTCTGACAGTTTGTTTGATCTTTCGAGAGTTAAAGATTTACCCAGCTCAATTGGTCTTTCACGATTGAAAGACTTTCCCATTTTACCAGGACGGTCAGGCATCTCAGGTGGTGGCAATTCAGAGGACTGTTTCGAGATCTTATCCAGCTGCTGGTTTTCACGGACCTCAGGATTTTCTGTCTTATAAGCTTCTTCTCTTTCACGATGGCGCACCAGATATGGTAAAACATCTGGAAGACGAGTTTCTCCAAGCATTGTGTATACTTCCTGAAGTAACTGGAGAGCAGAGGGACGACGACGAGGATCTTCACGCAAGCAGCAGCGAATAATGTTGAGCAAGCGGTTGGAATAACGAGGAGCCGGAGGAAAAGCAAGTGTATTACGGCATGCAAGGATCAGACGTTCCAAGTCAGCTAAAGTCTGGCCCGGCTGCTCGAATGGTGTCGTGTAGTAGCATAACTTATACAAGAACACACCCAATGCCCAGATATCCAGTTTGTCGTCGATTGGGAAACCACGAGACAAGTCCACCATTTCAGGCGAACGGTACTGGGGAGTGGTGTTATGCATTATATCGCTGTGCAAGCGCAGACGGCCTTGAGGGTCAGGCGGAACAGCAGCGTATGGCACTGCAGAACCAAAATCGCATAGTTTGTAATTACCATCAGCATCCACTAAAACATTTTCAATTTTTATGTCTCTGTGGAGCAACGGCGGGCGCAAGTGATGACACATGGCCACGGCAGTTGTGATAGGCGCCATTATGGCCAAGATTTCCGGCTCTGTGAGTCGGTGTTGGAGTCTTTTATTCATCAAATCGATGAGTCCATTCCCCAGACAGTATTCCATCAAGAGTAGCACCTCATACTGGGGTTCTGTGCCAGTTGAGGGCATTCGCAGTGCATGCGAGTCGATGTACAGCACAATTGGCTTATTTCCACGGAGTCTTTTCATCGCGTCTACCTCCTGGCGGAGCAACAGAAGTTGAGTTTTGTTGGGTACAACCACCCGTTTGAGACACGCCGTAGTCGAGCCACGAAAGGGCGGCAGAATCAGACATGTGTACACGTGAGCAAAGCCGCCCTGGGAAATGTACTTAAGAATGGAGATTTGGTGAGATCCAACGGTGAGCCTAGTTCCAGGTTGGTAGGTTTCAGCCATGAGAATTGATCAAGGGGGTGGGTGCAGGAGGGTGACAGAACGAAAAACAAAGATCAATTTGAAGGATTTCAAATGAAGCTGGTGGAAGAAAGGAAGGATCAAGAACGGAAATGACTGTGACGAAACTTGTGATGCAATCGTTGGAGAAAGCTCAGAGACGAATGATCTGCGCCCCGATATTTTTGGACGGCATGGTATACGCACAGAAATTTGGCGCGAGTACTGAACAATGTGTCAGGGCAATACAGGCAGAGTGGGATATAAAGTACGATTAATAGAGATTGAAGGAAGATAATGACAACAGATTGGATTTGAAAAGAAGAGATTCCATTCATTTAGACAGAAATGGTAATTAGTGTGGTTTTCCTGGGCGGTATTTGTGTGTTGCTATGAGATTCGCGGAACCACGATATCTAGTGAGGGAGAAAGAGAGAGAGAGAAAGACAGAGACAGAGAGAGACAGAGAGAGGGACAGAGAGAGAGAATTAAAAAGATTGGACGAAATGAGCCTCTCGCTGTTTTTTATTAGCATTATTTTTTTCTGTGTTGTAGTTGACGAAATTAGTGTAGGTGGGAAGGGGAATGTGTCAAATTCCAGTGTGTCAAATTCCAGCATTTAAATACCTGTCGAGTTTGGTTTTGGAGAAGACTCGCATTACACTAACAAGTCAAAATTACATACACGTCAACTTTTTGTTGCAGCGACCTTTTCATCCAGCCATTACATTTTATCACGGGAACGACAATCCGCTCAGAGGTAATGTCGCAGCTTTCAGGAGACATACCCATCAATCTTTTCTTTCTCTGTTTCTTTTTTGAATGCCCGTCTCATGTTCTATCTGTAGTTAGCTCGTTAGGTTCCTTTAGTGTGTGTTCTGTGCAGATACTCCACACTCAACTACTTAAACCTTCTCCTGCATCTGGGCTCATCACCAACCATGAAGCTTTACTTTGAAGCAGAGCCCTTCGTTAAACAGGGAGACCGTGGCTTAAAAACTCGCATCTTCAATGCCAAGCTCTCCAACTCGCCAAAGCATATTTATGCCATGGTGATTTCTACCCTCAAGTATAAGGATCATATACAAGAAATCATCAAGCGGTCGAAGATCAAAGATCTGCCGGCAATCAAGAAATTGAAGGTCAAGGACGCCATTTTGATGTTGTTGGTGCATGACTTTCTTTTTAGCCCTAAGGGACGTATTCAGCTGGGAAAACACCCGATCAAAGACGCATTTTTACTGAACAAAACTCGGCTTCAAGCTGAGCTCACTAAGTTGAAGTTGAAGCACAAAGTTACCTCTGTGGTCGACCTTCCTTTAAAGGAAGGTGTCGATGATGACGAAACACCAATCCGCTGGATCCGTGTAAACACTATCCGCATCTCTGAGAAGGACTTCTTTTCCCGGCATACATTTTTTTCTAACTTACGTCCGGTGGACTCTATTGGTGATATTACTGAGCCCGGCGTACTCTATCGCGACACTCATATTCAAAATCTATACGGAATCCATCCACGTGAAAAATTGACATCCACGGCAGCCTATCTCAACGGTGAAATCATTATTCAGGACCGTGCTTCTTGTTTCCCGGCCGAGATTCTTAATAACGATCCAGAGGATATCCACACCCAGGTGATAGATGCCTGTGCTGCTCCGGGCAACAAAACGACGCATGCTGCATCTTTTGTGGCTCAGCATGAAGATGGAGTCGTTTATGCATTTGAAAGAGATAACAACCGCGTGAAGGTATTAAAGACCATGTGTGAAAAGGCCACTGGCAAGGCTAAAAAGAGTCTTATCCATCCTACACACGCAGATTTCACCACTATAAAACCACAAGACTTCCCACAAATCACTGGACTCATCGTCGACCCATCGTGCAGTGGGTCAGGCATTTTTGGAAGAGCAATTGAAGACGCCAATGCAGAGGAACAGGCTAAAGAAGAGATCAACACCGAAAGACTTAATAAGTTGGCAGGTTTCCAATTCAAGATTATGAAACACGCCTTGTCTTTCCCTAACGCCCGTAAGGTGGTATACTCCACGTGTCTGATCCATCCCCATGAGAACGAACGAGTGGTTGTGGATCTTCTCAAGGACCCAGAAATCGAGAAGCAGGGATGGAAACTTGCCAGGCGTGATGTCGTCATTCCGTCATGGCCACGACGTGGCTGGGAACAAGAGTTCTCTTCTTTGTGTGACGGTGACGAAGAGAAATGTCTCGAGATGGCAGGAGGTTGTGTCCGCTCAGTACCTAAAGAGGATGGAGGAATCGGATTCTTTGCTGCATGCTTCGTAAAGGATAAATAGGGAGCCAATTGTTCAATATCGAAATTTTGAAAGTCAATACCGATGAAGGCTCAATACCAGCGAAAGTCAATACCAGTGGAAGTCAATCCCAGTGGGAGTCAGTCCCAATGAAATTTCAGAGGGTGCCGTAATTTTATAGTGTCGTTTCTCATTACATCTCATGTTACTCATGTTCATACATTCGTCATTATCTTTTCTACATCCGTCTAACAATGTCAGCAATGACCTCGTCGGTCGAGGAAGAACCGCCCAAGTCTGGAGTCTTGATCTTGTCCTCCAGCAAATTAGCGTCAACTGCCTCGTAAATTGTAGCAGCAGCTTCTTGGTAGCCCATGAACTCCAACATCAACGCAGTGGATCTGATGGTAGCAATAGGGTTGGAAATGCCCTTACCCTCGATGTCAGGAGCAGAACCGTGACATGGCTCACCAATAGCAAAATTGTCACCGACATTAGCAGAAGGAACAACACCCAAGGAGCCGACCAACGCAGCGGCACCGTCACTCAAAATGTCTCCGTACAAGTTAGGAGCAACAACAACGTCGAAAATCTCAGGCTCTCTGAACATCCTGTACACCATGGAGTCAACTATCTGCTCCCTGTAAGAAATCGATCCGTACTTGTCCTTGTTGGACTCCCACACCTTCTTACAAGTTTCTCTGAACAAACCGTCAGAAACAGACAAGACATTTGACTTGTGAGTGACAGTGACAGATGGCTCTGAGTGGAGAGACTTGACAGAACTGGCCTCGCGAATAGCCTGTCTCAGCAACGCGATTTCGTAGGCCATCTTAGCAATGTTCTTAGTGGCAGTTTCGGAGATTCTCTTGATGGCCTCGGCAACCTGGGTACCGTCTTCACGAGTGTACGATCTCTCCTCCTTGATGTACAAATCCTCGGTGTTCTCACGCACAATCACCATGTCAACTGGTCTACCAATGCCCTCAACTGACTTTACTGGTCTGACATTGGCGTACAAGCCCAATTTCTTTCTCAATGCCACAATTGGCGAAGAGTACCCGGCCACCTTTGTGGTTGGAGACGAAACGGCTCCGAAAAGGGCACCATCACATTCGTTCTTCAAAATGTCCACAGTCTTGTCCGGCAAGGCGGTTCCGGTCTTTTTGAACAACTCAAATCCAGCGTCTAAGTTCACAAACTCAAATTGCAAGTCGTACTTCGCTGGTAAACTTTCCAACACTGCTTTACCAGCGGGGATCACTTCTCTTCCAATACCGTCTCCAGGAATCAAACCAATCTTCAAAGTCTTGAGGGAGATGGCAGAGGAGGAAAACGCACGACGGGCCGATCTGGACAACATATTCAATGCAAATGTTTAGGAGTCTTTTTTTTTTCACCTTTTCTCCGGACTCTATTTATCTGGCAAATCAGCCTTATATGCAGATGCATGCATCATGTGTGCCGATATGACTCACTCGTTGCGGCAATCGATAGATATATACACCTACACCGCACGTTATCAGTGAGTCAGTATGGGGAAAGCATGTCACGTGATACGATGAAGTTTTCAGACAGGATTACTTTGAATAGAGTGTTCGTAAAAGGTGACAGTTATTTGCATTAAAATATTTTCAAGGTAGAAGTGAATGTTTTGGAAATTATTCCTTTTTTTGGGAAACGCCTGAGGAGTAGACAACCAGCAGCTCAAGACCCTCATGCACAATATGGCCCTGCAACTCCTCCTCGAAATCTTCCACATCTTGAGGTTCTTCCAACCATGCTTTCTCAAATGGAAGAACATTAGGAGTACCTTCAACTGGACTCAAATAGCACAAAAGTGCATACACGAGACCAGAAGAGAAGAAGCCCATGAAGAAGTTGAGGTGGTACACTTTCATAGCCCCACTAGGCACCTTATCCTCACCAGTAGTAGCACCGACGAAGCCAACAATGTTCGGCAAAATTCCGGCCAAGTAAGCAATGAGCGCTCTCCAGTTAGAGCCGATCTTATTATACATGTAGAACGACATGACAGTCTTGTCTTCTGGAGCCTTAGTGGAGTACAAGTGAGTGAGCTTCAAGTAACCTCTTCTCACGTAGTAATAATCACAGCAAATGACACCAACAATGGAGGAAAGGAAGACAGAGTATGCAGATAAGTAGGTGGTGAATTTAGAGGAACTGGACAACAAGTTCCATGGCTGCACGACCAATGCCAATAACGCACAAAGGTAGGAACCTCTTCTGATGTTCAAAAACTGGGGTAAAAGGGCAGTAACATCAGTTCCGAATGAAAGCGAATTTGCAGAAATATTAGTACCCAATTGAGCAATTGCAAAGGCAAAACTAAGGAGGAACACGCCTGCTCTGTTACCAGCAGAGTAGTTTCCCAAAAAGCCACCCAACACGTCCAAAGGAGACCACATGGTTTCTCCGTATAAGACTGTGGAAGCGGAACTGACCAAGATACCGATCAAGGAAGTAATGGAGAAACAAAGAGGGATGGACACTGTCTGAACCACGTACTTAATACTGAAGGAAGGTTTATCAGCAAAACGGGAAAAGTCAGGGGCGTTAGTAATTAAAGTGGCAAAGTTAGCCAAGGAGTTCATTGTAGATTCCACAAACGCCCACCCAAGCGTAGAACCGTGGAGCTTTGATTTTTCATGGATAACGGGACCAGCACCATGCGACTTAACAAGAGTCCAGATCAAGAAGGCCACACCAGCCACAGGCGAAATGTACGCTTTGAATGTGAACAAGTGTCTGATTTTGTGAGGAGGGAACCACAAGAAGGGGAGAGAAAACAACCAAAAAAGGAAAAATGACAAGAACTCAAAAGTAGTCAAGTTCTTGTTGGAGATGCCATTTGGCATGGTATCCTGCAAGTTCTGTCCGAAAATTGCCCGCAACATGAGACCAATACATGGACCTGCCACCATTGATTGGACGGAGTACCAAACACACGACATCACCACTCTGTTGATGACGGGCCAAATGCCGAAAAAGATACCAAACGAAGCTCTCACGGCAATAGGAAAAGAAATGTGATTCACCACACCAATTCTTGCGGAGATGGACACAAAGATACCACACAAAATGTAACCGACCCACACAGAAATCCAAGTCTGCCACCAAGTCATTCCATTCTGAACACCTGTTGCAGCAATCATCCAGGTGTTGATATTGAAAGAATCTGCAATCCAGAAAAACACAAAGTTGTACCAAGACCACTGCCTCCTTGCCGCCTCCACCGGCCTTAAATCGTAGTTATACAAATATCGCTGTGAAAGCGTAAGGTCGCCTGGCTCTTCAACTTCGATGAACCTTATAAATTTTTGCCATCTAGTCTCATTTTGCTTCTCACTTACGAAAGAATTGTCGTCTTCGACTTCGATAACTTGATCTTGCTTAGACATTTCCTAGTGAGGAGGAAAAAAATTATTACCGCCAGAAATAGTCATTTCTTTATATCTTGCTCTAGCAACGATAACCACTATCTATCTACCTGGGCAAGTATTGGTATGTCCTGCAGCAAATATGCATTATGATATAGTCTTAGGTGAAGGTCACATCTGTCTTATCGGGATTCCGAGAAGTGGCCTTGGCTCCCCACAAAATCCTGTGTCATGCATCTACAGTTTAGGAGGGAAAGAAAGGAAAAATTAAAAATCTATAAGAATAAAAAGAATACATCCCGATCTTGACGACACTAGTACTCAAGCTTTTTCAGTCGTCTTTCTTCTACTCCATGTGATTGACTAACTCCACATGGTCCTGCCCTACAAAGTGTCGCACGGCGTACGGCATGTGGTTTTTTTTTTTATTTTTTTTCACTGCCTGCTATTGAACAGATAACTAATGATCGGCGCGATTCTGGACAAACAACGGGGCGTTAGACATGGCCGGGCCGCGAAATTTCCTAGGCACAGAATCCTTGTCGTTTGATTTGTGCACGTGATTCCCTACACATTTTCATCATTCTGAGAGTGTCTCTGATTCTCTGGCTTTTGATTACTGATATCCTGTAGAAAATTCTTCCTTTACTTCGTCCTAAGATTTTGGCCTGGGATGAGAAACATACTCAGTGCGTAGCCTCACTACATAATGACATTCACTTAAGAAACATCACACCAAGAAAAAGAGAAAATAACTCAGATGGCCTCTCATTGAACCTTCTTTGCCTGTAGACAACTCCACATGGCAGTTCTTTTATCTTGCATGGCTTTACTATCAGTATTGTCCGATTCTCTCTATACTGCATACAGCACCGATAATGGCATTGCAATTATCAAGGTAAAGGTATGCAGTCTAAAACCTAAGAAATGCATAAGGAAATGATAAAGATAACGGGCAAAACGCCTTTTCTACATCTCATTTACCATCCTTACAATGTCATCTTGGAATTTTAATGAACTGATGAACTTTTGAAAAGTTCACGTGACGTCAAGGCTCACATACGGTTAATGGGGTAAAGAATGTCTACAATTGTTTGATGTAACCTGAACCAAATTGCAAATTCGTGAGCTTTGCCATTCCATCAAAGACTGTGATTTATGTTACTCCAGCCATATATTTGTTCCACTCAACGATGTAAATTGCTAGCCCTTCCATATAGACTAGATGAGGTGACCTTCCGCCACTTGGTGTGCATATAGCCTGAAAAAAAACCTTCGGGGCAAAAAAAGGTTCCACTGTTTGTATTAGAAGTCAGAAACACAAAAATGCAGAGAGCTATTTTGAACTCTGTGGCTAGAACTTCGCTTCGTATGCCTGCTAGGGCAATCAGACCCACATTGATGGCATCCACAAGACCAGTCGTGTCTTTCGGAGTCAGATTTAACTCGTCAAAGGCTGAAGAGGAATCAAAGGCACAAGACGCCGCCAAAGCTGAAAATGAGGCTAAAACAGAAGCCGAAAAGGAATCAGCCGAGCCAGCTCAACAAGAAGATCCAGTTATTGTTGAATTAAGAGAAAGCTTGCTCAAGAAGGATAAGGAATTGGCAGACATGAAGAACCACTATGCTAGAGCCGTGGCTGACTACCGTAACTTGCAAGAAACCACCAAGAAAGAGATGCAAAAGACTCGTGATTTTGCATTGCAAAAGTTCTGTAAGGACTTGTTGGAATCGTTGGATAACTTTGCCTTGGCTTTGAACTCCGTCAAAGAAGACACCTTAGAAAGCAATATTGAAGTTAAGAACTTGTTTGAGGGTGTTTCTATGACTAAGAACATTTTTGAGAAGACCTTAGAGAAGCATGGAATTGAGAAAATTGACCCAATGGGTGAGCCATTTGACCCTAATCAGCACGAAGCCACATTCGAAATTCCTCAGCCAGACAAAGAGCCAGGCACTATTTTCCACGTGCAACAGCCAGGTTACACATTGAACAAGCGTGTGTTGAGACCAGCCAAGGTGGGTTTGGTGAAGCATGTTGAGAACTGATTGCGTATGTTTCCATGTATATAGATGACGACTGAATGAAATGCGATTTGGCCGATTTCACGCTGTAGTTTCTGGGAGTCATGTTTCTTGTTGCTATTGATTGGTTATTTACTCTTTCTCTTTTGTTTTTGCTGGTTTGATGAAAACAGAAAAAATAGGAACATTTGGTTGATTCCTCTGGCAGATCTTGATGCTCGGTCAATGTGCTGCACCTATTGTGCCGGTTCTGGCGCGATTTGGCCGAGCCCTACCGCCGAGCCGTTACGCAGCTCGTGCGCCTTTCCCAATCTTTCGCCCCATTCCTTCGCATGCATTGTTCGCACATTTCGTTTGGTCCCGCATGTGGTGTTCTCGCTTGTGCGCGCTTTCTTAGTCCTTTACCATTCCCAGCCCTGTGATTTGTAGATTGCCATTACTACAAGCCTTGATGTTCCGAACTAATGTATTGAGTTCCATCTTGGAGTCACATGTTATAGCCTGGCAGTCTGGCACCACAAAGCCAATTATAGACAATATGCTCTTCTCCAGGACAATGGGACCCTTATTGGCCAGAGCCATCCGCGGTCCAGATTCACCTTTCCTACGCGGTCGGTTCTATCAGCAGCATCGGACATTCTCTGTCACGATACCTAGGAGATTTCAGCTTCCAGAGAACTACAAACCAAATTCTCGTTTAGTACAAAAACTCCCATTTTCTAAGGCCTGTTCAATATGGTGGAACTCACTCAAACCAAGCAGGTTGCAAGATCTTCAGGCTCGGCTAATTGAACATCTGTTTCCAAAGGATTTACCAGAGAACCAGGGCGTGGATCGTGAATTCAAAAAAGTGCCGTATGATAATTCAGGAAATTACATCAATGAAGTCTGTTTTGTCGTCCAAAACGATCCGTCTTATGATACAAAACACGTGGTTGTCATCCACGGATACGGAGCTTCTCTCGGTTGTTTTGCTCGGAATTTTCACCTTGTCAACCGTTTCAAAGGCCAAGGTCATAACTACAAGGTCCACTTTCTAGACAATCTTTCCTTTGGCTTGTCTTCAAACCCCAAGGCTCCAAGTGTTAATTATTTTAAGCCAATTCCTCAGGTCAACCACGTGAAAATCCAAGATTCAAAACCCACCGACCCAAAAACCTTGTACAAGAAATATTATAAACTAGTGGACAGCTTTGACATCAACACAGAGAATTTGAAGAAACTGAAAGAATTGCTTCCTGTTCTTAACGATATTGAACTGTACTATATTGATGCAATTGACGGTTGGCGCAAATCTTCAAAGATTGAGAAAATGGACTATTTGATTGGCCATTCTTTTGGTGGTTATTGGTCTGGCTCTTATGCTGCTCGCTATCCAAACAACGTAAAGAATTTACTTCTTCTTAGTCCTGTTGGAGTGGAGCGTGGTGCCCACGCTACTACTTGCCCTATTAGTGAGAAGACCGAAAACCTTCAACCATCGCTAGATCCAACATCTTATCTGTTTTTGAGTAGATTTCCAATTCTTTCTGATAAACAGATCCGCTCGTGGTATTATATTCAACCATACCTACCTCGCCTTCTCAAATTCATGGGGCCATGGGGTGTTTCTAGCTACTACAACATGTGGTACTCTAAGCTTTTCGCTATTAACAAAGTTATTAGGAAACTCGGCGGTCCTAGAGTATTTTCGAGTTATAACGAATTGAAGTATGGAACAAACACAGAGTGTCGCTTGTTGATTGATTATCTATACAATTCCATTACCAACGGAACGGTATCTGACATCCATATTAAGTACGTGCTCACTCCTGCCACCACCAGCAGAGTGCCGCTCTACGACAAGATTTTAGGGGTTGAAAAGGACAAGTTGGCCCGCTTCAATGTGCACGTGATATATGGCCAGTACGACTTTATGAATATAGAAGCAGGAGAAAAATTGGTCAAGGAAATTAATGAGCTTGTGGGCTCAGATCATGCTGAACTTCACCTTGTGCCTGAAGGTGGACATAATCTTTACATGCAGAACCCCTTCGATACTAATGATTTGTTAGAGAAGATCATTACGCAGTAAAGCTTATTTATTATAATTATTTATTCATCTTTAGTTTTTTTTTCTTTTTCTTTTTTCTCTTGCTCTTTGGGTTTTGCCTCCATAGTAAATAATCTCGTGCTATACTTTTTGACGGTTGATCCGGAACATGTCAAATACATAATTTTTGTTTCTTATGTCGCCTGCGCTATTGTTAAGGTCGATCGAATGACATGGATAAACAGCTAAATATAGAAATAAAAGAGAAAATTTCTTCTGTATCTAGTTTAATTTCATCCGGTTCCGCTGATCGTTCAGCTTCTTTTATCTACATTCAGAACATATGTCTTCTACGCTGTTCCCCACAATACACTCGTGGTTGGTCACGTGACAAAAACAATAAGACGATCTATTTCATGTCAAGTACTTTGTGATAATAAGAACCTTTTTTTTATTAGAATTCATTCCAAGAAGGTCCTCAGCACCAAAATCTCTCTATTCAATTGCTGGAAGAACTCTACGTGGCCATTTACTTACAAGGATTGATTTGGCCCAAGTTCATCTATTGATAAGGCAAGCGGGAGTATAATTTCTCCAATTTTTGACCTGGAACTTAGAATTTCTCCTATTTGAACAACTATATAGGATCTTTTCCTAAATCAAGGAAGACAAGAAAAGAACAACATTCATCTCCTGGTCATTCAAGAAACCAGGAATAGGATCCAGAGAAGGTATTAATAAACTACGGACCCACTGCATTAGTCTTCAGGACACCATACCTTGGGCACAGTTTGAACCCACGTCATTTTAGATACTTTCTTCCATTTCTAAGGACCTCTGACACATTGCTGCTACATACTTGTGTTGATATAACTGCGTGTTATTTGTTACATTGAATTTGCATTTGTGAAGTTACAATTCGACTATCAGCTGATTGGTCGCCTCAGCTTTCACTTCCTTAACTCTCTCCTGAATTTTTGGCACTTTGACATCCTCACTGCTACAGTTCTTACCTCATTGCCGCAGATCTGACCATTTGTTTGAGTTCAGGTCATCCAACTGTCTCTTCAAGCTTAGCATAGATAAAGCCGTCTCTTCGGGTCTAACACTGACAATTCCTTCTCTTTTGCGTCGTGCTGACTGCTAGCAACTTCTCCTTTGCATCTAATTGTCATGGCTGATCGTCAACTCCGCCGTCCGCCGCTCATCTCAATCCCCCTGTCACAGTCTCTTAGAAGCATAGAACCGCTTCGAGATTATCCCGAATATGGAAGCATCAGCCCTACGACAACAACAACAGAGCCTAGCTTTGATTGGTCGGCGTATCTACTGTATTATTTGCCTGCGTTTCGGTGGGCTCCAAATTATGATTCGAAAAACCTTGCTGGTGATTTTATTGCCGGAATACTGTTGGCTAGTTTTCAAGTGCCATTGGTAATGTCTCTTGCCACACTGCTTGCCCATCTTCCAGCCATGGCTGGTCTCTATTCGGCAGTGGCGGCGGCCCTTGTGTACGCATTCTTCGGCGGTGTCCCTACCTTAATAGTTGGACCTCTGCCATCGACAGCAGTTCTTTACGGTCAAACTGTGGAAGCGTTTGCTCACCGATCGAAATTCGCTGACTTTCTGGCACTGGATGTCAGTGCATCTATTTCTGTAGGCGCAGCAGCTGTTCTCTTGGCTGCGGGCCTTTTTCGGTGGGGTTTCCTAGACAACGTTCTTCTGCGGGCATTATTGAAAGGCTTCATAGGTGCCATGGGTGTTATCATGGTCGTGAATGGTCTCGCTACACAAATGGGGCTCGAGGAACTTATGCTCAAGTTTCCTCATCAAACTCCCTTAGACAAAGTAATATTCGCAGTCACCCACGCAAAAGAGGCCCACCATCTCACTGTTTTGGTGTCAGTGATTACGTTGACTTCTGTTCTTGTGGTGCGGCACTTGAAAGGTATCGCCCAACGTCGATTTCGTGCTGCGGTTTACTTTCCTGAGCTTTTGGCCATGGTGGTTATCGCTACCGTATTGCTGGCCCATTTTCAGTGGAATGACCTTGGAGTCGCTGTGGTTGGTGATTTGACGGGCAATGGTGCTGGTACTAGGTGGCTTAGCCCACTTCTGCACTCTCACTGGCCGCTTCTCCGAGCGACCTTTTCAACGTCTTTGTTGTGTGCGCTCCTAGGGTTTTTTGATTCCACTACTGCCACTAAAGCATTGGCTTCACCGGGCGTATCATCCAACCGGGAGCTCGTGGCGTTAGGCATCGGAAACGCTGTCATCTCAGCTTTTGGAGGGCTCCCTTCCTTTGGTGCTTTAGGTCGCTCGAAAGTTAACATGATTGCTGGTGCTCGTACCCCCCTTGCCCTGGTAGTTATGGCGGTCGCTGTTCTTGCTGCCACTCGCTATGCATTGCCATATTTGTACTACTTGCCGTCGTGCGTGCTTTCCCTAACCACCACCATCATCGGTCTTGCCGTTTTAGAAGAAGTCCCTCCAGATGTGGCATTTTTCATTCGTATTGGAGGCTATTCTGATGTGATGGTTTTGGTGGCAGTCTTTTGTGCTACACTTTTCTGGAGTGTTGAGGCAGGTGTCATCTTAGGAATCGTGCTAGCAGTTGTTCGTGTCATAAAGCAAGGCAGTCGCCTGCGAATCCACATTTTGGGCCGTATTCCACATACATGGGCATTTAGAAATGCCGACGAGCTTATTGAGGAGAGCTTTGGACAGTCCCCTGTAGCATCCGCGGTTACTTCACCAGCGCTTGTGGCTGAGATCCAGCAGATTGAAGGTGTCCTCATTATTAAGATTCCAGAACCGTTGAACTTTGTAAATCTGGGTGACTTACGTTCTCGGCTTGCCCGTATTGAACGCTTCGGTACTCTTCTGGTGCACCCATCACAGCCACCCCTGGCAGGGTTCGATCCCACAGCGACCCGTCTCATCATTTTTGATTGCAAAGGCATGTCGTCGATTGATGCCTCGGCTACACGAATTCTTCTTGATATTGTCAAGGAATATACTAAGGGGAACCGTGTATGCGTTTGTTTCTCAAGAGTGCCGACAGATCCGGGTTTAAGACGGAGATTATTAAGTCTGGGTATTGTGGAGGCAGTCAACGAAAGTGCAAGGCATTTCTACGCCAGTCGGTCACTCCTTCGTATTAACGCTCCCCCGCAGGTTAACTTGTCGGCCAAGCTTGGTGATGGGTTCTTTTTGAATATTGAGGAGGCGTTGCGGGCGTTTGAGATTGATGTGTGAGTGTCCAGCATCACGGTACGTGTATGGAATAAGATCAGGTATCCCAAGAATTGCCGGCAGACGACAACGAATGATCACAGAAAGCTATGTGTGAAACAGCTGGTGCAACTGCTACGAACACTATGTGTTAAACAGCTGGTTCTGCTGCTACGATGCAACAAGTAGAATGGTTTCAGGCTCTATAATGACCATAAACCAAATACCAACCAACATAAAGCACGACGTTACTTTTCGATTGGGCTAAGCATCAAATTTCAATCGATACGAAAATTGTCACTGCTAGAAAGATCGACTATTCTCGACAGAGTAACCTGAAAAAGAATGTACAACGCAACAATCCTTAGTGATCAAATGAGCCATATCAAATCTCACTAGTCAATTACTGGACAAAAGCATGAAAGGTATGGTGACAGGGAACGGTAAGAGAGAATATTGTGAGACACATTATTGTACAAGTGACGAAAATATTGAGATCGCCAATAACTTAAGGGACGCATACTCTGAGCTAATCTTCAAATGTCGCATGCTACTAGAACAGAAATATTAGAACAAAAATGGGTCTCTCGCTATTGTACTGATAGCCTCGGAGCACTTGGAGCACTGGCACTAACCAAACTTATGAGCCCATACAATCACAAGCTAGACAAAAAGGAAGTAGAATGATGTTCGTCTAATAAAGAGAAATAAAAAAAAAAAAAAAAAGCTTATCGCACAGATTTCGCCCAAAAACAAACGGGTCTTTCAGTTGCTCCTACAGACCCAATCGGTCGCACTATCTTTTGTGGGGTCTTGGTCAGGTTTTTTGCGCGGCATGTAGCCAATTATCATCACCAGGCTTTTTTTTTTTTCTTGCCGTCGTTTCATTTGCAACTTCCTACTTGTTTAGCTTGGCTTCCTTATTGTGTTCGCTTCATCTTATTCTGTTTGTTTTCTATATTTGACCGTTTGCACCATTTTCCCCTCGCCTTACTTGAACCAGCTCTCACATCATGTTGCGTTTTCCCACACGGGCAGTCCGAAGCCGAACTTTGGCTCAAAACTATTCGACACTGACAATCGTTTATGATAAGTATAAGTTCTATGATCTTGTGTTAGAAACCAAGGGACATCCTAGACAACCAAAGGAGAAGGACGATGATCCTAACTCCATTCACAAGTTATCTGCAGAGGAAAAGATTGCTCGAGTTTTTGGAGGAAGAATCAAGGGAGAAGAGAGACGAAGCTCAAGCCGTATGAATGTGGGTGAACCACGCGTTATTGCCGGAGTTAAAGTCCCAGCGAAACCCTTAGAACCAGATAACTGCTGCATGAGTGGATGCATCAACTGTGTATGGGAAATGTATAATGACGATGTCAAGGATTGGAACGCCAAGCGCCAGGAGGCAGCCTCGAAGTTGAAAGCTCGTGGGGGAGTTTGGCCTGCTGATTTCCATCCACCATTGAAATACCTCGGTCCAGAAAACTTGCCCGAGTCCGTGCGCCCTCGTTTGAAGCACGTAAATCAACACGAGGAAGAATGGGGCAACGTTCCTGTTACCATCCGTGTATTTGCAGAATTGGAGAGAAAAAAGAAACTTCAGCGCCAGCAGCGCCAACAACGCCAACAGCGGGAGAAACTCAACCAAGGGAACTGGCTGTCTAGTAACAAGAGTAATGCCGGTGCAAGAATGGAGACATAGCTCTTCAGATGTCTCCTTAACTGACGCGGTATCAATCAATCGCGGGCAAAGAAAATCATGAACAGCTTATATTTACCCCATCAGCGGCCCCAATAGCGCCAGCTCTGCCGTTATGGACGTGTCGGTATCAAGCGATACATCACAAGATACCTCTACTGATGTCTCTACTGATGTCTCTAATGATGTCTCCAATGATGTCTCCAATGATGTCTCTAATGATGTCTCTATCATCTGGTTCTATTGGTGCTCTGCGACGACGTGTCATGACAATCGTCCCCTGTTTTATTCTTTCCTACAGCATTTTGCACATTTATTTATTCATCCACTGCCTATTCATCCAAATCGACACCCTTGCTCTTGTAGAACGCTTTGGCCTCGTCAATTTGTTGTAACAATTCCTTGTAGCTCTTCTCCTTGTCCTTGAAGGTCAAAACACCCCAACCCAAAGTACCCAAAGCATAGGAGCCAAAACTGACTAATGCCCAAAATGGCAAGTATGGCAAGATTTCGTCATGGAAAAATTGTCCCGTTGGAATCACGCCCGCGTATAAGGCAAAGTACAATGCGCAAGCAAAGTTCAATGCAACAAATGTTTCGGTGGCTTTCGTCATAGTTTGCTGGGAAAGGCTAGAAAAGTTACGTGTTTAGTTTGCTTGTGTTTGGCGTGCATATAGTCCGCGAGTCCTTCCATAGAGGAGGGTATATACTCTACAGGGCCAGACAAAACAAGAGAAGAGATAAAAATATGGAATGAAAATGAAAAGAAAGTAAAGAATATGTATTAAAGAATGTCTGATTTCTCATTGAGAGAATCTTGTTTTATCAAGCCAACAAGCGCATTGAGCTTAGCTGCCGTAGCCTCGTCCACCTGTTTGATACGAGAAAAAACAGACTCCTCATTGACGGTTGTAGAATCGATTACATCGTCATCGATATCGTTTTCATCATTGTCGTTCTCATCTTCACCATCATCACCCTTCTCATTCACGTGCGTTTCGTCATATTCCTCGTCGTCGGCCATATCAACGTCTTGTTTATGTGCGTCGCTTTTCTCCGTGTAATCTGTGTCCAAGATTTTGTTGACTTTCTCCGCCTCAATGGGTTGGTCTCTTTGGAGTTCGCGTAATTTGTACCTAATGATCCGGCGAATTGTCTCCAATACCTGTCGCTTGATCCACCCATCTTGAGGATCTACCGTATCTCTAAAGAATTCCGACGACGCCTGAGTTCGTTCTATCAATGCCAACACATCAGAGTCCATGATGTCTCCAATTTGGTAATTGATGGCTTTGGGAAGTTTCGTGCCTGTGAAGAGAAGATTCTCTGATACCAGGATATCGGAGTTTGGACTCGTTAGTTTGATTGTATTGGGCACAATCCGCACATTTGAATCATTTTTCTCTGCTCTGGTACTGAGTCTTTGTAACCGGAAATACTCACTTTGATACATCCAAAATGACTTGTCGTCCTTTGGATTCACTCCAAGCTTCACATTACAAAACCGCCAAGGTCCATTTTTGTAGCAGTAAGAAACATATGGTAAAGCTTCCTTTACCGCCGTCTGGAGATGTTCAGGTGTCACATCAACTAGCAGTTTCCGTAGCCAAATAGGCTTTATTTCAAATAATCGCCTTAAATATTGAATACAGTCAAAGAGCTTCTTGTCTGAGTATTCCTGAGATAAATCGGATTTCAAAAGCCAATTATATTTCTTCACAATTTCCGGATAAGGCTCCTGTGGCACTGTATCACCATGGAAATCCACGGTGTTTGTAAATAACTTCTTGCTGTCTGATTTCATCACCACCTTGACGTTTCCTTTGTCATCTCGAACTGTCACCGTGTACGGACTCTTTTGGTACTTGAAATCAAATGGAAATCTAATTCCGCTGAAGTTGGGCGGTGGTATTAGATGGTGGTCTCTGTTCTCGTACACCTTGCTATCCTTGAATTCATCCTTAACGTTCAACGTTTCTTGGTAATACTTTTTCATGTCATTGAAGTCCATGACGTCCAAAACATTGTGCTTGAATTCCTGTACTCGAGTGTTGTTTTTGGTAGACATTTGGAAATCGGCGATGGCCCGGAATGTGTAGTTTTTGTTGATAATAGCAACGGGCTCCATTTTGTATGGGACCTTATTTTGTTTAGAACTAAGCTCAATAAGTTCTCGGATGGTATATTTGTTTGGATTCTCGTAGTAATCCGCAGGTAAACTCGCCTTGGGCACCGACACTTTAAGCAAGATCTTTTCCCGTCTATTGAGCAGCGCTTGGATTGGATGATGAAAAGGATCATCACGTAATCTTAGTTGTAAGTTTCTATCATCCACAGAGTGGCTGCTTGGTTGGATTGGCAGCTGGCGAAACTGAGAGTCGAGGGCTATTTTGATTCTTTCCTGGCCTCCTAACATAGAGATAGCCTTATCAGTATTCTTCACTATGAGAGGCAATTCCACTGAGGCAACATGAGACACATCAAGTGGGTACTTTTTAGCTTGTTCTCGTGACATTAAAGATAAAAAAAAAGAGTGTGTGATGAATTGAATATTCTCTGTATTTGCGGAGATGTGAGTTACCATGGAGCCATGGTGCGCAAAAAAATGCCTTCAGCCAGATTCGAACTGACGATCTCCTCATTACTAGTGAGGTGCCTTACCAACTTGGCCATAAAGGCTTATTTGCTTCTAGGAAAAGAAGAAGTTGCTATGTCAAAGAGAAAATGAACATTATTATGCTTAGTTTAACTTAACAAGTATTGTTGGCATCTGAACGATTATTTTATGCAATCTTGGCACCTAGATCTCACTTTGCAACTTGGGAAAGAAATCCGTGGCGGCATTTTCTATCCGGATCTCCGAAGGTCACATGCACTTCGACCCCAGATAATCCTGCGCGGCTAATGTCTACCGAATAACGGGCAGTATCCATAGATGTTCCGAGGATAAGCGAAAAACCAACAGTTTGCTAAATCTTCGGGATACAAGCGTAGATAACCGGAACCCGTTAGGTCCGTGGATGCGAGTGAGAAGCACAATGTACATGTTAATTAAAGCTACCCCATATTGTAGCGACATTTGTGCGACATTTCGAAGTAAGCCACAGTCCTATACTAAGAGTCAGATCAATAGGTTGTATGGCAAACGAAATAGAGGAAAAAAGTGTGTAGATACAATTGCAAAAGACAAAGATCGGTATCTCTTCTGGAAGTCACAATGGCATTGGATCCGAAAAATAAAAGAAATAATCAAGTGAAAAAAAAAAAAAATATCTCCAGAGAACGTGCCGAAAGTCCGACTGTGAGACTCTAAGCCCCAGTGCGCACTGTGATTGGCGGATCCTCCGGTTTCTGCACTAATACCGCGGACAAATCCACCAACGTATATATAAGGGTACACTGTTTCCCGCGGCGTCCGCACTTTTTTCTGGTTTCCCTCCAGTGCATATATATTCATTATGTTCAAAGTTGCCAGCAGATCATTCTCATCCTCGCCTTCCGCCGCCTACAAGGTTGCCGTTTTGGGTGCCGGTGGAGGAATTGGTCAACCATTGTCCCTTTTGTTGAAGTTGAACCACAAGGTGACCGACTTGGCCCTTTACGACTTGAGAGGTGCCCCAGGTGTCGCCGCCGACGTTTCTCACGTTCCAACCAACTCCACTGTTAAGGGATACGAACCAGAAAACTTGGAGCAAGCTTTGTCCGGTGCTGATGTTGTTGTCATTCCAGCCGGTGTTCCAAGAAAGCCAGGTATGACCAGAGACGACTTGTTCAACACCAACGCTTCTATTGTCAGAGACTTGGCTAAGGCTTGTGCTGACCACGCTCCAAACGCTGCCGTCTGTATCATCTCCAACCCAGTCAACTCTACTGTCCCAATTGTTGCTGAGGTGTTCAAGTCTAAGGGTGTCTACAACCCAAAGAAGTTGTTCGGTGTTACCACTTTGGATGTTTTGAGAGCTTCTAGATTTGTTTCTGAAGTTGCCGGTACCAACCCAGTCAACGAAAAGGTTACTGTTGTCGGTGGTCACTCTGGTATCACCATTGTCCCATTGTTGTCTCAAACCGTCCACAAGGACTTGCCAACTGAGACCAGAGACGCTTTGATCCACAGAATCCAATTCGGTGGTGACGAGGTTGTCCAAGCCAAGAACGGAGCTGGTTCCGCTACCTTGTCCATGGCCCAAGCCGGTGCTAGATTTGCCGGTTCCGTCTTGAACGGTTTGGCAGGTGAGAAGGACATTGTTGAGCCAACTTTCGTTGACTCTCCATTGTTCAAGGACGAGGGTGTTGAATTCTTCTCTTCCAAGGTCACCTTGGGTGTTGACGGTGTCAAGACTATCCACTCATTGGGTGAGTTGTCTTCTCACGAGGAGGAATTGGTCCAAAAGGCCAAGGAGACCTTGATCACCAACATCAAGAAGGGTGTTGAATTTGTCAAGCAAAACCCATAAGCAACGACGAAATGTATTTATGTGAATAAGAGGAAATTACATTGGAATTGGTTGTAAGCATTAGATAGCTAATTAATTGTACGGCCTAATAAACGGGATGTACTGGTGTCAATATGGCTAATTTTCCTGATCGGGTAATGTTTCTGAGAAATTTTTCAGTTCTAGTTTTCTTGTGAAATAAATAGCTGTCAAGTATTGACGCTATTTTTAACGTTATGCATGATATGCCTATGCAAGAGGGAGTTCAAGAGAAAAAGTGGCATATTGCTGGTTTGGCACAAGATCTTCTTCTAGGTTTTCACATTTCCTAGATCGTTCATCCTCGGAGATGAAACCGTTTGATGTCTTCAAAATTTCAGGAGACATTTATCCTGTAGCCGCTGGTTTTTGTCCGATCTGTGGAGGCTGTCGCATTTCCTCTTAAATGGCTACCGCGCCCCGGATCTCGCAAGTGCGATGGGTCATTTGCATGAACGTGGAAGAGGCGCATTCGTAATTGGCTGTCTTGCTGCAACTCATGCCAACGTCATTCGGTGAAATCCTTCAATGGTAGAAATTGAACTCTCGACAATTATGACATCATTTTTATGTGTATAATCTGTAGCCATATTGAACAATCAGACAATGTGCACTACTTTCAATGATATAGTTGAAGTGGGCCAAGCCCCAAGAAAATGCTTAATGGAAGATATAATGCAACACCACGTTGATTCAGCTGTAGATCTTAATGATGTGATTATTTGGGATTAAAGGGTTTCCCTCTTTTGTGCTAAATCATATATATTCGTTTTTTTCTTCTTCCCCTTCTACTTAATTGCTCGTGGTGGTGCTATGCAAAACGGAAATGGCCATTAAGGTAGCGGGGGCTGCCGGCCGAGACCCGTGCGTCAAGTTAAGAAAAACAACGCGTCGCGTAGTGCGAGCCCTGGTTGGCCCAGACAGCTTACAAAGAAACGGTTGCTTGAACCTCTCAGGCTAACAGTCGATCATTATGAAAACAGCCTAAGTCATCTAAGAAATGTTGCAAAAAACTTAATAAGTGAAGAACCAAAACAAATCTCTGCATGTCTTAGAATACCATTCTATTGTTTCATTCTAATTGGTTTTTTTTTGACTTGTAAATGTTTCAGTGCGCGCGCTATGCATGGAAAAATTCCCAGGCGGAGCCAGCAACGAATTAGGATATAATCCTGCCAGTTGCCCGCTCGGACACCTAAGGTGAGTGTTCGAAAAAAAGGAAGAAAAATATAAACAAAACAGATTAAAAATCACTCAACAATAACTTCCACTCCATTCCACAACTTCGACCAACAGAGCTTGAGGTATCTATTCGACTCCCCTTCCGTTGTTGCTCGTTTTCCTGTTCCGGCCAGCTGTCCACCCGTACATCTGCCACTCCTGCCTCGTTCTTGTCATGGACCCATGGACAGGTTTCTTATGAGCTCGCCCACCCAGGTGTCCAAACCCTTTCTCGGCTCAGATCTTCCGATGGAAAATAATGACCACCTTGGCGAAAACGACATCGCCGCCAGCCCTGTCTATGACGATTTAGACTTTGCTGCAGACCTCCCTGATTTTTACTACGACCATGCCTTAACGCTCAACGGCCATGAGTCGCCTCCTGATGATCACCATGGCTTTGACCTCGCACCAACGGCACCCCAGCATCTCCTGGCTCCTTTTTCACTTACCCCTTCTTCTCGCATGCCCTTCGGGCACCTGCGTAACGTTTCTTTGGATGACGCCAACTATCGCCCACCCCGCGGCCACCGCCATACGGTACTGGTCCTGGCCGATCCTCCTTCTGGAATGTTTGCACATCTGACATCTCTGTCTACTCTTTATCTGGACCTGGTCCCTGCACTCCTGCTGCTGGTGAGTAATCCGCTGCTTCTAGACCTGCCATACGGGCCTCCTCATACTACGCCGGGTCGGCGAAATAAGCTGGCCTCGGTGCTGTCACATTCTCACACAACGCCACTTCGAGCTGCGCCTCCAGCATGGGCGGGCACTAGCGTTTCTCCAGCGGCCAAGGTTGGGAAGACTCCTGCCAGAACCCATCGTAGAACTCGACTGAAGGCGACGGAGCCTCTGTCGAGTCAGTTGTTGGCTACCATAGCCAATATGAAACTGTCTGCTCTCCAGCAGAGCCCATTCGATGCAACATTTGTTTCTCCAAAACTCGATGATTACCTGGACTACGATCATACCCCTCTAGCTACTCCGGCCCGGAATGGTCCATCTGCGCTGTACTTCACACCGCTCTCGCATTTTGGTGGACATTTGGATCCCGCATACCTGGCTGCTTCTCAGCCAAGTCTTCGCCGTAACGACACTTTGGACTCTATCAACATCGAGGACCAAGAAGACGATGCATGCAAACAGTTACGCAAGGCAAAGTCCTATACTACATTCCCGGATCCGATTAAATCTGGTCGTCCTTCCCAGCTGCGCCCGCCACTGTATACGGACCAGTCTCGCGTGTTCAAAAAATCTGCATCCATCGATCTCCTTCTGCCGGAGTTGATGTCCCGCTCGCGCACATCTGCATTGAAATCATACCCAGCATCGATCGATCTCGCATCTATCACAAATTCGACTCCGCCTGATCAGCCCGCCTCGGGTCTCATGCCTCCGGTTTCGGCGTCTCGCTCCACTACCAGCATCCAAAATCTTGCTCGGGGTCCTCCCATGTCCACCGTGTTGGAAAAACCACAGCTGCATGCTACTCATACCACCTACCCCACTGCATCTCAAATACATCAAACTTCAGCGACAGAGGAAATCGCGAAGTTTGCTGAAAGTATTCTCAATTCTGACTCTAAACGGCCTATAATTGTCCAGGCCAATGCGGAAGATAACTACGACCCTAAAAAGAAGCACAAGTGTCCGTTGTGTCTTGCGCGTTTCCAGCGGCCCGAACACGTTAAACGTCACTTGAAAAGTCATTCCACAGAGAAGCCATTCCAGTGTGATATGCCCGACTGTGGCCGTCGTTTCAACCGGAAAGACAATCTCAAAGCGCATCTTAAAAAGATCCATGGTAAGTCCACATGACCTTCTGTGCCATTTTGTTTTTGATTCAAATTCCACTTGTTTCTAATGTTTCTTTTTCTTCATCGGCCTTTTGCCAAATGCATCCTAAAGTTTGTTTACTTTATTGTTTCTTCTCTTGTTGTCTATCGAGGCTTACTTCGGTCTGACATTCACAACAAGTACATAGCTGTATAGAAAGAAGATTTCAAAGTACAAATTGTAGATTTTTATTATTGAAGCAAAAATAAAATAAATCAATTTTCACAAGGCCGTTCAACAAATTTAATACATAAAACAAAGAAACGCTTCTTCTTTTTCCTGGTCACCGATTCTAATTATACCAGATTTGATTCTCTAAGCATCAAATGGATATTTTCTAACAACTTCATCAACAGCCTTACAGTATGCTTCAATGTTGGAGTCGTTCAAACCTGCAACATTTACCCTTCCATCAAAAGTACCGTACACATGGTGTTCCTCAATCAACTTCTCAACTTGCAATGGAGTCAATCCAGTGTACCAGAACAAACCGTTCTGACTGACAATAGGCTCCCAGTTACCAGGAGTGTTCATTTCTCTGAACTTGTCTAAAACTTTTTGACGGACACCCTTGAGTCTTTTAGTGACATCCTGTACATCTTGGGCCCATTGGTCTTGCAATTGTTCCTGAACAATTGTAGCGACTCTGGCACCAAAAGCTGGGGCAAAAGAAAATTCGTGTCTAACGATAGACACCAAAGATGCAAAGATGTTGGGCTTGGAGTCCCTGTCGATAGTACGAACGTGCACACATCCTGCTCTCTCAGAGTACAATCCCAAGTTCTTAGAGAAAGATTGACAGGCAATAAATTCAAATCCTCTGTTGTACGCCTCTCTGATGGCCCAAGCATCTTCATCGACGTTTCCGCTAGAGAATCCCTGGTAAGCAATGTCAAACAATGGGAAGATATTCCTCTCACGCACAAGGTCAAAGATCTGAAGCCATTGTTCCCGGGTGTAGTCACATCCGGTTGGGTTGTGGCAAACCGCTTGCAAAATGAACACAGACTTCTCTGGAGCGGCCTTTAAAGTGGAGATGGTAGATTCAAAGTCAACACCGTGGGTTTTTGGGTCGTAGTAACGGTATGTGTGGTACTTTCCACCGACGTGCTCAACCATACCTTGGTAGTTACTCCAACTTGGAGAACCGACGAAGAAATCAGTAAAACCAACATGGGTTAGGAAGGCAAGAGCCAAGTGCAATGCACCGGAGCCTGAAATGGCCTGGATAGACAAAACGTCGTCGTGGTTCTGTCCGAAAATGGTCTTTTGTGCTGCACTAACAAATTCTGGAATACCGGCCATCAGAGTGTAGCAGTGGCCCGGATCATTATTGGCCATGATAGCCTTGGCTTGCTTAACACATGGAAATACGTAGTTTTGATCACCTTCTTCAGTTTTGTATACACCAACACTCACGTCAATCTTGTTTGGTGTGGGGTCATTTTTGAAAGCAGTCATGATCTTGAGAATAGGATCAGAGGGAATGTCCTCAAGCTGTGAGAAATATGAAGAAGCAGTCATGATACGCCAGAGTTTTAACAGAAAAACAAAGGTACACTTGGGAAGTGATTCGTAAAAATAAAATAAAGGGAAATAAAAAAAATGTGTACTACTTTATATACATATTTTTCAGAGACCTGCACCTCGGGCTATATCGACGTCTTTCTCCGCTAACGGAGCTGTTTCCGCCAATAACCACCAATAACCGAGATGACGCATTCTACTCCTGAAGGATAGACAGGGACAAGTCCATCAACAGGGCATATGAGTCACCAGAATAACCTTCGGTAAATTTAATAGCTGCGGCTGCTAAAAACTTCGTATTATTTTTAAGGATGCCTAGAGCCGGAGTTTGTGCTGCGCTTGCTCCTGCCTGTTGGAGTTGCCTAAGAAATGCAATGAGCGGTATCAACAAGCGAGTGTCCACTGGTGAGAACATTGGTGCAACATCTGTCACGGAGTAATTCTGCAAGAAGCATGCGATACTTTTGATTTGCTCAAGTAAAATTTGCGCTTCCACGCTTCCCTCAGTAGTTAGCGCATAAGATAGAAGCTTCACATGGAGGCCATTGAAAGGCATACGGGAAGTACAGAGTCCTTGTAGAATAAGTAATTTTACCTCCTTAGCCTGTGGCTCATCTGAATTTGCAACCAATTCCCATAATTCCATGGACTGTCTTAGGTTTTTGCCCGCCATGACCTGGAGAAGTTTGCGGAGGAACTTGAAAAATATCGCAGCGATTTCTTGGTAATACTTGCTGTTGTCTAAGATCACTTTGGTAGCTCTTACCAAATGGGGTATGTTCTGGTTGTCTAGAACATAATCCACTGTTTCGGTGCATATGGTATTTCTTAAAAGATGCATTGCCTGGTATTGCACCACATCACCGAAGTTTGTCTGAAGCAAATGGCTCAAGACACTCTTGGTGGAGGAAACCCGGTCAAACGCCTTGAGAAGTTTCTGCTCGCTTTCTTTATTGCTGACACAGTTTCCAAGAGAGATTGCTGCTGCTGCAAGTACATATTGGTCAGAATTAGTAGATTCCACAATATGGACGTTTTCTTCTAATGCCAGCCAGTTATCGTAGCTCGGATAAGACGAAACATTTCCCCATGCGGAAAATAGTCTCCTCTTGATATGAGCGACATCCTTGAAATCTGGAGCCACCTGTTCCAAGAGGCTCTGTAGGGCAGGGACAAATGACACGTTTTGCCTGTCATCGACATTGGTTGCATTGAAGAGTAGAAGTGATAATGCCATCCAGTATTCCTCTTTCTCTTCATCTGTTTCTAGAAGATGTGATTGGGCTGTTGTCATGCAGATGTGGTGTATATCTTCGTTCGTAATAAGGTTCCCACAGTTAGTAGATAAGGAAGCCAAAACCTCGAATCTCTGGACCAACTCATCAATTTCTGCAGTCTTGGATGTGTCTAAAAGTGTAGTGATAACACCTTTTTCCACCAAATATGTGGCACAATTCGCCTTTGTTTCCTCGCCAATATTATGGACAAATTGGCCCAAGAGTAGTAACACACGATAGCATGTTTCGTCATGGTCTGCGAGTTTTTCAAGAGCCCAGTCCCAAAAATTGCTGATCTGGACACCGGTAGACGTTAAGTATGCTCTGTTTACGTCATTGTCGGCACTAAAGTTGATGAGAACTCGAAGAGAATCTGATGGGTATGACGGCGCAAGGTCAAGGACTAACGGTATGCAATTCTGAGCGATGGATGATCCTCGGAATTCTTCATTACGTAGAGCTGTTCCCAATTCGTCAAGAGACTCCAGCACGTTTTCTTTTGTTGCCAATTTCTGGAGAAGGTCTCGTTCCAGCATTATTGGTGATGACTATGAATGTCGCGGTCCGTGTCTTTTTCTGGCTGAGGAACGTGTGAAAGACATACTAAGGTAATATGAAGCACTATTCATTTTTTTTTTAATAAAGTATGAATATACGAAGGAGACGTACTTCCTTGTTTCATGCTGATAAGGAAATTGTGGTTTTCTTGCATTTTTTGATTATTTGCGTCGGTTATTGTATTTCTCGTTTGGTTCACATTTAACAATATTTCTAGAAAACGATCTTCTCAATCCAATAAGCAGATTGGCAGAATACTGAAAAAAAAAAAAAGACAACCAAGATTCTGAAAACAATACCATAGATCAGAGTTAAAGAAATTAATTTAATCATTATCAACTCTTTTGACGTAGACTTCCTTGACATAAGGGTTTGAACTTAAGTAAGTGTCTTGGCCTCATATCAGATACTAGACTAATCACGAACGGTATTTTAGTTATTTTTGGCTATAATCACTGAGAAGAACCTTACAAGAGATTTTTGTTTTGGTAACAAAATTTCCACGTAATAATTTGACTTTATACTGCTTACGTCATACTATACTCACCTAGTACCAGCCTAAACTGTAAGCTGATTGCAAGCTAATCTGTCCGCTGCTCATACGTCATTGTTCATTCGATATCTCATATATAAATATATCATCATGTCATAAAAGTCACGAGTTTTCAAATAGCTTTTCGCCATTCCGAAGTCCCAAGATAAACCGAACGTCTATGCAGAAACTCAAGCTAATTAACATCGGTAGTAGACTCAACAAATCTCGGTCATTCTGGTCGTTGATCCATCCCTCGATCATTACTGCATTGTTCTCATGGAAGGCATAGCTGATGGGCGAATTATCAAGAATGATCACGTTTTTCAACTCCTCTATTCTGGAGAAAAACTTGGACAAATCCTTGATATACCCAACGCCTTCTCTATAAGTACAATCGCCACGATAATACCGTTTCGTAAAGAGGCGCGGGCGCTCACCACGAGCAGCCAGCTTGTAATCGATAAGATCGCTTTCCAACCAGTCTATGATTGGATCAGCATATTCCTTAACCGACGCGGTAAAGATTTGAAGCTCGTAATACTTCGACATTTCTTTTAGGAAGTAGTCACAATGAGGCCGCTTGTACACATGGTAGATGGTAGCGATATTATTGACTTTCAACTCGATAGTATGACAGGATCCAGAGAGACCCAAGGATCTTGGAGCACCACGAGATAACGAATGGATTAAAGTTTCATCCAAGTCCAAGATAAGCGTCTTATGGCGCTTTTTATTCGGGTTCCTCGATAACGGAAAAAGACGCACAGGAGGAGGAATGATGTATTTCAGCTGCGTAGGCGACTTGATCTGGTTGGCCATGATGATTTCTTGTTTTAGCAACTCTGTTTTTTGGTCTATTCCGGATTCCGACTTCGAATCGTGAACCGAGCGCCCGTACTGCTTCTCCTCATCTGGTGCTACTTCCATGGACGGGTGGGGCAGACCAAAGAAATATGTGATTGGAAACGTCACTAGCAACCAAAGGAGGAGAACCGGTCGCATTAGCAAAGAGTAGGCACCTGCGGTCAATTGGGCCAGAACGAGCACTCTTTTTGTGTTTTCATTTTGTGTCTTTTCGTGTTGATCCGACTCTTCTAGCACCGGCTCAAGATCGGCATGATTGGATACGGGATAGTAGGGTTCAAGCGACACCACCAACTTTTTGAGGGAGTTCATATGGCCATCTAGAATTAAGGTGGAAGCAAAAAGGAAAGAAAAGGAAACTAAATCAAGAACTGATAATGTGAAATGCCTTGGTTGGAGGAGGCTGATGAACAATGCTGGGGGGAACGAGAATGAGCTAAGCAACTGAGGTGTCGTCGTACAAACGCCCGAGTTACGTACTAGAAGATGCGCACCAAACCGATCGTACCCAAAATAAATATAGGTCATTGCTTTCCCAAAGCGGAAGAAGGTCCCCACATCTATACAAAATACCCAAAGACACATAGAATCAGTAGTAAAGATACGAGAGAATGCTGAACATACGTTGACATGTCATTTCGGCACGTCCTATTAAATTGAATCACCTAGATTATGGTGGTCACGTGCACAAATACACCTGTTGCATGGTCAAAGCTATGGGATAGAGTAGACTGGAAATTTTTTGGGGAATGTTTAAAAAGGGTATTCCTACATTTCAATCGTCAAATCTCAAGCTGCCGTAGTATCGTTTTCATGGGACTATACTTTCATGTCATGTCGATTGCTATCAAAACCTTCCCCATACATATTCCGCGGCCCAACCGAAAACGGTTGGGGTTAATGCAGGACCCAACGACAGAAAGATGTTCAACGCCAGTGAAGCACAAAACGGCATAAGCATCGTAAAGGTACACAAGCGTTGAACGTGCAGGGCATGGTTCTGATCTTTGTAAGCGTATGGTCAAGTACCTCATTGGAGAGTATGGCGATCTATCAGTATGGCCGCAGAAAAGTATATCCAGAATAGTACATGCGCAGAATTGTACATGCGCAGAATAGTATGCGCAGAATAGTACATCCACAGAATATTAGTCACTGGTATTATTTCGTATTTGGAACCCTTAATTTTCGGTTTCATATGTTCTGTGTACCTAGAACCCACTAAAGACATCTCTGTCAGCATCATCGTCGGAGTCCGAGTCACTCATTATTGTAGTATTGATGAAGGCCTGAAACATCTCAGCAATGGATTTACGATCAAAGTCTCTGACTGTAGAGTCCTTACCCAAAATGGCCAGCGTCACTTTCCGAAAACTGCCAATATTACCCAACGGTTCATTCAGACCCACATTGTCATCATCTTCATTATCTTCTTCATATTCGTTATCAAATTCATCGTCATCTCCGGTTCCGTCTTGCCCATGTTGGCGATGCTCTAAGAGATTCTGTTCGTCAATGAGGAAGTTGGAACTAAGATTAGTCTGGAAATGGCGCAATGTGGCCACACGCTCATTATTAACATCCACTTCGTCATCAGCCACGGGCGTATCATCTTCTTCATCTTCAGGCTTAATCAACTTGAGCTGGTTAGTGTTGTAACTTAGACAGTACTTACACTTGAGGCCCATCACATGGTACGCACAGTTGCTCTTTCCATTACAATCATTACAACTGATGATACATCGCCACATATTGTAAGGGGGAGGAAGGGGCAGCAGGCGAATCTCCAGATCAAGAATGCGGAATTGTATGTCCGCATTCACAACCGTCTTCTTGCACATCGGACACTTGTACGAGTGCTTCACCATCTCGTCATAACAGGATTGGTGGATCAGGTGCCCGCATTTCATGAACACCACTTTGCTGACGCTGGTGAATAAGTACTCGTTGCATATAGGGCAATTGCAGTGGGTGGTGTTGGTGACACATTTGTGGTGCTCTTTCAACTCGATAGACAAGCAAATATTACACACGTCGCAATGAAAGTAGTCCTTGTCCAACCCGAGACCCAAACGGCAAATACCGCACTTGTCACAGTGGTAAATGTCTTTGGCTGGGTCGTTGTCGTACAAGACACACTTACCACAGAAGTAGTTGGCCAATTCCATATGGCATTCGGCACAGTAGTTGCTTCCCGGTTCCTGTGGCGCATTGCACATCATACAGAGGACATGCTTCACATCAGCACGCAGAAGTTTATGATCGGTCACTTCCTGGTCGTGACAGAAACGGCAAACGTACCACCGGAGGCACGTCGGGCATTCAAGCTTGCAGTTCCGCCGGTAGTGAGCACATCCAAGAACGCCGTCACTATGATAAGACGGCCGTTGATCTTTTTCCGAGAGTACGACCTCATCAAATGCTACATCATCAATCAGGGCGTCATCCATGTCGTCATCTCTACTATCATTCACGTCATTTTCATTCTCTTCATTAGCATTTTGACCACTGAGATCAGGTTCGGCGTTGTCTTCTTTGTCAACAGTGTCGCCTCCTTTAGCGACCAGTTCCTTCCTCACCGTAGTATGTTGATCAGTTTCCCTCATACTGTCTGTTTCGTCTATGGCTTTCATTTCCTTTGTATCTTTTTGCATCAAAACCAATTCTCCTCGCTTCCGTAACTTGACTCCACGTTCCCGCCATAGCTTCTCGTTAATGTACTTATAATAATTGCCCATCATCAATTTTGTCACCAACTTGTTCTTCAGCTGCTGCCCCAAGTTCTCCAAATTCTGAATGTTTTGGATCTTTTTCCGAAGCAAGTCCTCTTTGTAGAAGTCATCGAGCGAATCCAAGTGCGTCAAAGCTTGTGCTTCCTCCACAGTAAGCTCTTCAATATGATCCAAATCGCTGCCAGTATATACACTGCTCTCGTAGCCATCAGATGCAGCCATCCGCAGTCGTAAATTGCGCCTCCTACGAGGCTCAACAACCTCGGCATCCGGTACCACAAGCTCGGTAATAAGAGGCTCTTCCTTGTTAACAATCTCCACCACTCCAACAGGTTCTGTCTCCACCTCACATCGGTCATTTGACGACTCCATATATCTTTCTTCATCCGATTCGTCGTCCACAGGAAGAGTGATCGCCTCATGTACAACGTCGGCCAAAGGCTGGAGTCTATCAATTGCTGCTTGAAAAGACAACCCTTCCTTCAAATCAGACAAGAACGTTGACATCTGGATCCGTGTAGCTATCGCCGTCTTGAGCGACGTGGCAAGTTGCATCTCCACATCTCGTGAGATTGTATGCTGGTCAGCATAGCTGGAAATACTATTGACATAATGTGAAATGTATTTCGAAACCTCAGCCAAATGGGCACCAGAAGACAAATTGGGAAAATGGGGCAAAGGCAGAAAATTATTTGCAAATGCAGTAATGTTAGGTAGGTTAGGTAAGTTGGGTAGATTTGGAAGATTGGGTAGATTTGGAAGATTGGGTAGATTTGGAAGATTGGGTAGATTTGGGAGATTTGGAAGGTTAGGCAAATTCGAGAAGTTGGAAAGGTTCGAAAGATTAGGAAGATTTGGGAATCTGCCCTTACTAATGTACTCTGTGAATTTTGGAAGGTTGAATCGGCCTATCTGGTCTAAGTCCTCGGTCAAAGAATTCGTATCGGTTGAACTACTGTCGTACTCACTGTTGTAACCCAGAGCCAAATCTGCAGGAGTGACAGATCCAGCAGCAGCTGGAACATGACCATTCCTTTCTAATTTGAAAGGCGCTGGCCTTTTATGTGACATGTCTTGACTTTTGCCAGCAGGTGTACTGGCAGATGCCAGTACTGCGTCTGGTGTAGAGTACTAAGTATAGCGCACGTGACACTACATTTGCACGTGAAAGCAACTTTTATCAGGTAGGCATTATCCCTTTACGATAAGATCCAGTAGACTTAGGGAACTTAAGTATGGGAAATGTTAGCTTGTAATAAAGTGAGAAAAAATGTGAGTTTGTGATTTCCGTAATTGTACAATAAAACGAAAAAAAATATTGACACCCACGAGGTTCGAACTCGTGCCTCCGAAGAGACCAGGAATGTATGGTAAGGTAACCTTACCCTGGCGCCTTAGACCACTCGGCCAGAGTGCCAATTGATATCTATGGGTTACATTGAGATAGTGATGAACCATGTTAAAAGAAATTATGTCTCGTGTGTTAGCCAATGAAGGATGTCATTTTCAATTTTAGTATATTTTTAGACATATGCGAAATCAGTCCGAGTAGGAAAAATAGAATGAGCTGTGTAAACTGAACTAGAATATCTCGATATAGTACATTGCACGTGGATTCATATCACGTGAGAGAGTATGTTCTCATCGGATCTTTATTCTATACTATATGTACAAGAGTAAGAATAAATGTCAGAACCGCCTAGTGATATTAAGCAGACGATAGAGAAGACAATCAAGTATGTTGAGAAGAATGGAGTCTCATTTGAAAAGAAACTAATTGAAAATGATTCTGACGGCAAGTTTGCCTTCCTTCTAGAGGATAATCCATATCACAGCTACTATAAGCAGAAGTTAGAGCAGAATAGTACAACTCTGACCGAAGCACATCAGCTGGGCTCTTTGCCAAAGGAAGTATCCAAACCTCGTCATCTCAAATTCCAAACCGAGCTTCCCCCCATTACAAATTATGACAACGAGGTGATCAAAAGTACGGCACTATATATTGCTTGCAACTCCGAAAAACATGGGGAAGCCTTGAGGAAGTTCATGGACAGGAAAGGAAAGCGGAACCAGTTTGCATTCATGAACAAGAGTCACACATTAAACGCCTTATTTCGAAGCTATATCGACCAGTACAGGACGATAATACATGATGGTGCAAAGGAGGGGACAGAGCTAGTTAGAACGCTTCATTTGAGCGGAAATGAGTTTCTTGAGCAGGCATACAATCGAGCAGCATATGAAAAGAGAAACAAAATCGATAAGAAGGCGCGTGAAGAAGAAATTAAACAAGAACAACTTCATTTTGCTTCAATTGACTGGCAGGACTTTTCTTTTGTTGCCAAAGTCAATTTCGATGCTATTGACGAAGTTTCTGAGTTGGCCGCGCCTTTAAAACGTGAGGATGTTGTTTATAGATCACTCCAAAGCCGATCAAAAGCCCTTGAGTTGGAGCTTATGCCTGCGAGAAGCCAGGAAGATGATAACCGAGAGAAAGAGAATCAGAACCACGAAAACGAAGCTAAAGATGCGAATAATAACGATGATAACAGCCAAAAACCAAATGGAAAGGCTGAAACGAATATTACTGACTTTACCGGTCATAAGGTTTCTAAAGGAATGAAGATCCGAAGTGCTGGAGAAAGCCGACTTAGGCGGAAGAAGGCGGAAGCAGAGCGCAGCATCAAGTGCCCAATAACAGGCAAAAAGATCCCTGAGCTGCAGTTTGACAATCATTTGCGGGTGTTATTGAGGGACCCTCGGTACAAGGAACAGCAGGACAATTTCATGAAGAAGAACTTTACGTATTCTTCGAACTTGACTACCGACCAAGTGTACGAGAACATCAAGAGATTGGTGAAGAAGAGAGCACTTTCGGAGGAGGAAGAAGAGGCGGTTGCAACGAAAAGAATCGATATGGGTCCGCAGCAAGAGTAATAGGAAATTCACAGGTGGAATAGGAAACCAAATAGACGAATAGGAAATTCATATGGTACAGGAAACCAAATAGGAAGCCGAATACGCAACATAGGCGAAGAGTAGGGAATTGATTGGAGGGGAAAATGCAACCTTACGACAGCAGAGCAATTGGTAGAGTCAAGCTACAGAGCGGCGTCAACAAAAGATTACAGTCAGCTGAATCATCCTTTACCAAACGGTCACCATATTCAGAGCGAAAATGTATTAGCGCAGCATTGTCAGGCCACTACAGCGCAAACAAAACAAGGCAAATTTATACAAAGTAATGTACCAATTAAAGGGGATTTTATAAAAAGGGAATGCTATACTTAAGCCTTCAAAGAAGAAGCTCTTCTCTTCTTGATCTCAGCTCTTTCAGCCTTACGTTCGTGCAAACGTTGAGCCAACAATTGAGCGTATTCAGCAGCAGCGTCTCTTTGTTGCTTGGCGTTGTTGATCTTCTTAGCCTTCATAGCTCTCTTTCTTTGCAAGGTTTGAGGAGTGATCAATCTTTGGATCTTTGGAGCCTTGGAGTAAGTCTTACCGTTCTTCTCGAAAGTTCTTCTGACAACAAAGTCTCTGACGTCATCTTCCTTGGTCAAACCAAAGAACTTTCTAATGTGGTTGGCTCTCTTTGGACCCAATCTCTTTGGGGTGGTGACGTCAGTCAAACCCTCAATGTCGGCGTCACCTTGCTTGACAACAGCCAAGGCAATGACAGACAAGTCTTGGTTGACAATACAACCTCTGACAGACTTTCTCTTTCTCTCACCACTTCTTCTTGGTCTGTAACAAGAGTGACCCTTAGACAACAACAATCTAACTCTGGTTGGGTGCAAGACACCTTGCTTCATTGGGAAACCTTGCTTGTCGTTACCACCAGTGATCTTGAAAATGTAACCCTTGAATTCGTCACCAACAGAGTCACCTTCAACTTCTTGGCCCATACGCTTGTCGTAGAAGGCACGCAACTTGTGCTCGTCATCGATTTCGATACACTTTTGGGTACCGTTGGCTGGGTAGGAGATGTTTAACTAGAACTGTTAGTAAATAAGCTTTTTTTTTTGGTAATTTTTTCATTCAGTATGGCTCTGATGGGGAAAAGGGAGGAGCTCTCGATACAGTCATCGTGTCGATCATCTTGTGATGGTGTTTGAGGAAACGTCTTTGGTGGTGGGGTATTCACTGTGTCTCGCTTAGTGGACCAGATTTTTAGCAATCGCCATGCTTCAAAGGAAAATAGAATCGGATTTGTGTTTATGGGAATGGAAGGGATCAAACAGAGCTACATGCTGAAGAATTTTTTTGGTTTGGAACATACCTTCATGTTCAACTGGTTAGCCTGATGGAGTAGAAAAGAAAATTTTTCAAACGCTAGGTGAGGGTGGAAAATTGCATTTTTTTTTCTCACACTGCGAGCACTGGCGGCCGGCAGCTGTTGGGGCTGCGTGCAGGATCGGGAGGTACTGGGGGGAACACTTTTTTGTGCGAGCAACAATCACGTGAGTAAAATAGGGTTTGTGCCCTAAACAAGAGAGACCCCAAAGGTTATTGAAATTGGACTGAATGAAAACAGGCCAGGAGAGAATCTGCTACTTTACTGCAGGTTACTGTAGGGTGTTGATAGAGGGAAGTGTTGAATTTTTGTGGCAAAGGTGACTGAGACAGTAGGGTCTGTAGTACTATGAGATGCAGCATTCAAAGTGCAGGTGAGCTAAGCAAAGATGGACACATGGAAAGAAAAATAAGAGAGATTTAATAAGAATAGAAGAGAAATTGGAATATGGAAAATGGAGAGCAATAGGCACTTCAAGATATAAAATGTCATAATGTGGAGATAAGTAGATAATCTGTGTAGACGGGTGTCGTACACAGGATTGATGAATAGTAACGGGTATTACTAAATAGCATAGAGAAAGGCTGGATACGGCAGAGAATTAATGTGATTATGATAGAAAATTGGAGCTAAATAGGCTTATGTAGATGGACGTCCAGAAGTAGATGCAAATCCAGAAGTTGTTGGATGGCCAGAAGTAGAAGGCATGTAGCATTATTACGTAATCGAACTATACGGGTCTGAAGACTTTGAGCAGTATAATATGAGTAGGCAGAAACATTAGTTGATTATAATTCAGGTCCAATTGATGAATATTGTACTACTGGTTACTATTACTAGACTGCCAGCCGTATAGGACAGTAGTAGTAGATACACAACTAGAAAGATAGTAGTAGATATACTACTAGAAAGATAGTAGTAGATATACTTCTTGAAAGACAGTAGATATACTTCTAGAAAGACAGTAGATATACTACTAGAAAGACAGTAGTAGATATAATATTAAAAGACACTAGTGGATATACTATTAAAAGTCAGTAGTAGTAGATACCTCCAGTCTGTATTTGTACCATTCTCCCTGAGGAACCATGGACATCACTGGCTTACTACGGCGGGCGTAAATTAGAGGAGAGCATATCTTTATTCAGAGAATGCCAACGAGATGTCTATAGTTTACTCCGTATCTATGTGACGTCATGAAGATAAAGTAACATCATACTGACTCCATTTAAGAAACATGGGTTTCTGCTCAATAGACCCAGGATTCAAGAACGCTTCCACTTTGAGCTGTACATGCAGCGACTCATTGGACCCAGAGTTGAATGAAACCGCCATCATCCCTCTTTTCCTTTTCTTTTTATATTTGGGTGTAAAATAGTTCACCTTGTCTTTTACCGAAGATAATGTCAACCACTGTGAAGCCATAACGAAATTACGAATTCAAAGTGTATTTGGTTCGTACAATTGATCCATAATAACCATACGTGCGGATAAGTCGCCTACACTCGACACCCCATAAATGTCCTGGATGAAACTTCTATGCATATACCTAAAATACACTGTCTGAAAAAATAACGGTCCTGCCACCTAAATGAGCCTGCGCCTGCGCTACTTCTTGTACTCACGCGAAAACTGCGAGTACATGTCTGGCGTACCCCGATGCTGTTGTGGCACCTGTTGCTGCAGCGCTTGTTGCGGCTGTTGTTGTGGCTGTTGTTGCTGCTGCAGTTGCGGTTGCGGTTGCGGTTGCTGCAGCAGTAGTTGTTGCTGTTGTTGCTGTTGTTGCTGTTGTTGCTGTTGTTGCTGTTGTTGCTGTTGCGGCTGGCTTTGCGGTTGGCCCTGCGGCGGTAGTTGGCGTTGGCTCTGATGTGATCCACGTGGCCCGTTGTACATGGCGTTGGATGTCATTGGAGTTCCTCCTCCGCCACTGGGCATCATGCCAACAAAATAATGTGGCATGTTGGTCAGGAAAGGCGTAAGTCCTGTGCTCCATTCTTGAGTCGGATACATATTGGAGGGCGATGGGAAAATGTCGTTCATGTATCGCGATGGAAGAGCAGACATTGGTGTCTGTTCGCCATTAGAATATTGCTGCTGGAACGGAGGCCTAAACTTCGGCCCATCGTCTACAGAGTCGGGTGGGGCGCCAGCCGCAACCCCTCCCACTGCTCCATTGGTATGTAGCTGAGCCTGCGATCCTGGCGCTGCAGGCGGAGCAGCTCCGTTACCCTGTGTATACTGTGGATTGAAGACCTGGTTGAACATCAGTGTAGGTAAGAGCGATGGAGGATACTGACCAGAAGGAGATGGTTGCGGCAACGCGGAAAACACCGGCATTCCAAGAGGAGGCGCCTTCCTATTATCAGCAGGACTTTTGATCTTGGAAAAATAACGAGATGAGGACAAATTGGGTGCCCCGCTGTCACTGGCCAGTTTCTCCTTTTTCACATCCACAGTTTCCATCGCAGTTATTGTTTTTGCTGAGTCGTCGCTGGCCTTAACATCCGAAGGAATTTGGACACGCAACACAGGCCGCTGAGAAAGCAGCTCCGAATCCGGCTGTGGAGGTGGAGGAGCATATGATGGCGCCACAGACGGCTTCCCCGCGTAAATTGGCATTGGCGCTTGCTTCATACGCTTAGGCTCAGGGGTGTCAGAATCATAATCAGAATCACCATGTCCGTCATCAATTGGCACATCATGAAGCGCATCATCGGCCATCAGCGGGAAATGGGCCGCCAGCAATTGCAGCTTCTTTTTATATGGGCCGTAGTTCTCTGGCAGCTTCAGTTCGTGAGGCGCCAGCGTTTGATAACAATCAATCAATTGTTTTGTATCCACGGAGGAAAACTCATAAACCTTGTTATTGTTTCCGACGATAATCACCGCCAAATCAACCTGACAAAGCACAGATAACTCGTAGGCTTTTTTGAACAAACCTGCCTTACGCTTAACAAATGTTACTGTTCGGTTTCGGTCGTCGGTGAGCGGCTGGATTTCGATTTTTCTTCTGCCCATTTCGGTGGCAACTACTTATACAATTGGGAAGATTGTTCTGTTTTTTGCAACGATTGAAAAATCTCTCGAACTCGCGGGGTCGGAACGTACAGAACTAGCTGAGCGGCTGATAAGATGACGTTTCTGCACTGGCTAAAGAGAAGGATTTTATAAATAGAAGTGCGTTACCGAAGTCGTGGGTGATACAGTGGACTGCACATAGAAAACTGTGTACCTGTTTTCTATTACTCTCCCATGGTTCGTTACGGGTGGCGTGTCTTTTGTTTCCGAAGCCTTACAGCAATATACGGCCTGTCTTGCGGTATGACTCGGATGAGGGATTCTAGGCGTGGGTGGTGTTAACTCAGAGACAACTAATTGTAGTACGGATTTAGATAGGCTGGAGAGGTAAACTACATGTAGTGCAGTGTTGCTTGAAACCAGGTGAAGATGGGCAGTATATGCAGGAGCAAAAGTATTGCGAGTAGATGAATTGAATTTGGAATGGCCGAAAAGAATAATGGAGCATTGAAAAAGGGCCAGCGTCTGAGGTCTGGGGCCTGAGGCCAGAGTGTCTAAGGCTAGAGTGTCTAAGGCATTGTAGTAAAAATTCAAGAGGCTAAAGATGTTGGGTCGCTTTGACGGTGTATGAACTTTTTTATGCCAGCTTTTGACTTATTCTCTTGGAAATTGATAATGCGCGACTATCTACTGTTCACTTTATCCAAGTAGCAAAGGATATTCAAAGAGATGAGAATACCGAAAATTCAAAAAAGGAAAATGCGGAAAATTCCAGAATGCAAAGTGCAGAGTTACAAAACCTTGAAAGAACCAAAGCAACTGAATGGCATGACTTGCCCTCTTACGTCCCTCTTTAGTTGTAGACTACTCCATTCAGAAAAAGTATGACGGCTTACCTGCAGGACAAATACCCCAACTTTCTATTCAGCATAGGACAAAAAACAAACCAGAATACATTTTAGCACGGAATAAATGCCCCAATACAACGTAGGAGAGATGTTGTGAATACAATATGGTCCCAAATATGCTAAAACCGATATGCTTATAAACAGTTGGTGTCCACGTTTTCCAGTCGACTGACATCCCAGTATTCCCCTGCATACAGCACGATCGTCCACCTTAAATCTCGAGTGGACAAATCAACAAAATAAGAAAAAACCACCGATTCTGGGCGGATCTCCACCATGACCACGAGACCCAAAAATACACGCGCCAAACGCCGGGGGCACGTTCAGCAGTATAGTACCGGTGCTACACATGCTAGTCCTACTATTCTGCTGGCGCAATCGTTCGTACTGCGGCCTCCAGAGCCAATTGCAGTGTCGACCCTTTCTGCCCCATCAGATTCGGCATCATCTGGACCACAGCAGTCGAATGCGCCTTCGTATGGGCAGACGCGGCCATCAAATGCACAGACACAATGGGACAGTAACTGGAGTGAAGAAGACAATTGGGGTGAGGATGCTTGGGCGCAAGAGTCTACCGAAGTAGCTGCGCCTCCTAAGCCGACAGCTCATACGAAAATTGCAGAGACTTCTAAAGCAGAAACCACGATAGAAGCAGCACCTGCTGCCAATGTTACAGAAACTCCCGCAGAAGCAGCACCGGAGGGTGATTGGAACGACTGGAATGAAGATTGGGATGCGGAGAAGAGTTCTTTGCCAGACCCTAATCTTCAATCGGAGCAGAAGCCTGAGATCATGCTGCAAAAAGATTTGCAACAATCGCAGGAAGAGAAGCACGATGCCCATGAACAAGAAGACGCCCTGGCTCGACCGGATCATGCCTTTGGAGGAAACGCGTACCACTCTGGGCATAGACCAGAACAGGAACAGTTTGTTATTTCGCCGTATGGAGCGAACGATTTTAGCAGCCAATTCAGTCACCACGAAGAACACCATGACCACTTAGATCAGCGTGAACAGTACCAGGCATACGAGCATCATGAGCATTTTGGACAGTACGAACAGCAAGATCAAAATGAAGTGGCGCAGCCTGAACAAACAGGACATCATCAAAGTGAAGAATCGAAACCAATCGAACACCACGAGGAGATTGAACAGCCACTTATAGAACATGAAGAGCACCGTGAAGACCATCTGCATGGACAAAATGAGCATCCGGACCTTGGACAGTATAATGAGCATCAAGTTGCATACGGACATTCTGCATATCCCTATGGTGATGAAGGAGGGTTCCATAACGACACTTACCATCAACAGCATGACGAGCATGCAAACCCGCAGGATCAGCAGCATGACTATAGTTTATCAGAGCAGCAAAATGAATACGAAGAGCATCCGGAAAGTATCACTCAGCAGCAACAGGAGCAGTATCAGGAACAGGAACACCATGAGGACTACTGGAACCAGAGCAAGCAAAAAACTCATGATGATCATTGGAACCAAGAACATCAAGACCATCAAGATCATTGGAACCAAGGACCTGAAAATAACCAGATACACCCTCAGAATTACGAGACTTATGACCCAGAACAAAGTCAATATGTTGACGAAGAAAAGCAACAAGGTGATTTGGAAAACTCACAGCCCGTAGGTGTTGATCAGCAAGGATCTTTCAATCACTCGACTGACGTAAACCAACACGTGCCACCAGAGTCTCATGACATTTTCCTGTCACAAGCAGAGAAGTCGACTGAGGGCTACACGAGCTTGCAATCAACAGACCAACAAGTTCAAACCGAAAGTCAGGTACACCAACAACCGGAATCTCAACAAACGACACATTTCGGCAGTGGCCCTGCACATGAAGTAATGCCATGGGATACAGAGGCTCCACACCCAGAATTTAGCAGTGGACTTGACTATGACAACCACCAAGATGAAAATGCGCACGATACAGCCGTCCAACAGGACATGCCTCAGGCAGAGTATACTAGAAATGACGATCTGGTGATCTATACCCGCAGAAGCGATCCATTGGTGAATGAAGATGACTTTTTCTCGTCAAGGGCAGAGAAGGAGGGTTTGCGTCTCGATCAGCAGCTACAAGAAGAAAAGTCTCAGCCGGCGGAACCAAGCCATTTGGAGGATACACACGCACAGGAACCTAATGACGAATTTCACCATGAAGACAAAAAGTCAGAGGGACACAATTTTCAGGAACCGAATCAGGAATCAAATGCTAGCAAACTCAAAGCCCTCGAATTGTTGGAAATGGACGATGATCTTCTTCTCAGTGATGATTTCTTGGAGGATGACTCAGTTGATGAAGCAGAAAATGAATACGAGTCTGGGTATGTTGATGACCATTTTGCTGATGACATGGCCGAGTCTGATCTTGTTGTACCAACACAAGAGCCGCTGCAGTTACCGTTAGAGACATCTACACCTGCATCGACAGGCTCAAAACCCAAGACACTGACATTTGCTTCCAAGTATTCTAAGCCAGCTACTGTCCCATCAACACGTCCTATTAATCAGTACGTGGCTCCGGCTGCAACTGAGACGGTCACACAAGCTGAAACTCAGTTGAAATCCCAACTCCAGATTGCTAAGAAAAAAAATGATGCATACGACTTTCCTGCCACTTTTGTTCCACAAAAACCAAAGCCTGCTTCCCGTGCCATGTCTAGTACTAGCATTAACAAAGGACCTAAGATGCATTCAGGGCCTACTCACACCGAGGGGCTTCAAGGACCATCCACAGCTGGTGGTTCGTCGTCGACCACTAGCCAAAAGTCTTTCTTTGAAGAATTGCCAATTGCTCCTGTTGCTCCTTCTCACCGGCCCCACCGTGTAGCAGTTGTAACAAAGGCAGCACCTGTCGGAGTCCCTGCACCTTCAATTCCAACGTCATCAAAGCCGACAACTATTAAATCGCCAAAGAACCCGTACGCCAAGTTGACACCAAAGGTCAGTAATATTTCGGCACAGCAAACTGCACCCCAGGCTCCGGTTGTTCAGACTGGTACTGGAAGTAAATACCAGCCATCACAGGTTCCAATACCATCCCCAGCTCCTCCTTCAGCAGGGTTGGTGCCACCACGTGCAGGTGTCGTTCCTCCTCACGGGGGAGTTGTTCCTCCCCCTCATGGCGGAGTTGTTCCTTCTCACGGGGGAGTAGTTCCTCCTCCTCAAGGTGGAGTTGTTCCTCCTCCTCAAGGTGGAGTTGTTCCTCCTCCTCAAGGTGGAGTTGTTCCCCCTCACGGCGGAGTCATTCCTCCTACCTCACAAGTTGATCCAGGTGCTTTCGGTGTGCAAACACCTGATGCTCATACTTTACCAGCTAAAGACAACCCATATCAACCAAATAGCGGGACAACTGAAAGAAGTGGTTCGTTTTCCTCTGGAAACGGCCCTGTTGGAATTACTCCACCAAGCTCAGGAAGTACCATTCCATTTCCTAGAAAGTTTGAGACCAAGGCACCTGCATCGCCTCGTATAAACGTTAATGTTCCAAGGGTAAATGAAAAGAGTGCCACTAGCCCATATATCCCCAACGCTGGTCCATACGCTCCGAGTGGATTCAGAGGACACTCTAGAAATAACTCTATTATTGGAGGCAAGGGTAAGGACACAAATCCGTACGCTCCTGTTGGGCAAACTCCTAACATGATGAACTTAGCCCCAGGAAGCGCGGCGGCCCACCCATACCCTGTGGCTACGAGAGCAAGAGGCAGATCGTTTGGCAAGACTGCTTTGGAGAAGAACCATTCTGGAAAGATTCAAAATCCTAATGCATTGTTAGAACGTCAGTTCCCAATTTTTCATTGGGGTACTTCTGGCAATGTGGCATGGTTAATTCCTAAACCATCATATGGTAGCGGTTCGGAACTTCACACTGTCCAAATCAAGAAAACGAGCGAGCTTCTTCCTCAATGGTCACTTTATTACGATTTTCCCGGCCCATTGTCCAAATCGAAGTCTAAGAAGAAGGACATTGAGACTTGGTTGGGAAGAGTTATTGCAAGATTAGAGGCCGAGTCCTCAGTTGATGAGTTGTTGCTCTGCAAAGTTTTACTTGTGTTGGTACAACATGATGGACTCTTTAATTCTCCTGCTTTACACAAGGATTTGGCAAGTGTTTTGAACCCACATGTTGACTACAGCGGCAAAACTGAGCCTCCTCTTTATATGACGCATTCAGCTTCTCCATTGAATGCTTCCAAGTTAGACAACAACTCAATTGGTACTGTTTGGAGCTTCTTACAACGTGGTGATAGACAGTCCGCTTTGGACTTTGCTATATCAAAACAAGATTGGTCTGTTGCTATGATTATTGCTCGTTCTATCAGTGATGAAAAGTTTGCAGAAATCGTATCCTACTACACGAGAGTCCTGTTTCCTGCTCCTAAAAACCAGAGCAATAAGAACCAGCACTTGATGTCTATTATTTTGACCGCGTTGGGTGGAAATTCTAAGAGTGTTATCGAAAATTTTGCTAGTGTAAAGAGTGAAGAGGATTTCGCAAAGGCAAACTATAGAGAAATCATGGCGGCAGCATTGATCAACGGCGCTTCTAGTGAGTTCTTTGTTGACTTTGGCGGATTTCTTGCTAACGCCAACATGGTTTGTGCTAGCGAGATTTGTTACATGGCTGCTGGAATTGTCATGTCCCGAGTTCCATTGCCTAATGGTAATGTTTTTAATAACGTGGGGTCATTTACCCAATTCACAATCTACTCAGAGATTTATGAGCACATCCTTCAAACGTCATCCATTACCGGAAATGCAATTCCGCCAACAGGTGTGCCTCATTTGATTGAGTACAAGATTCAAAGGGCTCAAGTATTGGCTGACTTGGGACATTATTCTGAATCCAAGAGGTACTGTGACGCGATCAACACCACCTTGAAGGCGATTGGAAAGTCGCCTCTCTTGAATTCCCATATCTTTGCTGAATTCCAAACTTTGGTTGTTCGGTTATCAGAGACATCATCAAGTGAATCTGGATGGTTGGGTAGTAAGTTGAGCAGAGTCAATTTGGACAAGGTATGGGGACAACTTGATAAATTTATTGGCGGTGAAGATACACAACCAAAATCGTCAGAGACTGGTGTTTTCAGTAAGTTCAGCCCATCTCTTTCTAGAAACACTTCTGCTTTGGATATCACGCAAGCTGTACCTCTTGTTCTGCCACAAATAAGAAATGAACCATTTTTTACGTCAGGAACGCCAATGTCTGACTATGGAAGCCCATCCCGGGTAATCAACAGACCTCCACTGAAGCACGCTGTTGCAAATTCTAGTCAAACATTTGTTCCTAATGCCGCACTTCAACAACATGTTTCTGGTACCACCGTTCCTAATACCGGGAGCGGAAGATATACACCAGGAAATGTGTCTCTTAATCCACATGAACATCATAAGACGGATGAATTGAGACACTCTGAAATGGGTGCTTCTTCGGTGTTACCACCAAGACATAATGCAGTATTGCCCCCAAAGAATCCCCTTTATGCGAACCGTACAGCCGGAATGTCTTCTCTGTCGGTCACGTCTGTTGGCTATCCATCCTTGCCTGGAAATGTTCATGGTGGTTATCGCCAAACTTCCGGTAAGAGAGGCTCCATCGGCAGTGTTGCTTCAGACAACATGTCTGAACATCTGCGTCTTGAGAGTTATCACAAAATGGGCAGTGTAAGAGGACATTCTCGGAACTCTTCCCATGGTGATACTGCTGACATGTCTGACCGTAGAGAACTAGCGCATGTGTCACATCTGAACCATGGACATGAGAGTATTGTGGCTGAAACAATCAAGGAAGCTTCAGAGGTAAGCTTACCACTGAAGACCGATGGGGAAGCAGTCGAGGCTAATGAAGACACCTATGTGAGAGAAGCGGATGAGGAACACACAAGTAACGGAACAGAACGCCACCAAGAGAGGAACGGCAGAAGCGATGAACAGCATATTGCCGCTGATTCAGCAAGAGATGAGCCAACTGAGGAACAAGCAACTATTGAGGAACAATCAGCGGCTGACATGAACCTGCCAGTCACAGAAAATATGCCACCGGTTGAAGAGAGCAAACGTGAAAATGTCTCTGCCGCAACACAAAGCGAAGTCTCAGCACCTCCAATCTCTAAGAGACAACCGTCAAAAGCAAACAATCCGTATGCGCCAGGAGCTTCTAAAGTAGGAGGAAAGCCTAGAAACAAATACGGACCTCCTAGTGGCCATAGCACTAACAAGTATACTGGAACTAAATCATCTGAACCAGTTGATTTGGTTGGTGCTGGTGCAGAAGTTCTGTATGGCGATGTGTTTGGCTACAAAGAAGTGTCGGCTCCTGCACCCGTACTGCCACAGAAGGATGATCAAAAGAAGCACGAGGAAGTCCCAACCGTGGCGGAACCCGAGCTGAAACCAAATGATAAAACAAATGTTGCACCTGCTGAGGCTGACGAAAAGAAAGACACAGTAGCACAAGGGACAGAAAGCGTCTCGGAGATTCCAAGGCCTCCACAAGATAAGAGAGAACCAATTGGCGCACCTCCAAGCAACAGAAATGCCCCTCCTCCTTCGAACAAATATGCTCCAGTGTCTGCTTCTAACGTGGATGTAAGTTTTGACAACGAGACAGAGGAAAACATGCCAAACAGCCCAGTAACGGTCAAGAAGCCGTTGATGCTAAACACATCGCATTCCCCTAATGTGAAGGAATCATTCGCTAACCCATTTCAAAACGACAATAAAGGAAGTCTGTTGAGAATTGGTGGTGGTTTGGACGATTTTTCCATTCCAGGATCACCTGAGTACACTACCAGGGCCAACTCTGTTGTGGGGCAAAATGCATTGTACTCCAGCCGCTTATCCCAGTCTCACCAGACAGACATGTACCTGCAATATGAAGTGAAGGACGACACTGTTCTTGATTATGTTCCTGTGGAGGAAGATGAGGAGGATGAGGATGAAATACATGCTAGAAAAGAGGCGCAAAAGAGAAAGGCATTAAAAGAACAAAAGGAGAGAGCCGAAAAACAAACGGAGTTGCGTCAGGAACGTCGTGGGGGAACTCCTGAAGGCGGTTGGTTCAAGGGTTGGCTTCCTAATAAGAAGAACGACGAGAAGCCAAAGCCAATCAAGGCAAAACTTGGACAAGCCAACACATTCAAGTATGACGAAAAGCTCAAGAGATGGATTGACACCAGTCGCCCATTGGAGGAACAACTCAAGGCTGCTGCTCCTCCACCTCCACCAAAGAAGAAGACAAAACCCGAGGAGAGGCCTAGTGGTGCAGCTGCCAGTAGCGGTGCTCCGGTGCCATCTACAAAAACTGCAGAGATCGATTCTGCTCCATCGGGCGATTTTGCCCCACCAAGAATGCACACAGGAGTAAGACCAGGCTCTCCTGCGGCCCGCCGTCCAGTACCTCCATCATCTGGACGGACAGATTTGGCCAATGCTGGATTGGATGACTTAATTTCCTTAGGAGCAAGTAGTGGACGGAAGGGCAAGAGAAGATATGTGAACATTATGGATAAAAAATAGAGTGACATTTTGCCTAAGGGACGGATGTCAAGTGGACCAAAACATAAAAAAAAACAACTACATATAAATGAAAGATAATCTATTAAGTACTGAGTCGTCAGTCGTAAGTCGTAGAGCGTGCTGGAGATCACAACGCAATGAAGTCTTATGAATCAAAAGGAAATGCGTCTTAGCTTGTCTACTCCCGAACAGAGAGTCATGATAGTCTTTTGACTGAAACACCAGTATAAAGAGACAAAGCTGAGAAAGAAATTTGCTCTTTGGACTGAAATGCCAGTATTAGGATACAAAGTCAAAGTAGTAATGTACGTTTGTAGATGGAAAATGTATACCAGAAGCAGAATGTGATTTGCTTCGTCTTCTGAAATTCCACAGAGTATCCATTGAGCCAAATTCCGAACATGCGCTGCAACCATAACGACATTTTTCGTCAAAAAAAATAGTAGCAGACCACAGCTCGAATTTCCTCTTGTGTTCCTCGAGCTGAATTAGCAAGATTGATCAATGACCAGGACCAGAAAACTGACACAATCATCATTGACCATCCAGGTTCCCACGACCCACATTCAATGGCCGCATAAGAACATAATACTCGGGCTTGACTACCTTCCCTGACCGAAGACGGCGATCCGTCGGAGAACCTTCAGCCAAAACGTAACGCAAATGTTTGTACCAGGCATAAGCTCTGTCATTGTCAGAGAAGACAGTTAGGGCGGTCGCCTGTGTCGCAAGATGCTCGCAGCAGGCATATTCTGCATTATTTTTGTTGTCGTTTGCAAGCTGTGCAAGCAGGTGGAAGCTCTTCATAAGTTTGGCGCCCCAATGCTGGTTTTGGTGCTCAGGCAAGATCTGGATTTCGTATAGATAAAGGCATTTCTGATCGTCCTCGATAACTGGCTTGAACGCCACAAAACAAGCGGGCGTTTGTGGGCTGCAATCCACTGAAGTCTCGGCCTCATACCATACAAACACTAGGCCTGGCTCCAGGAGTTCGTAGAACTTTTCTTCAGGCCATTCTGCTCCCTTATGCGCAAGATACATTTGACCCATGCATTGGTGGATGATGCCAATAAAACCTGCAAACATGTGCAGCTGTAAATGCTTGTTGCTTGAGCATTTTCGAATGTATGATTTGCCGGTACTGGTGAGTGAATCTGGGAAGCAGGAGTTGGCGAGTGTGGCAAGAGACTCTGCTAGCGGCCACATGAGATTCTCATCGTTCTCATCGAAAGACATTGAAATGGGAGAAGCACAGACAGATGCACCAGAAGGAGTACAATAAAGGAAAAAAAGGAAGCAAAAATGAAAGAATCACCTTTTTAAGCCAATAGTAGAATTACTATGACAGGAACGTAGTATATATGCAATGTAGATTAGATTACACGCGCATCACATCTCTTGTAGTAGGCGCATCTACGCGCTTCCTACATACGCATCGATCCGCAAACTCACGTCAAGAAGTAGCCGTATGACGTATCCTGACAGCTCGCCAATACGAGCGTTGGCATCCATAGAAGAGAGACAGAGGAACCGAGCGGCGGCGTTGTACCAGCCATTGTCATCGCCCCGCGGGAAGGAATGCGCGGGGAGCCCGACACTGTCACCCTTGCGCGTCTCTAACAAGAAGCAACAGGCCAAAGATGACAGAGAGAAACAACGGCAGAATCGCCTCGTGCTCGGCAGGGAAAAAATCTCCAGTAAAGAGAATACAGAGCTGCAGCTACTGGAATGGAAGCGACAAGCTGACGAGCTTGAAGTGGACGTAAATCTCATACAGAATGAAGAGACAGATGAGAAACAAGACGAGGAAAGTGAAGACCAAGACACAAATTTCTACGAAGAAGAATTGGAGGATTATTTGGCACAGGAAGAACTTGAGCTTGAGCAGCAATTGCGAGAAATGCACCTTACCTGAGTGGGAATTGAGAGGACCGATAGAGAAGCAAGAAATGATAGAGGTGGCAGAGGTGACAGAGCAACACGTGTTTCTATCTTCAAGAACGTATGGAATAGCAACACCAATTATGTCAATTTCCAATGCATTTGGTGGAAAGATCAAGCTGAAATACGCTCTGGACTGCCAATTTTTGTTGTCAGCTCTCAAATCACATGTTCACGAGAAGAACATTGTGGTCAACCAAATGTCACTAGTTTGAGCTCAACCAAATGTCACCAAATGTCACTAATTGAGCTTGACCAACTGTCACTAGTTTTGGTGATCGTATACTGTGGCACCATTGCATTCTCACACGGAGATCAGATGACGGGCAATAGAAGCCTCGGAAACATAGGCTCTTGTAGGGTTCTGTATTTTCCGTTGCTTGCAATAATTTCTGAAAACTACACACGCAGTTGCCTGGGCTAAGCATCTCTTTCCGCCACATCCGTGGTCACATCCGTGATCACATGCAAACTCCCATTTCTCCCGATCGTACTGTGACTTTAATCCCGAAGGCTATATATGGTGTCAATTGCAGAACGTGTTCGAAGTTATACGAAGCCCACAGGAAAAACAAGACTGCTCTGACATGCATTGGTTTAGTCCACAAGGGCCGAGAGTCCATGAGAGTTGCAGAACTTAAATGCGCCAAGATGTTGAAGTTGAGGGTTTGATGCCCGCTTGAAAAATCGATGCCGAAGCTGGGAATTGGTACTGTAGTTGAAAACTTTCGTGCCGAAATTGCCGTCGAGGGTGCCTTATTGTTCCTAATACTCACATAGTAGTACAATGCGGAGATGAGCAAAGCCGAAGGTGACACAGACCATGGCACTCGGCAGGATTGTACAGTGGAATCTTCCAAGTTTACGTTACGCAAAAAACAGAAACCACTGAACTCAACCTCAAGCCCGATATAAACTCAACCTCAACCCGACATAAACTCAACTTCGTGCCCGATATCGGCTTCATCACCAAGCCTGACATGAAGAGGCTACGATGCAGGGCCGTTGCAGGACGCGGAGCAGTTGAAATGCGACGTGCACGTGACTTGATGATATACTTACCTATGTCGTGTTAGACCGTTAACTTCATCTCATACTTTTCTACTTCTTCTTCGTTTATGAGGCGTCGTGGGGGTAGAAAACTGCAAACATTTACTAGCCCTCCGACTTCAGGAATTCTAGTGGTCGGGGTAGAGGAACCACCAGTTCTCTGATTGGCTTCGTCATACTCCTTAAGATGAATCTGATAAGGTTTTCGCTAAGCAGAGGTACATACACATGCGGGAAAAGCAACCAATAGTAACTTTTCATTTGCTACTGAATCTTGATTCGCTCTATGCTTGGAAAATACAATGTTTGAAAAAATTTGGTGGGGCCATTTTCGTAAATTTCGTGCGGCTCATCCGCCTCGAAAATTATAGTATAACCAGCAAGTGTCTACACAATAAATGCCAAGAAGAAGACACTATGTATTTTGTCATATTTGCCTAGAAAATGATAATTGACACATCATTTAAGTGTGCCAGAGACAGACTTCTCAAATTACACATTCTACATTCTACATACACTCTACCACGCATTTCGCCTGGTGGCTTTGATCCGTGATAAATGGCCGATTAACGGACCCAAGCTCAATGAAGGTAAATGGTCGGTTATTCTCGCAGCAGCTACATGGAGCGATGAATGCTGCAGGATCCAATAATAATAAAAGAAAGAAAAGCTTCATTTCCAGGCGGTTTACCATTCTTGCAGATGTCATCGCAGCTGATGGAAAAGATATGCACTATTCTCCTGCCATTCTGGGTTTACCTAACGCACATTGACGCGCCTGCATAATATACAGAAGTACCAATCAAAATCAAACGGCAGAAAGACTTGAACCTGGGATATTCGGATATTTCTACGTAAGATTAGTAAGTAATCTGTGTCCGGGGGGACTCCACTTTGTAGTAGCCAGGATACAATTCTCAACAGCATCAACCTCTCTAATTCAAGCCAAATAAATTGAACTACACGCACCATCTACATTTACATGGGCTCCCCTGCATACCCATTCAACTGCTCTAAATATCGCAACCCGTACCCAATTGCAAGGAAATTATCAAGTGTAGCAGAATTTCTCCATCTTTTTTCCGTAGGTGTGATCATGGGTTAAAGGGGTGCCTCATCCATTAAGTGACTTGACGTTACTGGACCTGTCAGCATAGTGTTTACACAGGATCAACCCGGGTATGGTTGCGGAATGCAGCTGTGCCAAGAATCGGCATTACATGATGCTTGTGCATTACACAGGATAATTGTCCGCTTCGGAGGCCGCACGGCCAATCAGACTAGATTACATTGTCGGACAAAGAACCAATTGCACCTACTACGATTATCAGATGAATCTGGTAATCAGGTACTAGTAGGAGTAACACACACTCAGAAACACCTAGTATACCGCGGAATGTTGAGCCTTCCTAATACTTATGGAGAACCAATACGTAGTGGAATGTCCCATGGGCATTCGTTTGGATAAACTCTTCTTCAGTTCAAAAGTCTCGCAAGGCTGTTCCTTCGATTGATCCCGTCAGATAAATTTTTCAACTGCAGCAGAGTTAAAACACATGTCAAGTAGTGCATATTGGGCCGCAGGAAGGCTTAAATACCAACCGGATACGTCTACTGTGAAGAGCTATCCAATTGTAAAGTATGCATTTCATGCATGAATAAGACATTACGGCTGGTTTTGTACAATAGAATGCAAGTTGTAACGATCCTGAGTATTGTGCATATACACTAAATTTTTTTTTTTTTTTTTGAAATGCTTTTATTTTTGGAGCTTATCCTTTGCATGAGTATATAGGTGTAGCTTTTTCCATAACTTATAGTTGTTCTTTAGAATTATTCTCTTCATCATCTAACGGTTCCGATGGTTGCAATCTCGAAAGTTGTTGCAGCATCTGCACTTGTCGCAGCTGCGTCTGCCGCAGAATCATCAAATGTCATCTACCACAAGGATGAAATTGCTGTTCAAGCTTGTCAAACCGTTTTGGGTAAAACGGTGATTTTCACCAAAGCCAAGAATGGTGGATACTGTGATGTCAAGAACCAGCCTGCATTGGGTTCTATGGCACACTGTTTGAACAGTTCTCCTCACCGTGGTGGTATTAAAACCTTCATCGAAAGCTGTGAGAAGAAGAAGTTAACAGAAGAACAATTTTGGGACGCATACAACAATGCCACTCAATATTTGGTCAAGAACCTCACTGCTTACCCAGGTTTCAACAAGACCAAACCATTCCATCTCCCTGTTAAGATCCCCCCAAAGAAGCTTAGAGGTGCATACGATTCCGTCTTGGGCCGCTGGTACAACTACAACAGAGCCTATTTTTACTCTTGGGTTCTTCTTTCTTATTGGTTCGTTGTTGTTGCCCTCTCCGGTGTTGGTCGTTTGTTGGAATACCTTGCACCTAAATTCGTTCACCTGTTGAACGGTAAGGTGTCAAACACTTTCCGTAAATACGTTACTTTGCCTGCATTAGGAAGAAACAGAAAGGCCCAGCATGGTGCTATTTTCAAAATCTTCGAATACGTCATCCCAAGTCGTTGGGAATCCCTTTTAATTTTCATTTGGTTTATCTTGTGTTTGGCTTTCAACGTTGCCAACTACCACCATGACTCGCCTAACATTCTCTGGAAACAGAAGCCTACCGAAATTGGTAGAAAGATCGCTGACAGAACTGGTATCATGTGCCTGTACATGATTCCACAGCTTATTTTGTTTGCTGGTAGAAACAACTTCATGCAATGGATTTCCGGCTGGAACCAAGGCCGTTTCGTTACCATTCACCACTGGTACGGACGTGTTTGTTGGATCTTGATGTTGCTTCACACCGTTGGTATGGTTTACAACGGTAAGGGTATTGGTAAGTACAACGACCGTAACAAAAGAGGATACGTCATCTGGGGTTGGGTTGCATTCGGGCTTGCCTGTGTCATGATTGTTCATTCTTTGGCCGTTTTGAGAAAGAAAAGATACGAGATTTTCGTCCTCTCTCATAATGTCATGGGTGCCATTTATATTGCTGGAGCTTGGATCCACGTGGTCAGTTTCGGTTTCGGCCCATTCTTGTACGCCGCCTCCGCTGTTTGGTGTTTTGAGAAGTTTGCCCGTCTTGTCAGAATGGCCGTCTTTGGTATCAAGACCGCCAAGGTGCAATTGATTGCTGACGAGACTTTGAAGGTGACCATTCCAAGAAACTCCTGGTGGAAGGCCCAACCTTTGCAACACTCGTACGTCTACTTCTTCCGTCCAACCTGTTTCTGGCAATCTCACCCATTCACCGTCGTTGACTCTGCTTTGAAGGACAACACCATCTGTTTCTACATCAAGGTGAAGGGAGGTATGACCCATGGTTTGTACCAATACTTGGCCAGCCAACCTGAACAAACTGCCAACATCAAATGTTCCGTCGAGGGTCCTTACGGCCACACTCAACCATTGAAGCATTACTCGTCTGTTTCCTACCTCACTGGTGGTAACGGTATCCCCGGTTTGTACGCCAGTGCTTTGGACCTCGGAACCAAGGGCTCGTCTCAAAGCATCAAGTTGTACTGGGTTATTCGCCATTGGAAGTCTGTCGAGTGGTTCTACGACGAATTAAAGAGATTGGAAGGAACTGCAGTTCAACCAATTGTGTACGTCACCCAATACGACACCCCATTGGACCAAAGCTTCATTGAAAAGAACTCTGAAGTCAAGGGCAGCGAAACCGAGTCCGGCGACAAATACGACTCGGAGAAGGATTCCCAGAACTTGGACTACAACGTCCAGAGTTTGATCCAAAGCTTGCCATTTGTGGAGTTCAGAGCTGGTAGACCACACGTGGAGTCTCTCATCAAGGGCGATATTGAGGAGGCCAACGGGTCTATTGCTTTTGTTGCATGTGCCCACAATACTTTTGTCGATGAGTCTAGAAGAGTTATCGCTAACAACTTGCCAGAAGGTAAGCGTGTGGATTTCTTCGACCAAATCCAAGTTTGGTAATTTAATATTTGGGTGTGTCTTTGGCTGAAGACGTTGATTTATACTTATAATAGAGAATATGTTTGACGGCTGTAGCGCGGGCGCGGTAAGAGGTAAGAGTAGGAAAGAGGTAGGAGAAGAGAGGTGAGGGCGTAGAAAAGTGTGCGTTTCGCATGGCTGAATATTTACAACATCGTGATGGTAAAGGAGAAGTATTCAATTTCTATTTTTACCGGAGATGCCATTTAAATAAAATTTATAGATCTCTTCTCATGTATAGAAGTGAAAACAAGTTGGAAAATGATTTAAATCAAATTGATCCTAATAGAAATTTTAGCACTAAAATCCGAATTTAAAATCAACATGACGTGTATATCATACCTGATGTTCTCCGTATCAACACTTTTGGTGATGGGTAAATTTGCAGCGTCGCGAAATATCACGTAGCTCAATCTGCGACGACATCTGACAGTTTCGCACTACAACTGACAGTTTCGCACTACATCTGGCAGCTTCGCACGACATGTGACAGCTTGGCACGACATGCTGCCAGCTTTGCACTACATCTGACAGCTTGGCACGACATGTGACAGCTTCGTACGACATCTGAAAGCTTTGCACGACTGACAGCTTCGCAAGACGTGCTAGCAGAGCAAAATATAACATCTTCGGCTCCAGATCCGCTTCTCGTCTGCCTCTCATCGCCATTATCCCACCTGTAGGATTACCATTGTAGTGCACACGTCCAAAAAGGAGTAAGATCGTTCTAAGGCGAGTGAACGCGGCAATGTACAGGAATTACGAAGACTGCATTGTGTCAGGTAGTTATTCATTTTCCGATGACGCTATTGATAAACGCCAGTAGATTTTTGCTTACCGAATGCGTAAAGGAATTTCCAGCAACATTCTTTAATTTCTAAGACGTCTCCTGTAATTACGTATCTTCAATTCTATATATACTGTATATAACCATGATACGACAAACACGCCTTGACGAGCATAGAGGATGCGGGACCGCCTTAAACGCTACTTATTCCGCGATCACGTGACAATAATACTTACTCTGCAGGGGATAATGTCAATTGAGTTGAACTAAAAGCTACTGTCAGGGGGGCAAAGTGCTATAGAAAGCTTTATGTTGAAGACCAAACAACTGATCAAATTTCACCTGAACCAGAACCGTGCCTAGCCACCCCGATGGCCATTTTCCCTGTCATATATACTACAGTTGTTCGATATAGGAGAGGACACCCGTACCCCTTCGACCGCGTCGATTAGCATCTAACCAAAAAAAGAAAAAAAAAAGACCGATCTGATCTTGATTTTATCAACACCGGGTACTCAGCTAGTTTCGAAAACATTCCGGTAGAGCCACTTTCAGCAGAGGGAACCCCCCAGAATCACTACAACCACTCATTTGGCACGCACATATACGCCATAAGTTTCCTTCCATCATCCCCGCCAATTTCCCCTATCAGATCTTTCCCATGATTGTTCCCACCCCGACAATCGAGTTGGAAATACGGGCTGATGCTCTGAGTACAAAAGCACTGCATTCCTCGAGTGACGCCTGTTCTGGGAAACACAGAAACGACAGTTCCTGTGAGAAGCCGGTCAACCAAAACGGACTTGAAATTGGACTCGGGGTAGGAATTCCAGTGGCAGTTATCCTTGTGATTTTAGGGTATTTTTTGATTAGAAACTACCGTAAGGACAAGAGAGAGAGCCTCGAGCATGATCCTGATTTTGATGAGAACGGTGAAGCCACAGCTTTACCCGATTTCCCCGTGTTTACCAAGGAGGATCCATTTTACGACAACGCTAGAAGATTTCCTGCCCATAGTATGTCCAGACAAGATTTGAGTTCAAAGACAGATGACAATTTTGATGGGTTCGTGTTACCTTACCATCACCAAATGGGCTCTAAGGCATCTTTGGACGAATTTGCTAAACAGATCATGGACCAAAAAGTGACCCATACACTCCATTCGGGCCAATCGATGCATCTGCGTTCGGCATCGCAGCTCAATATGAATACCAACCGTCTGTCGCCGCTCAAGCCCTCGCGAAAAGCCCAGAATGAGCCAGTATCTCTTCTTGCGGTGAACGGGCTCACAGACTTACCCAACAACTCCAGTACTCTGTTCGAGGCGGATCATTTTTACAATTCTAAGGACCATTTTGACGAAACGACCAAATCCTCCTCAACAGCAGCAGATGGATTTGATGTAAAGTATGAGAATGAGTCTACTGGTATACTCGATAGCCGGTCACGTGCGCAACATAGACTGAATCAAAGAGAGTCTTCAAACGAACCAAGCGATGATGGAATTGTGTCTGTTGCTGATTCTGGCAACAGTGCAGATCATACCACAGGGCAACTTCCCCCAACAGTGGATGTTCTGTCTCCCTTTGATGACGACAATGAAGTGTCACACACAGAGGGCGTATCGCCTCAAACGGACTTGTCTCGTCACACAGATCAATCATCGCGACAAACAGAGGCACTGTCTGTTCCAAGTCCTGAGGACGAGAAGGAACGTGGGAAGAAAAGCCCACGGTTGTCTGCTTTCAACTTGTTGAAGAATGTAAGTGACGATGAAGATGATCACATGACCAACGAACAAGCAGAGCAGTTGGCACGAATGAAGTCGGTGTATAACGTTTACTTTGACCGCAGCAATTCTGTCAGATCTGAAGCACATGACGGACATAAAAAGTTCCAGGTGGACCTGTCACAGCCGTTACCACAATTGGATATGAATCAACTCAAACTCACGACAAAATTAAAGGGAGATACTGATTACCAAAAGCGTCATACTGCTGCGTCGTCTGTGTACGACGAGTTACCAGTTTTTCCTGAAGGTAGACAACCTCCTCCACAGGCATACCTGCCAGAAGTGGGCTACATAAATGAACAACGGTACGAGCCACCACAACCATTGCCTCCTTTACGGTCATTGCCACTGGCATCTGATATTCGCCATTCAACGATAGACACATTCACCGAATTTGTTCCGCAGGCTAAAATTACGTCGCCACAAATGCGCCACAACTTTGGTAACGACCTGGCGCCTTCGACGCCCCCTCTCAATGGCTCAAACACATTTGAGGAAGGTGGAGATATGCCTCCAACAATCCGCAAACCACATACTGACACGACGCCTTCACCGTCTCAATTGGCTCGTACATCGGTGGTGATGTTGAACCCCGTTTCCGAGATTGCACCTCTGCGGAAATACAAACCCGCTGGTTCATTGCCATCTCCAAGTATTGGAGCCTCACACCAAGCGGAGTGGGTCTCTTCGAGCGAGAGTCTTATCCCAGGCAACCGAAAAAGTCAAGTGAGAAGAATGATGAACACAAACTTTTGACGAACAAGCTTTTTAAATAAAGGACGCTTTGAAATGACGATACAATTAGACAACACTCTCAAAATTTCAAAATCAGCTTACCTGATGCATCTATATTCATCACGTTGAGACACTGAGACGCCATGCCTCGGTCTTTTAACATTCATGCGTGTTTGTCATTGAACACACGCCTTCGCTCGCTATATTCGATTCTTTTGCTACATCGACTTCCCTCTTACTGCATTAAATTAATATACAATGTGCACAAGCCAGGTTGAGTCTTCTAGAAATAAAGTAGGCGAACAGTTATCGGAGAGTGCAACAACATTCTTAAACACATTCTGAATCACAAGAGTCCGTGGTAGGAGCGTCAGATCTTTCCTCCTTCAACTTCAGCTCCTTCAGCTCTCTCTTTTTCAAATCAAAGCCTCCATCTTGATTTCCTCAAAACTCCCACTTCTCTAGGCCAAATCATAATCGTCAATCTTGTTCTTGTACTTAAGCACATTCTGCTTAATCTTCGAACTGTCGACCCATGTCAAATAATCTTCCAAGTTTCTTGTAACCAAGTACGCCGGATCTGTGATCACATCTGGACCAACACGAACATGGCCCTGTTCTATAAAAGTATTGGCGTCTTTCATATTCTGAGCCATTCTCATTCGGCACATCACAACACCGATTCTTCGGCGGCAAAATGCACTCACTGTAACCTTGTTTTCCAAGTCAGAAATCTTGGATTTCGTGGCCAAAACCCCCATATTGTAGAGCTTATCAAGCAAAAGTTGCTCGTGCTTGATCCGGAAAGGATCTGTGGGTTGTAGCAATGATAATTTGTTGGCAATCTTCCGGATTTCACCACAGATCTTGTTGTACTTATGGTAGTCTTCTCTGTTCTGAATATGATACCGAGTCATGACTTCAATGTCACGATGCCCGTGATCCTGCTTCCAGTTAAGGAAATCCACTTTTTTAAGCAATTTCTGCTCATGGTGTTTTAGTTGTCTGACCATCTTTGAAGCTATGTATGTGTAATACTATGCGATGCTTCATGGCTGTGAGTTTTTTTGTGATGAGGCGCGGCACGTGACCTTGCAAAGTTGTAACTGAGCACTTGACTCCTGCTAACGGACGAAAATGCATGATAATCTCTCTTTAGGAAACGGGTCGGAATTGAACACCTTGTGAAGATTTAGGAACGCAAATAATTACCTCCAGTTTTCTCCAAACTCATTAAATGATACTAGTAGCTTTCAATGGGTCACGTGATAGACACCAACAACCGGGAAGCAGTCCTTTTTGGCACAACTACCTTCTCTTTATTGTTTAATATCCCTTCAGCTATAAGAGAAACCGAATACGTATCCGTCTTCTTTTGCCAATCTGTAATTACATAGATCAGTTGATCAAGATTTTTGGTGGTGCACGGGTGTTTTCTATTCAAAAATTTCCATACAGAAAAAAAAAACGATCAACAAGGTTGAGTCGAACATGTTTGGAAGAATCTCGACGGGAGCCGCAAGGTCGTTCTCTACGTCTTTCGCCCGGGCATCCTACATTGGAAAAGCCCCAGTCAGATTAACCGAGGGAATGGAATGTTTTGCCGAGGAAATTCCGTTTGAATTCTGCAAGTCTTTCACCAAGGGAAAAAGCACCATCACATTGAACAAACAGATTGTTGTCAAGGGTCCAAAGGGAGTGTTGAAGTTGGCTGTCCCTGACTTTGTAAACGTCGAAAAGCAAGACAATATCGTCAATGTTAGCGTGGCCAACCCTGACGACAAGATCCAAAGATCCATGTGGGGAACCTCGCGGGCGTTGATTCAAAACAACGTCATTGGCATTTCTGAAGGTCATTTGGCTGTTGTTAAGTTTGTCGGTACTGGATACAGAGCTACTATTGAAGGTAGCGGCGATGAAACTTATGTCACGTTGAAGGTTGGATATCCATTCACTCCTCGATTGAAGGTTCCAAGTGGGTTGACTGTAAGCTCACCAAACCCTACTAGATTGTTGATTGAAGGTATTGACAAGCAGCAGGTAAAGTTGTTTGCGGCCAGAATCAGAGAGTACAGAAAGCCCGAGCCATACAAGGGTAAGGGTATCTTTGTGGACGATGAGACTATCCGGTTGAAGCAGAAGAAGATTAAGTAAACGCATGTACATAGAATGAACTTAGGCACGGTAAATACCAGAGGGTTGTTGTAGGATAAATGTCATTAGTTACTGACCACCACACCCGTACACCAGGACATTGGAAGGTTCGTAAATGGGTAACTATCTAGAATCATAATGGTATGCCCTAAAATTTTTTTCCGGAGTCTTAAGGCTTCATTCTTATTGTAGATTTTTGGCAACAAAGGGTACAGTTCTATTCGAAGCATGTTCTAAATGCCTGTAAAAGACTTGCATGTACACCCGTACATCCTTACATTGAAGACACATCAAGGTTTGAGTTTCTATGCTGTTTCAATATACGAAAGGAACCGAAAAGCTTTGTAAATTCAAGAGACTGTAGTCCGCAGTATGTCCGTTAAAGCTAGTGGTATATTTAGTGTCTTTATGAGTCCATGTCCACATTACACCCGTACATCCCAAAATAGGAAAAGATTGTATACGACCAAGTTTCAGTGTATTATTGATATAGTAGTTATTTTCGTATGAAATCTATTCAATCAGCAGATCCAAGAAATTGGTGGAGTACGAATTTAGCCAGATTAAGTGCCATAAAAAAATTGAAGCATAAAGTGACAGCAGTACACCCGTACACCAGCTTACATCAGGAGCAACAGCCTTCAGTCAAATTGTACCACAACAATTAGAGAGACCATTTTTGTCTTCTTTTCCATACTCTGAAGGATAACATACGATTTTCCTTTTTTATTTTTTCAACTATCTTTCGTTTTGTAGTCTTTTTCTGTCATTTTGCTCCATCTTCTCTTACGTAGCGCGCGCACCAAAAATGAATACAAAAAAAAACCAACATTAAAATTCTTCTCCATCTTCTCCAAAATGCCTACGTTGATGCAAGCGCTCACTGGAGTGGCCAGGCCCATCTTCACACGTGGAGCAGCACGGATCACTTCCGTCCATGCGGTCCCGCTGGCTCTCACTGCTCGCCCTAAGATCAACCACTGCTTGGCGTCTTCCAACGAGAGAAAGTCCTTGTTGCCTAGACCAGGGTTGCTCGGAATTAAGAAGGGTATGATCACCTGGTTTTGCGAGAACGGCGAACAATATGCGGCTACTGTAATTGAGATCGACTCCTGTGAAGTTATTGGCTCCAAAACAACTTCTACCGATGGATACCTGTCCGTGTTGATGGGCCAAGTTGACAAGTTGAAAAACGTCAACCGTTACCATTTGCAAATTTGTGAGGAAGCCGGTGTTTCCCCCAAGGCCAACTACGGAGAATTCCGTGTCCGTACTGATGACGGACTCATCAAACCAGGCACTGAGCTTACCGCGGATTACTTTGCCGTTGGCCAGCTTGTTGACGTCAAGGCTGTCTCGAAAGGTAAGGGTTTTGCTGGTGTGATGAAGCGTCACGGCTTCAAGGGTTTGCGGGCTACCCACGGTGTTTCTGTGTCTCACCGGTCCGCCGGTTCTATGGGTGCCACCCAAGATCCAGGTCGTGTTTTGCCAGGCAAAAAAATGGCGGGACGCATGGGTGGACGTAACTGCACGGTCTTCAACAACGAGGTTTTGCATGCGGATGGTGATGCAGGCATTTTGGTGGTCAAGGGCCAAGTTCCAGGTCCTAAGGGTTGCTTTGTGAAGGTGGCTGATGCTAAGAAACTTTACGGTAAATCCTTACTTCAGGAGAAGTAGAACAACATGTACATAGACAAGAGACGACACGGTGATATGTGTTTGTGAGCAAGACAGTGTTGCTTCTGTAGGCTAATTGGCTAAGATTGCGCCTTCATAGAGAAATGGTAAGTTTTTGCGCTTTGAAGAGAAGAGGTCCATTCTATTTTGCCCTTTGAAGAGGATATTTTGAGATTGCAGATACCTGTGACGAATACATAGAATTGCTGGGACAAGGCGAATGCTGTGACAGAATTGGGCTTGGAATGACTTTTGCGCTCTAGACCCCAGAGAAATTTATTAGTTCCTAATTATTGAACTAATAGCTTTTTATGAAACGGGCACAGTTTTCTGTGCTTTTGGAGAAACTAGTGTTTGGAGAAACTAGTGTTCAAACTCATTTTGCACTTAACCTGGCGGTAATCAACGGGCAAAACTTTGATGTGTTTGCGCAGTAGGTCGCATTTGCGCTTTCTGAACTCACTCTTTATGTGACGCTCACTGGCAGGCTAGATTACACAATGTTTGCGATTATGTACTGCCTTATCCAGAACGGTGCTCCTTAAGATACTTACCGAACGATTTACATAGTCCATCCCAAGTGGTTTCACTTGAAATCCTGTTGCTTCTTAGAAACTCGGTAGACCTATGAAGGCAATGAAAATACTTACTTTTCAGCAATGTATAAGAACAAGAATCATTCTCTCTGCATTTGAAATGAAATAAGTTAGCTGAATCTCTTTTGTCATTGACTCTACTTTTCTTATGGTTGGTCTGACCACAGCACAACCATCAGAAAATGGGCTAATCATAAATGATTTAGCACATGAGTGAGTTCCAAAAAATGAAAATACACCATTAGCAAAGACAGTTCCCGGATGGTTCTGGTAAAAGGCAAGAACCATGTACGTATAAGAAACTGATCTTCTGGCGATGGGCGTCAAATTGAGCGCGGCGGTGCGCTTATATACTTCATCTTCCCGTGGCCGGGTAACCCCCACTTTTGAGACCAAAGTTTTGCAACATCAAAGACAGAACGAATATATATTGGGCATTATTTTTGGAATGTTACTGAAAAGAAAATTACCTTCTAGACTTCGGTTAGTTTTCAGAACTTACGGTTTTGTACTATTTGTAAAATATGCACATTTGTGTCGCATATCACGTGCAGGCCTGTTTTGGGCTAATTATGAAAAGATTGGACAGAAACCAAAATTTAGAAATTAAAAGCAGCTTAACTATTTCATAGCAAATCAACCTTTGCACTATATCCAATGCTTACGTGATTGAAAAAATAAACAAATTATAAAGTAAACATTACATGCAGGAAACTCTTATAGGTGTAGCATGCCAATTCATAGCAGCTGTGTTTTATATTTAATAATTAACTTATATTATAGAGGTGAAAGTTTCTTCTGAGAGAAGTGTAAGCTTGCACCGTTACCGTCTACTTTATTTTCAATCACCTAATATGTGGACACTTACATAAGCATCCCGAGCATCTCAGTAAACGTAGCTTCTAAGCATAGAGTATACACTAAAAATATACCGTCATATATACAGATTCATATTACTTTGTTCTGGTAAGCACAGAGTTGGTCAAGAGTTCCAAGGCGCTGCGAGCGTCGGATTCAGGCAACATGCGCAAATTAGACAAAGCACGGGTGCAATAGTCTTGGGCCATTTCCCGGGTTTTCTTCACACCGTCGTGATGTTGTACAGCTCGGCGTGCAATCTCCACGTCTCCTGGCTCAGAAAACTTACGACCAATGAGTTCGCCCAAACGTGGTTCCTCCCTCCAGGCAAACAAGACAGGAGCAGTTGCTAAGCCCAATTTCAAATCTGCTTGCGAAGGTTTTCCGATGGCAGCATCGCTTGCAGTGAAATCAAGCATATCATCCACTATTTGGAAACACAAGCCTAAGTTACGGCCGAATTCGTAGCATGTCTCGATAATCGGGTCTCTTGCACCGCTCAAAACTGCTGCGGACCGGGCCAGTTTAGACATCAACAGCGCAGTTTTCAAGTAGGTTTTGTGCAAGTAGTATTCGAAAGCAGCGTCTACGTTGGTGTCGTGGTCCAAATCTTTAGGCGGAGGTACAGCATATTGGTGAGTCTTTACAGGGACTTTCCCAGTAGGAACTGGAACCACCTTTTTGGTACCATCCACCTCAATGGAAGAGGCGTCGGTATTTATCACGGTGTTCTTCAATTGCATGAATTCGCCCTCAACCAAGTTAGCGATGGATGTCGAAATCAACTCCACCACCTCAGGGTTACGCAAACGGGAAATGGCAACAGACGCACGTCCCAACAAAAAATCACCAGCCAAGACGGCCATCTTATTAGAAAAGGCAGTGTTTCCGCTAGGGCGACCACGGCGTGCGTCAGAAAAGTCAATCACGTCATCGTGTAAAAGCAGCGCAGTGTGGATCATCTCAACAATCTCAGCCAACCGCCGCTGTTTGGGTAAAATACCATTTGCCGCATCAAGTTCAGGCAACGAGCTCATGGGCTTGGACAATGGGTCTAAGATAACTTTCGGATTGATTCCGTGCAAGATCGCCAATGGCGAAAGTGACTGGTTCACCAGCTTTCCTGCCAATACTGTCTCACGTGGTGTTCCCGGATAAACTGGTTGTGTGGTGAAATCGTCAGAATCGATTGAAATACGGTCTCGTTCGGACTCTGGAATAGCCAGCAATGCTTTTGAAAGTAACAACACAATGAGAGGCCGGACATTCTTTCCCTCTGCCTCAAAATAGTAACTCAGCACACGGTTGAGTGTAGGATGGCCCAGGCCAATCAACTGAGCAATCAGCTTGGCCATGGTCAGCATTTCATGACTAACGATGGAAAATGGGTCGCTGAAATTTGGCGCCGGCGGCAGCACCATTTTCTCGCCCGCTGCAACAGCCGCAGGGAAACTATTCGTGGAAGGAGTGGAGTGCTGACGCTGTGAAAGCAAACGACGGACACATCGGGCGCCAGGACCGGCAACCTGACCGTGGTGAAGAAGAAGTTTCATTAGTGGTGAATAGCAAGGAGGCACGGGTGCAATGAAGGTGGAAATGTGGTGATGTTCTCGCGGTGGTGGGATAAAAGCAACGTCCCGTGACTATATAAAGGACCGCGGCTTAGTATGGGAGAGGCGAAAGCTGGTTGGGGAAGAGGGACTGAACGGTCTTTACTTTCCCGTATAATTCCGTGGTTTGCTGTTGTGGCCTTATTTCTGTTTCCTGGATTGGATCCAATAGCTGATTTCTGTTTGGGCGTTAGAAGTCGTTATACAAGAGGGCCGGTTCCCGGCGGTAATTACAAGTCCGTGATTGGACAGAAAAGGTTGTGGAAGAAATTGGCCGCAAGCTTTCGGCTTTGTGTCACAGAAACTCCAAAAGTAAACGTACTAGGATGGTGATTAATAAAAGAGAAATACAACGTTGCGATTTTGGCCACAGTCGCTGTTAGAGACGTGTTCTATCGGTGCGGCTGGAGACAATGGCGGCCTGGTTTTAGCCGGTAAAGTCACGTGAGTCGGACATACTAAAGTGTGTTTGGCCGTTATGGATAAGACTGTCCGTAGCCAAACAAATATTGCAGGCTGGTTTTAGATCTACTGAAAATCACTAGTATCGTAAATTAAGATGATTTAAAGTCTACCTAAGTGAAGTATGGGAAGAGGTACAGAACCACTAGTGTATGGGGAGTGACAGAAGAAATGCGTAAGCTTCAGTAGGAAGACGCTGGAGTAGCTTCAATAGGCATTGGAGCATCAGACTGACGTATAGAGTCAGTCAAAATGTTTCAATTCGTAAAATGTTCGGAACTTCATATGCAGTGGAAGGTCCCTGGTGATCGATCAATGGGGTGGTTCCATAGGAATGATTCCACATGAATGGTTTCAGCTTCAAGCATAGAATCACATCAGCCAGACAATACCGACATTTACAAATTCAATTAATCGTAAAGATCCTTTTGTGAAGGGTTCAAGTTCTTCAAGAACGTCTCAGGGGGAATCAAGGCACCAATACTGCGCTGCGCTTGTAAGTTCAAAAACGTCAAGCCCAATAGGTAACTGGCATTGACCCAACCGAAACCTTCAGTGGCCACACCTTTGAAATCTGCGCCCTGATTTCCATATTCGGCATCGACTTTATGAGGAACTGCACCTTTAAGGACGTTGTATTTCTCCACAACGACTCCATTATAGTCCACAAACGCCCGCGTCATCATATAGAGCCAACGGTACGCCAACCGCCGTGCACACCCGTCGTAATGGTAATTACAGAGTCCAATCCAGGCAAGCATCTGGTGAGGTGCCCATGCATACGGATAATCCCACTGGCGCAGCGGGCGGTGGATAGAAATAGGTCCACGCAGGGCAAGCGTTCCAGATACCAAGCCGCCAGCTTCTTCGAATTTATGAAGCGAATTTTGCACCAACATGTCGGCTTGATGAGCGGACGCAACTTTAGCCCACAAGGGCCAGAAACAGGTTGCGGATTCATACTTGGCCTGGCACTTATCACGTACGTGGTAATCGTAGAAGATGCTATCCTCTTCGTTCCACAAGTATTTGGTGATGGCCTCTTTCCGTTTCGCCGCACGTGCTTCCCAAACATCTGGAGTTTCTCCATCCAACTCCCCACCAAAATGGGTGCGTATCACATCAGCAATATCCGTCTCATACTTATAAAGCAACGAGTTCAAATCCACCGTTGCAAGGTACGCAGCTTTACCCTCCAACCGGTATGTAGTGTCGTGTCCACTCTCACGAACAGCACGGTCATGGAGGAAGTACTCATCAAGTTCAGGCTCAACAATCTCGCCCAGATTGTACTTGGCAATGAATTCCTCTTGAGAGATCTTGTGCTTCTCGACGTAAGGCGCAAGAACAGCATTGAAATGGGATGCCTCTGTTTCAGGTGGAATTCCACTTCCTTCAGGGTGGTAACATGACAAGCCAGTTGCTGGATCAAGCCGTGGTTCAGTACACCAGACACTATGGTACTCGCGGACGGCGGCAATTATAGCTCTGCGTAAGAAGCAAAGGGCGTCAGGACGGGATTCGGGCGAAATCTCCACAGTCTTATTAAAGATACGGAGCGCCATATCCGTAAGGAAAGGTGGCTGAGAGCGACCTAAATAGTACAGCCGGTTGGCGTTCAAGATCTTGTGGTAGTGGTGGATCTCATATATGAAGTTCTCCGCCATACCACGTGAAAGGCGTAAGTGTTCGGTGTTCTCTGGAGTCACATCAAGCAACAATCCAAGAACCATCATGTAAGAATCCCAACCATATAATTCATTGAAGCGACCACCAGGAACCACATATGGTTCATGAATGAGATGGTTTGGGTCGTTCGGATCTGGGTGAGCTTCAAGTGCTAAAAGACCCGGTTTTCCGTTGATGGATTTGATATATTCGGCATCGAAATGTTCAGGCAAGAGAACAACGTCCACTTCGTCACCCTTTTGCTTTTTATAGTATTCGTACTGATCGAGGCGAGAATGTGGCACGTAAATACGCACAGCGGTAGAGCCATCAGCGTCGGCGAGTTTGGTGTCTTCGGCCATTTCAGCCACATTTTCCACAGTCACCTGCCGCGTGAGAGATTTCCAGAATTGGGTAGAAATCAAGCGTTTCATACGGGCGACCGGGTTCTCCTCCAACCGGCGCTCATCCAAAATCAACCGCTTACGGCCAAATCGTTTAGCAATCGTAAGCTCCTGCAAAAGATTCAGAAGCATGTATGTTCCACGCACAGCCAGATGCTTGAACCCATTGGAATTGGCAGTTCCGAGCCGCAACACCTTCGGTCCAGAATCCTCAATGGTAATCTGTTGATTATGGTCTGTATCTTCATTCTTCAAGAGCTCCTCAAGCGTGTCATCCACCGAAGCAATGTAAAAACGACGAGGAATCGTCCAGCGCTCGTCCACCGAAGCACGCCGACGAAGAGGCTGCGTCTCCATCGGATCGTGCATTGGAATGATTAGCTGCGTAGAGTCATCCTCTGGAGAAGTATCGGGGCTGACGCTCCTCAGTATATTTGGCTTTTCGAATACCGACATGGTCCGAACACGTGCAAAATGGGACCCTTTCGGTGCTGCCGAAGGATCTGTGGCCTTTCCGTAGTACACCTCGGGCAATCCATACGGATCGATATCGTCACTTTGTTTTCTGTGATGTGCCATTTGCGTAGAGCGGAGATTGTGATTAATTAGCAGTGGATCGTGCTTCCGAAGTTGACGATATAAGGGGTGGTCTTTGAAGATATTCCCCTGGAGTTTTCTAGAAAGATGGCAGGTTTCCAGTAGGGGGAGATATTATGGGCAGTAAGCCAGCAACACTGGGAAAATCGAACAGTATCGGTATTTATAAGCTCTTCCCTCTAGACGCTTCTTCTGTATCAAAAGTACAACACAAAAGACAGAGTTAAGAGACCTTGTGTCAGAAGTGTCGCTGAACAAATGGATGATTCTAGTACAAGAATCAGATTAATGGGGACGTAAAAAAGAAGAGTATGAATCTGCGAGTCTGCGAATCGAAACACGGACAAGCGCTTTTAGTGGTGATACAAACCGAAACGTGACCAAACAAAGTTAATATTTAATGGTATATCTTCGGGGTTGTTGGAAGCTTCGGTGGCATTCTTCAATATTGCGGGGCACCGGTGCTGTGCGCGCAAGTCACAATTGCGAGTATGCGATTACAGGGCCACGGGCCGTACTGGTGATATTTCGAGGCGGTTTTTTCGTGCTTTTGTTCCGGTTGATTTTTGAAGAGAAAATTATAAGATTTGCTAAGTATCGTCCTTTTGCTCTTGAAATATCTACAAAATTGCCGTTCTTTTCGTCGTTTTTGCCATCCAATTTTTAAACTTTGAATAGAGTATCCTGCATAAAAGAGAAGGAATTTCAAGCATACACTATTTCCTCGAATGACTATTATTGGAATATAACTGATTACTCCATCTGATTGAATAAAGGAGTGTCACGTGAAAAAGGAATCCAAGCTTTCTGCACGATAACGTCAATACTGAAACTGAAATCCTTACCTCTTGATGTCACTAAACTGCACGCCATACAGGACTTGAACGGAATAGACCTGTTTGCTTGGTTAAGGTTCATCTTGAGTTTGAATGCCGGAAAGACGAAGGTTACTTCTTGTGTTATCTGCAGGAACACCAAGTGCTTTCTGTTCTTTGTTTCGATACAGAGTAAGAAAAAGAAATGCAACTGAAAACAAATGGGATCTAAATATTTTTACCCGTGAAAGATATGCACCTCTAACTGTACTTCTTTGCGTTTGTCGTATTCTTGCGTAAGCAGCTTATCTGAGTCCTTTATGGTCACGTTCAGAATATTGTCGTGTTAAGCACGCTTTCAAACTACTCAAAAATATCGCTAACGGTTGGTCACGTGACAAGATATGATTCGCTAGAGATTGGCATTGTATTTTCCATCTTCAAGATTTATAGTCAATGCTGACAAAATACTCTCCCTGATGGCTTTCATCTATGCACCAACTTTAAGTCCTTCGCTTACTATTATCCGCCAGCTACCCTGCGGATTACTAGATCACGTGATGAAATGGACAAAGTTTGCTGCTTTTCTTTGACACACCTGGAGTAGTCCAGCAATTCACTCCTGTCTAGTTCGCCTGGCCTGCCTTTGCACCATTATCCAACATGGCACGTGACTGAGATTCCCCAGATTCCCTACAATACGACCGAGGGCCAGATAGTGTGCAGGTCTCTATTATTGTAGCCCGAGGTACCCCGGTCTATGGGCCAACGGCTAACAGAAATCCTTTCCCACAAAAAAATACAGAAGAGTAAAAATTAAACATGATATATGCCCACGTGATCTGGGGTTTAAGTCCGGTGTCATTTGCCCCTCCTCTAGCGTAAGTGGCACTTCATCGCTCATCTTCTGCGTCATCCCCGCCAGGACCAAAAACAGAGAAAGCGACCAACAGTTATGTATCGCAAAGGTTGGTGTACGGGTGTACCCCACCCATGAGGGTCGGAGTTTCCAAAAGTCCGAGAGGTACACACACTCCCCCTTTTACTGACGGCCAATTCCGAGCCAAATTTGTGTCTTCATATTCCTTCTACATGTCCCAGGTAATGGCAAAAGGTGTAGTAAAAACGAAATAGTAAGAACCCGATGCTTTCCGGGTTGCCCGGTGTTTTCCGTTGATGTCCCGGGTGCCCGGAGGGGAGACAAGGCGAGGCGAAACACATGCGCGCGGGCTACATCAAACCACAAGTTAAGACCGGGGTAATATATAAAAAGGACGCCCATCCTCCCATATTCGCACCCCACAGAATAATTTTCTTTTACGAAAACACGCCGTCTCCAAAGGAATCTCGGCTTCTTCTTAAACGTCTCATTCCTATTACTTAATTTATTTGCAACTATGGTCAAGGTTACTGTTTGCGGGGCTGCTGGAGGAATCGGTCAGCCATTGTCTCTTTTGCTTAAGCTCAATCCACAAGTGACACAATTATCGTTGTTCGATGTTGTCAATGTTCCTGGCGTTGGTGCCGATTTGAGTCACATCAACTCTGGCGCTGAAACCAAGTCTTATTTGCCATCTTCTAAGGAAGACACAACTGCGTTGGCTGAATCTCTTAAGGGCTCTGACTTGGTGATTATCCCTGCCGGTGTCCCAAGAAAGCCAGGCATGACCAGAGATGACTTGTTCAACATCAATGCCTCCATTGTGCAAGGTTTGGCCAAGGGTATTGCTGAAAATGCTCCAGACGCATTTGTGTTGATCATTTCTAACCCGGTCAACTCTACTGTGCCAATTGTCGCGGAGACTTTGAAAAAGCACAATGTCTTCAAGCCATCTAGATTGTTTGGTGTTACTACTTTGGACATTGTTCGTGCTAACACTTTCATTTCTCAACTCTTCCCATCTGAGACGAAGCCAACTGACTTTGAAGTTCCTGTTGTTGGTGGCCACTCTGGTGAGACAATTGTTCCATTGTACTCCCTCGGCGCCAAGACTTACTACGACAAGTTGTCTGATGAACAAAAGAAGGAGTTGGTGCACAGAGTCCAATTCGGTGGTGATGAGGTTGTCCAGGCAAAGAATGGTGCTGGTTCTGCCACTTTGTCTATGGCCTACGCTGGTTACCGTTTGGCTGAGTCTTTGTTGAAGGCACTTTCTGGTTCTTCTGTAACTGAGTGCACCTTCTTGTACTTGGACTCTTCCATTAAGGGCGCTAGCGAAGCTAAGAAGTTGGTCAAGGACCTTGACTTTTTCTCCTTGCCAGCCACATTGGGTAAGGATGGTATTGCTAGCGTTGACTACACTGTTTTGGAGAAGGCTAACAGTGACGAAAAGGCATTGTTGGCTGTTGCCATTGAACAATTGCAAAAGAACATCGAAAAGGGTGTTTCTTTCGGTAAGTAAACATACAACATGCGCACCGTATATTTGGCCACAAAATAAAAGGGTTATTAATTAAATGTAGAAACTTCAAGCTTGCAATCGTTTACCAACTTTTCAATTTAGCACAGTAAACCGTCTACTGGTCATAGTAGATTTCTATAGCTATTTCCTGCCTGCATAGAAGATATGCCAAAAGCACCAAAAAAAAACGGTACTCCGTCAGTACAGAGTCCCCTGGGTCGCACACGACCCCGGCACATGTAAATGCAAAGACAATCTCTCATCCTTCGTATTTACAATCTGAATTCGTGCAAAAGCAATTGCATTAAAGAAAAAGTAAGTACTCAGATTTTCAGAATCTCAGGCCAAGTCACCCGAGGTATTTTTCAAAACGAAACTCCTGTCTGCTACTGGATAGAAACGGAAGTATATCCGGTACTGGTTTTTTCCCTCAGCGTCTGTTTCTGTTGCGCCTTCCAGCCAAGAACAACTCGACTAACAAAGCCCAGCCAAACTTCTTAGCCACATTGCACTTTCGCCTGTCGCCACCCTTTCTTGAACGGAACGAAAGACCCTGTTTGAATCATGGAGGCTATACTTGATTTTTCCCGGGAGCTTGATCTCGCCTTGTTCGACCGGGTTGTGGAAACTTTCTATAAAAGTGGGCCAGAACAGCAGAAGGCGCTGGTTATTTTAACACAGTTCCAAGAACATCCAGAGTCATGGAAGAGGGCAGACGCCATTCTTTCTTCATCCAACAATCCTCAGTCTAAGTACATTGCCTTGTCATGCTTGAACTCGTTAATCAAGTTCAGATGGAAGACTATTCCAGAAGCCGAGCGTGTCGGAATTCGGAACTTTATTGTGAATATGATTATCGCCTTGTGTGATGATGAGCGGGTTTTTGAGACCGAGAGAGCGTTGATTAATAAGATTGACTTGACACTTGTGTCTGTGTTGAAACAAGAATGGCCTCACAACTGGCCCCAGTTTATTCCTGAAATAGTCACAAGTTCTCATTCTTCATACAATGTTTGTGAAAACAATATGATCATCTTGAAGTTAATGGCCGAGGAGGTGTTTGATTTCTCACAGGATGAAATGACCCAGGCCAAGGCAAGAACTTTGAAACTGAGCTTAAAGGCCGAATTTGAGGCTATTTTCAAATTGTGCTACGAAATTTTGGATAAGACCACTAAACCATCCTTGATTATCGCCACTTTGAACGCTCTATTGAAGTACCTTCAATGGATTCCAATGAATTACATTTTTCAAACAGATTTGATGGCCTTACTTACGGAAAAGTTCTTGCCCCCAGCTGACACAAGAACCGTTACTTTGAAGTGTTTAACTGAGGTATCAGGCTTGGTTTCACCTGCTAACGAGGACAAATTTATTGCCTTCTTCCAATCAACAATGGAGAAGATCGTCACCATTGTTCCTTTAGATTCTTCCACTTCTCTCAAGAGATCCTACCAGCTTGCCAACTCTAACGATCAATCCTTTTTACAGGATTTGGCGATGTTCTTGTGCACATTCTTGGGTAACCATTTGTTGCCGTTGGAACAGAATGAGAATTTGAAAGAATTGTTACTCATTTCTCTTAACTATTTGATCGAACTCTCTAGAATTGAAGAGCGTGAATTGTTTAAGATCTGTTTGGATTATTGGAATGTTTTTGTTCATGGTTTATTTGAAGAGATTCAAAATTTACCTGCCAGCGAATTAAGTCCATTGATGCAACTCACCTATGGCTCTCAATTGAGACCATCGGTCAATGGTGCTCCGGATCCTGCTGCCTTGGCAAGATTTCCTTTGAGACAGCACAAGTACGCTCAAATTTTGTCCAAATTAAGATTGGTCATCATTGAAAATATGGTCAGACCAGAAGAGGTGTTGATTGTGGAAAATGAAGAAGGTGAAATTGTCAGAGAGTTCGTCAAGGAAAGTGACACTATTCAATTGTACAAGTCAATGAGAGAAGTGTTAGTTTACTTGACCCATTTGGATGTCGTTGACACTGAACAAATTATGAATGAGAAATTGGCCAGACAAATCGATGAAAGTGAATGGTCGTGGCACAACATTAATACATTATGTTGGGCCATTGGTTCTATATCAGGTACAATGAACGAAGAGATGGAAAAACGCTTCCTTGTTAATGTTATCAAGGATTTGTTGGCTCTTACTGAGCTTAAACGTGGTAAGGATAACAAGGCAGTTGTCGCTTCGAATATCATGTACATTGTTGGTCAGTACCCAAGATTCTTGAAGGCTCATTGGAAATTTTTGAAGACTGTGGTCAACAAATTATTTGAGTTTATGCACGAGACTCACGAAGGTGTCCAAGACATGGCTTGTGATACATTCATTAAGATCACTATGAAATGTAAAAGACACTTTGTTGTGACGCAAGCTGGAGAAAAGGAACCATTCATCAGTGAGATCATTAGAAACATTCAAACAATCACTGAGGATTTGGCTCCTCAGCAAGTGCACACGTTTTACGAAGCTTGCGGTATTATTGTCAGTTCTCAGACTCAAAAGGAAGCTAGAGAGAGATTATTGTGTGACTTAATGGCATTGCCTAACGTCGCTTGGAACGCCATTGTCCAAAAAGCTGCCCAAGACCCAGAGTTGTTAACTAACACTGAGACAGTTAAAATCATTGCTAACATTATTAAGACTAATGTTGCAGTTTGCAAAGCCATGGGCCCTGGATTTTACCCACAACTTGGTTTGATGTACGTTGATATGCTTTCATTGTACAAGGCTGTCAGCACAATGATTTCTAATGCTGTTGCAAGCGATGGTATCATTGCCACCAAAACACCAAAGGTCAGGGGTTTGAGAACCATCAAGAAGGAAATCTTGAAGATGATTGAAACATATATTAACCAAGCCGACAACTTGGACGAAATTGTCAGAGACCTTACTCAGCCTTTGTTTGCTGCAGTGTTGGACGACTATAAGACTAATGTCCCTGATGCCAGAGACGCCGAAGTTTTGAACTGTATGACTGCGTTGGTGGGTAAAGTTGGTCCCATGATCTCTAGCGGAGTCGTTTTGATTCTTCAAAGTGTTTTCGAATGCACTTTGGATATGATTAAGAACGATTTTGTGGAGTACCCTGAGCATAGAGTTGAATACTACAAGTTATTGAGAGAGATAAATCTCAAGTCCTTCGATGCTTTGTTGCAATTGTCTGGAGAAGCATTCCAATCATTGATCAATGCTGCACTTTGGGCATTGAAGCACAACAACAGAGAAGTGGAAGAGAACGGTGTTTCCTTGACCCTAGAGTTGATTGAGAACGTCGAAAAACTCGGATCTACACCATTCACAAAGGCATTTTACCAAAACTTCTACTTCCAAATATTGTCAGACACATTCTATGTGTTGTCACAACCAGACCATAAATCTGGCTTCAGATACCAAGCACAATTGCTTGCACAGTTGATCCACTTGGTGGAAGATGGTGTCATCAAGGACCCATTGTACACACCTGAACAAGCAGCTGAGGGAACCACCAACTCTGCTTTCTTAAAGCAATACTTAGGAAACTTGTTGTCGTCTGCATTTGAAAACTTACAGAACGACCAAGTGGTTAATTTCTTGAATGTTCTTACTAGTGTCTACAAGGATTTGAACAAGTTCAGTGGCACTTTGAGAGATTTCCTTGTCCAAATCAAAGAATTTGGCGGTGACGCTACGGACTATCTTTTCGCAGAGGACAAGGAACTCGAAAAACAGGAACAAACTAGATTGCAGAGAGAGCGTGACATGCAAGTTGCTGGATTACTCAAGCCATCTGAAATGGAGGATGACTGAGTTATCTAATGCTGGCGTTGTATCGTTTCTAATGTTACCATCCGCACGCATAGAGCTTGTACTACAGGTGTAGTGTTTGCACTGCGAGCTTTACCATCTAGTGCATTATCATTGTTGCTTTCGTTGCGGTGACATCCCGTGTACAATACCAACGGGCTTACATCACTCTCAATTTCCAACTCACGCCAGACGCTTCTCTCTGAAGAACACCTGATCCCTCAAATACAGCTAACCATCTACATAAATGCACATATAAAATTAAAACGCAAGGAATAATAGTGTTTAAAACCAGTAGAGTTGATTGTATGCCGGGAATAGATAGTAATAGTATATTCTATTCTATGCGTGCGCGAACCACATTTCAGTAGTGGGCAAAAGAAAAAAAAACCGAATCACTAACACAAGCAACGACCAGAAGCACCAACAAAATGTCTGCCGAAGAATCCAAGCCACAAGATTCCGCCCCTAAGGACGCTACCCCACAACCGCCTACCGCCAGTGTTTTCCTGATGTTCGGCGCCAAGAAGGAGAAGAAGGAGGAGGCAAAGGAAGAAGAACCAGAAACCAAGAAGGCTACCGAAACTAAGGACGGCTCTGACGGTGAAGCCGAGGAAGAAGAGGCTGATGTTCAATTCGAACCATTGGTTCACTTGGAGAAGGTCGATGTCAAGACCAACGAAGAAGATGAGGATGTTGTTTTCAAAGTCAGAGCCAAGTTGTTCAGATTCCACGCCGACACCAAGGAATGGAAGGAAAGAGGTACCGGAGATGTCAAATTCTTGAAGCACAAGGTTTCAGGTAAGACCAGAATCTTGATGAGAAGAGACAAGACTTTGAAGATCTGTGCCAACCATTTGATTTCTAAGGATTACGAATTGAAGCCAAACATTGGTTCCGACAGATCCTGGGTCTACACTGTTACTGCTGATGTTTCTGAGGGTGAGCCAGAGGCTCAAACCTTGGCCATTAGATTTGGTAACAAGGAGAACGCAGACAAGTTCAAGGAGCAATTCGACAAGGCCAAGGAAGACTAGGGTTTCCCGCGCAAGAGTGTTTAGATTAATGAATGAAGCATACAGCATGAATACACGGCTCACGGGAACTAACGAGTACAGGGAGGATGAGTGTTGAGGAGCGTGGACGTAGTCTAAAGGACGATAAAGCAGGCTCTGGGTGAGCATGTGAACGGAAGATCTGGGGGAAATTCAGAGTGACATTCTGAGTGAATGAGCTGAATGGATTGAACTGAATGATTGAACTGAATGGATGGAACTAAACCTGACCTCTTCTTGACCATAATCATAGCCAACGTCTATTTATGACCAAGAATGCGACATGTCATGTCACAAATACAATGAATCAAGCCTGGCTTGCCCTTATATGGCCTATACAACACAAAGTCGAAAACACCCTATACCAAATTACTCTATAATGAATACAACAACAAAAACAAAAAAACAATAAAATTTACCACATGTTGAGGCGATAATAGCCGTTCCTTCATCGTGCGCCTAATATTCGCAGACACCCATACACGTGGTATGGTATATAGTATAATTTATATATCAATAGTGATTTATTTCACGTTTCCCCCACCTTAACTCCAATATGAAATTCGGAAAGTATTTGGCCTCTCGGCAGCTCGAGCTCCCCGAGTACTCAGGCCATTTCATCGACTACAAGGCGCTTAAAAAACTCATCAAGCAGTTGGGAATGCCGTCTGGGGAATTTGATATCCGGTCGCCAGTTTCTGCCAGCCAGATCCAGCAGAAATTGAACGAAAATAAGGCGTCGTTTTTTTTCAGAGTGGAGCGTGAGTTGGATAAAGTGAACTCGTTCTATTTGGAGAAGCAAGCCAATCTTGCTATCAATTTGGATTTGCTAGTAATGAAGAAAAACGAGCTCTTAACTAAGAGCTGCCAAATCGCAGAAGCATCGACAGACGGATCGTCGTTGAATTTCAAAAACTCCATTTTGTACTTGAACTTGTATCAAAGTTTCAAGAAAATCCACCAGGATTTGCTCCGATTGCAGCAGTTTATTGAATTGAATGAGGTGGGGTTTCTGAAGGTGATGAAGAAGTGGGACAAACGGTCTAAATCCCATACAAAGGAATCTTTTCTTCAGACTGCCGTCAATGTCCAGCCCGTGTTCCACAAAAATGAGATTAACGAGCTAAGTGACATTGTCACTCTGTCACTTTTTGACTTGGAATCGATCGTGGATGGCGACTACTCAGTGTTGGCCAATTACAAAGCAGGAAACTTGGTCACCGTGCCTGTTTCTGCAAGAAACGCTCTGTTTACTACACTTGACAACTTGGAGCAGGACTCCCTTCCGTCTCAGTCTAAAAAGGGAAAAGAGTTCGAGACAGTTACCTTTGAACTGTCTCGGCATAATTCGATTTCTGGGTTTGAAAACAAGGAGATTGATGAACTCTATTCTAGTTTTATTAATGTGGCCACCGTCAAAGTTCCAGACCTTTCTGTGCTTGCCAGGTGGATTGAAAAAGTAAAATCCACTTCCAAAAATGTACAAGATTCTGAGGAAAATATCAAGTACAAGCTTTCAAAGATCTTCCTTCTTTCACTTAGTAACTTGAAGATCTCAGATACATTTTTGGAGAATTTCTTAGCATTGGTCGACTACAGAGTAGATTTTGATTTCATCTCTGATGACTTCAATGATAGCAAGTCGATTATCCATGAGTGCTGCTCGATTCCTCCCGCTTCTTCCTTAGAAGAAAATCTGCATGTCATTATTAATAACGGTGTCAAGGTTGTCAACTCTATCGACAGTATAAACCATTCGAGGCTTTTCATTGTGAAGCATATTGTCACCACGCTTCCGGAAGAATCTCTTCGGAAACTTTTCACATTCAAAGATTTCAACGGTCGAACATGTTTGCATTACGCTTCGCAGAACAATCGAATGGATCTCTTAGAAATCTTGTTGCCACATTTCCCCAGGGAAAATATCGACGATTTGGACAACGAATCGATGTCGGCGTTACTCTTGGCTATCAAATTTGACCACTTTGATGTGATCAAATTGCTTGTCGAAAACGGCAGTAACTGTTATCCGGTTTCTAGCGAGTCGACCCTACAATATTTGCCTATTAATTATGCATGCAGATTTGGAAGCTATAAGACGTTGGAGTTCCTTCTTAGTTCAAGCGCTCCTACTCCGGATAAAGTGAACAAACAGGATGTGGAGGGTTTATTGCCGCTTCATGTGATTGCTCGCTCCGGAAACTTCAAGTTAATCAAATTATTGTACCAATATGGTGCGGCAGTCAATGAGTTGGATGGGTTGAATAAATGGCCGCCGATCTTTTATGCTGCGCTGGAAGGCCACGTGAAAACCACACAGGAATTGATCAAGTTTGGAGCAAGACTCGATATTGTTGATGAAGATGGCTACAACGTCTTGTACTACTGCGTTGTTGAGGGCCATATTAAGGTGTTGAATCAGCTTTTATCTCATAAGAATTTCAATGCCAATGGATCCTTAACTAATGCGGATTCAATGGAAACAGATGCATCAACCGATAAATCCCTTTCTGGCTTTTCAAAAGGCGCAGCCATGTCTATTCTTGATGAAGGTATGGACTCCGAAGACAATGGCGGCGGTGAGAAGAATGTTGATTCGATTCCTCATTTGGAACTCCCACCTCCGATTTTACCGTTACGAAGATATGGACACAACTTCTTGGAGCAGAAAGTCTTGATCGAATTGATCTTTCCTAACGATTCCAGATGCATTAATTTATTCAATTCCTTGTCTGAATTGAAGCCCGGAAGAATCACAATTACTTCTAATATTTCAGACATTGTTCCTCGGAACATTCTTTTACCAGTTACAGAGGGCAACAAGGGTTCAACGAGTTGTATTTTCCAAACCGAGGTTGATTCTTTGAACGAGTTCCGTATTGATTTTGAGATTTTCCCGAAATTTGGTACTCGGTTGATTGCAAAGACGACAGCGTTGAACTTCTCGCAGATAGACACGTCGTCTCCCGAGATCAACTCCATTCTGTTGCCGCTTTTTGACTTGCGTCTTCGAAACATCGGAGAAATTAAGTTTAATTACCAGGTGATTTTCCCCTTTTCGGGTACTTTGTTGGAGACGACAAAATACGACACGTACTGGAAGTCTTCAACGTCATTTGTCAAGAACAGACCTGTAACAAAGTTCAATGCTGCGGGAGGTCTCTCGCCAAATAACTTCTTATCTCCGTCGAGCATTAATACCAATAGTGGACCCTCCCAGAAGAACGGAAACGGAAATAATGGTCCTGGCTCTGACACCAAAAGCGGCACATCGGCAAGCGTCTCTTCCTTTGTTACGGAAACTTCATTACAAGGAGAGTATTTGAAAATCAAGGTTTGTATGCTCAACGATGGGACCCCGATTGTGTGCCCACACTGGGCCATAGCAGTGACGGAAAACATCGAGTTGTTCCTTCCAAACTTATCGTCAGAGCAGCTTACTCTGATGACTACGAACATGTTTGACTATGGAAGAGTGTTGACTGATTTGTCGAAAATGACAGCAAAAGATGTTTACTTCATCAAGAAATTGTTAAGGATTATTTACCTTCCATTGGAAGTTTTCTTGCAGCATTTGAGTGTGGATATCAACCTCGCCGTTGAGTTTGTATTTCCGTCTCTTTTTGAGTTAGACAACATTCCTTTTGCTGGTAATATTCAGCTGAATGTGAATTCATTTGTGGATTTGACTTTGAATCTGGTGTTCAACCACATTCGTCTGCTTAAGGTGGAGAATCCACACGGCGGAAGATCTTTTATCTTTCTCTCGTCCAACTCAATCATCTGTAAGATTTTGAACTGGAAACAGCCCAATTTCCCAGTGTTTTTGATTATGAGCGGAATCATTTACAATAATGTGAAAAGCGGGTTTGAGGTCAGAACTGCCAATGGTTTATCAATGGATGAATTGCAAAACGAAACATCTGCCAAACTTGCCAATACAAACCAGCTAAACGGGTCAGCACACAATATATTGAAGTATCAATTACAGGCCAATGACCAAGAACTTACCATCCGCTCTATCAAAGAAGCGGTCAATTTCACGATTGATAACAATTTGATTGGTATAATTACATCCATCAATTTACTTGAGCTAGTACCGAAGTTGATTCCTCTTATAAGATCACGTGGGTTGGTATTAGTGGCATCAAATGATATTACTGATGCTGATGCTGACGATGAATTCTCCTCCAAAGATTTGGATACTTATCATCGTACCGAGATCAACGGCTTGCGGTTTGATGACGTCTTGCGTTTCAAGGAAGAAACGCACAAAAGCTAAATGCTGAGATAGAAATGAAGAATGAATAGGGAATATATAACGAATTCCGAACAATAGAGGCTCTAGCAGCAGTCTCTAAGGGTAATAGTCGTAGCTAGAGGCGCCTTCTAGGCGCAGGAGGGGCCGGAGCCTTCCGAGGCTTGTTATATCGAGAACTTAAGGGAGACGTTGGAAACGTGGAAGAAGGGAAAGTGGGAGGAATGGGCGTAACAGGCGATGCCGGAGTTGAAGAGAATCCTGGGTTTGAAGAATGAGAAGACAACCCAGGATGCAATGAAAATGCCTGATTATATTTTGTTGTTGGGGGTAAGGGAGGAAGATCCTTATTTCTCAAGTACTCACGAGGAATGTCTAACAAATGGCTCGTTTCTTTTACCATGGGTTCTTCCTCTATGTCTGTCCCAATAATAACCTCGTGCTGGTCCGTAAATGGAGTATCTTCCCGAGGCTCACAATTATGAGTCTGAGTCGATTTATTGTAATCGCTTTTCGCGGAAGCTCTTACGGATGCATCTTGTGGAGACGAGAAGGAATCGCCGGAAGAAAGGGCCGGGCTGTTCATTCCGTCCACGATGTTTTTCAATGAAGAATTGGATACCACGCTGTCTGTGCTGGAGTCTAGATTTGTCATCAATCTGGCGTTTCTTTTTGCGTTTTTGAGCCAAGGCACCGAAAGACATTTGACAGCAAACTTGACAATCTTCGACGCCTGCTCTAATTGGTTGGGACTCTCCACCTTAGAATCACAGTTAATGTCACAGTTAACCACGATATTCCGGAGCATATCAATGAGTTCGGCTGCTTTGTAAGCTGGCTCAAATTCACTGAGCTGCGAGAACATAAGCATCGGATAGAGCACCTTAAGATACGAAAGAGCCACCAAGGCGTTGCTGCTTCCTTCGGTGGCAGAATACCGCATATCGTTAAGCTCCCGGATCATGATATCGATCAAGATTTTTAGGTCATTAGCGTAGGCGAGCCTGGCGCTGGCAGATGAGGTGAAAATCACATAAAGAAACTTCAACATTAGTATCTTAATAATGTGAGATTGTTCTCTATTCATGTGGTACACCAAGAGATTGGTAAATCCGCAAATGCTGTTGATAGAGCCCTTCCGTTCGGCATAAAGCCCTTCAAAGACCTTATTCTCTTTCACATTAGACGAGAGTGACATCATCATGTACTGCTCATTTATGAGGAGAAGGAGCTTGAATTCTTCGTAGGCAATAAGCTTTGTCTCGTCATCGAAATCGTCAGACCCAGAGTCGAAATTGTTAAATTGGTCATTTGCAAGTAGGTGAGAAATCAACGTAGAGATCAACAGACTTTCGGTCAACGATTGAAACTCGCCTTCCGACAAAAGGATCACATGGTAAAGATACTGGAACATGATATCGCACGAGAACTTAAGAATCACATACAGATCATGCGTGCACTCGTCATTGGAGATGTGGTTGGCGATGAAATCACCCATGACCTTTGAAAAGTGCAACAGACTCAAAAGCTTGAAGAGAGCATTGCTGTCGATTTTGGTGGAACTCTCTAACTGCGGGTCGTCGTTCAACTTGAGCAAAAGAAGTAAGATGATCAACACAATCTGCTTCAAATGGAGCGTATCTGCACTGCTTGCTGGACAGTCACTTGACGAAAGCATCTGAACCAAACCCAAGAGTTTTCTGACACAGAGGTCGAGGTTCTTGACAAACAAATTCAGTTGGAGAAGCCTCAAGGCATACGTCGAGCTGGTGTGGTAGATTTCGCTCAGCGACTTGAGCTCGTCCACTACGGTCTGTAGAAACATCGATAGGCTCGCGTTACACTCATTGGGGTCGCTGTTGATGAGGAGCGGTTCAAGAAAGTCGTCGGCTTCTTTCTCAGTATGTGAATCAGCAGACTCGGATGTGTCCGCTGTTGGGAATGTGGTGACGGGCATAAAATCAGCCAGAGACATTGTGGCAGAGTACAGGACGTCCTATGGGGTAACAGAAACGCTGCTGGTTAAGACGTAGAGAAAAAAAGGAAAGTAGAATGTGGTAAATTCGGAAGTGGATGGGAAGGGTGGTGCGCCCCGACTTGGCTTGACAATTGACAGCCAGTGGTTAGACGCACCTATGCAGTAACAGCCGTGTAGATCTTTTTGGTGGTGCATATGCACAGCTACTTGTCGGCAACTATGCTTGTGTTATTTTTGGTCTATAATCTCAACATCTCTACAGGGAGAGCAGCCAGTATCACTACGGATTTATAGGAAGGAGATGGAAAAAGGGTTCAGGTGACGCATGTAATATTTCGCCGGGGACTGGGGTCAGAATACGCACAACTGTGTGATGCGGCTGCAGACTGCAGTCCAAGCTATCCTGGCTTTGGCACGAGAAGAGGTTGGCAGAAGAGCCTTCAATAAGAGTGTTTTTGTCCCACTCGTATAAGATACATAATAATAACAATAAGAAATGAGGTATATTGGAACACCTGACATAAACACTGCTTATAAACACACACAATGCTGAAGTACACGTCGGGTAAATTATTTTATAAGCCATGCAATCTGCAGACGCTAATGCTCAACATGTCGCACATAACAAAGACGAGCTACACTTTTGGTGTACGCACGTTCACGCTTAATGCCTGATATGGAGCTAGTAACCAAACGTTTTCAAGTAAACATCCGTTCCCCATCCGTAATAAGACTGGACGGTGAGCAGACCCTTGACCGATTCCTCAGCATCGGGGACAGTATCATTGAAAATCTCAATGTAATTTTTCAGAAGAGGAAGACCGTATCCCATGCCAGCTACAGTATTTCCGGCCATTCCTGGAGGAACATTGAGCGTCTTATAACTATCACCTTCGCCAGATTCGTAAGTAGTGAAAGAGTAGTCAAACATGTGACGGGCAACCTTGGGCTGTATTCCTTTTCCCTTATCTCTAATGCGAACTTCCATAAACAGTGGCACGTCGCTGATGGAGACGGTGACCTGCACCGGATCAGTCACGTTGTTCTCGATATGTGCTCGGAATGAGTTCTTGAACAACTCCTGGAAAATGTAATCCAAATGGTACTCAATGTATGGAAAGATAAGCTGATGCTGGGACAGACCTGCAGTATGATGCAGAGTACTTGGTGAATTGTGCGCAGGCGGATCGCGCAGATTCCAGAAACTAGGAGGGTGAAGGTTAGTATCAATTTTCACCGGAACAACCTGGTCATATTTCATAAGACAAACATCATTGACATGCTCCGCATTCTTATGTATCACATCCCTCATATTGAGCTGTTTAATGACACCATTGAAGTTTCCTCCTTTCTCGAAACCTTGGGAAAGAGAGTCTGTGAGTTGAATATGCTGATGCGCAATAAGACGCATGCTGATGCGTTCGCGCAAATGGTTGTCAAGAAAATACTTCACCTGGTCATGGGAGATCAAGTGGAGGACTTCGGTAAACCCCTTCGACAAAATGGGTAACGTATCTGCGTGGATCTCGATGAACTTTGCCAAAACCTCATCCCGGAATACTTCATTCTGTTCCTGAGTTGTAGGCGGATTAAGTGATGCATTCAATAGTATCAGCATAGACTGTAAGTACATATTGTACAGCTCAGATATTGCAGGATTGAGCATCACCAAGTACGGCAAGTTGCGAAACTGACGCAACCGACGTGCATTATACGCCAACAACGATTCGGTGGTTTCGCGTGCATTCTGCAAGATATAAGATGAATTGAGCTTCCGGGACTGTTCGTATAATGTCAGCATCGAAAGCCTAGCAAGAGGCTGACACAGATAGTGGTGGATAAGACGTTCAAGAGACGATCGAACTTTATATTCCTGTAGAAACGCTTTTTGTTGCGTCGACGTAAAGCGAATTTGGCATGCTGGAGAAGCTTTTCGGGTATTGGCGCCCACGAATGTCCTAGCGCTTTTACGGAACATTAGCTTGAGTTGTTCTGGTAAGAAATCAGGCTGTTCCAGACTAAATCTTCAATATATGGAATATGCTGAAAATGGTACGCTCCGGTTGTTCCTCTTCAAGAAATTCTCCCCAAAATTCTAAGACGTACGAAGGTTATGGATGAGGTTTAGCTAAACTTCGTTTCTTGAAAGGAACTCAGAATGAAGAACAGTTAACTGATGGACACTGCAGCTATGATGATTGAGTCAGCGGGACAATATGCAGGACGTCATGTTCAGAGGTATATGAAGTATATATTCGTAATACCGAAGGAGTCGAAGTTGGATCTATATGAGGCTGTATGGTATGAGGGCCAAATGTGTTCTACCAACCACTCGGTATTTCAAACATCCTCATACCTTTCTACACTAACCTGTCTAGATTGCATGTCACGTGATACACTTATTAGTTATTGGGGAAATTTGTAGTATCTCTTTCATATTGTGGTAACTCTAAATCTTATTGTAGGATCCTATAATCTGAATGGCACCTGTATTTCAGCAATATAGTCTCTGATCAATTCCATTACGATGCTCTATGCCGTGTCAATGCAGCAGTGGAAGTGTCGCGCGCATTGCCTGATTATGTCCCCCGCATAAAGTTAAGATGCCATCAGAAAGAATCACCCATGACTAAACGCAAGTCCATTCGAGAGGACAAGATCGAGGATAAAGGCAGTTGTCCCAACTGTGAAAGAAATGCAGTTTCACAGTCGTCGTGGATTTGCTGTGATATTTGCAAACAATGGTATCATATCCAATGTGTGTCGCTTACAGACCAGGAAGTGGGCACGATTTCTTCATATCATTGTGACAACTGCTGTAAAGACCACGGCCCTTCACATTTCAAGCGCCAACTGAAAAGGTCGAGAATTAAGATAGATTACAAGGCTTTGGATCAGGGCGACATTTTTGCACTTGACAAGTCCATGCACCCGCATGTCCCTAGCTTCGAAGATTTTGCACCCGCAGTTGACGTGACGCAGCCGCAGACTTACATTGACGTCTTGCAGAGCAGCATGCTTACAAAGGAATTGATCCTACTGCTGGGTCTTGCTCGCCCTATTCTTATCCCTTTAGTTGATGCCGAAGCCTGTGGAATGCGTCTTCCATGCAAGCGGACAGAGTTACTGGTTGCGTACATCGCAGAGAAGACAGGTTCAGACGCAAAAGTGGAAGTCATGGACGTACTCTCCCAACAGGGGGAATCTCCAGGCTGGAATTTGGGCCAATGGGAGAAGTACTTTTATACACGTGCAGATCTCCGAGATAGGATACGTAATGTGATTTCTCTCGAGGTATCTGACGTGTCGGAACTTGGGAAATCATTTATCCGGCCCAAAATGGTACGGGATCTTGACCTTGTGGATAAAGTGTGGAACGATTCAGAGCCACGTCCGAAGGTAACAGTATATTGTCTAATGTCAGTCGCTGGCTCGTATACGGACGTCCATATTGACTTTTCCGGAACGCCCGTTTATTATACTGTTTGCCAAGGGAAGAAGACATTTCTAATGTATCCTCCATCTGCGGTCAACCATGCGTTGTATGAGCTCTGGTGTAAGGAGCCACAGCAAAACTTTCTCTGGTTTGGCGACTACACGGCCAAAATAGATGGGAAAAAGAAACGACCGGAAAACGGATTCAAGGTGACGTTGCAAGCAGGAGATTTGTTCATCATTCCAAGCGGCTGGGTCCACGCCGTGTATACCCCAGAAGATTCGGTGATTGTCGGGGGAAATTACTTGACCCTACGAGATATTCCGATGCACATACGAGTGTACAATATTGAGAAGAATACGTCTGTCCCATCGAAATATCGGTTTCCGAAATTTAATAAGGTGATGTGGCTTACGAGCTGGTACTATTTGAACCACAAGGACGAATTTTTGCTGGATATAATGGGGACACAAAATTGGGGGACAACGGAAAGTAAAAGAATGGTTAAGGAAGAAGAGGATATTGCAGAAGAGCCACTGGATTTGGAGAAAGAACCACTGGATTTGGAGAAAGAACCACTGGATTTGGGAGAAGAGCCACTGGATTTGGGGAACGAACCACTGGGTTTGGAACAAGAACGGCAGGACACAGAAGGTAAAAAATCACTGCAGCTAAAGAGTGAAACATTTGAAGTGGAGGAACAGGAACAAATACAGGCATATCTACAAAGTACCAGCACTTCATCGACAGCACCGGCAGTCGTCCTAACCAGTCTTCTTAACCATTTACGCCAGCACTATGAGACAAGCAAAACAAACTTGACAGCACGAAAATCGATCCCGACAAATCTTATTGGGAAAGATGTGGAGGCTTACTTGAATAAATTGGACGCATGGAGACGGACATTGGACAACCAAAATGGGACAAAATTGCAGGAAGATTAGAACCATGAAGAGCACAGCAATCAGCTACTACCAGCAATAGGGTACGATTATGAATAGACCATTGAACGTTGAATTGACAACCACATTGACAGTTAGAGGTTACCGAACACTTCAAGATAGCGTAGACGTTCACGGAGGAGGAAAGTGATTTAGAAAGGAGTTTTAGAAGGAGATAGAGTAATCAGAAAAGAACATGAAAGAAAATTTGATAATATTTAAAAGAATTGAAAGAAAGGCTACCATATGTTTGGCTAGCAAACGTTGGATTCCTTTGCCATTATCACACTATTCCTCCATCTTCTGTGGTATCTTCATACAATGTCGTCTTGCATTTGACTACTATTGCATGTTTTCATATGCCACTCGAGACATGATGTTTAGATGTTGCCCTGTGTGATATAATTGTCTGCACAATATTGAAAATGTGTCGCCGTGACTGTGTGTTCGGTCCTTCATGTACAATAATTTGTTAGACACACTTTTAAGCACGCTTTAGTACTCCAAATAGATGTTTCTTAGCCACAGATACGAATAACTTCTGGAGCGACAACCCCAAGAGCTCAACACCGAACAGGTGAAAAAAGGAGATAGGCTACCACATATGCTGCATGTATAATACAAGCGCCTACAGCTGGCATTAGCACTAGCACATGGTCCTTAGTAGCTGAGGAACTACGAACGACCCTTAATGGTTGGATAAAGAAAAAGATTCATTTTGAGTTCAAATTTAGGTTACTTCGGCAGAGATTCCTATGGTTGAGGCTCTTTACAGAGTACATGAGGAAAAAAGCCATTTCTACAGTGTACGTTGATCGGACGAACTATGAGGATAAATCTAGGTGAGCTTGTAAGTGCAGAACGACTCACTAGCATTGACAAGGTAGCGTCCAATACTTCAATCCGAATCTTTCGCCTAAAAGATTAGAGATACATGTGTCGCTGAAGGAGTGGAGATACGTGTAAGCTGGTCCGGATGAGATTGGACGGTCCCACGCTACATTATAATGAGCTCAGCAGTGTAAATCAAGTGTGTGTCTTCTGGGAGAGAAACTAGTACTACAACAGAAGAGCCATTAGATTACTTAAAGGAGAGTATATAGTACTCTATACCGACTGTGCAAAACTATGCCCATATTTAAAGGAGCGGAAATAGCACTATACGGAAAAACATTCGTTAATTTTACCAAATTACAATGCTATATAGATTCATTGGTATACGTACGGTTCCGGTAGATACGGTTCCTGAGGTATATGGATTGGGCATCCGAGTCCTAAGGTCTTTCTGTGACTAGAACTAAAAAGTCTTTCTGTAACTAGAACAAAAAAGTCTGTTTTAGTAGTTACTGATGACTACCTTACATTTTATCTTTTGAGTACATTTCACTTACCTTATCTTACAAATCGCTGCTACTCTGATACAATTATTATCTTTATGTTGTGATACGGTGTTGCCGATAAATTTCGCCGCATACTGCTGATTTTACTACATGACAGCTACAATTATTACCGCAAGCATTGCTTCATTCTGTTGATTTTATTACCTCATACTGTTGATTTTATTACCTCATACTGTTGATTTTATTGCTTCATACTGTTGATTTTATTGCTTCATTCTGTTGATTTTATTGCTTCATACTGTTGATTTTATTACCTCATACTGTTGATTTTATTACCTCATACTGTGGGTTATACTACCTCATACTGTGGGTTGTATTATTTTTGGCTATGCTCCTGTCATCTCCGGGTATAAATGCAGCTACTGCAAATTGGCCGCAAATGACATAATTTTGGCCTCTTCCACGAACAGCAATGTCTGGAGTATGTCTAACTGTTTGCAATTGGTGAAAATATGTGTTACTACAATGTAATCCATTAATTTGGCACTAGCATCTTGATTTCCAATCCAACGCATCATAAAACTTACGGAGTAGGTCTTACCCACCAAGACGACCTACCGAGCAGTTGTCCAAGATGTCAGAGGCTTGTTCTTACCTTAAAAGTGACAAGAAATTACTCGTGCCTGAAAGCAACTTCGGGAACTGAACTGTTCATTCATCTTGTCGTATTCTTATGTCATCAATCGCCACTTGTTCCCATGCCAATAAGCCTTCCGTTGTCCATATGTGATCTTTCGTTTTTTTCAATTTATCACACCTTGTTTATTTCCTCGACTGACCGCCCATTTTCGCCAATCGCTTCGCTTTCAATCCCACAAAAACTACACCACGCTATCGTATCCTTTTATTTCCCATCACAGGAGATTATGTCATCATTTACAAGTCTAACTTAACACCCTTCTCTCTGGCAGCCTCACCATACTTCTTAATTCTGATCGATTGCACAGCAATGAATCCAGAAGTGTCCTGTGGAGAGAAACCAGTCAACTCATCCATGGACGATTCCGTCTCGTCATACAACTTCTCAGTCTCGGAGAAACGGCCCAAAATGCTCACGCTGCCCTTGTATGCACTGGCTCTAACGGTACCGTTCACGGTAATTTGAGAAGGAGGAATCATCGATCTGACGTACTCACACTCTGGAGTGAAGTACATACCATTGTACAACAATTTGGAGTAAGTCACAGTGACAAACTGGTCTCTCAAAGCTCTCACTTCTCTGTCCAACGTCAAGCCTTCCAAATCAATGTGACAGTTTCTCAAAATAGTCAAGCCTGGGGTTTCGTAACAACCTCTGGACTTAATACCAATAAATCTGTTTTCAACAATGTCGATTCTTCCAACACCGTTTCTTCTGGCCAAGGCATTGGCCTCAATGAACAACTCCACAGGGTCAGTGACAACCTTCTTTCCTCCGTCCAAGATCAACTTGACAGGCAAACCTTTCTCAAAGACAACGTCAAACTTTTCTGGAACATCTGGAGCATCAGTTGGGTCAACAGTCAACTTCCACATGTCCTTTGGAGGGGTGGTGTTTGGGTCTTCCAAAATACCAGCTTCAAAAGAAATGTGGGCCATGTTTTCGTCAGTGGACCATGGCTTAGCCTTGGTTTGAGCCACAGGGATGTTCTTCGACGCAGCGTAATCCAACAAATCTTTTCTTCCCGCAAAACGTTCGAAAAACTCTGGGTCTCTCCATGGAGCAATCACAACCACGTCTGGCTTCAACGCGTAGAAGGACAATTCGAAACGAACTTGGTCGTTACCCTTACCGGTACAGCCGTGGGAAACAGCAAAACATCCTTCTTGCTCAGCAACTTGGATTTGGGCCTTGGCAATCACTGGTCTAGCCAACGAAGTTCCCAAAAGGTAAACGTTCTCATAAATAGCGTTGGCTTGGATAGCTGGGAAGCAAACAGACTCCACAAATTCCTTTCTGACGTCAACAACAACAAACTTAGTAGCACCGATGGCCAAGGCCTTCTTTTCGGCAGCCTCGAAGTCTTCTTCTTGACCAATATTGGCTAAGAAGGCCACCACTTCGTAGCCTTGTTCAAGCAACCAGGCGAGGATCACAGAGGTGTCCAATCCACCAGAATAAGCCAAGCAAACCTTTCCTTTAGACATTTTGTTGTGTTCTTTTTGTGTGAGGAAGAAAAATATTGGAAAAGAAAATTCCTCTAGGGGGAATGCTTGCACTTTATACCGCTGATTGTCCATCGCGGCAAATTTTCAATTGCCTAATTGGGCCATATCGCGTTGACCTGCAGCTAAAGTGACTCATTCTGCTGTTTGGGGTGCTTGTGTTCGTATACGACTGGAACGGGATTTGGGTTGGTTCGCTCTGGTAGGTCCACAATGTACTGAACCATAGAATTCATTTTGCCTCATGTTTTTTGCTAACAAATAAGAGAATTATTGAATTAGACTTGTCGTCTCGTTTCTTGGTCAATCGCGTGCTTCCATTGGTTATCATATATTCCTGCATATACTTGGAAACGGGTAACTGTAGGAATTTTGACTAAGTCAATCACTCCCCATGGACTCACTATCCAGGGCGCTTCATTAGACTTCCGATCTTGCTGACAAGAAAAGGAAAAAACTACAAAGTCTTTGTGGCTAGGTTTCCGTATTAGGCAAGACATCCGATTTCACCTTCTAGTAAATCGGTCATTTCGTAACTTCTCTAGAACGCAAATGGAAGGAATCTATGTCTTTCTGATCCTATTGTCACGCTTGGCGCTCCGCGGGATTGTAAATCCGTCAAGTGCCACGGCTCCAAACAGTGTTCTTCTATATGCAGGTCTCTTGGTTTTTCACTATGAGTATTGACATAGTATCGTATATGTTATTTGCAATACCTGGATATGATGATACGATGTAGCTCGACAACCACCAAATCAGATATATATTCTCCATTACAGCATTATAACTATTTGGGGCACACAGCAAAAGATGACTCTCAATCATATTGTGACCTGCACATAGTCAAGGGAGTCACGATGATCATGACTCAAAGTCAAAAGATGAAAACACACATTGAACCTGCAACAGCAACGGCTGTACCAATTATGAGTGATGACAGAAAAGTGGGTGTTACGCATTCCATCCGTGAACGTCTAAATTTTCTTGATGAAAGACTCTGGAAACGATTTTCGGCGAGGCGTCTCGAGTTAATAGATACGCTAGATTTGAGCTCCAAGAAGGCAAGCGAACAGGAGGATGAGATCAAAAAAGTGGCGGAAATCCTTCGTCTAGAGTTCAAATATGACCCCCAGTACTTCTCTGATTTCGACAAGTTAGTTCGGGCTGCTGTACAAAGCGTTCGAAGAAACCGGAAACGGTCCACCAAAACGAGAAGGGGAAGCATTAAGAAACAACGATTATCGCTGGAATTACCACAGGAATCGCTACTGTTAAACGCATCGAGCGAAGGGGTTATATCAGACCCGGCGCCCCTGTTTTTGTCGGAGATTTCTCACATCAAAACTGACAATAATGACACTGTGTATGACATGAACTATTCACGCACCAATGAGTTTACAAAGCAAGACCAAGCACGGGCAGCTATAAGTTCTATAATACAACCGGTCAATGTCGAAAACAAGGGCCCACACTTGGGTGTTTTACTTCCACCAATTTCGTCAGTATCAATTAATCTGCACCAAGTGGAAAATGAGAAAACCCTCCAGGCTATACGTCTTTCCCTTCTTCTATTGATTAAACGACTGAAGCTGTGCCTCCAACTTTCAAACGTGCCAAAAAACGAGTGCATACGGGTGATGGGCCAGACTGCTCTTGCATCTATCTCGGCTATGATATTTGACAAATCCTTCTCAAGACTAAATCAGTCGTCGATCGAATACTTACAGGAGAAGCTTGAACTGGTGGAGTTTTTGTCTCGCTTCTATAAAAGCTTGGAGCCTGACCTGCCCGAGTGCCAGGCATTGGATGACAGTACGGCAACCGCTACTTTTCAAACGCTCATTGGCTGCTGCATTAGGGACTTTGGGTACGACCGTGTTCTTTATCAAGTTGGCGAAGCATTTTATCGAAGCATTTTACTAGAATATCCTCTTGTTATGAAATCTTCAGTGCCATTTCTCCGGAGTGATTTCGAGTCATACAGACAAGGCAATGAAGATTCTCTGCCGGCATTTCTGGCGTCGCTCAGTAATTTAGCCAGTGTTGCGTCAGAACTTCGGCATCATTTAGCATCTCCAGGAACATCATCAACACCGGAATCCATCCTTGAGCCACTGCCTGAAAAGAAGCATGTTGTTTTAAAATTTCTTAATTCAACGCTTGATTTCTCATTCCCTGTTAAGAATTCTGCCCCTCCTCGATTAGTGGAGATCATGCAGAATGCCAAGCAGGCATTCAAACTTAATGACAGTCAAATCTACGGGCTTCGGAACGCCAAAACAGGAGCAACGATCAATTCTGACTTTGACTTGGAAAAGATCTTTACCCAGCAGTCAGGAATAGTGTTGGAGATCTTCACTCAGAATTTCCAGGCCATTCCTATATATGAGCTTGCATCGGCGGTGACTTCTTCAAAGTATAGCGATGACTCGCCCAAGATTATTCTCCCTCCGCCAATAAAGCATTCGCCTCCGGTGCTACCGCCGGCTTTGCAACCTCGCGCGCCAAACAGGGCCCGGCCACCGATCTTGCCACGGTTCCAACCTTTGTTGTAGGTGTTGGTCATAGCATAAAATACACGCATAAGCACACGTTAAGTAGATGCATGTAGATGCATGTTAGTGTCAAGTAGAAGTTGACATCGGAATTTACTGAATATCTAATGCACTCGAAACATCAGGCTAATGCAAGAGCCTGCGCATGACTGGCGGTAATGCGCAATGTCTACCCTACGAATGTACGGATGTCCCATTTTTGCGACATGGTTGACAATCTCCCATACAATAACCTACATGATATATCCCCATCTTCATGACCGTCAGAGAAGATACTGAAGAACCCATTACTGAAGAAATAGAAGGCGGATCCAAACTTTTACCTCCTGTTCATCAAGCACTGTTGTCACGTGCTATCTATGTTCCTCCTCTCAACTTTTCCCTCGTTGAAGATGGCATTTATCGGAGCGGGTTTCCTATGCCAATAAATTATCCATACTTGGAGCAACTCAAATTAAAAACAATCATTTATTTAGGAGATCTCGGTCATGAAAAGTCCAAGAAAGACAAGAAAGATAAGAGAGACAAGAGAGACAAGAGAGGAGGTGAATCAGCCGACGGATCAGAAAAGAAAGTCAAGAAGGATCACGACACACAAATCTTTGAGAATTACAAAGCATGGATTGCCACAACAGACATTCAGTTCCATCATTTGGTAATGCACTCGTCGCAAGAACCATTTATTCTGACGTCACACCATGACACACAAGCTGCCTTAGCTGCAGCCCTTCAACTCATGCTAAATAAACAAAATTTTCCAATGCTTATTCATTCCAACAAAGGGAAACATCGAATTGGTGTTTTGGTGGGATTGGTGCGGAAGATCCTCCAGGGTTGGTGTATGAGTGGAATTTTCGAGGAGTATGAGAAGTTCGCTATGGGAAAGTCGGAGTTTGATTTAGAATTTATCGAGTTGTGGCAACCAGAACTTGTTTATGACCAGGACTGGCTTCCTGAGTTTGTCAGGCTATGTTAGTAGCGATTCTCATTTGTAATGTTTTCAAGGGTGTCTTCGGCCTTGTAAAATATAATTTATATCAGTGGTAGTAGAGGGTAAAATAAAATAATGTCTATGGCTTTCACAATGTCTCACACTTTACTTATCTGTCTTCCTTTCAATTTTCAGAGGTCTTGTTTCAGGATTTGTTTTTCATCTCCCGCAACTTTGCCATCACCTCAACAGGAGCAGTCTCCCCCGTAGCTTTTAAAACCTGAGGGTCCAGTAACCGCATGAATGGATTAAATTTCAACTCATCCCCGATAGTGAATTTTCCAGTGGTGTATTCATTTGCGTTAACAAACGTCTCTAAAGAGGAAAGAGCATCATTGTGCAAAACTGTTTTGCTGAATTTCACATTCGATTTAGTGTACTCGTGTCCTGGGTACACCAATGTTTCCTTAGGCAAAGATGCCAAGACTGTGTTCAAAGCTGTGTCCATTTGTTTGGCAGACCCTTCGAAAAAGCGACCACACCCAGACGTGAAGAGGGTGTCACCAGTAAAGACAGCCTTTTCACCTGTTGATGAGTCTACAGCATAGTAGCAAATGGAGTCCTGGGTATGACATGGAGTGTGGAGGGCAGTGATACTGACATTGTCACCTAAGTCAATAACCTCCTCATGAGATGGAGTATAAGAGACAAGTTCAGAATTAGATCCCGCAATGACCGGCAAATCGGGGAATTTCTTGTGAAATGTAGGGTTGCCACCGGCATGGTCCCAATGGTGATGAGTATTGACAATTGCCTTAAGTTCGAAACTAGCAGAAGTAGAGTTGAGAGACGCCTGTACGTCGTCAGGGAACGCAGCGTCTATCAACCAAGCATGACGTGTTGGTTCGTCAATGAGGAGATAGGCGTAGTTCCTGGTTTCATTCCAATTCAGGGGAATGGCTGCAATGTGCATTGTTCTAGTAACTTGTCTGTTAAGCTTTTTAGATAAAAGACGGATCATGACTAATATGCCGACTGATTGCGGTTGCTTATGTTAATGGGTTGCATGCAGGTCCGCACACGAGAAGAATGGCCACACCCAATACAGAATTGTGGTCGTGGGGCATACTTTATATGTTTGCGCAAATAGGAAGAATGCGACACGGGTTTGCAACCGTAGTCACGCATTACCCCCAACCATTTTTGCAGCCATCACGAATTGTCAGGTATTTATATGCGGTTTCATCTATGTGGGTTTTCGGGTTCTTCCATAGAAAAGTATAAAGACCAAGCTGCACGATGCACTTATTTTGAGACCATTTATTTATGGCTACAGAGAGATATGACCTCCTCTCTTAATCTTCCAAATGTGGGCTTAACCGCCAAATTTAGGCTAATCTTACTCTACATGAGAAGCTTTATTAATAATTAAGTCTGAAGAAGGAACAGTGATTCGTGATATTCCTCTAAGTATATATGGAATGGCTAAGTCCATTGTCTTTCTTTAACGGAAATAATTTTTGTTTTGTTTTTGATTTTCGATTTTTGTTTTATACAATAATACTTTGGATGTGAAATCTCTCAATAATGTTCATCGTTTATGGTCATTAGATTACCGGTCTTGAAAATAGTGTCGCAATTGATGTCTGGACTTTTGGAGCCATCTGACCATGTCAACGCGCGTAATATCGCGCCTGCGTGCGATATCTTAAAGTAACCAGAGCAGAATTCTCAACGACCATAGCTATGTTGTTCTTCCCCACAATTTTGTTATTCTGGGCACTAGCATGTGCCCAGCAGTTTGTGATGGATGAGTTCGATATGGAGACACCTGACCTGTGGGAGTCACTCTCTCCTCAGTCTCAATATGACTCCTTGGCCTCTGATTCTTTGCTTTGGGGACCGTATCGCAGTGGTAATTACTTGGGAATCCGTCCGAAAATTCCCCACTCCCTTATATCAGGTCTTATTTGGTTCAATGCTGACAACCAGAATGGTCTTTTGAAGGCTAAGCATTTCTACGAGCAGCATCACAATGTCGCAAAAGCCAATTGGGTACAGTTTGATCCCAGACTGGGTGGTCGTCAAATCATTTCCGATCGTGATTGCCACATTGATGTTGTAATCGACTTTGTGAAAAGTGATAGCGGACGCAATTGGGGTGTCAAGGTTCATGCCGAGCCACATCCTGGTTATGAAAATGTCACGACTTCCTTCGTGTGGTACTCCGGATTAGAAGGTGAAGATGAAGTTGAAGGTGGCTTTTTGAAACTTGATAAAGAAAAGGATGACTCTATCTCTAAGGGAAAGCTTACATTGGGAGGTTTTTCCAAGGATTTTGGTCTATTTTCTGTCGAAATTAAGGATTCTGACGGGGCTCCAAATGCCCATCCAACGAGCCCTAAAGATTTTGATCGACGCTTAAAAAAGCAATTGGACACTCAACGTACGCATCATGTAAGTCTTAGAGTCCCTGATGATAATGTCTGGCGGTCGGGAGAGATTTTCATTACTCTTTTACAAGAATCCATAGGTGATCTTATGGAAAAGTATGGGGAGCTTGCCAATACCATTCCACCTCTGCATGGTCTTATCTTACGTGATTTAAAAGGATATTCTGGGAACTTACACTTTATTCAGAAAATGTTTCAGGGCTCATGTGAGTTTGATGTTGTGTTTAATGAGGCCAGCTCACCACCAACGGAAAAGATCACTTTTGACAATTTAAATGAACATGCAACCAGATCGCGTGAAGGTTTTGACAAGAAGTTTAAGGGCACGTTCGACATTGCTGAAGAGACCAATGTTGAATTTGGTAAAGAACTTTTGTCAGGCCTTCTTGGCGGCCTTACCTACATGTATGGTGATCATCTTGTGGACCGTGAAACACAACTTGATATGGAAGACCTCCCTGTTAATATCAATGGAGAAACGCATTTGCCAAAATTGAATGGTAAGTTTGAAGGTCCATTTGAATTGTTCACTTTAGTACCCTCGAGACCTTTCTTTCCTCGTGGATTTTACTGGGACGAAGGTTTTCATTTGCTTCCTTTGCTCCTGTATGATTCTGATTTAGCCCTTGATATTTTCCGTTCTTGGTTTAATTTAATCGACGCAGACGGTTGGATCGCCCGCGAACAAATCTTGGGTCCCGAAGCCAGATCGAGAGTTCCTTCAGAGTTTGTCGTTCAAAGTCCAGGAATTGTAAATCCACCTACTTTGTTGCTTGCTTTCACCTATTTGCTTGAACGTTCCAATATCAACTCTAAATATCAAGTTGAAGACAAGATTAACTTGGATGCAAAGTTAATTTCTCATGATACCCTTGGCAGCATAGTGCTCAAAACCCCACAACTACTTACCAACTTCACACGCGAGATCTACCCAAAACTCAAGCAGCATTACTACCAGTTCCGTCTCTCGCAAAAGGGTACTGTAAATGAGTTTAATCGTGGGGAAAACCCGGAGGCATACAGATGGCGTGGACGCACAACCACTCACAGTCTTGCGTCTGGATTAGATGACTACCCTCGCGTACTTCCATTAGATACAGCAGAATTGAATGTGGACCTCTTGTGTTGGATTGGGGTAATGACCAGGTCCATGAAACAAATTGCCGAAATTTTGGATATTGAAGAAGACGTGCAACTATATGATCATATTGAAGCTAATGTTACTGCTAATATCGATGCTCTTCATTGGTCTGAGGATGAGAAATGCTACTGTGATGTTTCTGTGGATGATGATGATGAAAATATTTATGCATGCTACAAGGGCTATATTTCACTATTCCCGTTCTTAACAAGATTTGTACGTGTGGATGATATTAACAAGCTTCAAAGCGTGGTTGAACTTATAGCTGACCCAGAGCAGTTATGGAGTGATTTTGGCATAAGATCGATCTCGAAATCTAGTGAGTACTACCGTACAGGTGAGAACTACTGGCGTTCTCCAATTTGGATCAACATCAATTACTTGGTACTCGATAGCTTGCAGTACTATTATGAAGCATCGCAAGAATTCCTTACTCCAGAACTCAAGCAATTAATCAACACGACATACTCCGATTTGCGCAATAACTTGATTAATAACGTGAAAAGTGAATGGGAACGAACAGGCTTTGTTTGGGAAAACTACGACGATATGACCGGTGAAGCTCGTGGTGCCAAGAACTTTTTAGGATGGTCCTCGCTGGTGCTCCTTATGATGGGGATGCCATCCACCTTGTCCTCCTAGTAGCATATTCGGAATAGCAAAAACGGAAAGAAAATATAGAAAGGTGGATTTCAAGAAAAGAAAAAGAAACAGGGAGAGTTATTAAATGTGGATTTATATACATAGTAGATTCTTTTGCGAACACTATGGCATCGACAGCCATTTTACGCCTTCTCTTTCAGAATAACCAAGTTGTGGTCTACATATTGGTGATGTACAGATTGATGTTATCTTGTGCGCGCATCAAAATCAAGTTCACCCCAGATTGATATCAGGTATCAAATTCCAGAAGGAAATAAAAACTGATACCCACGTGTTTCCCAATTGTTTCTTTAATCTAACCGGATCATTGGCTCAGTCATGATTCCTCAAAGAAACATGCAACTAGGATTTACCCCGGATTCTGTCACGTCACTAAACACCCCAAAGACAGCTTCCAAACAAAAGATCAACAGACTTATCTTGAAGTATCTAATTCAAGAAGGGTACGAGGGCGCAGCGCGGAGCTTCAGTGAAGAAGCACAGTTCAGTGGAAATACAGACTTTTCAAATTCCGTGGCAGATTTCGACTCTCGATCCTTCAATCTCGAAAATACCGAGCCAAAGGGAAATGAAGCCCCACCTCTTCTGTCGAACTTATACAAAGGCTACGGCACAATTGAACAAAGAAAAAGAATCAAGTACTTGATTTTAAAAGGAGACATATCGGCAGCCATAAATGTGATTAGCCGAGAGTTTCCCTGGGTTCTCAACTGCAATAATCTCCTTTACTTCAAACTTCTTAGGTTGAATTTAATTGAGATGATCCGTGAACACAAGTTGGGCTCCAGTAATGACCCAGAACTGGAAAGAAGGTTTCTAGATAATGTGCTCAAATTTGTACGAGAAAACTTGGTCAATAAAGTGGCTAACAATTATGAACTATTGAAAGAGTTAGAGGTTACCATGAGTTTACTTTGCTTCGACTTTGATCCGCAGACGCGTGTGTCAGAGATCAGCAATCTTCCGGAAGAACTTAAACAGCAATTTGATTTAAGTCTTCGAAATGAGTGCTATCGCGCAGTGAATAAGATTATATTGGAATCTGAGTCGATGCCAAAGGAACAACCGCGGTACCAGGGCGCAAGCTTTCATGGCTTGAGTGTCAAATCGCTCGAAAACTTGCCACCGGCAGAGCCAATTGGCCCCGTTGACGATAACGAAGAATTCAACCTCGAAACAGCGCTCTCTCTGGACTGGAATGCGACGAAGGAGACTTCTTCTTTTGCTGACAATAAGAAACTGCTGTTGGATACTCTTGAGCCGCAACTCGAACGGATTGCCACATTATGGATTGCTACAGAACAGAAGATGCTTGAAAAAGGATTAATTAAAAACAAGAGGTATGCTGGTATTGGGAGACATAGCTTATAACAAGAGTCAATCGTGAGACGTCTCTTTTTTGTAAGGTCCTAATTTGGTAGTGGTCTGTTACATACCCGTTCAATTCTCCATACACCTTTCAGTTCAGTTCTTTTCAACTCAGTTCTTTTCAATTGATCATGACAGGGTTTAATAAAGCACAATCGCATCGATCACGTTTCCCGTTTCAATGTGGATTTGACTAAGGTAAGTCAAATCATGGGCAGGCCCCACCTCCTGTGACTTATTATTGACAAGAAAAACACGCTCTTTGTCAAAACGTTCGCCATTTTCGTGGAATTTGGCATACACTTGTGACCCATGGAAAAGATCAAGAATCCTATGGCGCAAATGCTCAACAGTGGAGCCAAATTCCGGGTTCGGATTATTCTCAAAGTCTTCCGGGCTGAATTCTAGATGGTACTTGACAAACCGCTGTAGCTTGAAGTATTTGGATGATAATTCATTGAGTTGTCTCCAGTTGAATATGTTATATGAATGTTGCTTCAACTGGTAATATTCTCTGACCATTTCTATGTCCTTTATGTTGGCCAAATTGACTCTCACATACACATGGGCACAATGAACCGGAACTTCTGTGAAAATATCTTTTGCATGATACTCCCAGAGATTCAAATAGATTCCGCTCCAATAGAGTGTCTCATATGAAAGGAGAAGCACAAAAATGAGAAAAAGCGTCTCTGAAATGACACGTGACACCGGGTTATGGATGAGGTCATATGTGAACCAGTGGTTCGACATGGTCCGAGTGAACCAGTCGTCGAACCTAAGAACATAGTCCAAGGCGGGAGAAACAAGAAACATTGAAGAGGATTGATTTGGTGTCGCGGTGAATTTAGGCCCGATTCGGTATTAGCGCGAGGGTTCGCGGGTTCCGTAAATATGGGAGCCGGAAGATGGCTTAGATAACGGAACATGGTGTGTTTAGATTGGGAGTTGTGTATGGATTTTGAAATAGTAGGATGAGTAAATGACCATGAAAAGAAGAAAAGAATGAAGAAGAAAAAAAGAAAAAAAATGCAGGAAAAAGAATAAAGAAAGTTATTGAAAAGTAGTGTGTTCGTCTCTTTACTACTAATCGCACATTTACAAAGTTCTAAGTTGGGACCAAAACTTGGAAAAATAGAAAATGTAAATCTACTTAATTGAGTTCATAGACCCAGTGAATACATGGACGTAATCGGCCATGTCTCTTACATAGCTCTACATTTCCACAATTCCTCCCACTTGTTTCCTACATTCTCAGGCTTATGTCAGCGAATGTATATTACGTATATTATGTCTTACAGATAGCACCAAACCTTCCTTGTCCTATTGAAATGTCACATACAACGGCCCAGCAGGTTCAATGTCAAAGTGCTTGTCTTTTGCGGCTTCCAAAATTCTCCTCTTCTCCTCTACCGAAACCAAGTAAGGGTATTGCTTCTCATGGTCGTCCAGCCCAGCTGGCACATTGTGCGCTACGTCCTCGTCTGCAATACTGGCATACAGATCAGTTGGTATTGTTGATCCTGCGCCCGTATTTGAGTCAGACAAAAACGTGGAAACATCAATCAAATGATCGTTCAATTCATTGACTATAGCATTGAGCTCGTTCTGGCGTTGCTGCTGCTTAAAGAGCTCTTCTTGAAGATTTTCGTTGTTGTATTCTTGCCCACCTAAAAGTGAAGTTGTTTCGTTGATGTCTTCGTCACTTGGAGGAAGTAAACACGATAGACATGCTCCCATTTTTGTATGACTGGTGATGTCTTTCCTGCTGGCTGATAACCGTAGATACTTGTGCGCCTCACGTGACTATATCCCCGACCATATAGTAGAGAGACTTTCGGCAGACTTACGACAGACTTAAGACAGACTCATGGAGATACAGCAGACTCTCAGAAGGGATGAACGGGCCAAGTTAGAGACAGCTGGAATTCCCTCTTGGTTTCCCTCTTGGTTTCCCTCTTGGTTTCCTATTTGATTTCCTTTTGGTGTCAATCTGTTCTTGTCTTTAGAAGTTGCTACATGAATCCCACAACAAGTACATATTCCGTCGTCAGTTGCCCTGATTACAAAGAAAGCTTGTATCTATCTCTGGAACATCTCCTGTGGTGGAGCATCTTAAGTGGGTCTAGTGTGGTGGGCTGTCACGTGACACAGATATAAATAGGCGGATCTCCCTGATTACATTGCCACATCTATTGTCAAGTCAGTATGACCAAAGCGCTTGCATTATTGGCTTTTGACAGTCTTTATTCCAAGCTCGTATCGGAGTCTCCTGTTCCTATTGCCACATTGTCCCAACTTTCTGGCGATCACGCTTCTTACCCGGCCAGAGCACCACTTTTTATCACATGGAACAAAGACAATCACTTAAGAGGGTGTATTGGTACATTTCTGCCATTGGAGACAACGGAAGGAGTCAAAGAGTATTCACTCATCAGTGCTTTTGAAGATTCTCGTTTCAGACCCATTACGTCGCAGGAATTGCCCCGGTTACTGGTGAGTGTCACTTTATTAGATAAGTTTGAGACGATATCTGATTGTCTTGATTGGGAAATAGGTGTTCATGGCTTGAAGGTCCGGATCAATAGTGGAGGGTATGCGTACCTGGGGACGTTTTTGCCAAGTGTAGCCGAAGAGCAGAATTGGGACAAGATTGACACGTTGTGGAATCTTCTTCGGAAAGCAGGGCACAGAGGAGTTAGCCATGAGCAGACAGAGTCATTCTATGCCAACGGGATTGCAGAAGGAACTGTCACGTTGACCCGGTACAGAGGCTTGAAAAGCGCAGCGGACTATTCTGAGTATGAAAAGATTAGAAAGTGTTTATGAAATAAGAATGATGTATAAAGTAAGTAAGTTGAAACCCTTCTACTAGGTCTAACAGAGCAATTATTTAGACATAGAAGCGCAAGTGGTTTAGTGGTAAAATCCAACGTTGCCATCGTTGGGCCCCCGGTTCGATTCCGGGCTTGCGCATTCTTTTTTGAAGTTTCTTTTTTTGAACCTTGAGAAGAACATGTCAATGGAAACGGATTCCTTAGTGGCAGTGGGCTTGATAGCCAGGCGATAGCCAGGCGCACATGTCGCGGTGGTAGTAGCAGTGTCGCAGTGGCAGTCCAGTGTCGCAGTCAGAGTGTCGCAAAGCTGGGGTGTGAGAGTTTGTGTCGCAGTACATTAAAATGGTAAATTGTGGATATTAAGCAAGGAGGAGCTGACTGTCAGTTTGGCCATGTTGAACTCGTACATCGGTAAGAAAATGCAGTATAAGAAAATGCGATTACGAGAAGTGGAACAAGACGTACTTTGTGCTTCTTTCTGTTTCACACAATGGTGCGGCCCAGAAGAAATGATAAGGACAGACGAGGCGAACATGAGAACAGCTAGGGACTTAGAATGCGTAAAACAGAAGGAGAAGAATAGTAGAAAAAACAGAGAACCACAAATAGGGGGGTTACTAGGACAAGGGCTTAGAAAGAAATGGCTGAGGGAGGAATTGCTGAAGGACACATTACTAGAGGAATCGCTTGGAGAGAAATTACCAGAGACATTACCAGAGAAATCACCAGAGAAATCACCAGAGAAATCACCAGAGAAATCACATAAAGAGGAATTAGGCGACTCAATAAGAAAGCACAGAATATCTGTCACAGAAAGCAAACCCCAACTGAGAATTTGGGATTCCTTTGACATTGAAAGTACAATTCTGATGGGACGAGAATCATATTATAAAAAAAGAATGGTGGTTATTCCAGTGATCCACCCTATTCCTAGCTCCAGACTCAATTGCACAAAGTGCCACTTTTTTGCAGAGATTTCCCTTGATCGCTGGTTTCAATCTCCAGTTAAAATGATTTTACGACAGTGGTGTGACTTGCTCTTCAAAAAATTTCACAAGAGTCTCAGAGGACTGTCATGGCATATTCAACAATGGAAGATGAGGCCGAAGCAGTCTGAGCAAGCAGTGAAGTCGGACCCAGTACTGCCCTTAATTCTTGAGTTGGTTGTGCTATCGTTTCTTCTCTACCAAATGAGACTATTCTGTTTCATGACAAATGGAGGTGGAGCCACTCGGCCCACCAAAGATACAGCAAAGGGAGCCAAAAAAGGAAATGAAAAATGTGAGCTAGACGCAACAGATAGAGAGGAGTGGACAGGAGAACCAAACACACTCTGTCTACTGGAGCTCGAAGATGCGAGTCTACTAGAGCCCGGGGATGCAAGTCTACTGGAGCCCGAAGATGCAAGTCGACTGGAGCCAAAATCACACAATTTACCAGAGACAGAAGTCACTGGGTTCCCAGAAGTATCCCACACAAGAGTAGATGTTGAAAGAGAAGAAATATCAAGAATCGACCCATTACAGAAGGGAACACTTGAAGAAAAAGAAAGGAGTACGGCCGAGTATCCACTGATGAGCAGAAGATTTGAAGCACATGAACACACCACAGCTGAAAGAGAGCCGGAACGTGTCTTTCTATTGCCCAATGAACAATCCAGAGATTCATTGCCTGTGGAAAATGCCCACTGTCAGCGGAACGAATTTATGGGTTATGATTTCTCATGTTCTCCTGGGGTTTCTGAGTTTAATATCATCTTACCACCATCCTCAAGCTCTTCTGAGTCTGATCACATCAAAGATCTTCCAGAAACAAATGACTATCAAATTACAAATGAATATAATAAATTTCATTATCACAACGGTCCCGAGACTGCACCACTAAAGAACATGATGGACTCAAAAGACGCTAATTCTTATGACGACTCTAAAGGTTCTGAAACATCCAACTCCGAGGATTCTGAGGAGTTCGCTCAAGATATAGATATAGACTTACTCAACCCTTTTTATGAGGCAGCCATTGACTGGGAAAATCCAAAACTATTGCCCGAAACAAAAGACAATCAAAGAAACAATGTGGAAAATGATGACAAAAGACCTGAGATCACTTTGCAAAGTCAAGCAGTCGAAATTGAAGAGTCTGAACTAGAAAATGCACTCAACTGCGTCTCACAAATGTATCCCAAGATGGAGATTTTAACTCCAACGACGTTTCTTCCTCAAACAGTAGACTCCGTTGAAATTGCTAATGGTAATGAAGACAAAAATCTGGAAACCGGGCCGAAAAGTGTGGCTTTTGACTTGATACAAAGGATGGTGAATCATACGAACAGCCCAGGCTCGTATTCTCGAACGCTACCGTCTTGTCTCAAGCCGTATGTTTCGCCTCAAACGTATGTTTCGCCTCAAACGTATGTTTCGCCTCAGCCGTATGCGTCTTATGCGCTGTCTAACGAAGATGAATTTCCGATATTTTCTTACAAACAAGAAGAGTTTGACAGAGATATGGAAAGTCTCTTTGAAAGTATCAAAAGTGAGCATTCAGTATTACCGTCATGTTCACTTGCTAATGCCCACACTATTCTTCACGACATTGCCTCTAAAACTGAGAGAGGCGTAACAGAAACTTGGCTTCGGTTCCTCAGTATTGCCTACCGTGAAAAAGTTCAATTGGCAAATTTGCGTGCACAAATTGCGGCCGTTCCTAAGGGTGAGTTTGACGAGCATGAGACCATTGACCACCTAATAAAAAAAGTCCAGAACTCTTCTTTCCAAATCAAGTCAATCAGAGCAAATGTTCCGCAAATGGCCCAAAATTGCAATTGCTGCTGGAACCAGTTTTCCCAGAGAAGGGAGATGATTTCACACTTCTACTACAGTACACTAAGCCAGTTACCAGAGTACGCACAGAAAACAACAGAACGCAATGGATTGGACGGAAACAGAAAAATCGTCTCATATTTGAGCCAATTCCAGCTAATAGATTTAGAGCCTCATATGTATGCCATTGTGTCCCAATTAGAAACAGCACATAGTCTTGTTGATTATCTTGTTCAGGTTCTACAAATGAGGCAGGACCGTCCACGTTAGAATTGATTCAAAGGGCGCAAATTGAGGCCGGCCCGGATCGATATTTAGTGCGGGTGCAGTATCCTTGTATCGAGTTTGGGTCGAGTTAATACTTTTCGCGGGTTGCGTTGGTATTCTCGCGGGTCGGTTTGGTATTTTCGGGTCGCGTTGGTATTCTCGCGGGTCGGTTTGGCTATCCTGGATCGATGCCGCTGGTTCTTTGGTGCGAGCATCAATACAGAATAGGAGCTACGCACATAAACGGCACGAACACCAGCATCTATCATCCACTATAGTATCTTGCAAAGCTAATAATTTTGAAAACTAAAAACTCGAACACCATTCCCCCTTTATTTTGATCTGTGTCTCTTCGTAACATTATGTTCCCCACATGGCCATCTCATCTCGTTCCGTATCCTAAGTAACCCCGCGCCTCAGCACCCTATTGTCCAGCTTATCTGATGGCGTGCATACATTTTCCCTCACGTGCTCGAATTATGTGGAGATCACCAACTCGGAGGCACTATCCCATAATAAGTAAGACACCCGACACGGGAAACATAGAGCCAGCTTTCATTTCATATACTGTTTCCGCTACCTAATTTCGATTCACTCAATACTTGATGAGTTCGAGTGGCCCCCTACTTCCCTACGGGGATGGATCCTCCAAGATCTTCGGCATGGAGAATTTCGGCAACACATGTTACTGCAATTCCATTCTTCAGTGTTTATATTACACGGACAAGTTTCGGAAAGAACTCATAAAACACAACTTTCAACCACATGAGCGGCGCGTCACTGTGTCTGGCGTCGGCCAGCACGGGTTCACTGCCAAGTATGAGCAAATATTGGCTAAACGATTGAAAGTCCAAGGCAAATCTTCGTCTGCAGATGGTAGCTCACAGAATGGAGGGAGCCACTCTGGAAGGTCAGTAATGAAAAATTCCATTTTCGGAAAGTTTACCTCGCTGGGAAACCCGTCCGGAACAGAGGAACTGATCCCCAACTCTAGGGATAGTCAATCTGTTTTCGATGCCCCATCATGCCGAGGGTTGTCAATGGAGCAAAGATTAATCATCCAAAAAAACCCAGATTTTTTTAAGCTACAGATCCTTGTCACAAGACCCGATATACTTCATGAAAGAAGCGATGCCAGATCTACCGCTAATGATTCACAATCCTCGGCAGCATTACTTGACTCCAACAGCAACGGAGTATCTAAACAGACGGGTGAATCAGAAGTTTTACCCATCAACCACTATTCCAGTTTTGTCGTTGTGGGCATTCCCCAGCCTGAGCCGCATTTGACTACGCCAATCAATCCTGTTACTCCAAATCCTACCTCAGAACAGAGGAAACGTGCAGCATTGATCAACGGACCAGTTATAAATTTAGATCATCTGGTTCTGGAAGGAACAACAGAAGATTCGTGTCTTTTGTATGCACTCAAGGACATGTTTGAATGCATGGTTGAAAACAAATCGCAGATCGGAGTGGTTTCACCGAATTACTTTGTGAAAAAACTTAAAGAAAAAAACTTCTTGTTTCGTCAGGTGAATATGCACCAAGATGCTCATGAATTTTGTAACTACCTCATTAACGAAACCATTGAAACGGTGAATCTGGAGAATGAATCTTCAAACTGGTGCACAGATCTTTTCCAAGGAACGATTACCAACGAAACGAAATGCTTGTCTTGCGAAGCAATTTCTTCCCGTGAAGAAACTTTCTTGGACCTTTCGATTGATATTCCTCCTGGTGAGAGTGCATACTCATTGACGTACTCCCTCAACAATTTTTCTAAACTGGAAACACTTAACCACCAGAATAAGTTTTATTGTAACACGTGCCTGTCTTTACAAGAGGCGGTGAAGACAATCAAGTTGAAAAAAACACCTGAAGTTTTGGTGATCAACTTCAAACGATTCAAATATGATGACAAACTTGACACTATGGTGAAACTTTTTGACTCGATTCTGTATCCACTCAGACTTCGGCTTTTTAATACCACAAGCTCTGACAAAAGCAATGATGACTATTCTGGCCAGGACTTTAGCTTGTATGGCTTATATGCTCTTGTGGTTCATATCGGTGGTGGCCCTACCCATGGACATTATGTCGCTCTTTGTAAGTGTAAGGCCGGGCTTTGGTTTTTATTTGACGACGAAACGGTCGAATTAGTCGATGATAACTATGTGCTTCGATTCTTTGGTAATGGACCGGGGCTTGCCAGTGCATACATTTTATTTTACGAACGACTTGATACAAAACTTGGGCCAAATGGAGACGGAATGGATTTCGGCATAGACTTGCATGGTATTTATGACGGAAGTGATTACTCCGTAAACTATGAGCAGCCAACCGTTGCCCCATGCGCAGAAAGTTTAAGTGGGTCTGCGACAGACCTTAGAAATGAGGATAGCGAAAGTATCAAAGAATTCTTACCGGACACAAATGGTCCAGTAACAAACGAGACAAACAATGTGAGCCGGAGAACGTCAATCTTCAAAAAATCATTCATGTTTGAGTCTAAGGACTCTGTAAACGAGGCAGAAAGCAGGCCTGTTTCTCGTACATCTTCGAACAAGGAGTATGCGCCAGACTCAGTCGGTAATCCTAACAAATCAATGGGGTTATTTGAGAAAAAAACCTGGGTCAATGGACTCAAGCGGAAAGAACTGAGGGCGGAATTTCCAAACCAAGATCGAAAGGCTTCGCAGACCAGCATAAAGACCGCCGGCAGCCTCAAGTCAGACACTGAAGGAGAGGTAAAGGAAAGAAGACGCAGTAGCATTTTTTCCTTCAAGAGGAAGAATAGAAATTAGATAAGGAATAGAATGGACACAATAAACGTATTTTCTTGAATCTTTATCTTCGTCATTATTTTTAACAAGATATACAATTCGTTTTAGTGATTCAAGGTATGGTACTTAATTTGAACTGGTATTACGTAATAACTTTCGCTAGTTTTCCATTTAGTACTCTTACAACAGATACTGCGTAACTGTCTTCTCCTACTGATCATTGGAATAAAATGAAAACTTGTAAGAGCAACAGACTACAGCAAAACAATAATATTATTCTGACTTACATTGATTCACATTTTGTAATCCAAGTGTTGTGTCAAGAACAGAAAGACCTTCAAGTCACGTGCGCTGATCTGTCACCGTTTTTTGGGTGTGGCTCGCGGTTCCTCTGACGCAGAATACAGATTTGCCATCGCTTTCTTTAGGACATTGCCAGAAAAAGAGTTCAGCATGAGTGTCATTTCTCCTACAATTAAAAGTACTCCAACGTCCAAAATCATCACTGTTGCCGCCGGTTGTTTTTGGGGTGTGGAACGAGTGTTCACTAAGTACTTTAAGGACCGTGGATTGGTGGATGCCAAGGTGGGATACGCCAACGGTTTGGAGTCTGCTGGACCTGTCGATTACAAGAAGGTTTGTAGCGGAAGTACCAACTTTGCTGAGAGTTTGCAAATCAGCTATGAGCCATCGCAAGTCTCATTGAAAGACCTACTTGACATCTTTTTCAGAATCCATGATCCAACGACTGTCAATCTGCAAGGACCAGATGTTGGAACCCAATACCGAAGCGCTATTTTTGTATCCAGTGATGAGGATTTGCAACTCGCTAAGGAAACCAAGGAGTACTTTCAGAAGGAATGGTATCCTAACCAAAAGATTGTCACGGAGATTGAGCCTATCAAGATCTGGTACGATGCAGAGGATTATCATCAAAAGTATTTGGACAACAACCCTGGGGGATACGAGTGTCCAACCCACTTTTTAAGAACCAAACCAAAGGCATAAACACCAATACGGGGTAGACCCACTACATGGAAGATGTGGTGGAATAATTCCAGGAAAAATTGAAGGGTTTGCTGGTTTTCGTGTCGAAAGGAAAAACCAGAAGCATCTTGGTCCGTGGTTCTCGGGTGACAGATTTGTCCTATAGTGGTTTATTACGTGTTTGATACTCGGTTCTTTTAGTACTGCTGATTTTCTTCATATGGCTTTATGGCTCCTTTGATCCAGAAGGCAAGGATCAGAAATACGATATAAAGATTTCAGTGAACATTATAATGAGTTAACTTGCTTCTGAAGGGCAAATGTCGAGGTCGGCTTGTATTTATTTGACATTTCTCGTGTATTGTATTTTTCGATTGCTAGGCCATTTCCGCCCTGAACTGAAGCTTTTGGCACTAATGCAGTGTTGTTATTTTCTGACAATTCAATCCTAAACAACATTTACTTGTGGTTCGATTACATAACTTCAAGAACATATCATTTTCAGTTTATTTACAGTACCAGCCATGAGTAATTCTACATTTGAAAAATTCCTCTTTGCTTGCCCTGGGCCTTATGATCGATTTAGTTTGTAGCCAGTGTCTATTCTGTCTTTGAAATAAAAGAACCGTCACTCTAATGAACCCACATGGTTGGCTTCCATTTGAAGGTATCGTACTCATTGTCAGTAGATGCACTAATATTAGATAATATAGGTTACATGAGACCACTTCTAAATTCTTTAAAGCCGTACATAGTTACAAGTGCACAATTGAAAGGTTTATGCCACACGCCATGATTTCTCTAAGTGTAATGGTTAAGATGATTATTAGTAGAGCTCCATTTCTATGCGGCCAGGTCTTACTATGCGCACCAGGCCTATCAGCTTAGTTCATTCAGTACCATTCTCATCCCATGTTGTAATTTATTTCATTCTAATTTTTTTTTCTCTTTAATATCATTCTATCGTGCCATATCATATTCTCCATTCCCGCCACAGCTTCCAATCGTTCACTTGTCTGTCCAGATCTGTGGCAGATCCTGCGCAAAAGTCTCCATCTCTAGAAACTCAGCCAACGCGTCTCACCCACATCAGCGTCTCATTCTACAGCGTCTCCTTCTCGACCACGCACTAAACAACCGAAAATGTCACTTTGGGTGGATAAATACCGGCCGAAAAAACTCGACAATCTTACGTACCATGAGAACATCACACGGTCTCTCGCAGCGCTTGCATCTCTGGGTGACTTTCCTCATTTGCTAGTGTATGGCCCAAGTGGCAGCGGCAAGAAAACCAGAGTATACGCCACGCTTGCTGAAATGTTTGGACCGGGAGTTGAAAAAATCAAAATTGACGTTAAGACCTTCACCACTTCCTCCAACAGAAAACTTGAGTTCAACGTGTTGAGCTCGCCTTATCATTTGGAGATCACCCCATCAGATATGGGCAACAATGATCGCGTGGTGATCCAAGATCTTCTTAAAGAGGTTGCCGCTACAGAACAGGTTGATTTTGCCAGCGGTAACACGCGCCTGCGCCACCGGTTTAAAGTGGTGGTGATCAATGAAGCAGACTCACTTTCACGAGACGCCCAAGCGGCTTTACGTCGTACAATGGAGAAGTACTCAGCCAACATCAGATTGGTCATGATATGTACCACTACAGCCAACGTAATTGCTCCAATCAAGTCACGTACGTTGCTTGTACGAGTGCCTGCACCGCTGGTTGATGACATGGCCAAGTCGTTGCTGGTTGTGGCTACGAAGGAACACGTGAAGTTTGGTGGAGATCCCGATGCCATGTTGCACGCAATTGCCGTGGCTAGTGGCCGTAACATGCGCCGCGCTCTCTTGACCATTGAGACTCTCAGCATGCAAAATGAGACGTTGCCAGCTGACACTTCTGTAGCTGGTGTCGCAATGGATTGGGAGGTTGTACTTGCGAACGTCGTGTCGCTGCTTTTGGCATCCCCCACTGTAGCTACATTGGCCAAGTTACGTGTGACTTTCTACGAATTGTTGGCTCATTGCATTCCTGGACGTCTTATTTTGCGGGAAGTGGCATTGCGGTTGCTGGAACGTGTGGACAGCCGGCGAGCGACTGAAATCATCCAACTTGCCGCAGTGTTTGACGAGCGGTTGAGCTTGGGACAGAAAGCTATTTTCCATTTGGAGGGCTTTGCTGCCAAAGCGATGGTGGTTGTTCTGGCCTAATGTTTCTCGTGAACTGCTCACAGCCCTGATACACAGATCAGCTTTCAGTTTGACATCACACGGGCTATTTTCTGCCGAATCGATCCTAGCAGAGTCATTCTGATCAGCATTTTTCTGAATCAGTATCCGACTCGATTGTGTAACAATTTCCATTCCGATGAGGAAATGCTTTTCGATGAGGTTAGAGTCAAAACCAGAGAATTCGAGAAACGCAGAACTTGAAATTTCCAAAACTACAGTTATAATCCTCATCCTGATTCTCTTGATATAACACCACAACTTTGGCATTCTACAGTTACTAAACAAAGAACCATATTCCATAATACACAGTTGAAATATTACAACAGTTGGTCTCAAAACAAAACATATTCTACTTATAGTAGTAAAAGACTCTAGTGTTGCACCTTGTTATCGCCCTTGACGTCACCGGGCAATGCGCCTGGCAAATCTTCATACAAGGGAAGTGGTTCGTCCTTGTAAGATGATTGTTCTGGACCAGCCGCAGGGTACAGCGAAGAACCCTCAACCTCTTCGCTGTGGAGTGGAGTCGCTTCAGACTGGGCAGCAGTCTCGGACTCTGCACTCTGCTCATCATCTTGAAGTCTGGTGTAGTCTGCAGCTTCAGGGAAAACATAACAAATGAAATAAATACTGTATAAAATACCGCAAATGTAAATCAACAATGTGAGCAAAAGACAAATAAAGAACTCCTTGGTCTTGATGGTGTGGCGGGACTTAGTCATAAGGAAAATTGGTACTGGAGGCAAAATAACTGCCATCAAAATAAGGAGAAGCTTTTGAGTGGCGTCAGGAGCTGGCGCTCCATTGAAAGCAGCAGAGATAGCCATTATGCGAAATGGAATACAAAGTTTGTGTGAAATAAAAAAGATGTGGATGGTTATTTCGGGAAAAATGAATCTGTTTTATACCGGGGAGGGGGCTCATGACACATGATCAAAATGCGCCCCTTGCGAAAAACCTACATCTGGAAACGCTACTGAGTTGAAAAATCTCTGTATTTATATTCTTGTAAGCGGTTGGTTCTCTTACTCGAATAGACCGCATTCACTGTTCTTTTCTTTTGTGTCAAGTCCCTAGTCTTTGCTGATTCTTTATGGAACACATCAAGAGACTATATGCACACCTTTCCACTGAAATTAGCTGGGCTTTGGTTGATAATTTAACATCTGAAAATAGTGAGCTCAATTTTTGATCATGTACCATTGCAGAGAAAAAAAAATTTGAACAAAAGCAAAAAAAAGTGCAGAAATTACTAAAACTGGTCTGTGTGCTCCTCCGTTTACACTCATAGTTAACGTCACTGACATGAGCCGCGTGACGGAGATAAGATCACGAAAAGCCCCGTAGATAAGACCACCACGAAGACAGCTACTCTCTTTTTTGATGGGGCTCAGATTTTGACTGACAAACTCGATCGTCATTACAATGCAAAATCTCAGCAAGTAATTGACTCGTTGTACTGCTCTTTAGCTCTTGACGCAGTCAGTGAAAGATCGACATAACATTTGACGTGCGTCAAGTGTGACCCATCCACAATTGACCTGCGACGAATCAGAAAAGGAAAGACAGGACGATGATATCTTTTTCTTTTTCACTCAAACTCATTCCTAGTTGAATATTATTCTTGATGTTTTGCTTCAGCTTATTTCACCTTAATAATTTTCTCGCTCTCAGTACTTTTTCTAGCCAACACTGTACTGCTTTCTAGAGAAACATAGACAGTGCGCTCTTCACCTTCACATTGTTACGAAATGCGATCGTTACGAAATGCTACGGTTACCGAATGCCCTCGTTCCGAAAATACCATCTTTCCGAAAGTGCTATCTTTCCCAAAACGCTCACTACTGCTTCTTGCTATCTTTCATATAATCCTGCATACAACACACATAGGTAGTATACTGTAGTCTCTATCAAGAAATGGTGGCCTAATCAAAGTTCAACGTCGTTATCCAGATATGAGATCTAACTCCAAAATGAGCTCAGTGACCAGGCTCAACTATCCCAACTTGGTTTAATTATACTTGTACCATTACATCATCTATCTTACACCCGTGCACCAGACCATTCACTTATTTCTGGTTATCACTCGCTAACCAACAACACTATGGATTATCTTAAGAAAGCAATATGGGGCCCAGACCCCAAAGAGCAGGTATGTACTTCAGATAGGATCCTTTAAAAACCATTACTAACACAGCAGATGCGCAAAATCAACCAATTACTCAGAAAAAACAAGCGGGAACTTGACCGGTCCATAAACCAGCTCCAGCCACTCAAGAAGAAGACTGAAGGTCTTATTAAGAAAGCAGCAAAGTCTGGTGACGTGAAAACAGCAAAGATATATGCCCGTGAACTTATCCACATCAACAACCAGCATAAAAAGCTTCATATCTCGAAAACAAGACTAGAATCCATTACCATGTCTGTCAACGAACAATGGCAGATGAAGAAGTTAACAAACTCGCTTCAAGTTTCTACAGGAATTATGAAAGACGTGAATCAATTGACAAACCTAGGAATGATGTCTCGGACGTTTCAAGAGTTGTCTAAGGAATTGATGAAAGCAGGTATTATCAATGAAATGATGGACGATATGGTTGACTTAGACGTGGATATCGACGACGAGTTGGAATCTGAATCACAGGAGGAAATCAATAAGATCATTGAGGGACTTACCAAGGACAAGTTCGACACATTGGAGAACGAGGTACCTACGACAAGTTTGCCCGAAGAGGAGATTGTGTCACCAGTGGAAGAAGAGGACAGCGAGGTCTTGGATGACATGCGCCAACGACTTAAAGCTCTTCAATAAGAGCATGATAGCGTGCTTATGTGGCATGACTATATATAACACATTCAATTCTGGTCGGAATAACTACAATCTCGGCCACCACCTTCAATGCTGGCCAGCTCTGCCATTATGGGCTGACACGAACACACTTGACACAAAATCCAACGTTTATGCGCCACTACAACCTAAGGAAATAATATTTTGTGATGTATTGCATCTGTCAGTTTATCCAAGTACAACAAAAAGGAGCATACAGGCAGCCGCAGACCAAACAACAGATTTCACTCTTGCTGCTGCAGACGTTTCTGATTCCCTTTCAGGAGACCGTTCAGTAGGGCCGTTTTGTTCAGAAGGATCTTTGTCACTGTCAGTTACAGCAGTAGAGCTTGATTTCCGTCGAATGGTCTCAGACACGTCTTCAACGGATTTAGTCTCGTCTCCTGCTAGATGCGAAGTGAGGCCAGCGACATGCGTGGAAGGGGAAGCTGTAGTAGCTGTCTCAGTTTCTGTCCTCAGTAGAGGCAACTGTCCAGACTCTTCGTCGGCTACATCAAACTGCGGCTCCTGTTGCTCGTTGTCGTAGTTCATGAGATAGAAGACCCTCTTGAGTCCACCCCGCTCCTCCTCCTCATCACTGTCGCTGTCGCTGTCACTGTCAGAGTCAGAGTCGCTGTCGTCAGATCTGTGGAATCCAATTAATCTTCCAAGACCGGACTTACGCACAATTTGATCGTATGTCGAATTAAGCTTGCGATCAAACTGCCAAGTGGGTGGTTTGAACTTGGAGCCTTTTGTGCTTGTTTCAGAAGCACTTGATGCTGGCGCAGTAGATGGTTTCACATAAGATGAAATAATGTTTGTTTTTGTGGCCCACATCTCCAGTGAAGACACGCTAGCCTTTGAGGCACCAACGCTAGTTTTTGAGGCACCAACGCCAACTTTTGGTTCTCGTCCAGTGGTGGACAATGAAGAGGAGGTGACAGAAACTAAATCCTGAGCTCCCACAAAACTTGCTATCAAGAGAATTGCTGTCGCTTGGATTTCGATAAACATAATGTGGTAACAGCAAGAAAATAAGCGGAACGCAAACAGAAATATGTATGCGCGATCACGTCCACAAACTTGCTTATATTCTGTTAACTATCACGTTATGTTTAAGGGGCTACTCCAACGGGTCTACTCTAGGGGGGCTGTTATAAAGCGACACTTGGATAACTCTGTGTCCTACTATGGCTGTGGGGGTCGTTTAAGTTACCTGTGGTATTCATAGGAACTCAAGTTTCACTGGTTTATCTCAGTTCGCTTTATCTACACTTAATTTTTCTAATTCTTTACCTACATCTTTCTTATACTACTTGTGTATTAGTGACGAGAACAAATCAGTACAGGACAGCAAGTAAGGCGACCAATGTAACACAAAGAGCCAAAGGCGACATCAGCCATCCTTTTGTGCCCGCAGACACATTGGGCCCACAGCCCCAGGTTCCATTAGTATATGTGCCATTGCAAATATCAGGCGAATAGACCCCTGGAGTTGGAATAGTTGGAGGCAGGCTGTAGCTCACCGTTTCAAATCCTCCAGTGTAGCCAGTCTCTTGCTCTTCAGGGTAAGCCCTTTCTTCGGGTGCCGAAGTAACTTCGGGAACAACTGCTTCTTCAGTAGTAGAAGGTTGTGGAACCTCATGAGTTTCTAAAGTCTCAGAAGAAGTAGCAGTAGTGCCACTGTAAGTCTTGGATTTCCATTCCTTATTCTTTGTAGTTGTAGCGTGTTCCTTTCCATTCTTTCCCGGCCAATTGGGTTCGGAAGCACTAGATTCTGGAATTTTGGTCTCCAATGAAGTAGTTGAGCTTGTCACAGTGTGCGAGTCAGAAGCTGTCTTACTCTTGGCCCCATGTCCCAAGGCACCATTTCTGTGCGCTTCATCTCTTTGCTCAATGCTTCCAAGTTCAGGCAATGGTTCCGACTGTTTCTTGACTCCATCAGAGTCGCGACCAAGATTGGCACCGAAGATTCTGTAAAACCAATCGTAATCATCGTACTCGTCATCGTCATCACCAGCGTCAGCATCACCAGACTCATCGTCTTCAGATTCATCACCAGACTCATCGTCAGATTCACAAAGTTCGTCGTCTTCGTCACACTCACTGGCAGCGCCTTCATCATCGCTTTCTCCATCCTCCATTCCAAAAATGATATCCAAAATTGACCGCATCGATGAATAAGTTTGACGTTGCAGATCAAGATCGCCTTCAATGGCATCAGCAGCAGCAGAAACCTGTTCACGGTTGACACGGTTTTCCTTTTTAAATTTTTTAGCCAACCGTTGCAAAGGCTTGGTTGGCTCAACATTAGTTAATTTGGCCAAGACACGAGAAAGTGGGGCTTGGGCAGATTCCAACTTGTCTACAACCGCATCCTTAGGGTGCAAAACAAGTTGGATACGAGCAAGAAAATCATCCAACTCCACGAGATCTTCCTGACTAAGCTTGCGCAAATCAAAAGCGGGCTCCTCGGTTTTCTTTATCGCCAAGTCTGCAAGACTGAAGGCGGACAAGAAAATAAGCAAGAAGCAGTGGGGCAACATTAGTATTGATGGTTGGTGTGTCTTTGTGGTTGGAGAAGATATGAACTTTAGTGGGCCGCGACCTCAATATTTGTACTTGGGGAATAATTTCGGTATGCGAAAAGTGGACCACAGAAATATGGTCTGCCGACCAGAAAGAGATAAAGGGCATAAATAAAAAGACATAAGTAGTCCTTTAATGTAAATGCATGAAGCTGATTGGGTTAGACTAATGCACGAATTATGGTCGGCGACGCTAGTTTGATTTTTTTTTGTAGATAACAAAAGAGGCGCATTATGTCACAGCAGAGAACTTCTAAACAATAGTAGAACTGTTCGCCTGACAAGCCTGTGGGTTGATAATGACGCCTTAATTGGACATTGAAATGAAGACGACCGGTGATTCTACCGATTCGCTAGAAAAACTGCTGGAGTTAAGAGAAAAAGTTGACTCCGATTGGGAGCGCAACAGCAGTTAAGCCAAGGCAGAGTATGGCACCAATGAGAGAGAGCTGCGTAGTAACATTATCAAGGAACAGTAAGGACAATGCAAACGAGAGCATTTATATGGGGCTCAACGGTGATGCACCGACACGACCATTGCAATCAGGACTTTTAGTCAGTAACACAATTCATGGGCTATACCTAGAATAGTAGAGCAGTTGACTTCAGAGATAACTCAAGATTGCACAGCACATTCTTTCTGGATGATTGCTCTTTTGAAAGACGATAAGTCGTAAAGTAAGTTCAGGTCAGCCGTTAGAGCTGAGAGGTTCACGTTGACGGGAAGACTCAGTTGTACATGACACGGTTGCGAGATATTTGTGGACCCAATAGATTTAGAATGAAATATCGGTCCTAAATCAATTCGGAAAGAAATATCGGCCCTAAATCAATTCAGAAACAATTTGATCGAGTTTTTCAGATGCTTACAGAGAAGAGCGAACATTTCGATAAGAACATGTCTGTATCTGAAGTTCAGACGAGCCATTCTTTGGAGGATATCCGCCCATACACTGTAAATCAGGCGCAAAGTGTCATCAATACCACTGAAAACTAGGCTGAAAAGCCAGAGCCACAAGACACAATACTTGTAATAGTTTGCCGTATAATCTGAAGCCACAAGACACAATAATGTTATTGTTGGTCAATCGTTTGGTACTGTTTGGTCTTAGTCTGGTCTTAAATTTGACTTATAATTTGGCTTATAATTGGTCTAAGTTGGTCCAAACAGATTCTTCTAGCCGCCCCCTTCATGCGGTAGAAATGCACAGCCACTCCATCTGACCCAAACAAAAAGAGGCAATAACATACCAACAAGTCCACATAGTCAGGCTGGACTATCCCGATAATTCATTTCACTTCTTGCGACCACTGATTCAATTCACTCACGAGCTCGTCCAAAGTGTCCACACTTTTCTCAATCTGGTCCAAATCTGCCACAAGCAGCAGAATCTCTTGCTCAAAGCATCCCGCCCTTGCTGCATCTGCCTCTAGAGATTCCAAATGCTGTTCAAGCTTGATATAGTTAAGCGACTGATTCGTGTTGAGATTGGCCAAAAGACTCAAATCAAGAGTTGTTACTTCGGTGTCGGATTCCATAATCGCCAACGTTTGGGAAAGCGCCCGAGACACAAGCCTTGGTGTGTTGGGCGTGGTCATAATGTAGTTCCAGTACAATTCCGGTAAAAATAGTGGTATTCAATGGTCGACACTATTAGAGTAGTAGACAGTACTAGGGCAGACAGTACTAGGGCAGACAGTACTAGGGTAGACAGTACTAGGGTAGACAGTACTAGGGTATTATTAGCGCTATATACAGTACCATAATGGTAAATACATACCTAATCACAAGCATTAGTCGGATATATATACAAGTTAACTATACTCTGGGTTCTAACTATTAGCGTCCTCTGTACAATCTATATTCTGGGAGCTTGGAGTTCTGGATATTGGTCCATTTTTTAGTAGGCGTCTTATTCATGACTTCCACATAGTTGACTGGCTCGGGCTTATCAATCAATGAAGTTGGACTGACTCTGATCTTCGAATTAACATCAATAATTTCAAAGAGACCGGGCAACTTCTCAGAAGCCTTACGCAAAGCTTCGCGAGCGACCCGGTCATGGATCTTACCTCTGATTTCAAACAAAACTTTTCCTGTAGGAACACGACATGCCCAGTGGTCAAAAGCACCTTTACCCTTACCCATTCTTGTCTGGTTACCCTTGATACACACAGCGATGTTACAAGTGAACCGCGTGATCAAAGAAGCGCCAGAAGGACGGATCTCTCTGGCAATCACTTTGTCTGCTTCCTTGAGTTGTGTAGCGGTCATACGGATACCGTTGGACTTCAACCGAAGACCATACTCGCCAAATTCCAACGAGTTGCCCTTGATGGATCCTCCTGTGCGAACGGTGACTCTTCCTTTAAATGCTTTTCTGACTCTCTTGTACCGAGGGGCGTACTCGTGCTTGTATCTTTTCAAGACAGAGTTGAACACGGACTGGAGTGGTTGCTGTGGTCTGGTAAAAACACTCAGCGGCTGTGCCACACGCAACGAACCGAACAAGCTTCTTCCCAATCCCAACATGTTTGTCTAAGTCAGTTGTACTTGACTTTTTTTTTCGTCATTTCTATATGTGCGATCCTGCATATAGCCACTGGTTACGTGGGTTGTGGCCCGTAAGTGACAGTACCAAAACGTAGATGGTTTGTTGAAATAGCGATAGGTTTTCGTGTAGGGTATTTGATCGGAGAGACGGTTGTTCGGTTCATTTACTTTTTATTTTTTTTTTTTGTGTGGCTGTCTTTTTGTGTGGCATAGTGCTCGATTTAACTATGTACTACTTACTCTTTTTCAGAGTAGTTATAAGAATAATTACTGTGCAATGTGTATTTTTCTAGAGGGTTCTGTAATTATGTACAAGTTATAGGGACGTTATCCGTCCAGTTCTTTCCACCTTCTAACGAATCTCTACAGCAAAGTTACGCACCAAATCTTCCTCCACTTTGCTGTGCATACGGTTCACTTCCTCATTGGTCAAGTTACGGTCCATAGACTGATAGTGAATACGGTAGCACTGGGATTTGCGGCCTGTTTTTGGGTGCACAAACTCGTCTATAGCTGTCACACTCTCAACCAAGTCACCGGTATGCAGACGAACAACCTCCATCACGTCGTTGGCATGCAATGGTGTTTCTGACAGAAGCCAGTACAGCACGTCACGAGTGATTCCAGGGTACTTTGAGTATGGCTGGAATGTCGAGATCTCGCCCTGACGAAATTGTCTAGCAAACCGTTCGTCCTTCGACCAGAAAAGACGAATATCTGGGACACCGAACAATAACATAGCGATTCTGTCTAAACCAATGCCAAAAGCCCATCCAAGACGGTCTTGTGGAAGTCCTGAATTGATCAAAACCTGTTGTTGCACTACACCACATCCGCAACATTCAAGCCAGTCTCCCTTCCACCAAACTTCAATTTCCCATGAGGGGGATGTCCAAGGAAAGTACGCCTCTACCCAACGCACACGTAACGGCTCGGCCAAGTCTGCGTCAGTGGAACCAGCGGCAATAGCAGCCACACGCGCACGCTCAAACACAAGGTGGACCATGTACTCAATAGTTTTCTTCAAATGGGTGGCCACGAGTTGTGCCCCACGCTCAGTCATGTATGGTTGCACTGGATTGTTCTCCGTGACGGGATGCGCACGGAACGGATCCTCCACGACCAAGTCGGTTTTTGGAATTGCTGCAATATCCCGTTCGATCTGAGTCTCCCAGTCGGCGTCAGCCTGTGACCACAACCGTGCGCCTTCCATCTGGTGAAAGGCCGGATAATGTGTCCGGTCGATCTCATCTCTGCGGTAAACGTCGGCAGTAATAAAATATCCCGGAGTTGGGCACGTCTGGAAACATTCGTGTTCATGAGCCAGAGTGTGTGTACGCAACAAATTTGTCTTGTTCAAGTAGTAAGTATCCAGGCGGGAGCGGCCCGGATGGTCAGCAGGAAAACCAAGCACATCGAAATTCTGGAAGGTGGTTACAGCGGGACGGAAGTCATTGTAGAACGTATAGCCTAAATTACTGAAATTGGTTTCAATCAAGTCACGGAGAATTCCGATGGGATGGTTGGGGTTCTGGTGTAATTGGCGACCGGTGAGCGCCAAAATGGACGGTGGAACGTTTGTCCATTCGTCGGTGTCGTAGCTTTTTCCATCCAAAGTGATCTGGGGTGGATACTTGGACACGTGCCGCCGGAGGGCAAAGAATGGGACACGCGAGAGTGCAGGTGCCCTTTTTAACATGAGTATTTGTGGAAATGTGCCAGTGTATTTAGAGTAAGAAGTGGTGCGAATTGACTCGAGGTAGAGTGCAGGAAAGTGAGCGAGGATGTAAGTAAGAGACATAGAATGGTCGATGAAACCAGAACAGAAAGAAAAAAAAATGATCATAAAAAGCCAAAGAAAGCCAGTCAACCGGCGTTTTTTGGAACCCTGTGTTTTTATTATGCGTACGTGTGTTGACGCCTATTCCTGTAGAGGATTGTTTAGAGAAATTAGTATGGCGCGACAGTAAAGCGAATGGGCCATTAGTGATGATGATCCTGGCCTCTAATGATAGGCAAATTTATAGTCCGAACTCATGAGAGGGAAAACAATCCGAAGTATTGGATGGAGACTTACGAGCGATGTCCTATTCCCCTTCATGAGTCTCTGCATTATTCCTCACCATGTTTCTTGAATGTAACGTCCCTCATTCTCCATGGCCAACAAATACTTCTCTGGTTCCTGAACAAAGTCACGAAGGATTTCGACCAATGTAAGACGCACTTGTGTAGGCATTTTCCCGTTGGAGCCACATAAAAAGAAAATGGCTCCATTAGCTAATAGTTGTCCCACTAGCTCACGTTCTGCAAATAATCGATCTTGAACATACTTGAATCTCGAGCCTTCATCCCTCGAAATAGCCTCGTACATTTTCAATTCTCCTTTCCTTATTTTCTCTTCCCAAAGTTCAGAAAACAAGAAGTCATTGTTTCGGGATCGGCACCCATAGAACAAGTAAAGATCTTGTGACCCTGCCGCGTACTCTATAAGAGACTTCATTGGTGCAATGCCAGTTCCAGGTGCTACCATTATCACAGGAGGAAATGGGTTCGATGGAGTTTGGAACTTCAATCTTGAAGCGTGTAGTAAAAATGCAAGCCGACTTCCCGGCTGTAAGCTTTTAAGCCATTTGGTACACAATCCACGACGGATGCGTCTAAGAATTGTTTTGTACTCGACAATGGCCACAACAATTTCAATTCTATTTGGAGAAGGTTTTGATGCAATCAGAAACAAACGGACTTTGATGAGCGGGATCAAGTCTAGCACGAACTCCACTGGAATGTGCAAATTCTTCTCAAATTCCAATAAAGTCTCAAGAATCAGCCGGCGAGGACGGTTCGCGTAGTCATACAAATCCTGACTGTTTTCAATTAATGAGAACTCTTTCAAGCGCTCCCTTTCCCGCTGGCCATCCTCAGTAGAAATATCCACAAAATGATACAAGAGTCCAAAGAACGTGCGTCTTGGAATCGACATGATGTCTAAATGGTGGGTAAGAAGCTGACGCAAAGTTAGCATTTTAGGGCGAATCATGCCTCCTTCTGCATCAACCTCAGGTACTGAAAGAGGCTTGTCAGCAACTGCCAACCATTCCGGCTGCAGCTCAAGAAGCAACTGGACACTCCGATCATCGTTGGGTGGGAAAAGCGCCACTGTGTCTCCTGGAACATACTCAATAGCACTTTCGCTCTCAATCACAATATGGCGAACGTCCTGGAAATGGGACGGTGATGTCACACGAGTATTGGCGACGATATGTCCCTGAAGAACGTTCTGGCGAGTAAGTGCTACTTCCTCGGAAAAGGCGCTGTATGGTGAGCCAGTACTAATTGGCTTACGTTTTTCGCCGTGGTCGTATGGCGGAGCAGAAGACGCATTCTGAGAAGGTGCGGGAGTACCAGAAGTATCTAATTCGAGTACTGTCAAAGGCTGAAGTACTGTCACTGGCATTTCTGGCGGAAGCAACACGTCCGGGTCAATTTCAGCTCTATTAGGGTACGCGTCCCGAAGCGCCGAAACCAATTTGGATTCCCATTCGGCATAAAAGCCATCGACCCCTTCGGGTGCCATTTCATCACTTTCACAACGTGGAGAAAGCTCAGAACAGCCAAGTTGGACCAACCGTGTGTGGATCTTCTTGATGGCGTAGTTGAACTTTGGGTACGACAGATCGCCAACTCCAAACGACGTGAGCTTGACGTGATTAAGAAGCGTAGGAGGCAACTTTTTCTTCAACAAGAACTTTAAGAATTTTCGGCCGTTTCGAGGAACTTCTCCTTGGCCTGTAGTCAGACAGAGCACAATCAAATATCGCGTGTCTGTCACCAATTTCTTCAAGTCATACGAGTCCAAAGAAGAAAGCGTCGGATGAAGCAGAAGATACCGAAGCCGACGCGCTAATGAATGTGCATAATCCTGGGCATTTCCGGTTTCACTGCCGTACAAAATTGTCACTCCTGATGTCATGGGCTGCCGGTAATCGTGATTTCACTATTGGTAATTGGACATGCCATATGTGTCACAACACCCGTGCACCAGATCAAAAAGATAAGCGATGATTTTTTAAAGCGGTATATATAAAGAGTTGGCTCACACTAAGAGTTAGATCTATTTGAGTTCGTAATAAAGTAGTGTCGGTTAAAACAATTGCAGTCAATGACGAAATGAATCGTCCTTGATGTGCACTACAGAGAGTAGCCAGTTCTCTATTACACCCGTACATCTTCAATATCTTATGGATTATGGACAAGAACATCCGTGCACCAGCGATATTGTAAGTTGTAGTAATGAAACAACATACACAACTACGTAGTAATTCAGTTAAACAAGCATTACATATATGTACGCACCAATCAAGATTTCTTTATCTCGCATTGTTTGTCTTTTAACCAGGGTAATGTGAAAGCTAAATATGTTGTTCCTGCACAGAATCGCGGAAACCTAACATCAACAAAAGTCAGTGCAGTTGATTCATCAACAACATATGGGAAGACCAAAAAGATCCGCTGTTGCGGAAACTCCACTGTCGAAGAGGCAGAAAGGCGATTCAGACGTTCTAAAAGAGGTCCTTGCCTCTCTTGATGTTTTACAAGACGATGAAGGGACCAGAGCACTCGTCACCGCCTTTGTTAAGCTTCCCTCAAAAAAATTGTATCCCGATTATTATACCATGATCGAAGAGCCAGTATCTTTGAACGAGATAGGTAAGAAGGTCGCTAAGGGGCTTTATGAGGATCCAAACGCGTTTCTTGCTGATTTCCAGCTCATGTATGACAATGCTGTTAAGTACAACGATCCTGACTCATGGATCGTCAAGGACGCGAAAAAATTGTTGCAAGCTGTAGAGGAAAAGGTCTCAAGTATCAGTGAATTGGGAACAGCGAATGATGGTCCTATTTCTACAGAAGATTTGGCAAAAAAATGCAATGATTTGTTAGATGAGCTCATTGATCACGAGTTCCCTGGTGAAGGTCCACTTAGTGGACCTTTTATTGAAGATGTCGATCCAGAGGAGTATCCTGAGTATTTCGCGGTGATTACCAATCCAACTTCTTTCAACGATGTGAAGTCGAAATTGAAAGGATCACTATTCTCACCTGATGCCTCGTTGTCTGAGAATCTACAAGCATTCTATGACGCAACCGAGTTGATTTTCAAGAACGCACAAACGTTTAATGATCCATTATCTTTGATTCATGAGGACTCGAAGAAGTTGATGGCATTGTTTGAGGAGAAATTCCAAACATTGAAGAGCGAAGTGCTTGGTGAATCCAAACCAGGCTTAAAACTTAAACTCAAGTCCCCAAAGGAGCCCGTGAAGCTTAAATTAAATTTGAAGCAAGCTGCCACTGAAGAGCCACCAAAGAAGAGAAGAGGAAGAAAACCAAAGAAACTCATCGAGGAAGAACAAAGACTAGCTGCACTAGCAGCGGAAATGAAACAGGAGGACGAAGATGAAAATGAGGATGAAGAAATGCAAGAAGATGAAGACGATGACAACAATGAGAAGATTGTTGCTACTGAAACGAACGTAATGGGTAAGACAAAGAAAACGCCTCCAAGTAATGAGGTTTTCATGCGCAATGTAAGTCTTACATCTTCACAGAATACAGCAAGTCTGGTGATAAATTCTTTGGCTACACAACCTCATTTGAAGTTGTCAGCTGCTCAAGCCACAAAAAAGTCTCTTTTTCCAGACTCCACAGCTTTCAATTTAGCCACAGTATTCAATTACCAATTTAAACCTACAGGCTTCTCGACTAAAGCATACTCTGTTGTTCTACCTCCTGATAGTTCCCCTGCGGTGACGTTCCGTGTTTCTTTGCACGAGATCATTTATAATCTTAAGAGAGATGATTTGATTGATGGTCAAGGTATACTCAAAGGACGAGCCGAGGAAGATTTTATGTGCTCCTTGTACTTAAACGAAGAAGAGGTCACTCATGGATGCGAAATGTCCGAGGAGAGCGATCCTTCTGAGGCATCGTCAAAGGCTCTTGGTCTTGCATACGAATTGAAATTGAGCCATGGTCTCAATATTCTCAATTTTGAGTTACGTCTCTCTCCACTGTTGTCTAAGAATTTAAAAAGAGAGCCTGTTGCAGAGGCTGATGAGCCTGCTGGTCGTCATACCAGACACCAATTACAGCAGATAAAGCTTAACTGGGAGGTGGAAAAGTTTACCCTTTACGTTGTTTCGTACTAGTGGATGTATCATAGAAATTCATAAATTTACAAGGGCAATTGAGGATATTTTTTCCGACTACCAGAATCATGTATTATTTAAGTTCATTTCAAAAGAAAAAAAAAAAAAAAAAAAAACCAGTTTCATCAAAATTGTCTACTAATGAGGACCGTGTGCAATGTAAAATAGGGTTGGCTGTATGCAATATAAATAGTCTTGAACCGTATCAAACTAGTCGGTCTTGGAGATCATTTTCCAATACAGAAGCTCGAAAACACCACCCCCAATATCTCATCAATTCCAACGGCATCTCCAGTGATCTTGCCGATTCCGTCCACCGCTTGACGAAGACAGCCCTCTGCCAAAACGACGTCTTCTGCGTCGCGCCATACATGGAATTGCTTCAAGCCGTACAAAACGTCATTTTCTATGAGGTCTTGTGCCCGAGCTGAAAGTGTCACAGGATCAGAACGGTCAGTGCCTGCCTCTACAGCGAAACGTCCGACTAACCGATCCCTCAATGCATCAATTCCCATTCCAGACGCACACGAGACCACCAGAACATCTTCCACATTGATCCCAAGAGTGCTTGCTGCACGAGCGACCGCGTCCGACAACTCAGGTTCTTCCAACATGTCGGCTTTGTTCATCACCAATTCTATCGACCTTCCTTGAAGCCGAAGGTGGGCGACTTGGGCCGCTACCTCGGCCAGAATCGGTTCATCCAATGCCACCACTGCTATACACAAATCACCACTCAACGCACGCTGTTTGGCTCTGCGGATTCCCTCTTGCTCAATCATATCAGCTTCTTCTGTTGCCCGCAATCCTGCAGTATCACCCACAACCACTTTATATCCACCTATATCAAGCTGAACTTCAACCACATCACGTGTGGTTCCAGCCATTGGCGACACGATTGCGTAATCTCGATTTGCCAAAGTATTAAGCAACGACAGTTTGCCTGCATTTGGTGCCCCAATCAAACTGACTTGGAGACCACGAAGCAAAACTTCCAGACGGCGTACCTGGCGAAGATACAGCTCTACTTCTTCAATGAGAGAGTTTACACTAACAGCCACCTGGTCAAAAAGCTGATTGGTCTCCTCTAGGTCGTGCTCTTCGCCAAAATCAATAACAGTAGTAAGTAGTGCCATGTTGTGGACAATTTGGTCACGCCAGCGAGAAAAGAGCCGCTTATTTTGGCCGCTCATCAGAGCAATCGCTGCAACATGCTGGGTTTCTGTGTCGGCATCGATCATCTCACGTACACCCTCGAGCTCGGTCAAGTCCATTCGGCCTGCCACAAAGGCGCGCCGCGAGAACTCGCCTGCCTGGGCGTGCCGAATAGATATGCCCGTGGAAGGATCATGAAGAGACGCAATTGCTTTCAAAACCGCCTGTACAATTGCCCTTCCTCCATGCACATGAAGCTCTAGCAAGTCCTCGCCTGTGTATGTATTTGGGCCACGGAAGAATATGGTAAGCGCTTCGTCTAGAAGGCCCTTTGCGCCATAGAGGCGACGCAAACTTGTTTGGCGCGGCACAGGCGGTTTGGGCGCGCCAGTAAGTTGGTGGTAGACGTGCTGCGCGTGGGGCCCCAGTACTCGAATCACTGCGAGCGCTGCGCGCCCCGGGTGGGTCAGAAGGGCAAAGATTGTGGGCGACAGACTGAGCACTACAGATCTCGCATGGAATCTTCGCAGTAGGATAATTCTGGAAACATTCGTATTCGAAAAAGGAAAATTATGGCATAGCTTTGTCTGAGTATGGGGCACAAAACGGATCTGGCATAGCGCTGAGCGAATCATGGCCAAACAGATAAATGTAATTCGCTTTCGAACCCAGTGCAGATAAAAGGGAGTTTTGATACAACTCGCTACTATGACTTCTTGACGAGAGCTAGCGCCGACAAGGAAAATACCAGCTGCCGCTTGGACCTTCTTTTTATGACACAGTCGAGCCAAGTTCTTATGGGTTTTCTGTGGAGTCGCATCTCTTCATTGACGTCTCATATGCAGTACATTGTATACTAAGATCAACTGCTTTAGGATACCGATCCATCAGAAATCATTCGAAAAGTTAGAGAATTCCTTATAATTCCGAAAGTTGATTCCACCAATCTAATCGACTCATAAAATACCTGCAGATGACCGATTTTCGTCAACTTTCCATAGTCAGCCGTCTGTTTTTGCGTCTGTTTTCTCACTCGGTATATCGCCGTCATGAAAACCCACTTGGACTACCAAAAAAGTCCCCCGCGTCCCGTGGACTTCCCATAAAGCAGAAGATCCCAAATGTACTGCGTGTTATCTTAGTTTCCTCGGCAAAAGGTGGCGTTGGCAAGTCGACTGTCGCAGTCAATACAGCACTAGCTCTCAAGAAATTAGGCCGGTCTGTAGGCCTCTTGGACGCCGACCTTTTCGGACCATCCGTTCCAAAACTTCTTCTGCTCCTGGGTGAACCTCGACTCTCTGATAATGGCAAGTTGCTTCCCATGACCAACTACGGACTTCCATCCATGTCAATGGGCTATTTGGTCCCTGAAGAGAATCCCGTCGTATGGCGTGGGCTCATGGTTATGAAAGCCCTCCAGCAACTTCTCTTTGAAGTTCAATGGCCTAAGCTTGATTACTTAGTCATTGATATGCCACCAGGGACCGGAGATACACAGCTTACGATTACACAGCAAGTTACAGTGGCCGGGGCAGTGATCGTCTCTACGCCGCAAGACATGGCCTTGATTGATGCTGTCAAAGGAATTGCAATGTTTAATAAGGTGAGTGTGCCTATTCTTGGGCTTGTTCAGAATATGAGCCACTTTGTGTGTCCATGTTGTTCTACAAAAACTAGTATCTTTGGTAGTGAAGGAGCTAGACGAGAGGCAGAGAAACATGGCTTGGATATACTAGCATCTGTTCCACTCAATGAGAAAATATGTGTGCAACTGGATGCGGGGAAACCGGTAGTTGTTTCTGATCCTGAGCTTGCTGAGCCTTATATGGAAATTGCAAGAGGAATTGTCTCGAAGCTTGAGCCTGACACAAAATTAAAGATATAATTGTGTTATGCGGATAAAGGAGAAGAGCAGCGTGTCATGAACATTAGGCTGTGGTTGAATGCCAGCAACATACAGCCAGGATCATCAGTTTTCGGGTAAGGGCAGCGAATACTTTTCATCAACACATTGCTTTTCGAATGAGCTTTCAGTACCGAAACTTGTGATTCAAGAACATTCCTCTTGCTCCCATCCTCAGCATGTTTCTACCGAACTAATAACATGGAATACACTGAAAACTTGGGAAATTTATCCTTTTTATGTACATTGTGGGTTTACCTAAATCACTTCTCCAGAACTTATTCTCTTATTGAGCAACTGTGAAGACTCATGTCCAAATAGGGGAATGGCAAAGAAAAAAGGCTTCTCCTATGACTACTTCCTCGATGTTTTCAATGGGCTGGACCTGCCATAGAGCCATAATAGCCTTGGGTTATGAGGACCTGCCTAACAGACTCATTAGTGTCTTTATGGCAATTACGTGCAGAGAGACGTTTCCTGAACTTACCTAAATTGCTTCACCAGAATTTTGCTACACTATCATTTTTGATGAATGGTATTCGTCTATTGCTCTATTGCTTTGCCGTTCCCTCCATGTCTAATCACGTGCCTTATTGTTTCAATACAATGTTGCTCCGAGGAACTTTTGCTACATATTAAACTCCCATCATTCAGATCCAAGCATTCTCTACTGCAAGATAGAACCAACCATTAGCACTACAAGGCCCGGCTAACTCCTGCGAAGAATAAAACATCTTCTACAGTTGTCTCTGTATATAGTGGGTTCATAATGCACATCGAGTAGGGAACCATCGGATCGCACATATATCACGTGTCTGTATTTGTTGATATAGGAACCTACATCTTCTTTTTCTATGGCTACTCCTTCAGTGGACCCAATAGGGCAAGTTATGACTAGCGATACGATCCGAAACAGAAAGGACCGTCTACAGGATTCCGAGGCCGACTCTCTCGCAGACGCCACCTACGTTTTATCTGAATCAAGCGACGTCTCTGATTCGAGCGATGAGGAAACAGAAATCGAAGAGGCAAATGAATCACACTATGTTGTGGAAAAGCACGATGACTTTCTATCACTTGCGGATCCTGTTCCGGAACAAAACTCCATTATGGATGTGTTGATTGCCAATGAAGTTCCCAGAAAATTGTTCCATTCTGCTCATGGCTTTCTTACCCTCTTCCTTTACACGCAAGGGTGTAAACTGGAACAGTTGATAATGCCGTTATGGAGTCTATTTTTCATTTTGTTCATGAATGATTTGATCCGCTTTAATTTCCCCAAGGCCAACCAACAACTTATTCTGGTGTTCTGGTTTGTGATTCGAGACAGCGAGGTGGACCTGTGGAATGGGATTGTATTCTACTTGGCAGGATTGGCGCTTGTCTTCACTTTTGCACCGAAGGACATTGCCGTTATGTCTGTTTTGCTTTTAAGTTGGTGCGATACAGCTGCCTCTACTTTTGGCCGCCAGTTTGGCAAATACACTCCTCAGGTGGCCAAGGGCAAATCTTTAGCCGGCTCTTTGGCGAGTGCGTTTGTCGGGATGGGCGCTTGCTATTTGTTTTACGGATACTTTGTGCCTGCGTATGATGTGAACCGTCCTGGCGATCTTTTCTGGACACCTGAATCAAGCAGAATGAATTTGCACGTGTATGCCTTTATGTGTGGCGTTGCTTCTGCTGTTTCTGAAGCTGTAAACATTGGAGGACTTGATGACAATTTCACTATTCCTGTTTTGGGATCGATAATTATGTACAGTGTTGTGTGGGCGTTCCACTCTTAGAAGAGATGACACCGACATGCTATGGTGAATTTAGCGTTTGGTGAGTATTTGATATTTATAAACCTGTGGATATTGACTCAGATACCGTTGATATGTTAGGGATACTATGTGAGAAAAGCTGGGTGTTTTCGTGGCCCTCTGCTTCGTAAATTCTAGTGCTAGTTGTCTTAAAGACCTAATAATAATGGCATAGGAAAGAGAGGTTTGGGCAAATCGACCTCTGTAACTTCAGCGGCAGAAGTTGCGTCTATTCACAATATACCCAATTAATATAGACTTAAGGCAGCTGATATTTTATTCTGGCGATCGTCAACTACTTACGGACACACAGAGAGTATAGCCAATTGAAGTTGATTAGGTATGGAGCAGAACCGATCCACGCCAAAAAGAGGAAGAACGGATGAAATATCTGCCAATTTAGCCCAGCTAATCCCAACAGAAGTTTCATAAAGTCGGCAAGACCACTCGACCTTTGGCTGGTCAAGTACGTGGCTGGAATTGATGAATAGTAAGCTAAGATCTTCAGAAAATGATTATGGTCTATGCTACAACCCATGCCACAATTAACTACGGTAATTATTTGCGGTATTATTTTCCCGACTGTCTGCAATAATTCGTTCTGTATATTCGTTCTTTTAGGAATTGTCAACTTTGCATCCATTCTTGATACGGTCATTGAGAGAGGGTAGAAGAGTATAGTTAGATTTGCTTAGGACTCGTATCTAATTATGCTAACTAAATATTGCTTCAGGCTCTTTTATATGATCAATTTTATAACTAATTACGTAAGTAACTATAAATGTTGCGTTAGGGCACTTTTTGTACGGACACACTTATAATTATATCCTTATCATACTTGTTTTGAGGTTAAGCTTACCTTTATCGAGAGTTATTGCTTTATAACCAATTATGAAATAATCTTCTCAGGACATAGTTCAAGATTTTCTCGTAGATAGCTTTGCTACATTTGGTAATACAATTATATAAGGCAAATAGAAGATGGTTCACATCACATATATAGTATAAAAACCTGACTTGGAATTTTGGGCTGTTCCTTTCCATCGATGCATACACTCTATTTCCGTTTCTATTATTACTATTTATAATCTCTTTATGAGTAGATATACCGCAAAATGTGCTCTACTGTAGCAAATATTTTTTGCCAAGTTTTGTACAGTAATATCTTTTGAATTGAAGGTATTTACATTTTGTACAGTAACACCTTTCGAATTGAAGGTGTTTACATTTTTATTCAATGTATGAACATTTTTCATAAATAGTACCATCTCTTGATATTACTTCGATTTTGGTAAACTAATTTGGGGCTGACTTTTATATTGGAACTTGCTTTCATCAACAATAAAATGACCACTTATAATGGTTTATTAGGCCACCATGCTTGTCTGTTCCCCTTTTCTGGGATCCAAGGAAATTGAGTTACAGTCGAAAAACGGCCAACTAACTCAAAGAAATCCCTCAGTAATCATAGCCACAAGCTTACAAGTCGTCCTTGATGTACATAATTGACACTATTGTAACCTTTGCGTGCCAATTGTCACATGCCCTGAAATTTACTGTCTTTGCACTCCCATCTGAGCTTCAGTACTTGTCTACAATAGTGCCGTTAACAATGCCATTAAACAGTGCCATTAACTTCCACCCATTAAATATTGCCATTAAACATTGCCATTAAATTCCGCCCATTACATTTTCCCTTCGCTCATTAGATCGCCCCACTAAATCGCACTGCACCCGAACGACAACTACAGTACAAGGCAGCTGGGTGTGGCCTCTTTTTTTTTTATTCATTCAGTTCCTAACGCGTTATGTTGCAGTATTCGTCGCTGGTGTACCAATTGGCTTCCTTACTCGACAACTCCTTCCGCCGTTTCCGTCCTTCTTGGGTGCGGATGAATTACTGCAAGCGGTGCCTTTACAGTTTCCACTATTTAATTTTTGAGTCATTTGTTCCAGCTCTGCAACGACAAAAAAATATAGAAATTAATTGAAAAAATTCAGGAAGCTGCAGATCTTGAAGGCTCTTTATCCAAATTGACCGGCAACTCCTCCCAAAAATTGGACCTTTTCTGGTTTCTTAGACAAACTAATGCATTGTGCAGTACCTCCAATCGTAGCTCCAGCCATCTAGACAATAAGCCCAAAGAAAATAGCCTTTGGGTATCACTATATCAAGTGATGCTGGGGTAACGCCCTGCACTTAGGACCCGGAAATGCAGACACCTCTCCACATTCGTAGCTCTGAAGCCACTCGCATGCGTTGTAGTTCCAGAGCACAGATACGCCCGCCTACATAGATAATGACTCAGCGCCGTCGCTCCCCTCACCTCAGAAAATGGACAGTGAGAAACCGCCGTGGATTTTGCTTGTTCGTACTCTTTTATGGGGCTTACGTAAACATGGTGGGCCGTCATGACATTTTCGAGCTATTCCTGACTTTCCCATATATTGGCGTCCACTTCTTCGCATAATCATTTCAATTGAAAACCACAGAGCGGAAAGATTTCTAATTCGGACATGACTTGGTGATCTAGTCATGTAGGTCCTGCAAATAGTACTGAAATATAACGGCTGTGCTTTTGACTGCCTCCTAAAATTTTGGCAGTTCAATGTACCACGAGTAGATACATAAGGCAACCCATACACGGATATTAGTGCTATATACCGAGCGGGCCCGCCCATATCTATTATTGGGTTCGCTATTATCAAAACGGAGGGCCTCCCGCTTGGATCTGTCAGCATGCGATATCTGCGGGTTTGTGAGGCTATCTTTCCGCGCAATCTGTTATCGCCGTTGTGGTAGTCGATTCGCCAGCGACGGTGCAACACATTGACATCAGCGTTTTCTTTGGCAACAGCCACTACCACAAAAAAGCCAATCACCAATTTGAAATCCGTCCAATGGTTTGAAGAAATTCGAAAAAATAAAATGCTTGCTATTCAACCTCGGTGACCCAATGTTCGCCACTCACGGAGTTTTGCCTATTTCATATCCTATGGTGGGATGTATGGGTGTTCGCGGGCATTCGGGTGCAACGTAAGAGCCGCGCAGTGAGCGGCCTATCAGTGGTTGCTCAGTGTCTCAGAAACATTGAGACTCGTAGTGGAATAGGCTAAGAGGGGCGAACCTCTCCTTTGAGTTTTCAATGCTGATGCAGCTGTCTCAAAAAGGGATGCAAATCCCAAATCTTCCCGTAATTGCTGTAGGTAATACTTCTCCGCATTCCTCTGTGACAATGTACGAGATGTCGCACTGTATCTTATATTTCTCTTTTTTTCTTTTTTTTAGGTAGCACATATGCATACGTATTCCGCGAAAGTAGATAAATCCGTTGCATTTTGTTAAAAGGCCAAACATCCGCTTCTCCTCCATTTTTTACTTGTTTCTTCTGTGGCACTAACATCATCACGTCAAAAATCATGTCGGACCTCCATCTACAGAGACGGATACTAACGCCGTTCATGCTGAAGAAGGTTCCTCCGATCCCCGCAGAAGAGGAAAGACGAGTTTACCCTAAACGAAGTAATCCACTCTCTACCGCATTTTTCTGGTGGCTAGGGCCATTAATGAGAGCAGGGTATAAGCGAACATTAACCCCTGCCGACTTGTACAAACTTAACGATGAAATCCAAGTCGAAACAATGACGCTTCGCTTTAAAAGAGTATTTCAAGCTCGGTTAAGTAAAGCAAAAGCCGACCACGTGAGAGCAAAGGCTAAAGCTCGTGGAGAGACTCTTGAGACAAGTTCGGTTGACTTTGCAACTGATGTCCAAGATTTTGAGGTTCCAAAGTTTATTTTGGTGTGGTGCATTTTCCAAACCTTTGACCGTCAATATCTTACTGCGTGTGTTCTTATGGCATTGTCCAGTACTGCTGGTGCCTGTAACCCTTTGCTTTCTAAAAAATTGATCCGTTACGTCGGACTTAAAGCTTTGGGTTTGGAACATAACACTGGAAATGGTGTTGGTTACGCTATTGGCGCTTCATTAATGGTTATGGTCATTGGCCTTTTGGTTAACCATGCATTCCACAAGGCTATGATGACCGGAGCACAGGTAAAAGCTGTGCTCACAAAAGCATTACTTGAAAAATCGTTCACTCTTAGTGAAGCATCTAAGCATAAGTTTCCAACATCCAAAATCACTTCGATGATGGGTACTGACTTGGCTCGTATTGATTTCGCTTTGGGATTCCAACCGTTTTTGTTCACCTTCCCAATTCCTATCGCCGTTTGTATTGGTATCTTGTGTCATAACATTGGTGCACCAGCTATGGTTGGTGTCGGCTTCATTCTCGTCTTTTTATTCGCCATTTTAATTGTCACTGGAAAGTTGTTTGCGTACCGTAAGGGTGCCAACACGTTTACTGATGCTAGAGTGAATTACGTGAAAGAGGTTTTGACAAACTTGAAAATCATCAAATTCTATTCTTGGGAAGAACCATATGAAAAGGCTATTACGGACAGTAGAAACAAGGAGATGAAAATTATTTATACGATGCAAGTGGCGAGAAACATCATTACTTCGGTGGCCATGTCTTTGACGTTATTTGCATCAATGGTTGCATTCTTGGTATTGTATGCCACGGCTGGCTCCACAAAGGATCCAGCAAGTTTGTTTTCTTCCATTTCCTTATTTAACTCGTTAACGCAACAGGTTCTTATGCTTCCTTTGGCTTTGGCCTCTGGTTCTGATGCCATTGTTGGTGTGATTAGAGCAGGTGAATTCTTAGCTGCTCAAGAGACAAATGCTCAGGCCACCACCATTGAGGCCTCTCCAAGAATGAAGGCATTAATGGATGAAAAGAAATTGTCTGTGAAAGTAGAGAGAGCTTCTTTCAAATGGGATACATTGGAAGAAAAAGAAGCTGCTGCATCAAATGATACGTCAGATGCCCCTACCGACAATGAAGACTCGGGCGAGAAGAACGAAAAACTTACCAGTTATGAAATGGAGGTACTAAATAAACTTGAACGGAAAGCAACAAACTATTCATCATCGACTTCACTTGCGCCTACTTCATCTCCAGAATCTGGGCATTCCCCTGAAGCTGGATCATTGGAAGCAAACATCTTCCGTGGATTGAGAGGAATTGATCTTGAGATCAAGAGGGGCGAGTTTGTTGTTGTCACTGGTCTTATTGGGTCTGGAAAAACGTCATTTTTGAATGCAATTGCTGGTTTTATGAAGAGAACCGCTGGTACTGTTAGCACCAATGGTTCCTTACTTCTCTGTGAAAATCCCTGGATTCAAAATACAACCGTAAAGGAGAATATTTTGTTTGGCTCTCCCTTAGACGAACAAAGGTACAAGGATGTTGTTTATGCTTGTTCTTTAGAAAGTGACTTGGAGATTTTACCTGCTGGCGACCAAACAGAAATTGGTGAAAGAGGTATCACCTTATCCGGTGGTCAAAAGGCACGTATCAATTTGGCTAGAGCAGTGTATGCAGACAAAGACATTATCTTGTTGGATGATGTTTTGAGTGCTGTGGATGCCCGTGTTGGAAAGCACATCATGACCCATTGTATGATGGGTATTTTGAAGGATAAGACCAGAATTTTGGCTACCCATCAATTATCCTTGATTGGTGATGCCGACAGAGTCATTTTCTTGAACGGTGATGGAACTATTTCTGTCGGTACTATGGACGAATTGAAGGCTACTAACAGAGGTTTCAACCATCTTATGACATACAACTCCGAATCGAATGAGGAAGATGAAGAAAAAGAAATCGAGGAAGATGAAGAAGTCACAGCAACTGTCGCCGAATTCATTCTGCGTCAAGTCACCCGTCAAGCTACCATCAAGGAGGATGAAGAGGCAGGACATCATGATTATGAAGCAAACAACGATAAAGATGGACGTTTGATGACACAAGAAGGAAGAGCAGAGAATGGAATCAAATTTGAAGTCTACAAAAACTATATCATCGAAGGCTCAGGCATCTTCAAGAAATATTCTATTGTACCGGTTCTTATAATCCTTACTGCATTTGCTGTTTTCTGTCAACTTTTCACCAATACTTGGCTTTCTTTCTGGTCGGAGAAAAAATTCCATGGCAAAACCGATGGTTTCTACATTGGCTTCTATGTCATGTTCACTGTTTTGTCACTTGTCTTTTTAACCACCGAATTTGTGATTGTTGCTTACATGACAAACAACGCAGCTAAAAGATTAAACTTGAAGGCTGTACTGAAAGTGTTAAAAGCCCCTATGGCCTATATGGATGTCACTCCAATGGGACGTATTCTCAACCGTTTCACGAAGGATACTGATACTTTGGACAATGAAATCGGAAATCAAATTAGAATGTTGATTTACTTCGCTTCTAACATTATTGGTGTCTTGGTTTTATGTATCGTTTACCTTCCATATTTTGCAATCGCTGTTCCCTTCTTAGGCATGATTTTCATTTCCATTGGAAATTATTACCAGGCGTCTGCTAGAGAAGTTAAGAGATTGGAGGCTACGCAAAGATCATTTGTCTACAACAACTTCAATGAGACTTTAAGTGGAATGGATACAATCAAAGCATACAAGGCCGAACACAGATTCCTCAAAAAGAATGATATGTACATTGATAACATGAACGAAGCATACTACATCTCGATTACAAATCAAAGATGGCTTTCTGTTCATCTTGACATAGTCGCTACGGTATTTGCCTTGATTATTTGTTTACTATGTGTCTTCAGGGTATTCAAGATTAGTCCCGCTTCTGTTGGTTTATTGTTAGCTTATGTCTTGCAAATTGCCGGACAATTGTCAATGTTGGTGAGAACGTACACTCAAGTTGAAAACGAAATGAACTCTGTGGAGAGAATTTGTGAATACGCATTCGAATTGCCTGAAGAGGCTCCTTATCGTATCTCTGAAACCGCTCCTCCGCCATCTTGGCCCGAGCATGGTGCAATCAAATTCGACAATGTGTCTTTGGCCTATAGACCAGGTTTGCCATTAGTGTTGAAGAATTTAAACGCCAACATTAAGCCTTCAGAGAAAATTGGTATTTGTGGCCGTACAGGTGCAGGTAAATCTTCTATTATGACGGCGTTGTATCGTTTGTCCGAATTGGATGGAGGTAAGATCGAAATTGATGGAATTGATATTTCCACTCTTGGTTTGAACCAGTTGAGATCTAAGCTTGCCATTATTCCACAAGATCCTATTTTGTTCCGTGGCACGATTCGGAAGAATTTGGACCCATTTAATTTAAGCGATGAAGCTACATTGTGGAGTGCTTTACGTAGGGCAGGTTTGATTGATGGATCGGTATTGGATTCCGTGAAAGAACAACACTCTGACTCGGAAAACTTACATAAGTTCCATTTGGACAGAGAAGTCGAAGACGAAGGTTCAAATTTCTCCTTAGGTGAAAGACAATTGATTGCTTTTGCCAGAGCTTTGGTAAGAGACTCTAAGATTTTGATTTTAGATGAAGCTACGTCGTCCGTTGATTATGAAACAGACGCCAAAATCCAAACAACAGTTGTCAGAGAGTTTGGCCACTGCACAATTTTGTGTATTGCTCACCGACTTAAGACAATTATTAATTATGACCGGATTTTGGTTCTAGATCGGGGAGAAATCAAAGAGTTTGATACCCCCTGGAAACTATTTAATACTCAAGATAGTATCTTCCAACAAATGTGTCAAAGATCCAACATTACTAAGGAAGACTTTGAAAATTGAAAGAAGGGTGCTACCTTATATATTATCGGAAAATTTCAGTAATAAACGTATGTATTTTATTATATGTATGACCATTATGCATAGTTCATTTGGGATTAAAGCGGTCTATTTCATTTTCTTCTTGTAGTCTGCAAATGACAATTTCTTCACAGTTACAGGTGGCCGTGTTGTCGTGCTCTCGGTGTTGACTTCGTCCACTTTGACTGTAACTGGAGGCGTTTTTTCCTTCATGAGAGAATTGGAAACTAATGCCGGGACTTCCTCCTTCTTGATTGTGGCAACACTAACAGTGGCAGATGCTGTGAGAGGTTGGAAAGACTGTTGAACAGTATCTTTGATAGAAGCCAAGATTTCAGATACCAATGGTACAGAGATGGTTTTCAGAATTGAAGCAGGTACCTCTTTAGACAAATCAGTAATATTTTTTGGAGTGCCAGACTCTATTGTAAATGACCTTGCTGCGAAGCGCCGACCTTTGGCAAATAGTTGTTTCTTATAAGGAATCCTCAAATCTTGAGCCTTAGTTCGTTCAACAGCAATCACACTATTGACATCATTATGCTGTAATTCGCCGACTTGAGAATTATTGGCATTTGACAACTCTGTCGTGTTGTCTGTTTCGCTTGAGTTCTCTTTCCTTTGGTCGTTGAATGAATGATCTCTATGTATCAATCTTTCTTTCCAAGAAACGTACTCCCTACTTTTCTTGGGCATGACCAATTCATCCTTGGACTTGATAAGCAGAACATTACTAAGACTGGAAGCTTTTCTTGTTGAACGCAACAAATATGAAGTTGCCTTTTTGATTTTGAAGATCGAACATGCAATACTGGAGGTAGCTGTGTTACAGGCACATTCGACAAAATTTAGCATCGTGTCAACTCCAGAAACAAGTAAAGCTTTTTCCTCGTCGGTAAACTCTTCGAACTTCATTCCTTCGACATACTTTCCATCCAGTTCTAACTTCAACATCTTCCTTATCGGATGCGCCTTGTCCCATTCCCATGGCAACCTGAGTTCCTCTTCCATTGCTTCTCCCTTGAGAACGATGGGTTTAGTTGTGTAAACTAAAAACTTGAATGATTGCAACTGGGGAATATAGACGGGGCGAATTTCACAGTTTGCATTGTGAGCACACGCCTTTCTGATGAATCGTGTTTCATTTCCAACAAACCTCGAATCCAACACAATCAGCGTCGTCTCATCTTCATCAGTTGTCTTTATATCCACCCGAACAACTCGTGGCTTGACTGTGCCCCACGTAGAATATTGGTTGACTTTATTGCTCGCGTACAGATCAAAATGGTCAATCTCTCCTAAATATTCCGCTACTAGGACGCCAGCTGGGATTTTAGCCTCTGATCCAGGTTGAGCCAGTCTCTCTGTGATGAAAAGTCCTAGTTTGGGAATCCCAATGAATTTTTGTTTTGGATTATCGCTGTATGATTTCACCTGTATAGAGGTTTTGTTGCAGTTTTTCAAATGAAGCAACTCGTTTCTTTCCTGTAAGTATTTCTGAAGTTTTGGTAAGACCACATGACTAAATTTGATAGAACGAAGAGAATCCAACTGCATTATTTCTGTTGTACCAGGCTTTCTCTCGATTAGGAGCCCCAATTGCTTCAAATCCTCCTTTACAGAGGGGTTCTTAAAATCATTGTCACTCAATTTATAATAAACACTTTGATATGCTTCCGCTGTCACGCCTGCTTCTAATTGAGTGTTATGGATATTGCGAATGTTGGTATTGGTTGAGTTGGACAAATCTGAAGTATTCTGAGATGCTGAGCTTTTGCGCTTTTCGTTTGCTCCTTTATCTGGAAGAGCTCCCTTTGCATCTTTCTCTGACTTTCTCCGCTTCTTGTCTTCATTTCCTGAGTTCAGTGTCTTTCGCTTTGCTCCGGGTGGTTTCTCTATAGGTGCATTCGAAACTCGTTCCATATCGAGTCGTGCAAGGGTATCCTTTCTACAGGATATTGGATCAAACTTGTTCCATTTTGACTCATCACAGAAGTAGCACTTGTAAACATCCTCAGGTACTTCTTCATTAGTCTTATAACCCATGCACATACAATGCTGCCAGCGGAAACATATGTCACATTGAATTGTAAAACCGTCATCTTCATTTATGTCACAGATACAGCCAATGATTCCAGAGTCGGGATCAACTTTATACAGACTGAGGGGTGGCACTTGAGCCTGCTGAAGTTGAGGGTCTGCGCTCAAATTTTGGCCATGTGATAACTCTGATTTTGAGTCATGCGATTGCGTCAGTTCGGATGCCTTATCTGTCAAGTCGGGGACATTCTCAGAACCTCCAGCATTACCAGCAGCCGCTTGTGTCAGTGTGACGGAGTCAATATGTTGTTGTTCTGCATCTGACCCACGACGCTGCGTCTCTCCTGCCTTCCTTTTCGTCGAATCGAGAACCTCTGTAGCTACATCCTGTGAAGCTTCATTAGCAGACACTTTAGTGTTATTCTGAGCACTGTTGAAGGGAGTATCAGCTTGCGACACACCCTTCTCAGGTTCTGAATTTTCATGTTGCTCATCCTCGGTTTCCAGATTTGTGCCTGCCTGAATTTGAGAATTCCCTGGCAGTTTCTCACCATGTAAATGGGGATCATTAAGCGCAATTTGGGTGTGTTCTTCTGGTTCAGATTTAGTTGGTAACTTGTCGTTCAGTATCAACTTTTCTGAAGAAGGTTCGTTTAAAGGCGACCCATCCAGTATCTTTCCAGAATCAGTAGCGCTGGCATTTGGTCCTACCAGAGGCGATTCACGTAGGGTACCTTCCAGTTCGGATTTCACAAGTGCCGCTGATGTCGTTCTCGGTTGAGTAGAATCAGCAGATTTGATCGGTGCTGCGTTGTGCAATGTGGCAGTATTACCCAGACGCGCATCCGGCTCGCGAGCATCCACTGAGGATTCATCATCTGTCTTAAAAGCGTCATCTTCTGTATCAGAGACAGATTGTTTTGGTTTGTTTGCGGGCAAAGACGGGATCGACGTGCGGTCACCATCGATATTTTTTAGAGGAAGCGGAATGTCCGCTGCCACAGCCAATGCGGCGGCAGCGATCACAGCGTTGTCAGTGTTTCTCTTTCTGGACTCGATATTGATTCCACGAGCCAAAGAGGCATTGGCTAACCCGGGAGAAACAATGGGAGGACTGCCACTTGAATAGTATCCACCAGAAGGCGTACGCGCATGAGTTTGAAAGCTTCCTTTCGTTGGTAAAGCCAGTTGTTGCGGAGGTTCGGAGCTCCTTTGGCTCGGTGAGTGCAGATTCAAGATGCGTTGGGTCGCACCGTTCTGGTTCTGGCTCATTATAGGCTGTGTCAGAGAATTGGAGCTGAACTGTGGGTTGTGCAGCAGGTCTTGCAGATTATGCAGAGACTGAGAGACAGAAGCCGATAATTTGGACGCCAGAGGCAAAGCTGATGTACCAATATTACGGTTTCCTGTCGTTGGAGGCAGCGCAAAATTTGGCAGGGCTCCAGTGCCACCATGTGCTGCTGCTGGAGAAGCTGCTGGAGAGTTGAAGGTCGGTAGGCCTGCGTGCGGCCCCATATGGTTGTGGAATTGTAACTGCTGGTTCACTGGAGGCATTTGACTTCCTCCTGGATAGCTATACTGGTAGTATTGTGGAGCAGGCATCATCCGAGAAAGATGGGGCTGCTGAGAGATTTGCAGCTGCGACGGAACTTGCGACAGCGGGACTTCTCTATGGGGCATGAAATGAGATGATTGTGCCAGTATAACTGGAGGCGGCTGGTGTGTCGGGCGTGCAGAAGCATAGGGTATATTCTGGTCCGCGATAGATGTGTACGCCAGCGAACGGTCATGCAGAGGAGGCAAGTTAGCATGATGGTTTGCCGCCAGAGTGAGAGGTGTGTTTTGAGGGTGCAAAGATGCCACGTTCGTCGTCAGCGGAGCCAGTTGAGTTGGCGGAGACCGTTGTCGGGCGGCGGCGTTGGCAAACATGAGAAGAGTTGAAGCATCCTCAAGGAGCTGCTCATCTTCCTTGACTTTGCTCATTCGGGCAGGTATTGCAGACGCTCTGGAGGGAGAAGTAGCTGTATGTCTTAACTGGAAAAGTAAAACGGTCGTTTGGGATTATTTCGGGGAAGTGCCAGCAAAACAAAGAGGAAGTAGACTTGTCTATAAAATATCATGTTGGGAGTGCAGGTAAAGACAAGCTCGTTTGGGTTATACGAGGCAGTACCAAAGTGGGGGACGAAACCAGATAAGTGGTTCAGCTATTTTATAGTAGAATGTCCGAAAGGGAAATGCAGAACGAGGCAGAAAGGAAATGTTCTTTGAGGAAGAATAAATAGGTAAAAAGAATTACTTGGTGTTTGAATTAGAACCGAGGAATAGTAGTACAAGTACGAGTGCGGCGCAGGTGCGAAAGGATGGGATGTGAGAAGAGAAGCCCAAAAGCAGAAAAGAAGAAACGGAACAAATATCGGAACTAAAAGAATGTGAGGAAAATGTGAAAGCTGCAAACCTAAAAGATGGCAAAATCGAAACAAATGAAGTTGAAGAGAGAAGGCAACGGAGATTTGAGCCTTGGATGCGACTGCGTCGCCCCGCATGCTCACTGCTTGTTTTCATGTACTTCCTTCTCTATGTAGGTTCAGTTTAATTTGACTCAGTTTGGCACATTTCCATTTAAGAGTCGTGGTAAAATAAAGAGAGAAGAGAATGGAGAATTGAGAGAAGAAAGTAGAAGTTAGTGAAAGTTGGATTGTGAAAAAGTTGGAACCTCGGTGGCTGTGCCTCGTTTACATTTTCTCACAAATAGGCGCAAATACAAAGCCAATACTAAGCCGGATCAATTGGTTGTGCTTTTCACTAGCACACACTTTCTTTTTCTTTACACTAGGGCGGGCATGGAATAGTGAAGCTTTTGTTTGACGCTTTTTTTTTTTTTTTTTTTTTTTTTCTTTTTGGCTGTGCTAGTCGAATTCTAGACTAACAGTACAATCATATTAAGAACTGAGTACGTCACGACCGGATGAGATAGCCTTCTTCTTGGAGAAGAATCCAATAACCCTATAGCCTCATCACGTGCTACGTAATATTCAATTATATTTGTCATTACGACTTCCATCCAATTGGTTGGTTACTTCATGGAGGTTTCCAACGCATTATCATCCCATCTCATCCAGGTTGTTCTCCTAATTGTATTCCTTTAAGTTTGAATTTGGTTTCTCATTTCATTCGGGTTCTTCTCCTCATTCTATTCCTCTAAGGTTGGGTTTGGATTCTAATCCCTCTACACCATTCACATGATCCCAATACATTTGTATATACAATTAAATACGCTCACAGGCATGAACAGGCTTTCGCTGTAACTTCACGTCGCTGTTACTTCACTCACACTGTTTCGTAAGTCTCGTGTTTCTCCAGCTCATGCTACCCAGCTCTCGTCAATGCCGTCCATGTTATGCTGACTCGCCACTCTTGCTATTCTTCAACTTCTCTAGATACTCTAGCTCCTTCTTCAATGAATCCATCGCATAATACACTTTGGATTGTAAGTAGAAGGAATTTCCTTTCTCCTTGGAGTTCACATCAAACAAGTACTCATACTTCTTATCAATCTCTTGCATGGTCAAGTCCTTCTTTTCAATATCCAAAATTTTCAATGCTTCTTCCAACGGAATGCCTCCGACGGATTTGGCCTTCGTAGCTCCAGTGGCGGCTGCACTTGCACTGGCCTTGGCTGCCTGCTTGTATGCCTCTGTGAAAGCGCGTCCAAAGACGGCTGCACCAGTGAATATAACGTTAACGAGTAATCTGTGGGCCATCGTGGTTAAGTTCTTTGTGCCACTCGTAATTACTGGGGTTTTTTTTTCCCGATAGTCATGCAGTCACGTGCCTATATACACGTGTGCACGTGATTTGTTGAGAAACAGCGCTAGAAGTTTACTGGTGTGATCGTTAAGGCCAGTCTAATGATAAGCTCCAAGAGCCTTTGAAACAAATGTAACCGTACTAGAATCTACAATCTTACGTCTGTCTTCTTAAAGAAATGTAGCATCAGGCTTTAATCCGGCAACAATCACCACAACATAGGTCGTGGCATATGCAGGAACTGTTCTAAAACCTTTGGAAATGCAGAGATCTAAAAGACCGAAACGAAGTGCCACCTGTGGCCAATCTGTTGAAAAGGTCAGGTGGCGCTTAGCTGAACGTTAATACCCAGTTCATGCCAGCTCATGCGACATACTTAGGATATAACTAAGGCCTCTATAGTAGTGTGTCTATTGACACGAAGTTATACTTATATAAGAGTAGTATAACCACTACTGATGGTTACTTTTTCAATCAACGTTGCAGGATTCGCGCCACTTATATACTAAAGTGCTGTCATAGGCGGGTAACACTTTTTATATGCAGAACAAACAGGGTAAACCATTATGGTATAAGAGTATGTTAATGAAATAATGATGTAGTGAAGTAAATGTAATTACGTTTTGCGGATTAAAGCATTGTTGAGATTCTGGATATATATACATCTTCACTCTTTTTTCCTTTTTAATTATTGATGCACTGGTCGTTTGGTACTGAGAGTCATTTTTCAAAGTAAAAACAGTTTTAAGATCCCAGAGCTTTTCAGCTTTCTGTTCTGTGGACTACGCAAATGATATTTATATCGTAGATGATATCTCTCAGCCAAACTAGCATGAAACTAATGTACTGTAGCCGTTAAGTTGACGGTGCTTATCTGCAGGCTCGAGATGCTCATCACCAACCATTATTGAATTATTCCAACGGTATGTCAGAAACCAATTTTGGGAAGGTTTCTGCTGTTTTAGCATGGCTTGAGGACAATGCCTTTTGGAACTCGGAGCTCTTGGAAGTTTCCCCGTCAAAATTTGGCGGCACAGGTGTTTTCTGGAAATTGAAAGATAAACCAGACACAGACGACGATAAGCTTCTTCTCCGGGTCCCTAAAAGTGCAATATTATCGCCAAAAAACTCATTCTTGTACTCTTTGCTTGTGGAATACGAGCCAAGTGAGCCAACAATTGATTTTACATCAGGAATGCACTCAATAGTTCTCACCTTTATATATGAGAGAAGCATAGGAAAGAGGTCGCCATGGCACACGTACATGGACTCTTTTGACCTTGAATCAGAGTGTGGGATACCAATTTGCCTATGGTCAGATGATGAGAAGAGTGCCTTGTTCAATAGCGAGGTGGATCTCTTGAATATGCTCGATAGCACCGAGCTTATCCAGTTCTACCTAGAGTGCATTCGATTCGCCCATATGAACTCCAAATTGGTCGATATTCCGCCAGTATTAAGCTTGAGTCCTGGCCTTGATGTCGAGACTGTTCAGCTGAAGTTTCATAGTCAATTGGTTGAATTTGGGCAAAATGTGCAAGCAGTGATTTCTAGAGCTTTCATGGTCGACAAGTACTATGGGCTTTCTCTTGTACCAGGAGCAGACTTATTCAATCACATTTCGCCTGAATTTTCGGGAGGACATGCAGTTGCGAGGGAGAATGTCCATTTTGTATGTGACGACGACGAGGGACTTTGTGAAATTTGTGGAGAGTACGGCTGTGCCCACGAGGACGAGGAAAGTGAGGAGGAAGAAAATGAAGGAGAAGAAAATGAAGGAGAAGAAAATGAAGGAGAAGAAAATGAAGGAGAAGAAAATGAAGGAGAAGAAAATGAAGGAGAAGAAAATGAAGGAGAAGAAAATGAAGGAGAAGAAAATGAAGGAGAAGAAAATGAAGGAGAAGAAAATGAAGGAGAAGAAAATGAAGGAGAAGAAATTGAAGGAGAAGAAAATGAAGACGAAGACAAAAATAACTGGGACTCATTGGCAGAAACAGATATCGACATTGAAGATTCAAGCGATCTGGAATCAGACGACGACGGCGACAACGACGCAAATGATGCTGAAACGGAGTCGGAGGCCGATGATACGTTGGAAGTCAACGGTAACCACGCCTTAGAGGAAGATGGCACGAGGATGACAGAAATTACTATGCAAGATATTATGGAGTTGGAAGAATCTGGAAGCGAAACCGAACAAGATGACGAGGAGGTTTCGACGTTATCTCTCAGCGACGACGAAGGACCGGACAACAGTCCAGACACCCGTACTGGGGAACCTGAATCGGGCGACAAGGACGAGCTTATGGCCGAGCTCTCGGAGCTGGCTAAATGTTGCGATATGGTCTTGACTTCTCTACCTCAAAAGGAGTTTGACTATGAGCTATTCAACACATACGGAAACGACTTATCCAACAGTTATCTACTCCAGCGATACGGGTTCATTAGTCCAGGAAATCCAAACGCTGGCTGTCTTTTGTCGGTCGCCATGTTTGCGTATCTCAAGACTGGACGTAAGCAGGCCCTCAAGGTGAAAACGGATTGGTACGAGGAGGTGGGGTTTGAAATTGTGAACGATCTTGTGCAGAGTACAAGCCGGAGCTGCGGCGAGGACCATCGCTGTGAAGATGACGAGTTTGGTGAGGATTGTGACGATGACCATTGCCATAACTCTGCAGAAACGGAAGTTCCAGAAACATGGCAACTATCGCCAAAGGTACAATTTGACGGAACGCCAACGCCGCAGACATTAGCGCTAGTGCGTCTTTTGTTGATGCCGTTCAAGTTGTTTTTGTTCAAGTTGGTGAGAGCCCCTACTGAGCGCAGATTAGCCAAGCGTATCCAGCACTATTTGCTACAAGGCGAGCCACTGGCCGCTGAGAAAAAGCTCCTTTCCCTGTGGGTCCAGGCACGGTTGAATCGCTACAGAAATGTGGAAACAGGAGGAAAGCGGGGGAAGATTATTGCGGCGTTGGTTTCCGAGGAAAAGGCGGTGCTTTCACGGGCATTAAACGTACTTTCCTAGTGTACATAGAAGATGCATTGCTATATCGCTGTGTAGGGAGAGTTGCTGCAAAAAGAATGTCGCTGTATGGGTGGAAATGAGATGGTCATAAGGAAGAGGCAATTGAGTGTGTTCTTATTGAAGTGGATTCCCAATATAGTATGTAAGAGAAAGTCTACATAAGTCTTCATATACCTGTGGAGTATCGTTCTTACATGTGCATGCCATTTGACTCATGTGCGACGGACCCAGAGCGACGGGTCCATGCGCGACGTCCTGCTCCATGTATGTACCCAATGCCGCGCATCATAATTACGTCTCACATCGCCACTCAAAGGCAATGAGCGACTCGGAAATCAGTTTTGACTACGACAGCGATGAAGATGACCAGCCGATCCATGCTCTGGACACTGAATCCGACTCCGACAACGATGTCGCTCTGCATGTGAGCATCACGATGGTGCCGATGCCACCGCGCAAGTCACCCAACGCCTTAAGCCGATTCCAGTACCGACCAATGCGCATGCTGGGCTACATCAACGACACCTTCGTGGCAAAAGCACAACGCTTACAGACCCTCCTTCCGCTGTTCTCCCTTGACGAGCTCTTGGTCATGCTTCATTGTAAGCAATGGCTGGTGAGCGAAGTAACAAGTGCATACTACGATGACTGGCCCCGACTTCGAGATTTCTGTGGGCTCGACGATGACCGCACTGGCTGCGGTTCTGTCAGACACGAAGAAAAGTACTTTTGTTCTATTTGTTGTCTGGAAGGTTCGATGGAAGTGTTCCTGATGCGGTGCGGGCACAGTTTCTGTGTGTCGTGTTGGCGACAGTACGTGGAAGCGTGCTTACCGCGGGGGTTGCCTGTGAGGTGCATTGCGTTGAACTGTAAACGTACGCTCTGGCCAACAACAGTGCAGATGCTAGCAGATCTGGAAGTTGAGGGAGAATCGAATCTTGAAAGAAATCCCACATATGCGACATTCGCGACATCTACAACTCTACCTACATCTGCAACAGGGCCAACAGACGGCCTGTCGGACGATGAATATGATCGCCAGTTTGCTAACCTTAGTCTCTCGCCATTTGTTGCGAACCAGCCCGCCCACCCGCTTGCGTCCAACAGGTTGCTTACGGCTGCGGCATGCGTACGCATCGACGCACTGCGGGCCAATTTCCGGTGGTGTCCCGCAGTGGATTGCAACAATTTGGCAGAGTTGACCTTTGACCCTCGTGATGCAACTTTACCATTAGGCGCAGCATCCTTCGATCCAGATCTAGCAAATGTGCCCATCGTTCAATGTCCGTCGTCACATCAGTTTTGCTTCGACTGTCAATATGAAAACCATCTTCCATGTCCGTGCTGGGTGGTGCATAAGTGGATTCGACGATGTGAGGATGATTCAGAGACAGCCAATTGGATCGAAGCAAATACACAGTCTTGTCCCAGATGCCACAGTCAGATTGAGAAGAACGGAGGCTGTAACCACATGAAATGTCGCACGTGTACTTGGGAATTCTGCTGGATTTGTTTGGGCGAATGGGCAGCCCACCGCTCGGCGTATTGGAAATGTAATCGATATGATGCTAAGGAAGTTGAACAAGTGAAGAAAAAAAGATCAAAGCGTCAAGCATCGCTCAGTCGGTACCTACATTTTTACAAGCGTTTCTGTGTTCATCTGCGGTCAATGCAGGCTGATGAAAAAACCTTGGCCAGCGTCCACCGATACATGCTTCTATATATGAAAGCGCAAAGACATACTGCGGGATCGCCAGTTCTGTGGAATGAGGTGCAGTATCTAGATGATGCTATACGTAGTCTTTCCAGTGGCAGAAAGACTTTGAAGTGGACATACGCGTTTGCGTTCTATCTAGAACCAACCAACTATCTGGAGATTTTCGAGGGAATGCAGGACTACCTTACTAAAACAGTTGAAGACTTGTCGCTGCTCTTTGAGGAGATTGATGGAGCTACAGCAGAAGATGCAGTAGTACGCATGACACGTCGCAAGACCGAAATTGTCAATTTGGCAGCATTGGTATCTCAGCGTCAGCGTTTGCTTCTTGAATGCGCGCATTCCGGGCTTTTGCAGGGCACTTTACGTTTCCGCGACCTCTAGTCTTTGGACGTCTTTCTGAAATGATTCCTCTTGTAATGTTCCGATAATTGACCTACCTCGACAATGTAAATAGAAATCACACGCAGTTGGTGTTTTTTTGGTACATATTTGGTCAATTAAATGCTCAGTCTCTGCCGCATTAGAAGCACTAGTATGCAACATTTGAGACAGGCGGACATCAATCTTTCTACATTTTAATAGACATTGCGCTTGATCTACTTTCATGATATAAGTGTTAAGTAGCTTACCCTTCACCCCGTATGCTGCAGTGATCGTGTAGGACTTTTTTTTTCCACGGGTGGTCTCCACCACCACGTTCTTTGTTCCTGCACATTATGAGATCACCTGCATATCATCCCACATTGCATTATCAGTGTTGTAATATGCATTCCTCTGAGATAGCGCAATGATCATCTTTGTTCGGTAGCATTCGACGATTCTCTTCTAACTAAGCCTTTTCCTTCACATCTCATCTATGCAGCCAGATGAGCGCCGAGGCCGCTCAATGGTTCGGGCCCTCTCTACCACTAGCATTCATGACAAGATGATCACAAATGTCGCGCCTGTACGTTCCAATTCTCTCCATCTCAATGCCATGCAAACAAGGCCACCCCAGCAGAATCTACGCCAAACAGCGGTGTATAACGGGTTAAGGAAGTCTGAGCTTTCGCTTGCACTTGAGCATGCTCAGCAAGTACAGCCCCCGCAGAACCAGCCGCATGTGCGACCCACAAGCCCGCATGCCCCCAACAAGAATATCCCCATGTTGAACCATGATGTGAAGCCTGTGCGTGGCTGGGGCCGGCAGTGGAACGATTTTTCCATCTCGCGTGCCACTGGTGCGCCAGCGGCCCATGTGTCTCAAGGGCGCGACATGCGTACACCTGCTTCAAAACCAAGCGTGTCGCCTCTCACACACGTAAGGCCGACAAGTCATGGGTCACCTGCATCAAGCACAATTCATGGAACGTCATTATCTACTCCCGCAACAGTTTCCACACATTCGACAGACAATCGCTTTGCGGACTTGAAATCTGCTGGCCGTGCTGATCGTAGAAGTGAGGCACGCGTTGATCAGCTTACCTCACGCACTAATTCACGCTTGTCTCGCTTCAGCACCCATAGCTCGGTGCACGAAAGTATGCCACGCACCAGTGCGCATCATAGCATGGTGTCGCTTACACCAATGCGTTATGTGAGTGAGCTGGACTCTAGCGAAGATGGTGATAGTGGAGATGAAGCTGCTCTGAGAGTTGGCGAGGTACTCTTTCCGTCCGATGCATTGTCATTCATGGACTTGGCACGTGAAGCCTCGGATTTACAGGACCAGGCGATACTGACCACCCAGGTCATCCCCACTACACGTGTTCAACAAAAGACTTTGCATCTCAAAGAGCTCATGCAGCATGAAGCGCCTACGACATCTATGCTGACGCCTTGGGGAGGACTGCATGAGTATGCGGCCAAGATGCAACACGAAGCACTACAATCTACTTGGACTCAGATCCGACTCCGATTTTCAAGTCACCTTGAGTCTAAAAAAACTGTTACATGTAGGGCTGGTGTGTTGGGCTTTGTTGCTCGGTACCAATCATATAAATGGCCGCGGAACTTACTGCCAGTAACGCGCGAAACCAAAGATGAGTTTCTCTCAAGTTTGTGGAACGGATCCATGGATCAACCGGAATTGCTTACAGATGAATCGGATCTTTCTCACATGCTGATGGCTGCGCTTGCACGAAGCGCTATGTTATCGCGCGAGACATGAATTGCATCGACGAGATATTCGTTGATGCATTGCATGATGTCTCTTCTCTTGTAATATTAACTAATGTGAATTATCATGGCTTCAGCTCCACATGCTCCGAGCCCATTTTGTATACTTGGCCATTTAACTGGGAAGTAATTTTTATTCTCTTATGAACTCTCACTTTTTTGCAGCATTCGGTGCATGCAACTGTACGTCGCAATCTACAGGCGCTGCAATGCAAGCTCCAGAACAACTTTCTAACGTATCCAACGATTTTGCCAAGGCCTACATTATACCAATACCATCGTGCACTCGTACAGCTCCGACACGCCTACATAACTTGACACTGGGAATCTGCGTTGTCACGTGATAGACTAACGTACATTAATCTTTACAGAAGTAGGAGGCTTGCTATACTTAGTATGTATGCCGCTTCTAAGAACCGATCCACATAACACAACAATTAAAGGACCTCATCGCAGCGGGTAGTTTCCAATCAGGCTGCATCAAACTGATGGCGAGCGCACCCTTGCCTCCCTCACATTACACCCATAAGGTAAATCATATATCTACACTAAGAAGCCGCCGATATGAGCAAAAGAGCCAACTTACCGTACACAAATCAAGACATTTATCCCAGTGAGGCCGGATCGCTGCGAGACATCAGACCAGGATCGGTGTCTGGGGCATCCATCGCGGAATCGGCCCGTGGAAGCTCGCTAAGTTTTACTGCGCGTCACCAAGGACATGTGGGAAGAGATTCCAATTGGAAAACCTTGTTCAAGCGGCTTTTCAAGCCCCGGACGCTTGATTTCGAAACCGCCATTTGGGAGGTGTTTTATCTCGTGATCAATCCCAAGAAAATGTACCGCACAAACTACACCTATAAGAGCAGTAACGGGAAGATATGTCAAGCACGAGACGACCCGTCATTTCTAATTCTCCTTACGGCATTCTTATGTATCAGTGCCATTGCATGGGGAATCGCATACTCGCCTAAGTTTTGGGACATTGTTAAGCTTGTGGTGTACATGGTTCTCTTTGATTTCTACTTCACAGGAATATGTATGGCCACGGTTTGGTGGGCGGTTTCTAACAAGCTATTCAACCCACTATTCCAGTTTCTGCAGGTGTTCCTGACCACGCCACACTACTCGGTTAATTATGTGGAGTGGGGGTTCTGTTTTGATGTCCATTGCAATTCCTTTTTGATTATTTGGTTGTTGCTCTACTTGCTCCAGTTTTTCATGTTCCCGTTGTTTACTAAAGGGAATTCGTTTGTGCCGGTTTTCTTGGGCAATACACTTTACTTCATTGCTCTTGGTCAGTACTTCTTGACCACTTTTTATGGGTTTAATTCGTTGCCGTTTGTGAGTTCGTCGTACTACAGTCGCAGTCCGGGCCAAACTAACCCCGGAAAGATTCTCCAAATGACAATATTGGGGGGTATCTTACCGTTGTTGGCCTTCGTGTGGTTCTTGTCCATTGTACTCCACTGGAATTTGGCATACACCATGGTTCACATATATTTCTACTAGTTGGTGGCCGAGCATTTTAGACTAAGACATCATTAGTAACTGAAGTTTATCTTTCCAAATCACTGTTAACAAACGAAATAGCTTCATAAAATATATCAGATCAATTGTACACTTCCGAACCACAATGTCGGCTCAACTTTTTGGTCTTCGCTTACCTAAGACAGGTTTGTCTTCATTTGATCATGTGATCTTGACAATCGACGTACATTACTCTTCATTGTATCTATTTTCTGCTTGCTGGCTCAGGCTTTCTTGCCAGCCATTGTCTTGAGCTGTTCAAGGCGCTCTGTTGCTGCCTTGATCCGCATGCTTGTCCTGTTACTCAATTCATAGTCGCCAATATCAGACGTGGTATCGGCACGCAGTAACCACTCAAGACTGATTCTGATCGCTTCATGAGTATTTTGCTCGCATGTGTCCACCCAGCTGAACATGGCACGCTCGTAAAGAGCCGTAGGGTAAAGATAAGGCGAGTATGTCATTTTGGTGAACCGGAACGGCGACTCGGATACGACATAATGTGCAAGAACCTCAGAATCCAATAGTGCTCGTCCCTCGTCAACACGGCCAATTCTACGGAGCGCCACACTCTGGAGAAATGCTCTTATCATCGCTTCATCACGCAGTTCCGGGATCTGCGCATACGGTCCGGTGGAATAACCGAGCATCCGGAACAGAATCTGCAAGTCCTTCTCTGGCATACGGTTGTAGCCGTTCCAGAAATACAAAAGTTCATGCACGAGCGATGTGCCCACACAATCAACGTAGGCCAACTTCGGGTTCTTTTGGGCAACGCTGGCGATTTGAGTCGTCTTACGTAATACGAACTTGTCAAAGGGCATTTGCTTACCCAGACCACCAATTCCACCCTTTCTCTTTCCTGCATTTTCTCCATGTCCGGGGACGTAAGTTGGAGCGAGTTTCAAGTATTTCTCTGCAAGGGCAGCATATTTCTTTTTCTCCTCCTCCGCATTCTCGACAGTCACTTCGCCACAGTTTATCATCCGCCATTTCTCCAAGTAGCATGAACCGGCCAAAAACAAGTACAGGGCTTGTGACCATGAACTGATGTCAATCATGCGAAGGAAGTCCCGTGCTGCTGCATCGAAGTCATGCACAAACGCATAGAATGTTCCTCTATCAAAGGTGAGCAATGCTTCGATTTGCTCCATAGCGATCGAGTTGTTAGGGTCGTCTGTGAATGTCTGCATGGACGAAATCGCCCCATGGATGTCTCCTTGGGCGGCACGAAGCCGAGCCTCCTGTAGGAGCCACAATGCGTTGTTGGGGAATAATTGACGTGCTTTAGACAAAAGCTGCGGCATGTATAGCGAGGGGTTAGCAAGCACCGCCAGAAGCTCGTCTTGAGTCACAGTAGAGCGTGATGATAAGTCTGCTACTGCCTTTACTGCCTCGTCCTCATGACCGGGAAGTTGGAAGCCCATATCGATGAATTGGAGCGGTCCGTCGTAGAAGACCAAGAGACAAAGAAGCGCCAATTCTCCGTGAATATTCCGAGCTGTAACTGCAGTACGCCAAAGCATCCGAAGCCCAACATCACGATTTCCTTTGAAACCAACTATAGACAAAACTTTTCCAATGGCTGGAGGAATGAGCGAGAGAACAACCTGTAAAATACCAAAACACAATTGCACGCCTGAGTGGATGAATTCGTCCACTGTCGACACGTGCAAATGGGACGAATCCGAAGTAGCTGATGTCACAGAAACAGCCGATCCTGACGAAACTTCAGACGTGCTTTCGTGGAATTCTGGTGGGTTTACAAACCTATCGCTGGCGTTCATGATGTCATCCTGTGAGATCGCCGTCTCATGCTGGACATTCACGCTCATATTGGGCTTTTCGGCACAGTTGGCTTCGTCTTCTGTATCAGCACATTCATCTGTTGCATCGGCAAATTCGTCAGAGTCGCTGTCATCCAGAAGAGGTGCTTCAAGGACGGCACGTAGCGGATACGAGCCGCTGAATATTCTCATGTTTGTGTTTTGCTGCGCGGTATGAGTGTTGGTTGAATCCGCTGCTTGTGTCTTGGTCAGATCTTGCTGCTGCACGTTTTCGGAATTCAATGCATCACCTCTTTGCGTCTTGGGGACCCGCATATTCTCAGGCACACGCATTGCTTCAGGCGCAGGGCTACTAAGTCCGCTGCGCAGACCCAGCACACTTGCAGGTGTCCGCTGACTTGACTCTGACCGGAAACTTGGCTGCGAGCTCAAGCTCGCCGTACTTTCACACGCAAAGAGATTAATGCGGGACGCCCTGCCAACCACAGCTGTACCTTCCACCCGCCGGCGGCGCATCTGGTACACGCGCTCCATGTTTTGCATGAGCACCATGTCTGGCGAAGCATCGTTTATCTCGTAGCCCGGTAAGTCTACCAGCGAAACCGAATGTGTAAGTGCCTGGCGTCTAAATCGCGCCAAGTTCCGCAGAAACAACGGCTCCAGTTCCTGGATGCGAGCGTACGTCGCCTCCAAAATCTGGTACGCTTTACGCAATTTCAACAACGCCTTCATTTGATCCATCATACCGTTGTTCTCCTGCAAAAGCATCACAAGAGCGTTAAGCAACGTCAGCTCCGCATAGGTGACCTGAAACTCCGTTCCTGGCGGATAAAGCCGAGACGTCGCCAATTGCCGCCGTTGGTTATGCTTAGCATGTGCCAACAGCGCCTCTTCCGCGACAGAAAGCGTATTGTGGGCGCGTGTCATCACGTCGGCTTCAAACCCAAGAGTGGCCTCAATGAACTCCATAACACCAAGCGCCAACGGGAAGATAGCCTTCGGCGATGAGGCGTCCGCGACATTCTGCTGTGCCTCCCGTAACAAGCGAGTGCCTTCGGCGCTTCGGTCGTCTAGAAGAAGATCCATTGCCTGAAGGGCGACTTCGAAATCGTGGACTTGGGCGAGCACCGCCTCGTATTGGCCGGTAGTATCGGGCTTTTCTGGAGCACGTAGCACTTTTTTCTTTAATCCCCGTAACATGACTATCAACGCAATTCACTGCTTATGTAATTTCTGGGGTGGTCGAAAAGAAGATCACTTGAGATTGGACGAACTGGTGTACTAAGGTAAAGCGATACGAACGGATTGCGACAAATGTCTCTTTGACAGAATGTCGCGTCAGCTTATCTCGGATCAACGAAGGGTTCGGAGGGGTTGGTAAAAACCGGTATTGGCTCAAATCTCGAGGGATAATAGCTGGATCCTGTTATGACTCCTGGATCTTATGAGGACGTGACTGAAGTAGATGTTGGTGACAGTCGGTAACGGCAAGTGATCTGCACCGCACGTGACTCCAGGAGAAATTCCCTCACCAAAAGCAAACCGGAATAGGGGACGCACATTCAGTATGTAGCCACGGGTGTGAATATTCCAGATGATATAACTTTCATTCAAATATTCTTGAGCAACTAATTTGGTACAGAATGATGTAGTACCTCTCTTTCTCTCTTCCAGCTGTCAACCCTCCGTTTTAAGATTTGCGTTTTATCCGCCTCTGCGTGCCAAAACGCACTGGTGCGCACTTGAAACTGCATGTAGTTGTCGTTTTTCTATCCAGCAAAACAGCAGGATGCAGAAATCTTGCAAATGATGGGTTGAAATGGTCATGGAGTACGGTCCGCAGTAATCAATTATGGAAGATATGCAAGTCACAAAAATCATATCTGGGAGTAGGAAGATGTCTTATGAGCCCAATCTGGTATAATATGCATGGGTTATGCCAAATGCGGCACGCTACTGCGCATAATGGACGATTTAGGCATTGGCCAAGCCGTGGCATATTATTGATGCAAGCGACGATGTATGTAGTGGAGAGTTTAGTAAAGCGAATCTTGCAGAATGCAAGCCATGATGGCCTGCAAATGCGAAGTTGTCCAGCGGTCTATATACAGGAGTGCTGGTTCCAGCATCAATAGTTTTAGACCAATTGTGGGTAGATTTAGTGATTGTTCATCACATAGAACAATTAGTAGATGTATTAAAGTCTTCTATGTACAGTTAAAACCCTAGTTGATGCTGCTGAGGTCTGACTCAATAGTTTTGTAGACATTTATATGTAGGAAGATCTGTCAGTGCTTAGGCAAATGCAGATGAGGGTGGCAGGTGCAGCTAGACACAGGAGGAGCCAGCGGGTGCAAAAAGTTGAAAAAATACAAGACCTTAACAAAATGATGTGATATAAATCGGAAGGGCCCCTGCGGAAACAATTCGGACACCCTAAAGAATAATCCAATGAGAATCTCCTCGGCCGCCGTTGCCTTTACGCTCGCTTCAGCAAACGCTTTCATACTCACAGTCACTGAATATCAAGCGACTGCCACAAAATACCACACGGTCACTCTTTACTGTTCACCAACCACGGGAACCGACGGGCAGCTTGCATGTCCAGCGACATCGACATCATCGGTTCCAGAAATCACCACTTCTAGTGCAGAAACCACAACAACTTCGAAAGAGACCACATCGACGGACACAACCACTTCAAATGAGAAGACCTCCACAGGCACAACTACGTCGTCCACCACTTCCTCTTCCTCATCATCTTCCTCCTCTTCATCTTCGTCCTCTTCATCTTCCTCCTCTTCATCTTCGTCCTCTTCATCTTCCTCTACTACTTCTTCCACTTCTTCTTCGCCTGCCCCAACAGCAAATGCAAGACCGCTCGACAACATTGAGACGGAACTCTTGAATGAACACAACGCCAAAAGAGCCTTACACGGAGCCCCCAGCTTGACTTGGAACTGGACCTTGGCCGAGTACGCCGCCAACTACGCTGCCGCCAAATTCGACTGCAACAACGTGAAGCTCATCCACTCCGGCGGCCCATACGGCGAGAATTTGGCCGCAGGGTATGTTGGAGGCATTACGCCCGTGGACGCATGGTACAACGAAATCAAGGACTACAGCTACGCCAACCCCGGCTACTCTGAAGCCACCGGCCACTTCACGCAGGTGATTTGGGAAACCACCGAGCAGGTTGGATGTGCCTACGTTGTGTGCGACAACATTTGGAGGCAGTACACCATCTGTGAGTATAACCCTAGAGGAAATCTAGTGAGTGCCAATCCTGCCATAACCAAGCAAATTTTCGACGCCAATGTCAAGCCGTTGTTGTGAGAGGCTGGATCCTGGGATTAATAATTGTATTATAGTAATGAGAACAAATGTGATAGCGATATTGTAGTAGCTCGTGCGATTGGTGGTAGCCCATATAATGTTATGGGACAAGTTTCTACACGCTAACTTTGTTGGATACAAATCACTACAATACTAATTAGCCTTGGTAAAAGATAGCTTCAGACATGTATTCATATCAACATGGTGTTCGTACATAATCAGGTATTAGTCAACGCGCAGAGCAATATGCGTCAATGAGCAAAGTGCTACATGTAAACGCAAACCTGGGACGTCGATTTCACTTGTTCAGCACGCTTATTGCTTCAAAACAGTGAGGAATTGACCCTTAGATGGCTTGGCCTTCTTGTTCTCAACCTTGGCAGAACCCAACTTCTCAGCAGAGAAAGTCTTAGCGTAAGGGTTCAATCTCAACATGACTTGCTTGTTCTTCAATGGGTTCTTCTTCAAGACGTGAGGTCTCTTGGTGTTAGCCTCCTTGGATGGTCTGACAACAGCTTGGATTTCAGAGGATTGAATCAAAGACTTGTAGTCAGAGTTAGAGACAATGTTAGATGGCAAGGAGTAGTTGGCCTTGGCACCGTAGACGGAGTCCAAAGACTCGAAAGCAGCTTGGGTCCAGATAACGAATCTACCCAAGTGGGCACCTGGAGCCAATTGCAAGAGACCCAAACGGGAAACGTGAGCAGCGTCAACACCTGGGATGTTTCTGACAGCCTTGGCAATACCGTTGTCGTTAGCGTAGACAACCAATGGACCCTTTCTTTGGACAAATCTTCTACCTCTCAACTTACCCTTACCAGCTCTCATCTTCTTAGACTTGATGACTCTGACAATGTCCTTGTGAGCACCAACAGCCTTCAAAGCAGCAATGGCGTCCTTGGTCTTAGAGATGGACTCGAATTCGTTGGCAACAACCAATGGCAATTCCTCAACTTGTTCGACTCTGTGACCTCTGGCCAAAACCAAAGAGGTGACAGCAGAAGCGGCAATAGCAGAAGCGGTAGCGTAACGCTTTTCGTTCTGGTTAACCTTCACGTGCCATCTTCTCCAAGTCTTGGTTGGGGCGAACATACGACCACCTCTACACATGTTACCGAAAGCACCTTGGCCGGCTCTGTGGGTACCGGAACCACCAACTCTTGGGATTCTGGCAACAGCACGACCGGTACCCCAAGACTCAGCAGAGGTTTGGTGACCAGCCTTTTCGGAGACAGCGTAAGCTTGTCTCTTGTTCTTGTTGACTCTGGTGAAAACAGAGTGAACAATGTCAGCTCTGACTGGAGCAGAGAAAACAGCTGGCAATGGCAATTGGGAGGAGGTCTTCTCACCTTGGGCGGAAATAACGGAGACTTGAGGACGAGACATGTCGAGTGTGATGAAGAAAAAAGAGAAAGATGAAAAATTTTTCACGAGGGTCTTTTGTAGTGCGAGTAGGTTTTTTGCTCACGTGATTCTATCGGGTAACACACGTCTCATCGTCTGTAGAGGGTATTATATGTAGGTCGGTATATTCAGAGACGAGGCGAGGTTGAGGACAGATGGATGGACTGTGAGTGTGTTGTTCGTAATGACATTCTACAGTATACAATCTCTGAGATAGTCTATGCTTTAATGGGATTTGAAATTGCTGGTTTTCTTCATTATATTATGTTGTTTCCTGCATAGTGTGTCAGGTCTGTTATGGATATGCATCGCCAGCCAAGACAGGCCCAACGTGAACGGGAATGATCATGCTGTAAATCAAGCTGTAACTGAAGAAAGAATGGAGCAATGAGTTTCATCATGCAGATGTGAAAGTTACATTGCGTAAGATGTGTCGCCATTAACCGTTGACAATTCGAAGCAAATCTGCGAAAGTAATTTTGGTTATTGGATCAAAAAATGGAAGGAATGAGGAAGAAATACCACGTTTTCACAGAACAAGAAGATAGGCAAGATCATACGGTCACTCCGAAGAGTGTATTTTTGTAGAAACATTGATTTTCTGTCTCAGGAATTGTACTGACATTTCGTAACTGCCCGTTTGGTTTCGTGGGCTGTATTCATAAGTACACCTGAAACCAGACTTTTAGCTGGATGGTCAGAGGGTAGATAGGCCCAGGAGCTCTTCATTTCTGTTTTTGTACGCCTTCCTCTGGCTCGAAAATCCCTCAATATTTGCATGTGAATCCATTATGATTTTTCTAGTGATTTTCTCTTTGCTTTCTTTCTCTCCCTTATGACTCTTCTAGTGATTTTTCTCTTTGCTTTCTTCTCCCTTACGATTCTTCTAGTGATATTTCTCTTTGCGTTCTTCCTCTCTTATCTCTCACCTTGCCTTCAGCTGAAGAATTTCGCGTACTTAGCCCGCTCACTCCGTTTTTGTGCCTCCACGGCATCCTTAGCCCTCTGTAATTCTCGTTCAATGCCTGCATCAGTAACCAATTCAGCCGCCTGCTGCAAGCTCTTTACTGCTTCGGCATTCTTCCTCAATGCCAACTGCGCAGACCCCTGCCGGAACAACACCTTTGCCTTTTCGCCTGTTGAAAGAGACAAGTCCATTAAGAACCCACAGTACTTGAGACAAAGTGCATAGTCGCCCTTTTTGAGCGCAGCAAGTGTCACATTGAGGTAGAGCTTGCGCTTGAGCTCACTGTACTTTGCGTGGAAATCTGGCTCTTGGTCCTCGTCCGGGATGTACTCGGTCACGTAGCGCAACGCCTTGAAGTATTTGAATAATGCGTTACCATAGTCGCCCTTCTTGAAGAGCGCAGTACCACTGTCCTTTATGATGGACGATGCTTCGTAAACAGACGCCAGCAGGTCCTTGTCAATATTTTCGTCATCGTCTGGGAATTCTTCATACTTGTCGCCGGCGATTGGGTCGTAGCAAGCGTTGTAAATAGGTACAGGGTCTCCCTCATTCCAAATGCCGGCGTCAGTGATCTTAGGCGCCTCTTCAGCAACAGGGGCATTGTTTGCGTCGGTCTTGACGCGCTCCACTGCCCGGACAACAGATTTGCCGTGCACAACGCGTCCAAAAGCAGTGTGCTTTCCCAGGAGATGAGGCGACGGATACGTCAGAATGAAAAACTGCAGTCTGTTGGTGTCGGGCCCCGAATTTGCCATACAAAGCAAGAAAGGACGGTCTATAGGACATGTGAGGTTCTCGTCCTTGAACGGCTCTCCTTTTCCGCCCGTTCCTGCTCTCGGATCGCCCACAGTACGGCCATACTCCACGTCTCCGCCTTGGATCATAAAATTCTTTATCACAACATGAAAATAGGTGTCTCGAAGTTCAGGCAAGAGTTCGATGAATCTTTTAACCGTTTCCGGTGCTTTGTCTTCCCAAAGTTCAACAACAATACGCCCAGTCGGCGTTTTGCCAATGGTAATATCAATGAATGCCTTGGGATAAATTGTCTCTAACTTCATGATGTAAACGTTTCTGGAATTGGATCTTTCGGCACTATATAATAGCTGGATAACCGGTTCGAGCTCTACCAATATGAAAAAAAAAAATTCAGGCAATCTTAGGCTTCGGTTCTTCAAAAACCTTTTTGATTTTGCATCTGGTGCAATGTAGTATTCAATAATTATATGCAGGATGCTTTATAGGATTTGAATTCAGTGGGTAGAATAAGATTTCTGTATTCTAAGTTTCCTGATTTCTTTAATTTCTTTTTTCATTCTGTTTCAGCCATTTTACTATGTGGTTAAGACAGGCGTATGAAGAGAACAAAGGTTAAGTGACATATCACGTGATGAAAGTAGGGCTCTCTATTCTATTGTGCAGCCGAAGACCTGAATGCTTGTGTTCGTCATTTGGGTATAAGAAACAAAATAGTAGATAAATCCGTTATACTAGAAGGATCTCCAATTCGGGTTTCAGACCAAAAGAGACCGCCAAATGTGTGCAGAGCGCATTGCTAGATCACAAAGGCTAATTACTATTACGGAGGTCACATGATAGAGACAGAATTATACGATCTACGAGAGAACATTTTATAGACCTTCGTATGGAACATCTAATCCAAAATATTCTAATCCACAAACTTTCTAGTCCACAAACTTTCTAGCCCACAAACTTTCGAGCAAGATTTGTCTAAGAACTTTTGTCCAGCCACATCTTCAGACTGTCGCTCTTCAGACCTTTCCACAGTGGATCTTCGCACCCATCGCCCTGGTGTGTTCGCGCTGAATTCCGCGCGTTCTAGGCCAACCGTCGCATCAACTCTTCCTTGTCTTTAGCGCCATCGGATCACAGGCTTTCCATTCGTAGTTGGTATTTTCAACGCAGACATTCAAAAGTTCCATTCGGCTGTGAGTGCTTCTCCCAACTTCTTTTTCCTAATTCTGACGCCATCTCTGTGGTTGCCTACTTGCTCTGTCCACCGCGTCCGTCATGGCCTCCGTATCCCGCAAACTTAACCCAGCACAACTTCATAGTGCGGTGGAGAATGTTAGCCGGCTCCTTGAACTGCACGACCGCCTGTCGTATCTCTTGGCCCAGTACGTGCCTGCCCCTGTGCGGCCTACGTTTTTGGCAACTCGAGCATTTGCTCTTGAGGTGAACAAAATCGCCGCTGGTGGGGCGGCACTGGCCCGACTTCTGGCTACCGTCGGAGTTTCAACGGCGGATTTTAAATTCAAATTCTGGAGTGATATGTTGACGAAGGCATTTTCTGGTGCTGCTGTCTCAGAGCCAACCGCACAGCTTCTTCAGCATGCCGTAGCTGAAGGGTTGAATATTGAGCTGGCTCCTTTTTTTACCTACTTGCAAACACGCCGGCGCTTTGTCTCGGAGCCTGGTTTTGCCACCGCTTCAGATATATGCTCCTATGGGGAAGGTACGGCATCCCAGCTTAACTATGTGGCCCAGGGACTCTGCCTTCTGCCTTCCATTTCTCCACTGGTAATAACGGTGCTAGAGCGGACGCCCGAACTTCACAGACTTGTGGCTGATGTGGCTGCACATTTGGGCCAGGCAGCCGGCGTGGCAGGTATGCTCCTTGGCCTTCCATACTATGCCCAGCGTAATGTGGTCACAGTACCTGAAGATACCATGACCAAACACGGACTTTCTCAGGAAGCTCTTCTTCGTTCCTGCCAAGGCCATGAGCCTGTGGACTCGGTACGCCGTCTGTTACAGGACGTGGTGTATGACACTGCGGTGGTGGCTAATGACCATATGTTGGCGGCGCGCCTGAAGTTTGCCCTGGCGCGCGAGCAGCTCGCCCAGGCGGTGCTGCAGTGCGACGACGCTGCGGTGCAACGCGTGAGCAAAAAATGGCGCCGCGGCGTGCCCGACGCCATCTTCGCGCCTCTCATGGTAGCCACCCCCACCGCCTTGTTCTTGCGCCGCCTCGAAAAGGCTGACTTTGATGTGTTCAGCCCTCGCGTGCTGCAGCCCGAATGGCGTGTAGCATGGCGCTCGTTCTCCAACTACTACCGCCGGACTTTTTGAATTCGCCAGAATGCTAGAATCCAGTTCGAGATTTACTTCAACCATCGTTGGTCTCACGCTTGGTTGAATGTATGCGCACCTTATTTAACGAATACCTGCATCATGTATATACAAGGGCTTCTGCCCTCTCCCAAATAAAAATTCCTCCTTTCTTTTAGTATTAGGGTCTTTTTAGCTTGTTTTTTAATTGCCCTGATTTATGTCTATCGGAAAAATTGTTGTATCCCGACATCATGTGCACGTAAGCAATCCATAGTTTATACAGATATTCGCACCCAAATTGCAATTAGCACTGTCAATCATCTCCCATAATATTAAAAAAAAATTGCTGGTTATGGTACTACTAAAATAGCCAAGACATGGTCAGCTACTTAATTTATTTTCGAATCTCCCAATTGCCTTATTCTTACTAGGATTATCCGAATTTGGTCAATCCATCTCCTTCCCAATTTGTTGAGCATCGCACGTCCTCAAGCTACTAAATGTGAAGCGCGTCCAACAAGACGAATTCTATAATCCACATCATGCTCTCCAGCCTGCCCGCGCCAAGGCCGCGGAACTATTTGGGAAGCGAGTTTATGACTGTGGCGAAGTCACGCCATTGCGTATCTATTGATCCAATCACTCTCGTGATCAATGAGTGTATGGTGATTTCGCTGGCCATGCGGAAAATGAGCCGCTGGAATCACAGCGGAGTGGCGGCCATTCTTGGTGCTGGCGACTTCTTCACAGATGACGACCACTTAGCCATTGGAGGAGCCATCCTGGCCCCTTCTTCTGGAATCCGCGCTAATGGCGGCACACTGGCACCCAACAGCAACCCGCTCCACTCTAGTTTCTTACAATTGCGGGCGATTTTGACGGAAACCACTAACATTGGAAGTGTGGATAGCTTAACCTTATTGCAGCCATTTTTGATGGCCGTTGAGTCCAGTACTACAACTGGTCAAGTGACCTCATTGGCTCTCAACGCTATTAACAAATTCTTGGAGTACGGGGTCATTTCGTCCCGTCTGAAAAACCTGCAGAATCTGATTATTCAGTTAACGTCATCCTTGACTCATTGTCGTTTTGAAGCTTCTGACCAAGGTACAGACGACCTGGTTTTGTTGAAAGTGTTGCGTCTATTAGAGTCCATCATTGATTCCGACCTCTCGGTTCTTTTGCCCAACTCCGTGGTGTCAGAAGTCATCCAAACCTGCTTGTCGCTTGCTTGCAATAAGCGTCGTAGTGAAGTGCTCAGACGTGCGGCAGAAATGGCCATGGTTTCTATGACTATGCGTATCTTCTTGCGTCTAAAGGAGCTCGAGCCAGACCATGCTAATTCTGACGATATTCCTACCAATTACGCAGAATTGCCAGATGATGTTATAGGAGGAACTGCAGTTCTGGATCATAGCTCATTAGAACCTGCATTGGGCGAACAAGAGTTACCTGCTTCTCCTAGAAAGGTGTCTGATACTCCAGAAAAACAATTTGATATTGCTTGTATCACTGAGTTTTTGGGTATACTAATATCGATGATCTCACCAGCGAACCAATACCAGCACATGGAATCTACCCGAGTGTTTGCTTTAGGGTTGATACACACCGCAATTGAAGTTGCTGGTGACGATATCCCTAATCACCCTTCGTTGATGGGCCTTGTGGCAGACCCGGTATCGAAGGATGTATTGCAGATAATTACATCAACAGACTCTCCAGCTCTTTTGCTGGCCGCCCTTCGTCTCTTCTGTACCATGTCCATTGTGTTCAACAGACATCTTAAGTCCCAGATTGAACTTACACTTAATTTGATTTTCAAATCAATCATGCCACCAGAGGCAAAAACAGACAATTCTATTAAAGGCAACAAAACTGCTGTTACTACACGTATAGCTTCATCAAAAGAGATTATTGTTGAGTCTCTTTCTTTACTCTGGACAAGATCTCCTCTCTTCTTCTCCAAGCTTTTTGTGGAGTTCGATTGCGATTTTGAAAAGACAGACTTGGCTACCTCATTTGTCCATTTCTTGTGTAAATTGGCATTACCAGAATCATCGATTACCGTCACAGACAATGTTCCACCTATCTGCTTAGAGGGAGTTCTTTGCTTAATTGCTGGAATTAGTGACAGAGTGAAGAGGGTGCTGCAGCTTTCCTCAGAGAAGCACAGTTTGATTATGGACAAGGAAAAGAAGAAATCATTTGTTGAATGTACCAAAATTTTCAATGAGTCTCCCAAGAAAGGTGTTGCAGCTCTTTACGAGAAGAACTTTATCTCTGACCCTAATGACGTACATGAAGTTGCAGAATTTATCTTCCATAAATCTACCAGATTGAATAAGAAGATCTTGGGTGAATACTTAGCCAAGCCTGCGAACGTCGAGCTCCTCAAAGAGTTTATGTCGTTATTTGATTTTGCCAAACTTCGTGTGGATGAGGCTTTAAGACTTTTGCTCAAGACCTTCAGATTGCCAGGAGAGTCACAACAGATCGAGAGAGTTGTGGAACAGTTTGCTGATGTATACGTCTCATTCCTTGAGGACGATGCCAATTTACCACCATCTGAACCGGATCAAGAACCTGTTAAACCAGACAGAGATGCTGTTTTCATTTTGTCTTACTCCATCATTATGCTCAATACGGATTTGCATAACCCTCAAATCAAGCAACAGATGGAGTTTGAGTCATACAGAAAGAACTTGAGGGGTGTCTACAACGGCAAGGATTTCCCTGAATGGTACCTCGCTAAGATATACCTGTCAATTAGAGAAAGAGAAATCATCATGCCAGAAGAGCATCATGGTACTGAAAAGTGGTTTGACGATGTTTGGCATAACTTGATCTCTTCGGAGTCAAAATTCACAAGAGATGACAAGATATCGATCGACACTCTTGATTTGCCTATTTTCTGTCAGTTTGATAAACTCTTATTTGAGACAATCGCCGATGAAGTGATTGATACTTTAATCAAGGTATTTGAGGAAGCCTCTGACGATAATATTATCACGAAACTCATGTCCACTGTCGACAAATGCGCTACTATTTGTATTTTCTACGGGTTGTCAGAACCTATTGATAAATTGATAAAGAGTTTGTCTTTGATGACGACATTATCTGACAAGGAGCATCTTCATAAAATACCTGATGAAACTGTGCGCAGCGAAATTCCGATTACTCAAATCCAAGTTGAGAAAAATGAAGACTCCATTACTGTTAGTGAACTTGCGGTACATTTTGGACGCGACTTCAAAGCGCAATTGGCCACTGTGGTTCTTTTCCGAATTATCAAGAAGCCAGATTGTAAAGTAACTGATCTGTGGACTGCGGTGTTGAAGATAATAATCTCCTTATTTGAGAATTGTTTGATCAACCCAAACATTTTCAACGAGTTTCAAAAGAAGCTTAGATTGCCAGAATTGCCTGCGGTCAAAGCACGGTATGTTATCCAAAGAACAAAGACATTAAAGGACTCTGGTCTCTTATCCACTTTTTCTTCCTTCTTGAAGGGATACTCGGATGAGCCTCCTGAACCAAGTGAACAAGAAATCGAATCAACACTCTCGACTGTGGACTGTGTAAAATCCGTTAATGTCCCTGGAATCTTTGAGACTGTTTCCCGCGGTTCTAACGAAGAATTGAGTAAGTTCGTTGACCTTGTTCTTGAATGTTTCCCTGAGAACAGTGAAGACAAAACTAGATTTTTTGAGTCGGAGTTGATGTTCTTATTTGAGATCGAAGTCTGCTTCTCTCTAATCATTAATGATAAAGATGTTACAAACAAGGTTATCGTGAAGTTGGAGCATTATCTATCTAGTGAAAAGTTTTCCGAGCCTGCTTACATCAGATTATCCACATATTTATTCTTGCTCTGCAGAGAGTGTGGTGAGGGCCATAAAGAACAGGTTATCAAAACAATTGACCACTTGGCTACATTCCTGAAAGAGGTCATTTCTGAAAATGGTGCACCATTGCTTCAAACTATGTTTGCTTTGATTGATCATGATTCTACGTTGAACTCTCTTATTTCAGACAATTCGTACTGGAAAATGATGAGGATGTTGGGATCAGTTCCGGAAAATGCAGGAGAGATTTTGTCTTTGGCGGAATCAATCATTGCAAACAATCCCAACGAAATCACAGAGCGAAACTATGTTTCCTTCCTCGCATTGTTGGATGAGATTTCTTCCTTAGGTGCGGTGGGTGCTCACTTCGAACAGATGAAAGAAAAAGATGGTGATGCACATAATGAGTTGGAGAACGACAACACCAAAAAATTAGTGGCATGGTCCAAGAGATCCATCGAATTAACTGGTGAATTGGGACTTGCTCAAAAAACATTGTCTTATCCGTTGATACAAGCATTGGCCCATCAATGTTTCAACCCCTGCAGAGAGATACGTGGCCATGCCATCCTTACTTTGCAGACTTCAATCTTGTCTAGTTCTTTTGACGAGCAATTCACGCCAGCAGGAGTTTATGAATACGGCTTGTTCCCACTTTTACATGAGTTGGTGAAAGATGATGTGATCCATACTGACGTCAGCGGATTCCCAGAAACACATGCCCAAGTTCTCAGTTTGGTGAGCAAGATATTCTTACAACATAATGATGAGATCGAAGAGGAGGAAAGATTGAAGGTGTGGTCAGGAATTGTGGATAACTTTGTTAAAGTTAACCAGGTTAATGCGAAATTCCAGCGTAAGGAAGTTCACGAGTCTAGCGAAGAAGTCATGAAGAACATGCTTTTAGTTTTACAGCATAGTTTTCTTACACCCGACAACACTGAAATTTGGGAGCAGACTTGGGTAAAACTCGAGCCTATCTATCCTAATATAAAGGAAGTGATAGTCACTTCTTCAGCATAGATATGGACAGCCGTGTCACGTGCACACAGAAACCGTTGATAGTGCGCACCAAAAAATTTCCAATCCTACATCATCTCCACATCTACAAAATGTCCGAAACTTACACCCAAAGGGCTGAAAAACATCCATCTCCTGTGGCTCAGCGTCTCTTGCGACTCATGGAGTCCAAGAAATCCAACTTGTGTGCCTCAGTTGATGTTTCAACTACCAAAGAGTTCTTAGGTCTTATTGAGAAATTGGGTCCATACATATGCCTTGTCAAGACCCACATTGACATCATTGACGATTTCTCATATGAGGATACCATTGTACCTCTCTTGGAGCTTGCTCGTAAGCATCAATTTATGATATTCGAAGACAGAAAATTCGCAGACATCGGAAACACTGTCAAGAAGCAATACTCTGGAGGTGTTTATCAAATCGCAAAGTGGGCAAACATTACCAATGCTCATGGTGTGACTGGAGCTGGTATTGTCCAAGGATTAAAGGAAGCAGCACAAGAGACTACTTCTGAACCAAGAGGTCTTTTGATGTTGGCGGAGCTTTCTTCCAAGGGATCCTTAGCTTACGGAGAGTACACTAAACAGACAGTGGAAATAGCAAAGTCAGATAAGGACTTTGTGATTGGATTCATTGCCCAAAGGGATATGGGAGGCAAAGATGAAGGATTTGATTGGTTGGTGATGACTCCCGGTGTGGGTCTCGATGACAAAGGTGACGCATTGGGTCAACAATACAGAACCGTTGACGAAGTTGTGTCTACTGGTACTGACATTATTATCGTCGGACGTGGGTTATTTGGGAAGGGAAGAGACCCAAATGTGGAAGGTGAACGTTATAGAAGTGCTGGGTGGAACGCCTACTTAAAAAGAAGTGGTCGGGCTTAAAGATTTCGATATATATATATACATGAGGAATAAATAAAGATGACTATTCTAAACGTGGATTTTCTTCAAGGCTTTCAGATAACCTTGTTCTCATTATTTCAAATACCAAAAGTCCTACCGAAGTAGCTGGTATTGTGGTCAAGGCATTTCGGACAAAGCCCTTATATGCGAACTGAAACCAAGTGCCCTGGGCTTTCTGTTTCATTTTCATAATCTGATGGTATGTATCAATGTATGAGTTATAATAAACTTTGAAAAAGGGCCGCCTTCGGGAGTTGAACTGAGACGAATTGTAAATGTCTAGAGCCTCAAGACGAGAGAGATGGACTTTCTGGATCTTAGTGAGTGGGTACTGGACCGCTAATAGGGAGAGAGCTGCCGATGCACCCGCCAACAAAACGAAGGAAGATTTAAGGATTTTGGTCAGTCTTGTTTTTTCTAACCGTAGCAAATCTGCATTTGTTTCTTGGCTGTTGACGGTGAAGATGGAGAAGGTTTTTTGGACTTTGATTTTGAAACGGCGATATGCAGAAATAACCCGATACGTCAAGTTGTAGCCTCGAGTTTTCACAAGTTCAAATGTAGAGAAATAAAATGCAAATCCCAAACTCTCCTTTATGAACGAAAACCCATACCCTGCGAAAACCCCCACAAGGCCTACCTCTTTCAATTTGTTCAACCCGTACACCCATAGGTTCTGATGTTTACCATTGATCAACTCTGCCGTCGTCAGACGTGTGTAGATGGCATCCACCGGCGCAGCAGCAAGCGATTGAACAGCTCCGGCTATGAACCCTGCTCGCCATGTGTCAATCGGAGAATAGTAGAAGTCCTGCCTTGACGTCCCATCGCCTTTGTTATTGAATGCATCCAAAGTGGTCAAGTACGTGCCGTACAAAATAGCACCAGTGGCGGAGTTGGCAAGAAGTGGCGGAAGCACCTGATCGGGAATGAACCGCCAGCCCTCTTTCCTGACCACACTGATCATCATGCCTATAGTTGAATGTGTACGGAATCTGTATGGCTTATTCTTGATATCTCCGTGTTTGTCAGCAAGTTCTCGGACGTAAACCAAATAATCGAACCGAGACGGCCGAAAGAGCTTGACTGGAGTTCTGAGATAGAGCGCCTGGAGTTGGTATACAAGCGCACGGATTCCCGCACTCGACAACGACACCGTTTGGTTACTCGGCGGAGATTTGAGGTCGGAAACCTCGTCACTTCGTAGTGACATGGAAGAGGGGGTTATTGGGAAATGGAATATATATCGGGTGCAAAATGTCCTTGACTGGCGCCAACCGTATCTTGTTGATGGATGCGTACTAGATGCAGGATTAGATTAAACTAAATGAGGAGGTACATATGTTGGAATGGGTAGTATGGTAGTATGGTAGTATGGTAGTATGGTAGTTATTAGTGTTATTTATCTAGTAATCTGACAGACAGTAATTTTATTTATGTTGGTAGTATGACAGTGAGTATGGCTATTTATTGGGGATAGATAGCATGGCTCGGAGAGAAAAAATAGATGCAGATTACCACAAGAATGCCTCACACCTGGCATGGGGTCCCATGGCAACGTGATAAGACGTACCAAGGGATCATCGTCCATGAGAAGTATCTGAATTTGCTTGGTCAAAGATGCGGTCCAGTTTGATAGTATTAGGCAAGCCGTATGAAGACCAAGACCGGATGTAAGACCAAGCTTCTTTTTATGTCAGCGTGAGGTAGATTATGGGGAGTTGAACACAGTGTGAAGACACATAATGAAACGGATTTTGAATTTCCTTGATCGTCAGGACTCGCTATATCTTCGTAAGTGGTGTAGTGCGTAGTTCAGTGAGCGGGCATATGATTCGAAGGCAATTGGGTTTCGACAGAGCAGACGTCATCAGATAAACATTGGAAACGAGTAGATAGTTGTGGCTATGACAAAACTGGAAAGCTGGAAGTGAGATGGTAAAAAAGAAAATCACAAATTGACCCGGCAAACAAAAACATTTGCATCTGCTTTCCTCAATCATCAGTCTATTCGTCTCGGTACAAAATGATTTCACTTTGCTTGAAATAACGACGCGCATCCTCATCAATAAGAACTAATGAAAGAAAGGTTCGCGTAGAGAATTTTTTGTTCACATCCTTGTAAGTTGGTGTAAGGTTATAGCCTCCCAAAAACAATCTAATTGGAATTTCCTCTCCTTTAACAGGAGCACCATCCATGATTTCAAACTTCACAACCGTCTCACTGTCAACCACTTGGTTCGGTGGAGATCCCACTGTTTCTCTCCGGATTAACGAGAGCTCCATATGCTTGATTTTGAGCCGTACAAGAAGGAAAAAAATGCGCCCCACAATCACTTCCTTCAAAGAAAATCGTGACTTCAGGTACTCAAACTCAATATGTAAACAATGCTCGATTCCCACATCCATTTTCACCGTGCTGTTTGATGCTGGAGCTACGTCTTTGGTAGCGTTTGGAGCTGCCATTTGGTATACCCAAAGCTCCTTCTCTCGGGTGATTTCCAGCTTATTTTTCTGCGACACAACCACACGAATGTAGTAGCGTAAAGTGACGTTTTTGCCGCGGTAACTTTCATACTGCTTCTCAACATTTCTGAACTCAAAGGGGTAAGTTTCTGGGTGTGTAAGTTGCGAAGGAGCCGCCAATTCTGTCGCTAAGGACAAGAAATCCGACGTGGAAACCACCTCTGTTCGTGACTCAATGGTTCCGAGCAATTGCACTTTAATTCCCACATGTTCAACTTTCCTTCCCTCTCTCGTTCTCACCGTCACCTCTCCCTTCACACTCTCTCCATCTTTATACACTGGCAAAGACTCAATGCGGTCCTTTGTGTTCTTAACCTCCACGTGCTTACGAGAAGATTCGTTATCTAGGCGGATCTCAATATCAAGGGGGGTTTTGAAAAAGAGTGACATGCTGATTTGTGATTGATATACACTGAGTGGTAGCTTGATATGGGGCGCATGATATATGCAGGTCAATCGAAACTGCAAAGGTGAATTGTAACATCTGTAGACGTTATATCTCAAAAACGAAGTTATAACTACACGCGATTAATAGGGGTAATTCTATATTGTAAGTCTATAAATGTGGTCCTGAGATTCAGTTCTTAGACACGTATTCAACCAAGTCGACGACTCTGGAGGAGTAACCGTACTCGTTGTCGTACCAAGAGATCAACTTCACGAACTTAGGAGACAACAAGATACCAGCCTTGGCGTCAAAGATGGAAGAGTAGGTAGAGGACAAGAAGTCAGAAGAAACAACAGCATCTTCAGTGTAACCCAAGACACCCTTCAACTTACCTTCAGCAGCCTTCTTAACAGCAGCACAGATCTCCTCATAGGTAGTCTCGGTCTTCAACTTGACAGTCAAGTCAACGACGGAAACATCGACGGTTGGGACTCTCATAGCCATACCGGTCAACTTACCGTTCAATTCTGGGATAACCTTACCAACGGCCTTAGCAGCACCGGTAGAAGATGGAATGATGTTACCAGAAGCAGTTCTACCTCCTCTCCAGTCCTTGTGGGATGGACCGTCAACGGTCTTTTGGGTGGCAGTGATGGAGTGGACGGTGGTCATCAAACCTTCCTCAATTCCGAAGGTGTCGTTGATAACCTTGGCCAATGGAGCCAAACAGTTGGTGGTACAAGAAGCGTTGGAGACAATGTTTTGGCCAGCGTACTTCTCTTCGTTGACACCAACAACGAACATTGGAGCATCAGCAGAAGGAGCAGTAATGACAACCTTCTTGGCACCAGCGTCAATGTGCTTTTGAGCACCGTCAAGCTTGGTGAAGACACCGGTGGAGTCGATAACCAACTCAACACCCTCTTTACCCCATGGAATTTGGGCTGGGTCTCTCTCTTGGTGGACCAAGATCTTCTTGCCGTCAATGATCAAAGCACCATCCTCGCTGGTGACTTCACCCTTGTATTGACCGTGGGTAGAGTCGTACTTGAACATGTAGGCGGCGTAGTCTGGAGCGATAAATGGGTCGTTGATGGCGACAACCTTGATGTCTGGTCTGGACAAAGCAATTCTCAAAACGAGACGACCAATTCTTCCGAAACCGTTAATACCGACAGTAACCATTTTTGTTATTATGTTTTAATTCTGATGTGTTTGAATGAGGATTGAATCGAATACATGTCCGGGGGTATTTATAGTTTTTGCAGTCTGTACTATTATGGTATGGTGACTGTGCGGCGCGGGTGTGGTGGTGTGATAGACCTGGGCTGTCTGCAGGAGCATTACATGATGATGTATTCATGGTGGACTTATCGTCACGTGGGGAGACTTATGAGTCCGGGAAGCGTTGCTTAGTTGGAGTAGTTGGTGGTCCGCCAAGAGGGTATGTTCTGTTTAAAGATTTCAGAAACAGGTGGCGTTTCATACACCAGTAGTTGAGTTTCCAGCGGTACGGGTGTTGTCTCTTGAGTTCTATGGTCCTAGAGAGCATCCAGACATCCCGAGCCTGCGACTCCCCACTAAAGACAAATAAGTACCAACCTTATTGGGCACGATAAGGGCGGCAGGATCCAGTACGACTTGACATAATTGCACAGGAAGTCGGTGTTTCTTTAAAAAGAGCGCTTGGGCAACATTACACAGAAAAAAAACCCTTCAAAAGCCGGTTCTGTGAAGAGATAGACGGCGTACAAACCTCGAAATCTGAAAAACTCCTCCAACGTTGAGGGACACACCCGGTACATCTGTCTGTGAAGGTTCTAGAATTAAGTCTATTAGCCTTTTCAGCTGATTACTACGACGGAGCTCGTCTTAACAATTTTCCGTGATAATTAAAGGCTTGTTTCTGTTTTTGACTACACCTCGCTAAGCACTCTTGTGCCTCTCTATATCATTCCTGAACAGGAACTTTTTCTCATAGAATTGCCCTTTTCCTATAGAATAATCGTTTGAGTGCATTCCAAATATGTCTTACGACGAAGTTCCCCCAGATGTGGTATTCCCTACCGACAGGATAGACAACCCACTCCAGCATAATATAAAGTGTCTTGACACTGCAATTGCCCTCTACGATTTCCCAGGAACACAGCCGTCTCATTTGGCTCTTGACCTTGGTGACACAGTCTATGTTCTCTCCAAAAATGAGTCTGGATGGTGGGATGGGATTTGTGTTCGCCATGGTGAAATGGAGCGTGGTTGGTTTCCCCGGAACTATGTGAGATCGGTAAACTACGTACAGCCGGTGTTGAAGCTGCTTCAGAATAACAAAGAGCTTGATAATTTGACTGCGGCAAACACGGCGGCCAATGTTCTTATTCCGCTGTTCACTAGTCTTCTCCAGAAGAATTTGGCCAACACGTCCTCTACTGCATCTTCTACTCGGAAGAATTCCGTGGTGAGTTTTGCGCTGCTGGAAAATGGGTCGCCACCCGAACGAGCCCGTCGTGCTGAACGTGATATTCCGCATCAAAACTCTCTCGCTTCCACAGTCTCCATGCAACTTGAAAGTGAACTTCTGGACCCATGTGAAACCACCATGCTTACTCCGGTGCCGGACGCCGAAGCAGCAGTACTTGAATACCAACAAGAACATGGAAAGAATGTGGTTTGGCTATTACGTAAGACAGAGGACGGCAATATTGTGTATTATTCGGAGCAGCTAGACATGTACTGTGAATCGTTGCCCATCACTCCTTACATGAATTTGCCGGATGCTACACCTTCGATCGACGCTATTCACGCCGATAAGGTTATTGTGACAGAACCAACCTCTCTTGATCCTAATGAATCTTCTCGTTCCAATTCAAGCATCACCAAAAGCTTTGATCCTGTCAAACGTGACTCCAGTGCTAGCTCAATATCTCAGACGTCACTCACATCTTACCATCACTTCAATCTGCCATTTTTCAGTATACCTGGGCTCTTTTGCCGAAATTACAACGATTTGGTTTATTGGACTGATCTTGAAGAACAGTTCAATTTCATTTTGGATTCTACTTATAAAGCGCTCAAGGATTCAAACAAACTACTCTACAATGTTCATTTGTCATGGCTCACTAAGATGACTTCGATTGTTATTCAGGCTTGTCGGTTGGCTGAAGTGGATTATATGGGAACGAAATATGAACGGTCCATCCGCAGAAAGCTTGCCCGCTTAACTGAGAGCTTATCCCAGATGAACATTAACAGTCTTTTGTATTTGTCTGTGATGCACTACTCACATGCATCTTCATCTGCCGAGTTGTTTTCCCTTGGAATCTCGAACCTTAACAAATCAACTAGTGCGCCTTCGTCTGCTCGTCAAAGTGAATCGCAAAAGTCGACATCACCTTCTCAGCTAGAAGCTGAGGAGGTAAATGATTCTCTAGCTGCCCTTGGAGACTCAGGCCATGTGTACATGCAGCAAATCGACCAGGAAAAAGAAAACATGCAGAGATGCTTGCATAGCATAGTGAGAATATTTGTCCACATCACAAGAAACAAGAAGGTGTACAGCAGAGACTACGACAACTCAGATGTATCTGATGACGAGGGTATTTCACGCGACAACATCTTACCGCAAGTATATCCTCGGTTTATTACCGATGAGTTCAATGGTGGAAATTGGTGTAATCCATTCTTCAGAGTCGGCCATCCCTACCTTAATCTTAGTGGTGATCAGTTGAAGAACAGATACAATCAAAAGATTATTATTGACCAGACTGCGTACCACAAAGCCAGCACATATGTGGATGATATTGTACGCTTATCTCGTGAAATCCTATCGTGTCTTGACCCTAAAAAGCAGCATCGATACTATAACGAGCGCTTGTTGAATGAGCGCAATGATCAGATTGTGCGTATCATGTACAAGTTCCTCCATAGTGGAAGCTCATTGATTGATCATCTAGAATCCTTCGATTTCACGGTGTTTTGTCTTGTGAAGCGGAATTATTCCGAGGCCGACGGCAATAATGACTCACAAAGAACATCTCGAAGCACAATATCTTCGAAGTTCAGGACACCTGCCTCCCGTGAGTCGACTGCGGAAAGTGCGATAGATGAGGATGCTGAAAGTGACAAGTTTTCTCTGATTTCTGACAGCAAGCGAACCCAACACTCTAGTGGCGGTCTCAGTGGAAGTGTTGGTAGCTCAGAGGATTATCATGAAAATAATGCACCAGGAAATCTCACATTTGATTATCCAGTGGTGTTGGAATTCTTCAAATACAAGCAACAGCTACATGATATGGTGGCCAAGATTGTGATGCAGGCTCAGACTTTGACTTTAGAAGATCCTGATGTGTTCACTCCGATGAAGGACGAGCACTCAGTTCTCTATGATCGTGAAGCTATGAAGGACCCCTTAGAAAAGGCTTCATTGATTTTGCGAAATATTCTAACGGAGCAAAGTCAGCACAATTCACTGGACAGAATTTATTTGAATGAGGACAAGATTCTAGAGGACATGTTGAATGAGCTTATCGATTTCTTTTCTGAATTATTGAATTTGATCAGGCAATTGATTGACGAAAGAGACACAATGTTAAACTATGCTACTCGTGTTATGCACGAGGATTTCAATGTCGACTTTTTACTCATCGAACGTGCCAATACGGCTGCTAGCACTAAAGCAGAGGATGGTCAATACTACAGTGGTATTACTAAGGATGATAACGTTCCTTGGTTTTTGGAAGGCGATGAAGAATACGACTTGTTGCTTGATGTCAATGGCATGATCAAGGGCGGAACAAAAGAAGCATTAGTTGCACATCTCACACATCATTCGTTGCAGAATCCCGATTTTAATACTGTGTTCCTTATCTCATTTGCTACATTCATGACGCTAGGAGAGTTTCTTCTGTTGTTGATTAATAGATTCAACATGGAAGCACCAGAGGGGTTAAGTTATGAGGAATATCTGATCTGGAGGGTACAAAAGAGGGAAAAAATTCGTGCAAATGTTCTCAATATCATGAAACTTATTCTAGAGAAGCACTGGTCGGATTCCTATATGAATAAAACTCTCCTCAATGCATGGATCAGCTTTTTAGAGCTGAAGGAAGTTTCGTCATATGCTTTAAGCAAGGTGATTGTGAAGGATATAAAGTTCATCTTGGACGGAGGTAAGTTTTTCACCGAAGAGAAACCAGTGGTGAACAAGGACAAGGTTCCTGCGCCATTATTGAAAGGCTTCTCGCTCCGCAAAATGAAGCTCACCGACGTTGAATACGTGGAGTTAGCGAGACAACTTACAATCAGAGAGTTTGCGTTGTATTGCAGCATCTCGAAACTATCGTGTATCCACAAAGTGTGGGGCAAACGATCTGGCTTGAATGAATCTATTGAGAGCATCGCCAACTTTATCAAGGCGTCGAACCAATTGACTAATTTTGTCGCTTATATGATTTTGCGGAAAGATGACCCAAGAAAGAGAGTACAGGTGATTCGTTACTTTGTTCAGGTTGCAGAAAAGTGCCGCTCTTTCAATAATTTTTCGTCCATGACGGCCATCATTTCAGCGTTGTATTCATCGCCAATTCACAGACTCAAAAAGACCTGGTCATTCGTTACAAGCGATACTATGAATCGTTTGCAGAGTATGAATAAACTCATGAACTCGAGCCGAAACTTCAACGAATATAGAGACATGCTCAAGTTCAACGGGCTGGAACCCTGTGTACCATTTTTCGGTGTCTATCTCAGTGACTTGACATTTGTTCTTCATGGCAATCCGGACAACCTACTGAACGGGACCCGGATGATCAACTTTGCGAAGCGAGCCAAGACCGTTGAGATTGTCATGGGCATTGACCGATTCAAACGAATTGGGTACAATTTCCAAGTTGTTAACGAGATTCAGACCTACTTGGATCTTTGGTTTGATAAGTGTCCAACCATCGAGGAGCAATACCAGTTGTCATTGAATGTTGAGCCACGAGAACAAACCGACAAGAAGCCAGCATCAAAACCACAACCACAGAAGTCGTCTCCTTCGCCGAACAATCCTGCGAAGTACCGACAATCGGTTAATGCACTTGGGCTTCGATGATCTCACGGCTGACTTCGGTAAGTTCTAGGCCCTCAAAAACTCAAAAGTTTTATTGCCACAACAGGAACCATGCGCCGAAAACCCGTATATATTATGAAAACATGCTACTGTTGAGCAGCAGTAGCAGTAAATTCAATTTTTTACTTCTTGTCTTATCCATAGCCCAAATTCGCATGCGTGCATATTACTAGTAGTATACTCACCGTTCGTCCTCTTTGATCCTGTTAACAGAGGGAAACGGACTACGAGAGTGGCAATTCCAGATTCACAGTTGACGGCTAAATAGTCACCAAAATGTTTAACAAACTCAAATCCTTTTCCGAGGATGTGGCCAAAAGTTTCAATGAGATACAGCATGGAGACGGGGCCCGCAGAAGTTCCGAGGCCATAAAACAACTAAAAGACGGTTCGGAAGTGCTCAATACCAAAACGCCGGAGACGTCTGACTTGGTTCAGCCGGAAGATGAACCGGGTTCGAAGACTGCTGAGGAAAATCGCGGCGGTTCCACCCCAATTCCGACCTCTGGCCCCTTGAAAGATATAGACATGGACCAATTGCCTTTGATTGTCCGGGCGAAGCTTAAAAAGTTTGTGAAGTACGAAGAAAAGTATCCCGTCTTGCTTGATGCGTACAAGACGGAGAAACGGAAGGCTGAGCTTGTAATTGCCTTTGAAAAGGTCTTACGGGAATGTACACCAGTGTCGTCAATTTCGGACGCAGGAGGCTTGGTTGATTACTTGAATAGCCTTAATGAAAAGGCATCTTTACTGGATACAGAAATGCGGAAGAGCATGGCTGAGGTGTCGAGATTGACCAAGGAGAAAAACGAGTTAAGCAAGAGATTGGCAGATGCAGAGAAGACGTTGAAGTATGCCGAGGAAAATACGAACAAGAGCGTATTGAAAGAGAAGGAAACGTCACAGAAAAACGCTTCATTGATGGCCGAACTTACGAGGCTAGAAACAGAGCTCAAGGAGGCACATTTGGCGATCGAGGAGACCAAAAACGAGAATATCAAACTACGTGAACACAATGAATTACAGGAACCCGAAACTCCAAAGGATCAGGAATCTTCAGAGGCAATTCAATCACTGACTGAGGAGAAACTGCTGTTTGATGTTGAAACACATAAAGAAGAAAGAGCAGATAGTGTCGGAGACCAAATCCCCAGCAAACAAACTTCGGAATTGAAAGTCGAACTTGAAGAAAGCAAAAAGAAAATTGCTCTTCTACTTACGGAGAAGGATAGCTTGACCGCAAAAGCAATGGAACTTGAAGAAGAACTCAAAAAAGTTACGAGCCTAAATGACAAGAATACAGCTGAGTTGGAAGACCTAAAATCGCAAATTGAGTCTTTAAGTAAAGAGAAAGCCGATTTTGAAAAGCAACTTGAATCTTTAGGAAATGAAAAGACCACCTTGGAGGATCAGATACAATCATTGGGAGCGGAGAAAGCCGCCTTGGAGGAAAAATTGGATTCGTGGGAGAATGATAAAGCGGACTTGCAAAAGCAAATACAAACTCTCGAAATCAGAGACAGCAACAACTTGAAAACGATCGATGAGTTAAAAACCGAGAAATCCTCCGTTATAGACGAGTTGAATTCGTGCCAGGTGAAGCTCCAGCAACTCGAAAAAGAATATCACGTAAGTACTGAGCAGAAAAAGGATTTCGAAGAAAAGATTTCCACTCTTGAATCTTCAAAAGAAGAAGCTGAGACTAAGCTCAACGAGGCTGTGAAGGAAAGATCTAACTTGCAGTCCAAGCTAGAAGAACTAAGCGCCAAAGAGACTGATATTAGCCGAAGTCTTTCTGAGGCAAAGAAGGAGTTTGAAGCATCAACACACCAAGTTTCAGAAATCGAAAAGAAATATGATGAAGCACAGACAATCATCAATGAAAAGGAGCAAACTATTGAATCTTTGAATAAAAAGATCGCAGAGCTACAGAACTCCAACTCGGGCAATGACGCACAAATTAAGGAGGTTGATACCAAAACAGGTAAGAATGGAACTAGGAAGGGAAAGAACCACAAGAAGTCGGCTAAAAATGAGAGCAATTCTACCAAGACAAACTCTCAAAAGGAAGAGGTGATTTCTAAGGATGAAGACAATGCTAGTGACTGGAAATCAAAGTATGAGGCTGTTTCTGAATCACTTGCATCCCTTGAAAAAGAGCTGAACAAGAAGCTTAATGAGTTGGAGAGTGAGATCGCTGAGAAGCTAAAACTCATACATGAAAAGGAAGAGGTCATTTCCCAAAACCAAACATTGATAGCGGAGAAAGATGAGCTCATAGCGAAAAAGAAGACAGAACTAGAATTGACTTCTGCACAACTCAGCGCTTTGAATGAAGTTAAAGAAAGAGGAGATTCTAATGAAAAGGAACTAGCGGAACTTACAAAGAGAAATGAGAAACTCACGATCGAGAACAAACATCTTATTGAATCTAAGGTCGATCTTGAAACTCAAATCACAGAGTACACTGAAAAGATCCAAACTCTATCTTCTGAGAAAGAGAGACTTGAGGAGGAGAAGAGCTTAGCAGAAGCTGAGAAAGAGGGAGCTGAAAAGGAAATTTCAATTAAGAATCGTGAAGTAGCAGCAAAAGATGAAGAAATTGAAAACTTAAGAGAACTGCTAAAGGAAGTTGGAAATGATTTGGTGACAGCTAAAGACGACCTCAAGCAAATGAAGAGTGAGTCTAATCGGGATTTCGAGCAGAAGTTGGCATCTAAGCAAAAGAGCATAGAGAAATTAGAGAAGCAACTAGTAGATGTGAAACAGCAGCTTGCTGATACAGAGGAGAGCAAGGAAGGGCTTTCCAAGAAGCTTGCAAAGACCGAGGAAGACGCTCAGCGTATAACTCAGCAAGCAGAAAAGTATAAGAAGGAGCTCTCTGAGTTGAACGCTAAGGTTTCTTCACTTAATATGGAATTAAGTAATGCTCAGAAACAAGTGTCCAGTTTAACAGAAGAGAAAAAGAAGTTGAATGAAAGAGTCACAGAGTTAGGCAAATTCAAGAGTGCAGATTCTTCTTTAAAGCTTGAGATAGCATCGATGCAATCTTCAATCGCCCATAAAGATGAGCAGATTAGAGAATTGAAGGACACTATTGAGAAGCAAAGTAAGGAGAGAGATGATTTGCATGATCAAATTTCAACATTAAAGGCTACTAATAATGATTTAGTGATTGCTAACAAGAATTTAGTCGAGGAAAGATCGGCGTTGATTAGTAAGCATGAAATGGCACTTGACCGCAATAATTCATTGAACAGCGAGCTTTCGAAACTTCAAATCAGCAAACAAAATGTGATTTCCGAATTAGACACTTTAAAATCAAAGTATGACGTTATGTCGAAGTCACGGGCCACATCCAGTGATGAGATTCAGACTTTCAAGCAACAATGTGAAGAGCTTACCATGAAAGTGAAGGAGGCACAGGTAAAGATCAACAATCTTGAAGACGACCTCTTTGAAGCAAGAAACATGTTACAAGAGAGAACACGTGAATCATCCACAATCAGAAAACTTCTTATTGATGCAGAGGAGCAGGCCAATATCAAGAGCAGTGAGTTGAAAAGTGAGATACGAAGTATCGCAGAAGAGAAGGCAGAGATTGAGTCTACATTGCAAGCGGCATTGAAGAAAAAGCAGAGAGAAATTGACGACTTTAAAGCAACAACGGAGAAGCAGTCAAGCATGATTTCAGCATTGCAAGCAACTGTTGAAGAACTCAAGAGCAGTGCAGAACCTCTACGTGAAGCCAGCGCCGTTTCTGTTGAAGCACAACAGAAGCAGAAGGTCTTGGAAAGCACTATAGAGGAGTTAAGGGCTTCTCTCCAAGACGCCAGCAAGAAGGTGAAGGATTATGAGAGTGTTAACTCGATCTTGAAGAAGTTGAATGAAGACACTTCGCTCAAGTTTGAGCGTTTGTCTAAGAACTACAAGCAAATCACACAACAATACAGACAGATGCAGGAGCAGAACCAGAAGCAGCCCGTTGCTACAAAAGTTTCAGAGGAGAGAAAGCCACGCGAAGAGTCTGTTAGTGTTCCTTACTTGAAGAATGTCTTGGTGGGATTCTTTGAACACAAGGACCAACGAGAGCAGCTCTTGCCAGTGATGAAGACGTTGTTTCAGTTGGACGACAATGACACCCGCAAGTTGGTGAGTGCGTTGAAGTAGGCGTTTGATGCGTTGAGTTATGAAATCATGGAATCATGATATCATGAAATTCAGTCATGAAACCCAGTCCACCAGTCATGAAATCCCGGAAGTATGCATGTCCATAGTCAAGAAACCCATTCATTTAGAAGATTTAGACGACCCCGGCAGGATGCATGTCCATAGTCAAGAAACCCACTCATTTAGAAGATTTAGACGACCCCGGCAGGATGCAAAGATTCATTGGACAAGCTGTAGATCTTCTTCCCATCATTAAGTGCCAGAAATGGTAATCTCTATAGGTGTAGTACCAATGGTGGTCTGGCAGATAAGACTGCGCAGAGCATCTCACCAGATGTATGGTATCAGGCTCATCGTAACACCAATATGAGTTCTCCTTTTGACCAGAAAAAAGCATCGATTCTTCGAGAAATCGGTGTTACATCAGAAGCAGTGCCGGACGCTTCTCCGAAAGGCACCATTGATGAACGGTGTCTTCCTATTATGGAAATTATCAATGCGCATCCCGACATGGTAACGACGTCGCTGTGTTCCGGCAGGGTTTCCGTGTTCCTTGAAGGAGTGAAGCAAAAAACGCAGATCGGAGCCAAAGGGAACGAAGGCCGCTGGCTTTTTGTCACCCACGAGCCAGAGAACTTAGCTAAATGGTACGAAAGTGTAGACTTTTCATACCAACAGGCACTGGATGATTCAGATGCCTTCACCCGGTACATTCTCTACAAATTTGAGCCGCTTATTTTGCATGTGAAGTGCAGGGACTCAGCCACGGCCAACCGGTTGTATTCGGCGGCCATGGGCTGTGGTTTTCGGGAAAGTGGCATAGGTTCGAACAATATTGTGGGCATACGAATTCTGATCAAGCTTGATGTGCCTATTGGGTTTTTGGACGGAGAGCAACTTGTTCTGTTCGTTCCTAAGGGGTATCTTGAGGTTATCACGCGTCTTTCTTATGATCGGTTTGCAGAGAATTTTCGGAAATTGGACCAGTTGTCGAGAGCTATTGCCGAGATAGGCCAGGAGGAAAAGAAAGCACCCGAAGAAACAAAAGAGGAGCGGCGTCAGCGGAAGATTCGGGAGGGGATGGAAAGACGAGATGCGGTGAGATTGCAGAAGGAACAGAGGAAGGCAGAGAAGGCAGAGAAGGCAGAGAAGGCAGAGAAGGCAGAAGCGAACGTGGAGGAGAGAGTATGAGAGATGGTACAGATAAGAAAAATATGGCATTGCACGGGACATTAATGCTATGACAGAGATATCCATACGTTGCCAATAAGAATCTGGGTGGGCATATTTCCAGATTAGATGCCCCGATACATTATGCTCTCGCATCTTCGCCTAATACAGTGCATATGGTAATATCAAGTTTAAGTCAAAAATTTGAATCTTCCAATTCAAGAGAAAATACGGTAAGAGAAAAGAAATGCAGACCGAGAAAGGAGCATCGGTAAAACCATACAACTTGAAACGAATAAGAGATGAAAATACCATAGGCCAATCAATGGTACAGTAATGAGTTCGTATGGATGGGTGCAGATCTGAATGAGTCAAGATTTGGATGAGTGCAAGACCAGAATGAATGCAAGATCTGAATGAGTCAAGATCTGAATGAACGCAAGATTACCTAGCAGACGTATTATCGAGAGTATGATGGCCCTGTCAAAAATAGAGTGATCAAAACGATAAAGAACACATTGACCCGAATATAAGGACCCTATCAAAATGATGACTGATCTATCTTGTACCTGGTTAGTGCACCTGAATTATCGAATATATTTATAAATAGTAATCTCTTCTAAGGTAGATCCACTGATACTCGGCACTGATACTCGGCACTGATACTCCGTCCAGTACTCCGTCTAGTATTCCGTCTAGTACTCCGTCTAGTACTCGGTTCTGATACTCGGATCTACTAATAGAGCTCGGTTCTACTCCAGCATAAACCCAAGGGACTTAGAATTGTCGTCGCTGGAGTAATATGCTAGTATACATCATTAATATCCATCAATAATAAATATAAATTGTCATATGGTTATTATTACGTAATATAGGATTATTCCCATGAATGATTTACCATAGAATGAAGAAATACACTGCTATTTCTTATGTTTGTTAACTTCTTACTAAGATCTTATAATGCTAGTGCTTCATTATACCTCCTAATGGTGTTTCTGCAATTATGTTAGCTTCTATCGTTGTGATTAGATGGACTACTGAGCTTCTTCAGGTGTGCTTCGACAACTATTGTAAATTAAGCTTGACGACCGTAAGCTTCATACAAAGAGCGGGAGCAGATTAATTGGACGTACTCTAGAGTGATGATACTGCACTAGTTGATTAGGTGTTAGCTTCTGATTTCTGCTGACAGCTAGAGAGATGGAGACTAATTTCATATAAATAGTTAGACGTTTCGTAAAACCGATTTTGAAGTATTTCTTATAAATAGCTGGGATACCGTTGTTATAAAAGTTCTTATAAACAGACATCAAGAATCGATTCTAGAATTTTCTTATAAGTAGTTAGCGATCGTAGAAACGATTTTAGAATCTTCTTGTTATGAACAGTTAGACATCTCTCCGACTAAGATAACTCTTATTTAGAGACATAGATCACAAGCCAACCAAGGTATGTCTTCGAATAGGCAGATGGCCTTCAATGCTGCTACACTCTGCCAGTCGTTGCACTCTGCCAGTCGTTGCACTCAGCCAGCTATTACACCCAGCCAGCCGTTCACCCTGCAGTTGCACCCAGCCATTGCACCCTCAGCCATTGCACCCTCAGCCATTACACCCTCAGCCATTACACCCTCAGCCATTGCACCCTCAGCCATTACACCACCCAGCCGCTGATCGGAACCCACTGCTCGCGTGCTCCTGGTGTGTCCTGCGACTCCACATCGACTTTGTAACAGACAAGTACTACAGATTCAGGATCCTTTCTTTAGGTTATCTTTGTGGCTTTGGCAGTCGCTGCAAAGGCTTACTAGATATTGCCCATGACATTATTAGATGAATTACCTAATGTAGTGAGATAACTGAAAATACTAGATAATGCCCCCACCATTATGTAGAGGTATATCTATTACAATTAAAATGTAAAATTCTTATCATATCCTGTATTCTATCAGCACCTTCTGATTCTTCGGACACCCTGAAGTATATATAATGACGCACACGTATGGTGTGTGGTGGTTATCATTGATACGCCTCACTGCCTACTAAAACGGTCATAAAAATAGCAAGTACACTTAAAATGATATTGTAAATGTGTAATTGGTTAATGATCCTTCCGTAGGTTCACATACAGAAACCTTGTTCCGACTTGCTTCCTCTAAATGACCAAGTTTGACGAGCTTCTTCACAATATCTATTCCTCTGTAATACGGTACATATATTACATTAACTATCATATACTTATATATATTCAAGTTCCGATAACATTAATATATACCTAAAGTTAAAATTCCTAACACAGTATTATCTTTAAGGTTCCTTTATTATAAGAATTTATATATTTATTGTTAATTGAATAAATAACTGCATTAGGATAGAGCCAAAGATATTGGCCTTAATTGCATGAGGATAGAGCCAAAGATATCGACCTTATTTATATTAGGATAGAACCAAAGATATGACCTTAATATATAAGGTAAATAAAATGATACCCACATAGAAACCTGCTAATATGTACATCATTATTCAATAAAACTTAGATCTATCGGTGCCAATGCTGAGAAGGTGATCTCATCATTTCAGCCATTTCACCCAGTCATTTTCCAAAACGACATGCTACAACTTTTTTGCAAGATTCTGACTACAACTTTTAGCAGTAGATTTCACCATAAAATTCTATTTGATCCACTAGACTTGAACTCACTCGTAGCCACTCTCGGACAAAACCCACCATTTTGGGCCAAGTCAGTTTTTTTTGGGTCAAGTCACAGCAGAACCAAGCCAAAGATCTTGAGGTTCCATAATTATTGAGCTATGCCTCCACAGTCTATTCTTATGAGGCTTAATAATCCTTACTATGGACTTCATTCCTCCATTCCGTCTCGCCAATGGCTTTCCATGATGCACATGGTATACGTAGCCTTTGCAGTACTAAGCCGGTGGTAGCAGGCCCTGGCCCAATACAGTAATACGTAATCTTTAATAAATAATTTCAGGTCTGGATTACATAAGAAATGTCAACATATCCTTTCCGTGACAAGATCTGATGATAATATTAATGAAGGCCCAAGAATACTGTACCATTTCATTTACTGTCGAGTTGCCGAATCAAATCTCAAAGCCCATCCTCCTGTATATCCAAATCCATGCCAAAAAGTTGTTGTAGGTCGTACAGTGGCATTACAGTAATGACGCGACAGACGACTTGGAGAAATGTCCCCTGTGACTCATACAAGACTCGGATATTTCTATGTGTATAATGCTATTGACCTAATGTCATCCTAGTACCAAAACCGGGCCATGCTGAAAGATGGAAGTGGTATAATGTAGTCAACATGAATACTCAGTTATAACGATGCAAACGGTCGCTTACTGGACCGTTGAAAGTGTCCAAATTATCGCCATTGTCCCTCCGTTTAGCGAACGGCTTTCGTTGCCACTTTAATTGCCTCTGCTATTAGTATTCTCATCTTCGTTCTCGTTGTTTCCAGGGTTCTCACCGTTCTCGCTGCTTCTATGGTTCTCTCCGTTCTCGCTGCTTCTATGGTTCTCACCGTTCTCGCTGCTTCCATGGTTCTCTCCGCTCTCATTGCTTCCATGGTTCTCTCCGTTCTCAGGATTTTCATTGCGGTTCAAATTGTTTATCCCGCTTTGGTCCTCTTGATTGGATCTGGTTCTGTCCGAAGCATCCAACAAACTTGTAAGGTGCTCGAACGACTCCTCCGAGTGAAGCCCATCCGAAGAAACAGTTTCGACTCCGTTGGCATGTCTTCTGCTGGCGACGCCAGTTGAAAAGAGTGAATTCGATCCATTGGTGTCTTGCTCCCTCTGTCTGCGCGCACGACTGAAATAGTTGAGAATGTTTTCTATCACAGGCGAAACAGATGAATTCCTTGTTCGACTCGAACTACTTGAGAGAAGAGGAGGGGCTGGAGGCTCACGTGGCCGCTGCCTCTCTCCTCCAAAAATGCCTCGTGTTGTCCGCCGAAACAATCCCTCGGGTTCGTTTCCTTCTGTGTTTGCCGTAGGGGGAGATGGTGAACCATCAGAGCTAGAATCAAGATTGTTTAATCCACCGAGTCTGATGTAACTGACAGGTATTACCCTTGAGCTTTCTTGTTCTGGTTCGCCGACAGACACTCTGCATAAAGGACAGCTGATATTTTCTTTGAGCCAATGTGACAAACACGACTTACCAAAAATGTGCCCACAGGGCATTTGCAACGGCAAATGTGCGTATTCCTCATCATTCTCACACAAATACTTCCGCGTCAGTGTCTCGGAAGACAGTGCAGCTGCTGACGACTCTTCTGTATCTCGATGACTATCTTGATCTGTTGCAGAAATTGTATGACTAGTTTCCAGAAGCTTGCGTCGTTTAGTGCCACGATTGGTATCTACGTCTGGTAAATCCATCTTGGCTGAAGGAATGTTCTCTTCATAAGCCTCGAAGCAAATTGGACAAACAGAGTCAACTTCACTTGGTTGTTTTACCTCGAATGAGTTGAACTTCTCTAACGTAATTCCTGGATGCTGTTTTGGGACATTAATTAAGGCCAGGTATGCCATACGAGTCGCCAACGAGATGAATTGCAGAATCACCCGAGGCTCCCTGTTTGTGGCATTATTTGGTAATGTCACCACCAAAGACCCGGTCCTGCCTGGGTTGACCTGGTCGCCATTATCCATGAACATGTAATTGACGGTAATAACGATCGCCTCGTTTGTACCATCTGGAGTCTCTACAGTGGTCTGCAGTGTCACCTCTGCAGCGCCTTCGCCCAGTGGATTATTCGCAGTCTCTGCACTTTCTCTTTGGTTTGCAGATGTTTGTCCCAACACCGTGTCTAATAAGTGATCAAAGAGGTTAAAGCCCGAGGACAGCAGCTGAGATGATGATTCACCAGTACTCGTATTAGATGAACCGGAACCAGCATCCGGGTTTGAAGCTCCGAGAGATTGGCCGTCGTTCAACGACAGATTATCGTTTCCAGTCGTGTTTGAAGTGTTTACCGGTGCTGCCGACTGAGATCTGGCAGCACTATCAGATCCAGAATCAGGAGAAATGTTGGCGTCGGAATTCTGATTCGGCAGAACAGCCGAGTCATCCGGCGGACGTTGCGCGCGGTCAGACATTAATTAAGAAGACTATGATGCGAAATGCCTCGCCTGCGCTGCGGAAAAGAAAAGTAGTTAATGTGGGAACGCAAAGTTGGACGGCAAGACTAGACTATGAAAGAACCATGACACTACAGCTGGTCACATGACAAACAAAGTTGTTGCGCGCACAAACTCCGCTGTACGCCACTTACGGCACGTGACTGATTACTTGATCATACATATCTAAAGAAAAAGCTAAATCAAAAAAAAAAAAAAAAAAAAAAAAAACCAATATATTCTTCATACCACTTTCTCATTTATACAGTCACGTGACTTGAATCTTATCACGTGATTGTTCACTTCCCCATCTGTCCCCAAGAACGTTCTATTGTACATGTCTATTTTGTGACTAGATGTTCTTTACACTGCAATTCTAAGTCATCCCATTCTACTAAGAACATCTTCTTTACCAATTTTTTTAAGTAATTCACCAAGTAGTATCGTATTTTCCTCCAGTCATTTTGGGAGGCACAGGTGTGCAATCCACCAATGGTACGCACACCAATTACACGTCTGCACTCCAAAAAAAAAGCCTTACCAAGCCAAAAACATCTACACCTGTCTCGCCCCATCTGACCATGTTGGCAAGAACCCCGATCCGGATTGCCCAGGCGGCTCGCGCCGTGCGCAGCGCCCCTCTTTTGGCCGTCAGATCTTTTTCCGTTTCCCGCTCCGTCAGAAATGAGGAGGAGCCTTTGCCAGACTTGAACTCGTTGCCTAGAAAGTCCCAAGGCGTCATCGAAGTCCCCCTTGTAAACCCTGCCGACAAGTATAAGGAAGTTTCCGAGGAGTTGCACAAATTCGGTACTTACGTGATGGCTTGTTTGCCTAAGTACATCCAACAATTCAGTGTGTGGAAAGACGAATTGACCATCTATGTCGCTCCTTCAGCAATCCGTCCTGTGATGGTCTACTTAAAGAACCACACGCCTGCGCAATTCAAGGCGTGCATGGATATCACGGGTGCTGATTATCCTTCTAGAACCAACCGTTTTGATGTTGTATACAACTTGTTGAGTGTTCGTCACAACTCGAGAATTAGAGTGAAAACATACGCCAACGAGACGTCTTCTGTGCCTTCGGTGGTTCCTATTTATCAGGGCGCCAACTGGTACGAAAGAGAAACATATGATATGTTTGGTGTCTTCTTTGAGGGCCATCCAGACTTGAGAAGAATCATGACCGATTACGGTTTCGAAGGTCACCCATTGAGAAAGGATTTCCCTACTACTGGTTACACAGAGGTCAGATACGATGAGGAAAAGAAGCGTGTTGTTTATGAGCCATTGGAATTGACCCAGGCTTGGAGAAACTTCACTGTGGGCTCTTCTGTTTGGGAGCAGGTGGGTGAAGGTAAGGACTTTACCCCAGAATCATACAAGTTGCCCACTCCTGAGCCTGAGCCCACTGAGGAGGAAAAGAAGTGAGCTACCCCTGCATCTTATAGTCAATACGATAATTTATTCGGCACTAGAGATAGAGTCTGGTAGGGGATATGGAGTACTACGTAGATCGATTGACCAGTAATGAAGAACCAACGCTGGCGAGAACAATGCTGACAAAGAGGACAATGCTGTCTTTGAAAGCGTTCATGGCAGGTGTATACTATCAAACTGTCTCGTAACTCATGCACGTAAGTACCGTTTGCATCTTGCTCATTGTATGCTATTCTTATTTGTTCCACGTAACATTTTGTGCGCAAAGAAGACTCCCACTATATGAGAAAAAGTCCCAATTTGATTTTTCATCTTTTGTCCTGGGATCAAATCATGTCTCAAGCAAGTTGCAGACGTAACTCTGCGAGCTCCTTCTGGCGCCCGGCGAGGAACTCTTCTAACACTTTCACTTGAGATTCTATCAAGTCCACATCCGCAGCAATATCAGACCAATCACGTTTGGGAGCATTTGCAGCTGCACGCGCAGCCTCTTGCTTGTACTTTAACAACTGTTCAAACTCAAAACGAAGCGCAGCACTGTGGCTACTGTTTCCGGTAGCTTCGTTTTGTGCACGTGCCAACAATCCTTCCAAGTTTTCGAGTTCACGACGCAATCTCACCTCCTCCCAGTCAGTTCCCTCCGTTGCTGAGAAGTCAGTACCACGTTCTGAACGAGCGTTTCCGGCCGCGCCTGCGCCTGCGACTTTGCTCAAGTATTGCGCTCCGAAAGCTTGCTTCTCCAGAGCTGCCGGTTGTTGTACAGCCTGAGGTGCACGTTTCAAATCATACAGGGGGGTTTCCTTTGAAAATGTAGCTCTTAACAGTGCCGGTACTCCACGTGGAATACGTTTGCCATGCTCACGCTGGTTCAAGATATGCAACAACACAAGTACCTGATCCTTATCAATAGTTTCTGCTTGTTTCGGGTTAACAAGGTTCCAAGCCGACAGTATGTCTGTGCGAGGGACATTAGAGAGTGTGGCGTACAATCCTTGCAACAGATCAAACCGCACGCGTCCGTAACTGTCACAATTGTTGTTATAGATAGCTTCATAGGTTGACTTGTCAGTAGGCAGAATGTACCAGTCGAATGCATCTGAGAGCGCTTCGTCGTCATCATCGCCTGTGGAGGCATCTCCGTCAGCATCCACATTGGAACCAGTGGCCACAGCCCTGTTGGCTTGAATGAGGTGTGCTTTGGACAGCGGCACCAACCAAGAAGGCAATTCCTTAGGAATTTCACTCATGGACCCGTTCACAGTGTCGAAGATCAATCTCATTGTGATGCAAAACTCCTCAAAATCCAACCTGCCGTCGGCGTCTATATCCGACAAGTCCCAGATCTGCAGCAACTGGCTCTCACTCAAACGCAGGTTTTTGAGAACAGGGGACACGCGTTCTCCACTGAGTTTATTGTTTTCAGGCTTGAGCCCCTGGAAAATCTCCCAGTACTTTTTGATTTCCCATTCTTCCAACCGGGGCATGTTGATATGTGGGGGACGTAGCTGTAGCAGTGGTGGATTTGAAGTCGCACAACCATATCATCAAAGAGGTACTGGTGTCTGTAATACTACTCTAAGCCCAACACATCCAGATAGATGCTGCAATTCTGTAAAAGAATGTAAATAAACAAAAAAAAAGAGTAATGAATAGAAAGCTGTATTTCTGACCATGGCCCGCTTTAAATGTTTGGTAATTACTACTTATTTCAGCTTATTCTAGCTGATTTGCAAATGCGATGTGTTTGCAATATTTGCAACATTCTGTGTTTCAGAATCAGACAATTCAATACTAAACTTCTCTCATTATCCAAATAAAACAGGAATTAGTTAAAAACAAAGAATAGATGAAAAGAAAAACAGAAGAGAAAAATAGCGGCAATGTGGCTCTTTTATAGTAGCCATATACAGAAAACGCAAATGTTCGTCGAAGCGCAACTCAAACGTCAAGTTCAAAGACGCAAATAATCCTCTAAGCGCAATTCGTATGTCAAGCACTAGCCACTGAATTAATTCAAGCGCAATTCTTACGTCAAGCACAAATCCAACGCCACGCACAAGCCACAACCCCATACTACATCCAATGTTCAAAAGCCATGTGGCCATATCTATGCTATTATACATTACATTTCCGTATCCTCGTCGGAGTCGCTTTCGTCATCCAACCCTCCTGCTTCAACAGTGATCAAAGTCTCGTCCGCGGCGCCCTGGTACTTACGGGCAAGACGAGAAGCCCGGCCGGCGGCTGCAGCCTCTTCACGGGCGCGGACTTGCAAATCACGTACTTCAGAGGCAAATGTGGAGCGCACGGATCGGTTGGATAAAGAGTCCCACATCTTCAAAGCACCAGCCACACCACCAACAGTCACTAGACCTGCAACTTCAATGTCTCCAGCAAACGCCGTCGTCAACACATTGCCAACCCCGAAATCACGTGACAACACCATCAGTGGTCCGCCCGAAGATGGACATTTCCACATCTTCACCACCTTGTCGCCCATAGCGGAAGTCATCAACATGCCTGGCACGTGTCTGTTCACTTCCAAAGACAGAATACCCAGATCATGGGCGTGCAAAGTCCAAACTGGTTTGTCTGCCACTCTGACATCAAAGCAGTACACATTACCGTTGTCTGTACCACAGTAGAAGAGTTCTGGCTGTGCTCCCCAGCGGACGGTCTCGACCTCTTGCCCGCTTCCAACGGAAAACTTCTTACTCATTTCGCTTTCGTTGGAGACACGCACGTCAGAAACCAGACAGGCTCCATCGTAACCACCCGTCAACAAAATCTGCGCCTCTTCTGGATGCCATTGACACAGCGACACAGTTTTTCCTGCGTGAATTTGTGCCATCGAACGAACAGCGTTACCGTTGCTTAAGTCCCACAACTTGACAGTGGTGTCGGCCGAAGTAGACGCCAAAACTGTACGGTGGTTCTTGTTGTGAGCCAAAGAAAGTACTGCGTCTGTATGATGGGTAGTGACGTGCTTATCTTTTGTGTTCTTCTTCTTCTTTTTCTTTGAGGAAACGGCTGTAAAAGAATTGGCGGCAGGTTCACCCAAAATCATGTCTGGGAACGCCTTATCAACACAGTCCAAGTTCCAGATCTCAATCTGAGGATCGAAGGTTCCGATAGCGGCGAAGTTACCAATTCTGTCGCTGTTTTCCGTGCTTTCGTTTCCTGGTCTGTAGTTGATCCACTCCACGCAAAGAGGGAATGCAGGCAACATCAAATCATGATGAACGTACATATTGGACTCCCGAACCATGCCCTTGGCCACATCGGCGTCAAGCTTGTCTGCGTCCTCCTCCGCAGATCCTTCCGGAGCACCTGCACCGTCGTCGTAAACGTACACATCCAAATAGGAGACGTCATCTTCAGTACGGGTAGCTAATACCAAATTGTCTGTTGGATAGATCTGCAATTCTTGCTTAGATTCCTGCTCTTCTGTTTCGTTTGGTAACGAAAGATAAGCGTCTCCGTCACCGTTTTCATGGAAGGTAGCGTCGGTGGCTGACAAGCCTGGAAACATGGTGATGGTCTCACCATTAGCCTCTTCTTCGTCATCGTCATAGCTTTCCAAATTGTACTCTTTCAAGTCATCGTCAATTTCGACCTGGGTCTTCAACTCAGACTTTTGGGCCTCTTGCAAATCCTCACGAGCGTCCTCCAATTCGAGTTTGGCTAGCTGAGTAATTCTCTCCATCTCAGCATCATCCAACTCATACTTCTCTGGAAATTCTGAGGCGAACCCTCTAGGAACCCAACAACTGGAAGAAATCATGGCGTCGTGATGGAGAAGGCATCGCGATAAAATCCTACTTAAAATTCTTCTGCTTGTCTGTATGCAGGTCCACAGTGATTGCAAACTATCAACATGGCTGGGAATTGAAAAGCTTGCTGGACGATTCGGAGGGGTGCTGATGCTGGGAGGTGCTACTTACTCTGGGAGGAAAGTCTTGGTGGATCCTTCGGTGGTTGTTGGAATCAAAGTTAAAAAGTCAGCACTTTTGAATGATGTCGCATTACTGGGTTTTGCATGGGCAGACAAGCTCCAGGGGAAGCCTCTTCGTCACACTCTAGTGGTTTTGTGTATTTGACGTTTCGGTGGTCTTGTATTGTTTACTGTTTTGATTGTCAGCTTTCTGGGCCCATTGCAGTTTATTCTGGGACAATAAAGTGCGTTGATCTTATTATACTTGAGGCTCGGTGAAGACATATATCCCCACACTAGACGTGGAATTATTACATAAGAAAAGGACGGAACAAGAGTCTAAAGGTCCGTTACTATTATTGTCACATATCTTACATTACTACTAAGCATTGGGGAAGTGCAAGAATTGAATTCAGATAATACAACTGTTCAATCTTAAAGCGATTTATGTGACTATCTCAAATACTCAAGCCGCACGGGCTAGAATTTTCCCTTACTGCCAGACGAAACGAAGCTTACGAGAGATTGATAATCGATATGAGTTCCATTATGAGACTAAGCGGACAGATACATATTAACCATCGTAACACTGAGTTTACTTACGTATGGACTATCCATCTATTCAGACACAATAACTCTGACTATTACTGATGATAATTGTCTCAAACTAAACTTACTATAAAACGTAGTATGTTATTTGCTGGTACTCGGAGCTACTCACTGGTTTAATTCTGGTATTATACTGACAATTGGTATACTAACCATGGTATTATCCAGATATCCCTGGTACTCCTCTACTTACGTATCATAGTTGCGATGATATTATTTGCTGGTATCATTTGCTGGTATTATTTGCTGGTATTATTTGCTGGTATTGCTTGCTGGTATTATATACTTACAAATATTATACCTGCTACCATCATACTCACTATAGAAAAGCCAGTAATCGGTTCAGTTCCTAAAAAATGTAACTGTCGGCATCGTTATGCCCAGTGGAATTCACCCATATTCTGATAATTTTATACAAGTGAGTCACATAGGTGAGGACCTCAATGTCATCTGACACCAAAAAATAAATGCAAAGTTAGGCATCTGCAGCCCCAGAGCCATTCCTCAACAGACGACAGTGTGGACTGTTAATCTTGACAAAACCAGCGAAGCAATGTGATCACAGAACACGTAATGGGACACAGACAACGAAGCAATAGGATCACAATATTCCTCGACTCAAAGTTCATTATCGTGTGAGAAATTTCGTCGTCAATTCCTACCAAAGCCCACCATGTCTATCCAAGCAACTCGTCAAGAAAATCATCCTGTGGAGCGGCGAACTGCAGAAAGGCCAGCTTGGTGTTCTCCTTCGTCGAAGCGTCAATTTGTGCCAGACGCAAAAGTTGATCCAAGTCAGTTTCCTGTTCCGGCAATGCCTCAGGCTCATCTGAGTTTCCGAGCAAAACCGCTAAATCTTCAGACAAGTTGACTGCCTTTTCTGGCTGTCGTGCGAGTCTTTCGTTTAATGCGCCCATCTGTTCGGCGTCGCTGGTATTGATGTTGTTGATTTCCAAAACGGCCGACCGCTTTTCGTCCTCAGAACCAAACCGCCGCCGAATATTTTCAAGCAAGCGTGCCCGCTCAAGCTTCTCTGCTCTTTCGGCGTGCTCCTCTAGCTCTTTCTCTGTCAATGTAAGAATGGCTGGCTGCGTTTGCTCCACACTAGCCCCTATCCGTAATCCATCCAAATCACGTGCAGAAAGCTTCTCCAAGTTGATATGTTCCTTCTTAGCCTCATTGTAGTCAACCTTGCCAACGGTTTGTGAATAGCTACTAAGACCATAATCCTGTAGGAGGCTGTCGTCCACTTGGTTCTTTAGGAGTTTTCTGCTCTTTGTGGGCGCCCAATCGGAAACGACAAACTCGGCGAGTTTTGTCTCGAGATCCGGAAGCTCAAAGTCCAACTCGTCCTCAGAGTCCCGTTCACTTTGGTTTTCAGATCCAGGCTCCAACCGTGGATCTTTCCCTAAGTAAATACCATCCCTTTCCTCAGGTTCAGGCTCCTGGTCCTCATTTTGATTAAGCTCGCGCTGCCGAAGCGCATGGATGATCTGGCGCTTTATTTTCAATTTCTGGTCATCAGAGATGCTCTGCTCTCCAATTTCAGGGTAAAAATGGTTAAGAAGTTGCTCGTCATCCGAGTTCCATTCATCATCATCGTCGTCCAAAAACGCCGAGAGTTTGTTGTCACTTTTCTTTTTCGACGACCACTTGGGGGTCATCTGCGGAGCCACTTTGGGCCGCGTAAGCCCATGCTTCTTAAGATAGGAGATTTTGGCCTTGTGATCCCATTTGTTCTTGTGGAGAACCATAGTATAGATGTAGTTTATGTGGTGATGCAGCGCGACATTTTTACGGAATACCATTTCATGGCAGAGTCAATCCCCTGGACTCTCCCGCTTATAGAATACGACAGTTACCTAGTCAATCATTCACCACTACCACACATTATTCATTTTTGAAATTAAATACCTTATCACACAAATGATGGGCGTTGGGGGCTGGTCACGTGACTATGACAATGAGTGACAGTATTATTACGAGCGATACAGTGAATGTAGCAGAAAGCGAGTCAAGGCTTTGCGATTACCTAGTATTCTATGTAGAAATTACATTAGCTATAGAGATTGTTCAAGTGACAGCAAGAATGTCGTCGTGTGCATACGTCAACTAGTGTCGCTTAGCTAAGCAAATGACAAAGCAGAGTCTTAGCTTCGACCAGTAGAACACTGAGGATGGACAGATCTAACACAGAGACCTAAACCGAAACAAACAATAAAATAAATTAAAAAAGTATAAATGAAATAAATTAAAATACGAAAAACAATAATAAAAATCTAAAGCCATTTAGTACAGTGCGACATTTTTTGTGCGCCTGCAATCTGCGCTCATACGTGACAGATTTACATCCAATACACCATGGCTGGCGATCCTCCCAAGCTGATAGAGGAGCTCTTAAAGCTCCTTGCAATGGGCGAGCAGCTCAACGAGACGCAGCAGAAGCAAATGAAAGACTACAAGTTCTGGAAAACACAACCTGTGCCATCGTTAGACGAAGAGGTTTCTGAAGAAGGCCCAATCGAAAAGAATAAGCGGAAGGAGGACATTCCAGCGGAACCTTTGCCTCTTTTGGCGGACTTTGAATGGTCAACAATCGACGTGGAGCTGCACGATCAGTTGGACGAAGTTTACACTCTTTTGTACGATCATTACGTCGAGGACCAGGACGCCACTTTCCGGTTCAAATACTCGCATGATTTCTTCCGTTGGGCGTTGAAACCGCCGGGGTGGAGGCGTGAATGGCACGTGGGTGTACGTGTCAAGGCGACGGGAAAGTTGGTGGCGTTCATTGCTGCCGTTCCCGTGACTTTGAAGCTCACGGGGCCACAGACTGAAATTCCCCTGGTGGAGATCAATTTCTTGTGTATCCACAAGAAGTTGCGTAGTAAGCGGTTGGCGCCTGTCCTTATTAAGGAGATCACGCGCCGTGTGAACCGCCAAGGTATCTGGCAAGCTCTTTACACTGCAGGCGTGGTTCTTCCTTCTCCAGTGGCTTCTTGTCGTTACACGCACCGCCCACTTAATTGGTCCAAACTTAACGACGTGGGATTCTCTCACTTGCCGCCAGACAAGACCAAGGCGGCAATGGTGGCACACTACGCCATTCCTAACCAACCTTCGTTGAAAATCCGCCCAATGACCCTGCTGGATGTGGACGAAGTACATGCCCTTTTGCATCGGTTCCAGGAGAAGTTTGCCTTGGTTCAAGTGTTTGATAAAGAAGAATTGGCTCATTGGTTGTTGGGCAATGGCTGCGATAGTATTAAGACATATGTCGTGGAAAACGCTGACGGCCATATTTCCGACTTTGTCCTGTACTATTTGCTTCCGTTCCTGGTGTTGGATAACCCTGTTCATTCTGAATTGGGAATTGCTTACTTGTTCTACTATGCATCTGATTCCTATGAGGGAGATCAAGCTGCCTATGCCAAACGTTTGACCGCTTTGATCAACGACGCTTTGGTGACTGCTAAGGGGTTTGGTGTGGACGTTTTCAACGCTTTGACTTGTCAAGACAATCCACTTTTCATCAAACCAGCCAAATTTGGTAGCGGTGATGGGCTTCTTAATTATTATTTGTTCAACTACAAAGTGAAGCCTATCAATGGTGGGCTTGACCTGCACAAGCAAGTGGCTGACGGAAAGGGCAGCGGAGTAGGTGTTGTCTTGTTCTAGTGTGGGATTCCCATCTATACTGGAATCCAGAAATTGAGGAGTGAACATTGCCATGTCGTTTTGTCTGGCTATGCCAATTGTTGCTTTCATTTTGTGGTATAATTAGTTAAATTGGACTACTTCTGAGAGTAAAAGTACTAGTAAATATCGTCAATGTAGACCATTAGTCTATGATGCGGTTGACTTATTGTGGGTTTTGCTTACGTAACAAACTGACAAGAGTCCGAATATACACAGCGAAAGGTATAAACCACAGAGTTCAACTTTGCAAGGGAATTATTGTTCCCCAACCTTCGAGGCATCTCACTTATTGTCGAAGTCTATGTACATGTCATTCTGAGAAGCAGTATGTAACTCCCGATAAGTATCGCGCATCATGCACGACAATCTTAAATCAACTTGCAACACCGTACCATGACCTCCGAATTGGGTGAGGCGGACCGTCGGGCAATGGAGCTTTTTGAAAAGGCAGCAGAAAAGGAAGCTCTGGGCCTGATGTCCGACGCCGTCAAATACTACCGGCAAGCCTACAAAATCAACGATCAGATTGACCTTCTCTACCGGAAAGTCAAAGTCCCCTCAGCCATCCAAAAACTCACCCAAGAACATGGAAAAAACGCCACGAGAAGAGTAGATCCCGAGTTGTTGAAAAAGATAAATGTGGAAAAGCTTATTGCATCATTTGCGTCTGAAACCCCGCACGCTCCAGATCCAAATAACCCCGACCATTATGATGAGAACCATATGGCAATTAAGTTCGCCAATTTAGCAGTTGACGACGCCGAAGATCAGAAGGCTGCCCCAGTGTCCATTCTCATGCAATTGCCACACGAATTGTGGGTGCATATCTTGGAAATCTCATTCATTTCAGATCCCGAGGCGTGGTTCCGATTTGGTGTTACCTGCAAGAGAAATGCCTATTTAGCGTTTGGCCTGCCGCCCATCTGGCGGCGTATGTGCTATCTAACGTATCCAAAACAAAGATATCTTGAGAATGTCGGCTACTTAGGCTCCGACTTGCCAGTGCCTGCAGATCCTCTAGACATGCTTCCGCAGTACGGCAACTCATGGGTGAAAATGCTCCGTGAAAGGCCGTACCTTAAATTCCAAGGCTGCTACATATCTGTGGTGAATTACTACACCGAAGGAGCACGTGAGGAGTTCTCTACCAGCTGGAGCAATCCAGTGAGAACAGTCACATATTACCGATACCTTCGCTTCTACGCTGACGGCAGTTGTATTATGGCATTGACGGCTTTAGAGCCCAAGGTGGTTGTGCCACAATTCCTGAAGCAAAACAAGCTTCGATGCATTCTTGCTAACCCGGAGCTAAAAGATTCGGCGCATCTAAATGCTGCACGTGAACCACACAAGATATTTCATGGAATGTGGACGATTTCTACGGCGGCAGAGGTTCATGTCAATATCCTGGAAGGCTCAGTGCCTTACTACAATTTCCATTATCGGTTTGAGGTGAAGCTGATGGGCAGTACAGCCAACTATGTGAAATTGACTTGGGTGACATTTTTTGCCACGAGGAAACGAATGTCGGAGGACGATGACCGAGAAGGAGAAGTTGTAGAATTTTCGTTAAAAAACGAGGCACCTTTCAAGTTTCTGAGAGTGCGCTCGTATACTCTAGATAACTAGAATAGTCTTATACGGCAAAACTGGCACATAGACAATGGACCGGGAGAAACGGCCATCTCCTCATTTGATACAGACTTGTAAATTGTGTCGTTCAATTGCCAGTTGGTGCAAGAGATCACATGAGCCATTACTCCCCGAGCCCGAGTATAAAGCCAAAGTGCCTATAGTGGAGGACCAGTTTGGACCCGATGACAAGGCTGCTGACGTTACTGACAATCGATGAATTGATAGAAAACAAGTCGTATTTTGACTGTTTAAGATATGATAATAATGATGTATGAAAACTAAGATATAATATTAGATTGATAATAGTGATGGTATAAAAATAACAGAATTACATAAAAGAAGTTTACTATATAGATCTAGAAGGAAACTGTAATTTAAGGTAAAAATATGTTATTTATTTTTCGAAAAAGAAATAGGATCTGAGTTTCCAATATAACTATGAGAAAAAGAATATGATTAATATAAATCTTTGAATGGGAAATTATGTGCAATAAATACTGACATATTCGATAAAATCCACGGCGTTTTAAAAAGTACAAATATCAATTTGAAAAGTTTCTATTAAAATGTGTTACAATATAGTCGAGCCCTACATATTTCTGATTTCTTTGTCAGCTAGTGCCAGTAGTAACATCCGGCCGGTGAGCAATGTGTCCTTCATAAACCAATAAAGTCATGTACCGTACATTTCAATATCTTGTATGACTTCTTCTTACTGATTTTGTGTCCAGTCTAGTCTCCGTAATCCAGGTTCCCTATCGGATATCGATGAATGAGAATGGCTGGCTTATACTCAAGAAGCACTCCGCCAAATGAAGAAAAAGACAAGAATAGTTCCATAGCAGTAATGTAGGGGTAAAACTTATTAAGTAATGAATACTTTCAGCATGACAAATTCTGATGAATACGACTAATATGAATCTCACAGACCTTGATATATCACTGGAGACTTACTACAGTCTCCGCTGGTTTTCCTTTTTCATGTCTATTTATCCCTTACACGATAAAAAACCTCACTATAACCATTCAAAGAACACTCAATATATCGATCTATGTTGAGCAACCTGCAACTACGATTTCAATTCCGTTTGCAACTCCGCTTCATGCAGAAATCTGTCAAACATATGCGGCGTCATTTAAGAGCAAGCTGTCTAAAACAGCACACATTAAGAATAGAAATGGCATACAATGAAACCACATTACAGCAAAGACTTACACCTTCATAAAAACGATACGTCATGTCGTGATTCAATTGCCATACCTGAGTCGCATACAACACAAAACTCAATCAATTTCCGGGGAAATTTCGGACCACAGACATAAAAGCTAAAAATGCTAATACTGTAATATCATTTCAAGTTTTCCGGACCCTATCAAACCTACCGACCTTTACAAATCAGTAAAGAAGGCGACTTTCATTACGCTATAGCTATAGTGGCATGCGCGTGCGTAAACTTCTGGCGCGCATGCGTAAAAAACAGCACTAGCATTGCGAGGCTCCCTGCAGGGTTGAAAATTTTGCTAGAAAAACCCTACAAGCATCAAATCCCCAGGCTAGCCGACCGTCACGATACATAATGTCGAGATTTTTCGCTTCTGGCTACAACTCCGACTCCTCGTCGGAAGAAGAAGACTTGTTGAGTACCTCTGAAGAGGAGTTGCTCAGCTCGTCCGAAGAGTTTTCTACCGATAGTGAGTTTGACAATGAATCAGAAGAAAGCAGCGACGACGACCTGGATTACGGCGCTCGTGGTCCTCTGTACTTCTTGAAGAAGGACTTCTTAAAGTCTGGTGGTGATGACTCAGATTCGGACTCTGACAATGACGGCCGTAAGGTGGTCAAATCGGCCAAAGACAAGTTGTTGGATGACATCAGAGAATCGGTGGATTCCATCTACAACTCTCGTAACTTGGACAACTGGAGTGCTGTACTTACAGAATTCGACCGGTTGTCACGGTTGTTGATTCGTGCCGGCCAACAGAACATCACCGTGCCTAACTTTTACTACAAAATGTTGGGTGAATTGGACGCCACCATTATGGAGTCCAGCTCGGACAAGGACAAGCACAAGTTGCCTGCTGATCAGAACAGGGCCTTCAACACACTCAAGCAACGTATCAAGAAGTTGAGCAAGGAGGTTCATCTGTACTTGGCCTACTACCGGGAAAACCCAGAGGCGTTTGACAGCGAGGAGCCAGTTATTCTCTCTGGCAGCGCTGCTGACGCTGAGGCAGGCGCCGTCGTTGGTGCCGTCTCCGGAACCACGCGTATCCTTAGCCCTGTGTTTGCTACGTTGAAGCAGATTGTCGAGTCACGTGGTAAGAAGAACATTGACAAGATGGAGCAAGTTGCTGCTTTGGAGCAATTGTTGCAAGACGCACGCGAAGGCGGAAACGTTTTCGAGCTCATCTGCGTTTACCAAATGTTGCTTGGTGTCCGTTTTGATGCCGCCAACATGTCGCACATGCCAGTGGATTTGTGGAAGAACAACGAGCGTGATTTCAACGACTTTTTGAAGCTTTTGGAGACCAACGCCGACAAGTACACTGTCAGTGAGTCCGGTGTCAGCACAGACGACTTGGACATTGAGCCTCCAGCCAACAGCGACGGCGTCAAGGTGGTTTTGGGCTCTGTGGCCGCCATTGTTGAAAGAATGGACGACGAATTTGCCAAGTGCTTGCAGGCCACCGACCCTCACTCCACCGAGTACATTGAGCGTTTGAAGGACGAGACTGACCTCTACAAATTGATTGTCCGTGTCCAAGCTTACGTCATCGCCACCAGCGGAGCCAGCGAACACTTGGCCCGTGTGATCCTCAGACGTATGGACCACGTTTACTACAAGCCAGACGTGTTGATCAGCGCCTGTGAAGACGCTGCGTGGGCCGGCGACATGATGCAGGTCCAAACTGAGTCCCCATTGATGACCAAGGGAAAGAGCCCTGCCGAGACCATCGACGCCATGCAAGAGTTCCTTGCCAAGCAAGAGAATGATCAATACGGCAAGCACGGTTTACTTTGTCAAGCATACTACTACGCAGTCAACAGCAAGTACAGCCGTGCGCGTGAGTTGTTCTTGTCTTCTCAAATTTTCCAGCAAATTGGAAATGCCGACTCAAGCCTCCAAGTGTTGTACAACCGTGCGTTGGTGCAATTGGGATTGAGTGCTTTCCGTGCCAGTGAGATCGAGGAATCTCACCAAATCTTGACAGAAATCGCCAACTCCCAAAGACTCAAGGAGTTGTTGGGCCAGGGCTTCAACTCCAAGTACCCAAGCCAAGCCACAACTGCAGAAAAGCAGAGGTTGTTGCCGTTCCACATGCACATCAACTTGGAATTGTTGGAGTGCGTTTTCATGACATCGTCGTTGTTGATTGAAATCCCAGCCTTGGCCGCCGCCTCCAATGCCACCAAGGACTCGCGCCGTAAGGCCAACTTCAAGTCGTTCAAGATCAAGTTGGAATTCTACGAAAGACAATACTTCACGGGTCCTCCTGAGAGCATCAAGGACCACTTGATTTACGCTCTGAGGTACTTGCAAAAGGGCGACTGGGCCCACGCCTACGAGTTGTTGTCTTCCATCAAGATCTGGCGCTTGTTCCCCGACAATGCGCTGTTGTTGCTGATGTTGAAGAACCAATTGCAAGTTGAAGGCTTGCGTACCTACATCTTCACTTACAAGTCGATTTTTGCCAAGTTGTCCTTGGCCAAATTGGCAGCCAAGTTCGAACTTCCCGATGAAACTGTGTCCAGTATCGTGGACAAAATGCTCGCCAGTGGCGACATCCAAGGCTCTGTCGAGAACCAGTTCCTCAATTTCGCTACCGACGAGCCTCACCGCTCCAAGTTGCAGGAGTTGGCCATTATCATGAACGAGAAGGTGGGATTGTTGAACGAGAAGAACGAGAAGACTTCCTCAAGCGGCCATGGCAGAAGCAAGGGTGGCCAGCAACAACTGAAGGAACTGAAAGAGCAGAAGGAAGCGGCACAGGAAGAGCACAACCGCTTCCGTTACGCCAACGTCAACACCAACAACGACGAGTTCCAGGTTACTGCTTAATGTCTTTCTCTGTACCATATTTGCTTCCATATACGTGCATATTGGGACGGGTTACTCCCTTGGGCGTGATTCCGTGTCTTTAATAAATCACTGATGTCTAAGGTGTAGCTGAGTAGTGGGATTGTGCACAGTTTGGGCTGCTCTCCGGTAGTCATGTGATTTTTATAGAAATTTGATTATGTTCTTCAATCTAAAGAGACTGATGAGTCTTACGTAAGCAGAAGTGAAAGAGGCGGCAAGAGTTGAAAAAGCGGCAAGAATGTGTATTTGTCTTTCATATACGATTTTCTGATGGTCAATTCATTACTATCCATTACCACCCAGCTTAGCAGATTTCAAATCTGTAGAAGAACCAGACGCCACAACCAAATCATTCGTTCCAAGTCACGTGCCTCCATCGATGAGCATCACCAAATTCCAACTACTACGTACGATTAAGGTCACTACAGGCACAGAAAAATGAGCAAAAGCACGAAAAAAGTTCCCTTAAGTGCGCTATGCCAGCTCTGCCATGGTCGGAAGGCCGCAGTGAAAAGACCTAAGAACCATCAGCGTCTCTGCAAGGAATGTTTTTATACCGTTTTCGAAACGGAAATCCACAACACAATTATCGAGGCCAAACTCTTCACGCGAGGCGAAAAAGTGGCCATCGGAGCGTCTGGAGGTAAAGACTCGACAGTGCTAGCTTCTGTTCTCAAGACGCTTAACGAGCGGTACGACTACGGGGTGCAACTAGTTCTTCTTTCAATCGACGAAGGCATCAAAGGGTATCGAGATGACTCGCTCGCCACCGTCAAGCGGAACCAGGCCCAGTACGAGATGCCGCTTGAAATTGTCCTGTACAAGGAACTTTACGACTGGCTGATGGATGAGATTGTGGCGTGTGCTGGAGTACGGTCAAGTTGTACATACTGTGGAGTTTTGCGGCGCCAGGCGCTTGACCGTGGTGCGGCCAGAATGGGGATTTCTCACGTGGTGACCGGGCACAATGCTGACGATATGGCAGAGACAGTTCTTATGAATCTTCTTCGGGGAGATACCGCAAGACTCGAGCTGCTGTGTGCCATTATGACTCTGCTGACCGGCCTGCCGGTTAAGCGATCCAAACCATTCAAATACTGTTACCAGAAGGAGATTGTTCTCTATGCACACTACAAACAACTTGACTATTTCAGTACGGAGTGTACGTATGCTCCTGAAGCGTTTCGTGGTACTGCCAGAGAATTGCTTAAGGCACTAGGAGCCGTGCGTCCGCTGTGTATTATGGATATTATTTACAGTGGAGAGCACCTTGCGCTTCGGGAGAAGCGGAGCCGAACCAAGAAGGGAAACTCTGGCAAAAAGGCGGGTCAGAAGGGACAGGGCAAGAGCAAAATGGAAGCAAAAGATGCAAATGACACCGACGCTTTGGCACATGAAGTGACAGCGTCAGGCGCTGTCTCTCTTCGTCCAGACGGCAATACATGCGTCCGTTGTGGGTACATTACGTCCAACAGGGTTTGTAAGGCATGCTTGTTATTGGAGGGGCTTGCTCCCAGCCGAGCCAAAGTCGCAGTCGAGCTGGGAGAAACTGCGGCGAAACTCGCTCGTACATTAGAGCAATTGAGTTTTTAAAGGGTGTGAATACGGAAGGAAAATGAGCGTGAAATAGAAGGTACAACGACGGTGCTTTTATTTTTTGGTGGGCAAATTCGGCCGAGTGATATGTGCCGAAACAAGGTGTTTTTGAAGTAAGCATTCAGAAAAATGTGACGGCTAGTTACTAGTACAGACAATAGCGATGTCGTCACTGCATGACTGTTTTTATTGCCTATGATCTGCATTGCTACTCGTCTGCATGTCGCTGGCGGAGTATTTAGGCCAATATTTAGGTGGAAATTTCGTCTCGGGATCTTTTTGTGGGATAACTCCGGCCTTGCAGAGGAGCACTCCAAGATATGAAGAGACGGAAAAGACGGACATGCAAACAGATGCTTATCATTACGGCGGATGCTTTCTATGGTATTTTTAGTCGCAGAGGGACTCATCTTCGTCGTGGAGATGGAAACCGGAGATGGAAACCGGAGCTGGTGGTGCTGCTGGTGCATCCAACCTCAAATTAGATGAGTGTTTTTTATAGTTGAAGGAAGGTTAGGATATTAGGTAATCTCATCATTTACAAGATTGGGCCATAAAGCTCTTCGTCGATATCAATGGCATCAACCAATGGCATCAACCAATGGCTTCAAGCAATGACCTCAACCAATGACCTCAACCAATGACATCAATAGCATCAACACATGGTGTTTTATATAAAGCTAAATCTGATGAGAAGATGTGGCGTTATTCAAAGAGTCACTTGAAGACAAATGTGTCACTCTGTGGAGTTGCATCGTCAATGGTACGAGACTATCAAGCCCATACTTGAGACGAACCAATTAGCATAAGAGATATTCAAATTGTGCCACGGTATCCTATTCCAATTGACTCGCTATAGCTCTTTTTTCCTGTGATTCGGTAGTCCGCCAGAGAATAACAAGATGAGTACCTTCAATAGCCCAACCTCCCTCTGGCAGTTAGTGAGAGTTTACATGATCCGATCAATATTGGTAATATAAATTTGTGCCCATTGCTCAATAAGTGTTGTAGGTCATTTACGATTGAGTTCTGATACTACACATGGTTTATATTGTAGCCTTTTTTAATGAGATATACATCTCTTTATGACATCGTCTTCAATGAAATATCTACCTTGTAGCGATCTTCAACGAATCATTATGGCCTGGATAATAGTACAACTTCATCCATGCAACTGTTCCACTGTATCTTTGGACAGAACCCGACAGTGGCATTAAGTTACAGGCGTCCTCTGTCCTTGGCTTTTGGGCCATAAAACTCGTCATTAAACAAGTAATGTTCAACATTATGCCATATCTTCTTCGGATTGATCCACTGAAAAGAGAACAATATTCTCCAGCTCTTCATATAATAAACGTCTGAGTCCTCAAAAGAATGCATTGAGTGCCGTGGAACGTTCAATTTCCATACCACGGTGTGGACTGCCCAGTTCTCGTCAGCAGGGATTGCACCGAAAGTAAACACAAGAGTATGACTTTTACACTAAGTTCACACGAGAACAAAAAACCGAATCAAAGAATCGCTAGATATCCGCCATCCACCAACAGGATCCACCAATCTGGAACAGAAACTGAAAATTTTCCTGCTGAATTGTAAGACAGCCCTCGATTGCATCATATATAATCCAGCAAAACGATCATAAGTGGAATTTGGATCTTTGTCATACATCCATACATGAATCCTTGTGCTTTCCAGAATCCAGGAATTCACTGGCCTCATCACGAAAGACGGTATTTTGTGACTTGTTTCGAATGTTGTATTGAGTCTTATGTATGTCTCAGTGTATTTTCTCTTCAGGTTTAGTATATGAGTCTCTCATGACCGAACTTCTTTCCTCTTGCACAGCTCTCTATTTCTTCGAAGTTGTTCAATTCCGCATCTCTGGTGAATCATATAAACGGCACAAGCTCAAAATTTCAGCAGAAATGTCTCTCAGGATTTCTCATTCATAGGCATATTCGAATTATGTATACACACACAATTGGTCAATGCCGTTCTTCACAACCATCCTATGCATTCTCCATCTATGCCATTCTTCACCTACACCATAATTCAAGCATTTCACCCGTCTCCCATTGCACTCAACTTCTCTTGTACACGTGCACCGCTCCAGCTTGGTGGCTAGGGAACACCAAAGTGTCAGCAATCACAGTATTGGCTCTTCGACTAACCCCAAACACAATTACCTCCGCAATATCTTCCGGAGTAAGAGGCGTAGTGCCCTCATACACCTTGTCTGCGGCCTCTTGGTCGCCGCCGTAACGTACCAAACTGAACTCGGTTTCTACTGCACCGGGATCGACTTCCATGACCCGAATTCCCGTACTGATCAATTCCTTACGTAATGCATCAGTAAATGATCTCACGGCAGCCTTAGAAGCACAGTATACGCTTCCGCCAGGATAAGGTTCACGTCCAGCAATGGAGCCAATGTTGACAATGTCGCCCGTGTTCCGGCGCTTCATATCCGGCAAAACGGCCTGGGTCATATGGATGAGTCCCGACACATTGGTAAGCATCATTCCGTCAAGATCCTCATTGGAGATTTCGCCCACTTCGCTGCGGCCCAATGCTTTCCCAGCGTTATTAACTAAGACATCAATCTCCGAAAAAGCCGCCGGCAACCCAGCGATGAAGGGCCGGATTTCGGCCGTGTTGCTGACGTCCAACTTGGCGGTATGAACTTGGATACCGGCATAAGTGGACTTCAATTCCTTGCTCAATTCCGCTAACCGTTGCGCCCGGCGGGCAGTCAAGATTAACCTGATATTACCGTTGGCAGCAGCAGCCAATTCTCTGGCGGTTGCTGCACCGATACCAGAGGATGCCCCAGTTATGAGCACGTTTTTGTTTTTCAAGCGTTCAGCAACCTTGACGCCCCACGACATGATTGAATGTGAGTCTAAAAGTTAAGAGCTGGTAATCTACGGGGAGTTTATATACACGCGCATTGTGGGGCGCACCTCATACGCCACGATCGCACAATACCTTTTGCTGGTGCCAACTTTGCGACATTTAGTCGGAGATAAAAATGCGACATCATGTCTCTGCGACATTTGATGCGGCAACAGCATTTTTAAGTTTGTGTCCCAACTACGACATTGCGACACTGCGCCCTGCGCCCTGCTTATCTCTGATAAACTCCCAACTTCGACGTCTCCCCGCAGTTGAGAAAAACCAAGATTTTGTGTGGCATTTGCATGCAGCACACCGCGCCAGTTACAAATGAACACATTATACAAGGAGGAGCACCAAGTTCTGATCCTGATTTATGCCTTTCGTCAGCAATAAGAGAGAATGCCAAGATCTGTTTTATTTTGAATAAAATATGGTCTCATGTCTAAGCCTGTACAGACACGGTGATCCAAAAAAAAAAAAATAAAAAATAAAAAAAGAAATGTGTTCGCGAACGCGAATATATGTCGTCATGTTCCATGCATATCCATTCCGTACGTGTTTACTCACGAGCTCGTCTATACCCCCTATGGTTGGTTGGGTGATCTGGAATCTTGGTTGTGCTACAGAAAAGAAAACTATACCCGCAATGTAATTGTGTACTGGCAATCATCTATAAATTGAACAATCAAGCACGCACACCACTGGGTGCTTGAATTATTAAAGTGGTTTTTGCGCTCGTGGCTATGAAACGAATCGGAAACAAGGTTAGGGTTGATCAGTTTCCCATGAGAGAATACGACTCACTTGTCAAGTAGTGAAAGCCTGAAGTGGCTCCAGCGATAGCTGGACCGGATGTGGGTTCCTCCTGTCGAGCAGAAGAGGCTCCGCTGAAACAGTAGCGCTGTAATAAAGCAGCATATGATGTAGAATTAAATTTAGCATCCTCAAATTTACCGGCAGAAAATTTTTCAGTACTTGACGTTCCCTTGCCAGCTGAGGAAACGGAATCAGTATTGCCTGCCTGTTTGTTGCGATAAAATTGAGAATACTTTGCTTTTAAAATGGGTTCTGATGCTGAGTGATGCAACCCAGGCCTCTCAGTAACTTCCTTTGAAGCCAACTTGTTGACATTGCCGCCCAAATTATGCATAGGTGTGTTGGCCGTATGAGACATATGTGGAGACGAATACTTCAGAGATGCATGGGATGGTTTGTTGTATAAGTATTCGCTTTTAGGGGGAGAAAACAGAAAATCTTCCGAGCGGAATGGTTTAGTAGAAAACTGATATGAAAATGAAGATGAATTCGTAGGGAACAGAATTCCGTGTGATGCTCTGGCTTTTGGTTGTGATTTTGTTTTAGACTTTTGTGAGCCCCGTTGGGGTAAGTGATAATCTCTGATTGGTTCGAATGCAATGTTGTAGTTCTTGCCTCCATTGTTGTCCCAGAAAGACTGTCCTAAAACAACATATTCCACGCAGAATTCAAACTTCACTATACTAGGAAGATGAATTAAGGGGATCACCATTTTGAATTGGTCGAAATTCATCGACGAAAACGACCTCACGAAAGAGAAGTTATCATATGTGGTGCAACTCTCCCATGAATTAAAAGTGCCTTTAATTTTGAGATGCTTTTCAAACGCAAGGTTCTTACACATGATGCTGATTTCAAGCGATTTCTTATCAGATCCCAAGGTCATACTTTGCACATACACTGGGCAGTCCTGCTTGCCGTACGTGCTGCTATGGGTGCGCAAGTCCAGATTCCGGATCTGGTACTGCCATTGGGGAGTCGCTTCCTCTGGATCTGAATAATCATCATCGCTGAAGTCGCCAAATAAATCGCTGAAGTTACCAGAGCCAGAGCTGCTGAAGTAGTCGTCGACATCAAAGTCAGTTGTTCGTGGGGAACCCAGTGGAGTATTTTGTTGCGAAACTACCGCCGGCGATTCACTTCCATCAAACATCTTCACCTTCTCGAGGTGAGAAGCAAACCGGACAGATTTTGGAGAAAGCAGCGTCGCCGAGAACAGCCGCTGAAGCCCTGAAAGCTTAAGACTCAGCTTCAATTTGCGCACTAGTGGTCTTTGTGGCGCGGATCCTGCCGCCGCCGCCGCTGCCATAGGGGTTTTCGCAATCACCTCTTGCGCTGATAAAGAATTCACCAACACGCGCGGAACTGGGAACGTTTCTGTGGACAGAGGAATCTTGACATCTTTCTTCTCCGAGTGAGCTAATTTCAGAAGCTCAGGAGCAGATAAAAAACACGACTCAGGACGAGTTACATTGGAAAACTTATTACTAATCCCTGGAGCCAGGACAGGAGGCACGGGTGCCGATACCACCCGGGCCACAACCGGCATCGACTCCTTGACTGACTGGACAGGCTCAACAGGCTCAGCATCCTCGGGGTGGGACAGGAAATAGTCCCGAACTGTAAGCGTCAAGGTGGACATATAGGACGGAATGGCCAGGGAACGAAAATTTGCGAGGAAATACTTTACAAAAAAAATACGCCTGTTTCTGCAAAGGATGAGCGCGGAATTTATATCATCCCAAAACCACAAGATGTGTATACCCGCCGTGCATATATTGAGGAGCATTCGCCTTCTCCGTGGGGACTGTTCTGTATACAGGGAGAAGTGTGGGAATCTTTATTGCCAGACCCTGTTTGTTGGCAATGCTCAGAATAAGACCGCGTATCAATGGAAAACTAGATAATGAAAACTGGAGACTACATGACACAATCACGTGTCTTTGTGATTGTTCGGTTTTTCCGTATCTTTGCGAGGAACAGTTTTCACGTCGCTTCACCACCTACGTACTTATCTTTCACCACCCACAGGCACCACTCTTTATTCCTTCTCAAATTTTTAACATGTCTATGTACAGGATCATCTTTACCAAAGTGGAGAAAGCCCGATACGAAGAAGGTGGTGTGTTAACTCTTTCCGAAATGTGCCGTAAAGGCAGAAATGGTTCTGATTTTGCATAAACGTTTGCTGTCATAGCCAGCCCCTAATTTCGGGTATGTGGCTTTCCCGCTCACTAGGTAAATTTCTCTCTGATGAAGCACAAAAATCTCTGCCCACTTTTTATCTGCAGTAAGTGTTTCTGCGGGTAGGGTAGGGAAAACATTTTAGTGACACATTGGGAAAGAACATCTGAGGCTCGGTAACTTGTCGGAACGAAAAACACAAGGAAAACTGCTACGATACTGGCGTAGTTCAAGCATCGTGTGATGTACCCGGCCCTCTCTAGTCTGAAGTCGTTTCTTTTTGCCAACAGGTTTGAGCTTTGTCTTAAAATATGAAGGGATGTTTGTCATCCTGCATGCAGATGCGGAATATAAAGTTCTTTGTCAAAAGTGGCTGATTAAGATCTTGCGTCTATTGCCAAATACCGCAGGACGGAAATGCTCTATATACATTTGCTTGTGTATACGTATTAACTATGTAGTGTGCTCGTGATTTCTGTAGTAACCTAAGCCTTAGCTGCGTCTTCTTTCAATGTGACAATACGGTTCAAGATCTCGTTGTCAGTGCTGTCACGGTCAACACAGAAGTATCCAATTCTCATCGCCTGGAACCGGATAGCCTCGGGGCCAGATTTCTCCTTTATGTTGAATTGTGATCCACTGATCTGGATGTTAAATGGCGACCGCTCAGACACCGAAGTGAAGCCTTCGGCCTCCACCAACGAATCCTTGACAATTTCCTCAGAGTCGTCGTTGATGTCCTTCAAGTATCCGTCTGGGTGTGCGCTAGGGTTTTCGCTCTTGAACAATTGTTTATACAATCTAACCTCGCGGATCGTCTTAGCGTTGTCCTTGCTGATCCATTGGATGTATGTCTTTGGCTTCTTCTTGATATCCTTGTCGTAGTTGACAATTATCTTCGTAATATTTCCCTTGTCATCGCGAACAACTTCCTTAACACTAATGTTGAATGGAACCTTCATCAAGCCAACAGGTTGGCCCGGTGCCAAGCGGAAATACTCCTTGTCGACGGTGTCTCTGTAATCGCTTCTGTCAATGTAGAAATGCTTGCCGAACTTCAAAGTACGGCTGCCAAATTCTGGCTTAGTACCAATGTATGGCATGTCTAAAGCAACTTCAAAATCGTCTTCAACATTGTCAATCTCGCACAAAACAGGATCCATGACCATCATCAACCTAGGCGTCGTTGCATCCAAATATTGTCTCACTGCACTTTCAAATCTAACTGCTTGAATGTTTGTGGTTGAGGTGGTGACACCCAAAGTGTTGATAAAGGATAAAATTGCTCCTGGTGGGATTCCTCTACGCTTGATCGCCTCCAAAGTGTACAATCTTGGATCGTCCCAACCGCGGACATAACCTTCATTAACCAACTTGGCGATTTTCCGCTTGGACATGATGGTTCCAGTAATATTAAGACGGCCGTATTCTCTTTGTGCCGGACGGTACACGTGCAATGCATCACACAACCATTCGTATGATTCTCTGGACAAACGGAACTCTGTAGTACACAATGAATGCGAGATGTTTTCGAAAGAATCGACCAAACAGTGGGTGAAGTCGTACGTTGGATAAATCTTCCATTTGTCGCCAGTACGATGGTGTGGTGCATTCAATACTCTGTATGCAACCAAGTCCCACATCTGAGGCGAAGGAGAGTTGATGTCTTGCTTCATTCTTAAAGTGGCCTCACCTGGGTTGTAAGCCCCATCTCTCATCCTTCTGAATTCTGCGAGGTTTTCGGAAATTGGGCGACTACGGTGTGGACAAGCAAATCTTTCTCCACCTAAAGTTCCATCAGGCTTCATACCTCTTTGAATCTTGACTTCTTCGGCTGTACAGTGGCAAACATAGGCCTTGTCGCTCTCGATCAATTTCTCCGCCAACTCGTACAATTGGTCAAAATAATCTGAGGAGTAAGTGATCTTCCAAGGCTCGAAACCTAACCATTCAACCATGGCCTTAATGCTATTGAAGTACACCTCTTCCTCGGCTTCAGGGTTAGTGTCGTCAAAACGCAAGTAACAGTTACCGTTGTGGTACTTGGCATAACCGAAGTTGACCATGATAGCCTTGGAGTGGCCAATGTGCAAGAACCCGTTGGGCTCCGGTGGGAATCGAGTGAACACCTTTCCCTTTGTAAATGCCAAATGCTCCTTCATCAATTCTGGGTACGCCTGAGGATTCTCACCTGGTTTGTGTAAGTCGCCCAAAAATCCTTCTGTGAACATTGAACGGACAGGCTCTGGTGCCTTTTGTGCTGCTGGTTTGGCTCCTCCATCCTTTGTCTCCTTCTTTTTCTTCTCCTTCTTAATAACATCTCTCTCATCTTTTGGACCGAAAATTTCCAAAGCGATTTCGTCAATAATAGGCTTGAACAAACCTGGGGCGGCCCATTTCAAATTAGGAAGCTTCTTCGTCTCACCTAATAAAGCAGGAACTCCGGCGTATCTCTTCGCCAACACATCGTCTTTATGTTCCTCAATGTACTTCATGATCTCTGCCTTAACGTCGTCACGAGACAAATCAACGCCGACACCTGCAGCATCCTCCATGCCCTCTTTAGCGCTGGCGGCACCGTTTTGCTCAATGTATTTGACCGCCTCGCTGACTTGCAAGTTTGTCTTAATCCGACCGTCCAAAATAGCGTCCACAATCAATTTCCGGCCGGTAGCAGGCTCCTCCATCGCTTTGCATTCTACAGCCAAGTTCTGTAACAAGTTCAATTGTTTCTCATCCCTTGGCTCGGTGATGGCACCTTCTTGCAAAATCGCAACGAAACTGTCAGCAACTTTCTTGTTTTTGGCGATGGCGCTGGCTTTCTTGTCAGCCAACCCGATTTCACGGAATCTAGCCACGAGCTCCTCTTCGCTAGACATGTTTACTCGATACAACCTATGGATCGGTAGGTGAGACTCGTGAGTGGGAAATCTTTGCACCGAAATGAGCACCGCACGACTTTGTCTACTTCCATACAATATCCCCAGATGGCGTATTCTAGAGTAGTATACGGGAGTTAGAATGAGACTGACTGTCAGATTCTCAAGCGAAATCGACTGTCGGAATCTCAAAGTAAAACCGACTGTCAGATTCTAAGTAAAACCGACTGTTCCATGCAATCTGTCTGGTGTCACGTGATTCCCATCAAGTCCTAGACTATGGTATAACTACACCTTACAGCAGGATAGACTAGCCTCTCCTTTTATGGTGTAGAAAGAATTCTCTCGGTAAACTTTGGCCGGTTTCCGTAGGCTATGCCTTGTTCAATTTTGCAGAAAAATCCCCAAGTAATGGCCGACTTCGTTTAGCATGGAAAGCGATTGATGTGGCTTTTTGGTTCTCAATCTAAATTGATATCTGTATGGAAGGTACCGCTGATTGCCACGTTTGTCATAGAGCCAGATTCTCCAATAATTGTATGAACTCGGAGATTCAATGGCATGTATTAGCAAAGAGAAACTCTGTATTCCTGGCATTTCACGGCGCAGAACGGACGAACGGTTCTAGTTGTATCCACAAGCCGCTGGCCTATGAAGATGAATGGAGATGGAGCTGGAGATGGGTCTGTTTCCAGACTACTAAATGAGGGCCATCGAATAATATATATACCTCAAAAAAGATATGATTTATAACTATCTGAAACAGACTCTAGGATATGAGAAATGTCGGCCTGGTGTAGATTTGCTATATTTCATTACGCTTGACTAGTATATCAAGTTAATTAGGAGCTATTCATTTCTTAGTTACTGTATGAAATGTGCGTAGTATAGCATTACATATAAACCTAATTTGTGTCTGCCTAAGGTCCAGTATACGTACGTATACTAGTATTAATGGATATATTAGGGTTTAGTTTTTTGAGTGATCCCTGAGGGGTGTCATGCCCACCACTTTTGTCATTGGAGTTGTCTCTTTTGTCTTCCGGTCAAGTTGTGTCCTCTTTGGTCAAGTTGTGTCTTGTCTTCCGCTCAAGTTGTGTCTCCGTTTCTTTCCGGTCGAATTGGGTCTGCCTCTTTTTTTCCGAAATTAGCCTCTTCAGTCAATTGAACCTCTTTTTCTCTTCATCAGAACTTGTCTCATTCTCTCCTCCAGTCAGCTTGTCCTCTTTCGCTTTTTAAAGTAGAAATTCTCCTCTTCCCTTCACGACTTATTTTGTTTGGTGTCTCACTTGATCTCTGAAGAGGCAACTTGCAAGACATTCTAATATCACGGCCGGGAGAATTTCCAAACGGGGTCAATTGATTCGAATACCAACAACCAATAATGATGTCACTCTGTTCGCCTTTCTCTACAGAATCACTAACCAGTGGTTTGATTTTAAAGTACCAAAATTTATAGAATACAGTGATTTTACATTATTTAAAGCCGACGGCCATGGCTTGACTTTGATGTCACACAGAGCAGATCGGAACCACAACTAAATCTATATGCCAACGGAATATGAATATATAAGGGTGAATTCATCTCAAGAGCTAAATCCGCAGCCGACAATGCCGCTTTCGGCCTCGCATGGGTTTTCTGCATTTCCGGTCAGCCCCATCGCTACCCTCTCAGATGTCTGGCGCTTATATTGTGGAAAAAAAAATTCAATAAACAAATACAGAAACTAAGTAAATAAACCCATCATCGAGGAAACTGGTGCTGCTGCATCTGGAAGGTACAATTGCCATTCGTGTTTGATGCTTGTCTGATCAGAATTCTCCTTGCATGGGATTTATTCCCTCAGTATTGCCCGGGGATCTACACTTCTCCTGTTTCTACTTTAAAGGCTATTCCTGAATGCACGGAAGGTTCTGTGCTTCTTGGCGTGGATCTCTTTGCCAAGAATTCTTAATCAATTATGCGCTACTGCGTACTTGTTTTAAGTTGTGCCGAAGCCTATTTGGGTCGCAATCAATGAAACCAATGGTATGTCAATATTGTACTAAGGTAATTGAAGGCTCGTTTTCGCTACTCGTGCCCATGGGTGCCCATGGGTGCCCACGGGTGTGTTAGCGCATGCTGTATGTGGACACCATGAAGTATTTTGCAAACATCACTTAAGTTCGCCGTGCGCCGCATACATGTTTAATACATGCGTAATTTCTGAAACCTTGTGTGTCCAGCGCGTGGATCCTATGCATGCATGTCCCAACTGTTTCCCAAAGCTTAGTCCAGAATTACTTTCGGGGAATACTTCGTATCCATAATGTCATTGAAGTCGAAAGGCACCTCCACCAATCCCGTCTCAGCCACGTATATGGCCCAGTGATCCACCATCTCCTTCACCTTTTCGGGGCTTTTTTCCGCCAAGTCGTTGGTCTCTCCTGGATCCACGCTGAGATCGAACAACTGCCACCGATCTGGTCCCATCGGCTTGGGGATGAATAGCGCCTTGTACTTACCCTTCCGGATCGCTTGCTGAGAGAAAAGCTCCCAACCTGTTACTGTATTCTCATCATGAATCTGGTCACAGTCGCCTAGTAAATATGGCTTCCACGACTTGCCTCGTGGCTCCAAGACTTTTCTTCCCCTGAAGTCTGTGCCTACGGGTTTCACCCCGGCAAGATCAAGAATAGTAGGCAATATATCCATGACGGTATTGAACTCGTGAGAAACTGCACCCCGACCGGTAATGCCGTTAGGGTGGTGCAATATCAACGGACACCGGATTCCGCCCTCGGTCGCCCACATCTTGTACATGGAGGCAGGAGCGGTGGCTGCCTGTGCCCACTGATCCGAGTACCATACAAAACTGTCCCCGCGGCCAATGTTGTCATAGTCGTTGTTGAAGTACTTTTCGACGTTGGTTTGAAATTTGTCGCTCTGTAAGGGAAACGCCTCCATCATCATACCCTCGGCTCCATTGTCGGACATGAACAAAATAAACGTGTTTTCAAGTTCTCCTTTTTTCTTCAATTGCGAAATCACTCGCCCAAGGTTCTGGTCAACAACATCCACCATGGCCGCATAGACTTCCATGATCCGGGCCTCGATTTGCTTCTCTGAATCACTCAACTCTTTCCATTCCTTCTCGCGTTGAGTCTCCACTTGATGTGGCGTCACTCCTGGCGGAATGATGCCCAATTCCACGGCACGTGCCAATCGCTTCTGTCTCAATTCCGCCGGGCCCTTATCGTAGAGCCCTCTATACTTTTCCACAACTTCAGCAGGCGCCTGAAATGGCCAGTGAGGGGCGGTGTAGGTTAAGAGACCAAAAAAAGGACGGTCGCCCCGGGCGTCGCTGTCTAAGTACTCTAGGAATTTGTCCGTGAAATAGTTTGTGCTGTAGTAGTCCTCTGGAAGCGAAAATGGATCTAAATTTTTCCCGTCCTCCTGAAATAAAGGCTCCATGAACGCTATGGACTTTCCTGTCTCGGCATCTCTGGGAAAATACTTGTAATGGTTGCCGGCGCCGGGCAATAAGGTGAACGACTTCTCAAAGCCCCTTTCCGAGGGCCAGTACTCCGGAGTAAGACCTAAATGCCATTTTCCGCTAATGAAATTGTAATATCCGTTATCTTGTAATATTTCCGGCAAAGCTGCCACTCGAAAATTCAAGTAACCTTCGTACCCGGGCTTGTCCTTGAAAAACTGAGGCATGCGTCTGGCAAACTCTGCCATTTGGCCCAACCCTGCGAGATGATTGTCCGTGCCAGAAAGAAGCATTGACCTGGTGGGGGAACACGCAGAAGCGGTGTGGAAATCGGTAAATCTAAGCCCACCCGACGCCAATTGATCCAAGTTCGGAGTTCTGATTTCGCCTCCGAAACATCCCAAATCTGAGAATCCTAAGTCGTCGGCGACTACAACAATAAAATTGGGTCTTTCGTTCGAGGCCATTACTTCTGCTATGTTAGTTTTCTACTGTGCTCTTATTTATACAATTGATCCGCTACTGATCACGAAAGAACTGTGGCTTAATTGCATACTATTTGGTTGGGTCACGTGCCCAGATCGCCTTCTCGCCTCAAGCTCCAGCTGAGGACAAACGCAAACTCCAGAAACACATGACCATATATATAAGCTAAAATCGTTGGTAGATGGATGGAAGTTCCCCGTGTGTGAAGGTTTGAGTCAAACTATCAGATCATACATTCCCAAAACGGAACATGTAGCTGGGCATAAATTTATTTATAGGCCATCTCGCCAACTAGATGTGCATGATGCTGCGTCAACATAATGAGGGATACTGTTTACTAAGACTGTCTAATAAGGTATTGAGGATCTAACAGAAGTTTAAACCAACCAATCTGCACAAAATAAGATGCATGACGCGCGGTTGTGTGCCCTGTGCCAATATTTCTGGAAAGAATAACTGGGTGGGTGTTTCATCTATGCTAAATCAAGATCATAGTAGCCAACACTCAGTTAATTCGAGGGGCTGAAACATTCATTTTGTCGTACACTTTGATAAGGTTTCTTTTTTGGTGTTTTTCTCGAAACTTTTTTTGATCTCAAAAACTCTAGGCACACAAAAAAAAGTCGTACAAGAACTTTGCCACCCATGTTATCTTCTGCATCAAGACCCTTGGAGAAGTCTATTGTAATGGCTGATGTTATCATGATGGCTCGAAGTATGTTGGTGCATAATTCTCATTGTTACATATCCTGTACACTTCTGGTGTTATCACCGAAAGGCCCAAGCAATTTAATTATGTAATGCATATGCATAGTGTTGCACCAAAACACTCGATTGTGTACTATCTTTGCATTTCTAGATGCCTTATTAATTTGCTTAAACAGAGTTCATCATTTAGACGAGAGGAAGAATGCCACCGACTGGTAAACGAATTTTCGTATGTAAGATTTTCTTATACAAGACAAACTCTTGCGCGGCCGAATGGTCAAATCCTATGGGGTTAAAAATAAAGACCAAATTATGAGGCCAGATTGTGAGGCCGAATTGTTGTAAGTCTATTTTCACCAAAGCACTGCTTCGGAGACTCGCTGTAATGAGCCAAATACGAATCTACTATAGTGAGTAAAATGAGAACGAGTTTGTAATCTATGGGAGCGTCAAGGCAGCATTTTCATGACCCGATTTCGGCCTGCGTGTCTATTCGAATAACTCTAAGTACATAGTTGCAGATAAGATCATACGGATTTGATGATCTCTTTCGGTGTATGCTTCTCGGATCAGAAAAATAAATGGGGAAATCCGTATAGCGAGCTTATAGATATTTAGCAGACATTTGGTGCAAAATAGGTGCTTTTCTTACGTACGCTGATTTTAGGAAGGAGCTCAACTTCAACCAGTTGCGATCCTTCTACTGTTCAACTAGAAGGGCAGCTTTCTGTGTCTTTTTTGGACCGAGGGATTTTTTTGATGGTACTTGAGTCTGCCTCATACGGTCCGAGGCCACAATGAAGCTTGTCACAACTTTGCTGGAAATCTAGCGGTAGTGATGTAATCCTTGCTGCTCTATACCAAAGTGTCTGTAGACTGGGGGTTGACATTAACAATAGCGGGTGTGGAGCAATTCTGTGGCAGCTATGGCAAAAGAAACAAAAAAAAGCAGACAAAGACTGAAACTGAACCACTTATATAATTTTGTGTTTTTTTTCTTTTGTTTTGTTTGTACTCTGTAGCATTTGGCGTCATCTTGTGATTCTTTTGAGTCTTGAGCCTTGAATCTTGAGCCTTGAATCTTGAGCCTTGAATCTTGAGCCTTGAATCTTGAGCCTTGAATCTTGAGCCTTGAATCTTGAGCCTTGAGTCTTGAGCCTTGAGTCTTGAGTCTTGAGCCTTGAGTCTTGAGTCTTGAGTCTTGAGCCTTGAGTCTTGAGTCTTGAGCCTTGAGTCTTGAGTCTTGAGTCTTGAGCCTTGAGTCTTGAGTCTTGAGCCTTGAGTCTTGAGTCTTGAGCCTTGAGTCTTGAACTTCTCTATAGTTAAATTTTTGATGGATTTCTAGTGGATTTCTGATGGACTCTCGTATTCACAAAAAAGAATTAATTACCTCGACGAATTCTCACAAAGATTAATTCCACGTTTCACTGGACAGACATGACACAACGAGGAAATATAGCAGTCATGAGTATTGGTAAACCGGCTCACTGTTTGCCTTATACTTTATAGTCAGTTGACAAACAGAAGAGGAAACATTAGACTAACTAAAACTTTAAAAAATAGAATTACCCAAAAAAAAAAAGAAACACAGGAAGAAATTCCCCCTCATTCTCGAATCCATTTACTTTTCTGGCAGTGTTTTTATCTATTTTTCATGAAGGGCTTTCTAGCGGGCAAGCAATGGATGCCAGACATGCGTATTGGGCAAGAAGATAACCTTTTCCTGGGCAAAGTGTTCTGGTCCTGCCCTGGACATCCACCGGCGACTTATGTGTGCGAGCTTCGGAGCTAGGTTGTTCACTGGCTGCAAGCGGCCTTGAAAATCATACCAGGATCAAAGCTCTATGCGTGTTTGGATGGATGAATCCCCAGCACTGGATGTAACTGAGGCCGAAGCCGTTTTATTGGCACACTATCGCCCGGCCTTGAGGTGGTTGGACAATTTGAGCAGCAGCAGGACTGTTGGACCCAACGATGATGAGCTGAGTGTGGATTCAAACAATTCCGGTGGAGGCTGTGGGTGTTTCCACGTGGATCCCCCAACCTGGGTACAAGAACAAAGACCAAACAAAACAGCAGCTGGTTCCTGGCGAAGATTCTCTCAGACACGGGATCCTATTAAACTAGCTATTATATTTATACAATATATATGTATCAAATACAATACGACTATTTTTTCATCGTCACAGACAATGTTGAGATATCTTTGGTTAGATGTTTTCTCTTGCATGGTATAGAATATCCCATTCTCTTACATAGATTCAATGCTCTTACATAATCAGTACTCTTACATAGCATAAGCCTTTAGATGCTCTTACATATGGGGGATCAATATCATAGTAAGGAAGCATTCTTCATAGGGGCATTATTTATAGGAGCATTATTCATAGGAGCATTATTCATAGGAGCATTATTCATATAAGATGTGATACATCCTAAGGATGAGTCATATTAAAGTAGATACAAAATATATGCTTTACATAATGCGGGTGTTATTAGGTATAAGATGCTCTTACAGTCTCTCGAGGTCAAGCGGGTGAGGTCTCAGCGGACATGGCCGTAGTATGTTCTCAAACTTTAAATATAAGAATTCTTGTTGCTCAATTGAATGTGGGATGTGGATGTTGATCCTTTAGTAGCCATTTTGGGCACGCAGAGCTGGCGACTCGGGACGAACCGACGCGAAGCAAGTTTCGCATACAGACCTATCAGACACCGCAAAGGTGCTGGCTGATCTCGGCAGCCGAGCCGGGTATGGATGTCGGAATCTGCTACCGAGTGTATAACACGCTGACCAAATGAAGAACACCGGAAGGATGTGATCCAGGGGTGTTTTTTGTGCAGCGCAGCTTTTTAATGAAGACGCAGGCAAGTGGTGGTGACGAAGCCCGGCTGCGAAACTGCGTCGCTGCAAAAGGCGGCGCCTGAAACTGCGCCGCTGTGCAACTGCGCCGCTGTGCCGCCGTGCAACTGTGTGGAAACGCCCTAATGCAGATCCCGGATGTAGTAGCAAATAATCAACTGGCGTTGAAGACAGATATGCAAACGGTTGCATGTCATAGTCATGGGTAGGTGATCTCAAGGGCTAAAGTAGTTGTGACTGAAGGAGCCTCGTTTGCATGTGGCTGTGCCCAAAAGGGAAGTCAAGATTCCGGATCATGATGCGTAATTTCACGCAATGTAACTGAATGCGGAGACGCCTTGTGGGAGCTTGGAGAAGTTTTTTTACATCGATGGCCCTGGCCCTTGGGTTGGATCACGAGAGGGGTTCTATCTCAGAGATATGGAAGGAAGTCTTGGAATAATTAGCTTTGGATCGAAGGGTTGTCCCGAGCAGTTTCCAATTATCACGGGGCAAGAAAAAGAAAGGTGTCATGCCGAGTCCCTTCTAAAGATCTTTGGTAGCGTGACAAATGACTCAGGAAGGTCAGGTTATTATGCTCATCAAAAGACATGTACTGGCTCAACTTTCATTCAGTCATTGAAGATTTTGGAGATTATTTACTGGTAGGACGTTATGTTCTGAATACCTTTCTAGCCCTTTCGCTTATGTGAACTGGCAGGGGTGGGAGCGGAAATCGGATTCAAATTGACCCGGCTCTATCACCACATTGGCGACGCAGGGCAACCAGGCTAGGGTTTACGGTAAGGGAAGACAGATCCCCGGTCAAATACGAGACAGGACATTCGGAGTTAGTGTAGGACTCCGTCCAACAAAGCTTTCTGAAGCAACGGCACAATTAGCCGAAAATGCATTAACCAGGCCCAACCAATTGTGCCTATTAGATAAGCCAAGTGCATTACAATCAAGTACTGTACCAGCGGTAGATCGTCTTATCTGTATAGATTTACAAAGTCTCTCTTTTTGAAATTGAGCCATTCTGTTGATAATGAAATCTGACGTTTCTGTTCTGTGTAACGGTAAGCCATCCTCGGCAAATAATGTGCCGAGAATTACATGTAGCTGTAGATTATTATAAGCTGCGTTACCACGCTGCCAAGATGTTCTAGAATTGCCTGATACGAAGTACAGATGTTACACTCGAAGCGTCAATGCTCCAAATTGTGCAATTTGACAGATTGTGTATGGTTGATTCAGCTTCCACACTCACCTGTGCCGCAAGATGCATGGCGGGAAATGCCGAGTTCGTGATTCTTCCTCGTACCGTACGCTTGAATCCAGAGCCACATGTATCGAATGAAGAAGTAAATGCGGTTTGTATGTTTCCCTTTTTGGGAATCGTGGACCGACCCTCTGTGTTGTAGGTCCCTGGGAACAAGGGGTCGTTTCCGTATCAACGTTAGAGTTTAAAGGCATGCAGTAAGTACGAGGAAAAAGACTTTAACTTTAGTTAGCGTGCATTTATGCGGCCCGTTGTATGCACGCCCTAGTAATGTATTTGTCACTTCAAGTCCATGCATGCTTCGAAGTGTTCAAGAACTGCGTAGATTTCTTTGCCATACAAACAATACGCATTCGTAATTTATTCCATCGTGCGTATTCTGGTATACACTGGTTTCTGGAAACGGATTAAGATACCCGACAATCAAAACCATATCCAACTTTCATTCTTTTCCCCTTTCAGAAGACATTCATGACCTTTATGATCTTTGCAAATATTCATGAGATTCCAAAAAATTAAACAAACTCCATTATAGAGAGACAAGCGAAATGTATGGGGCTTGTGTCTTTGAGATTAGGCGTGGGGACATATCGCCAAAGAGTGGAAGGAGTGTGCGCTGCAGCATAGATTCTTCTTGATCCAATGGCGTCGCGTCTTCTGTGCGTGGTGAACGATAGAACATACACATTAGAAAACGCACAAAAAAAAAAAAAAAAAAAATTACCCTAAAAAAATAATTTTCAAAATAAAGACAAAAAAAGATTTAAAAATAAGAGTTTTTAGATTACGTACGGCAGATATACGAAGAGCGGCTTGTGAAGATGCTCGCCGCAAGCGCGGAATATAAAATAAGTCAGATCATGTCGGGATTCCACGAAATGTTCAACCGACTGTGGTAGCCAGCATAATTGGACATTTCAAGTTTGTAGTACGAGGAGCTAGCACTTTTTTGCATGTGTCGTAACGATTTTAGGTCCGGCAATCCGAAGCATGTCAAAGGGGCTATTTCTTCGGTAAACCGCAAAGAGCGTATGCAACAATGTCCGGGCAACTACCGTTTGCATACAATAAAACGGTACGATGCAAAAAACAGTGAGTAACCTTGACTGCATATACGCTAGTTAAAATCTTAAATCTGTATGGACTTATGCATCCTGCAGTGCACAAGTCCCACTACATGCTGCATCATGTGCGAAAGTTAAACTGAAAACGAGAATATATTAAATGGAAGTATAACGCACCCTACAATTTCAATAATCCGTAGCAGATTCTTTCATTCATCATTCTCAAATGTCACCTACTTCTTGCAGAGGAGATGTGGAGTACTCCTTCGTATCAGAGCCACCAGTTGCCCATACAAAGGAAACCTACCGCGGCAGGATCACGAGCTTAGAAGATGCACTTCTTGTCATCGAAGCCACAAGGCGCAAAATCCTTCCCCAACTCTCGAAAAGACCGTCCGAATTGGAAAAGCTTACAATCATTCCAAACTCGGTCTATGTATGGAACGAATTGGATTTCCAGATGCGTCGATGGACTGACGGAAAAAGATGGCGACGTGCTCGTAGTAAAGGACTTTTTATGGTATACCAAGAGGAAAACCCAAAACACGGAGGAAAAAATACACTCATAAAACAAATTCTTTTATTGCGTACCCTCAGTGGAGAAAAGATGCATCTTGTCGCATATAGCTCTCTAAACTCTCAGAAAGGGAAGGAGCCGAGCAAGGATCCCCTTTTCTCTTCGATACATTTTTCCCGTGATGTTTACCCAGCCCCTATTATAAAGGAAGTCGCCAAATGTATTAGTCAAGTATCAGTTTTTCAACTGCTGCGGCGTCTTAGTGTCACTTCCTTGGCAGGTATTGACGGAGGTAATGCTTCGCCCAAAGAGGACTCAGGTAAGTCAGGGTCGTTTTCACTGAAGACCCAAATTCTTGGGCAGCTGTCTCCTTTGGAAGCAAGCAGCCATGTCTTCTCGTCGACGGGACAGTCTCTGGAGACACCAAGCCTTCCCTCGGGCCAGCTGACCCAAAATCAGCCACAAGGTCAGCTACAGTCACAGGACCAGTTTCAGTCACAGAATCGACTACTGAATCGATTACCTACCCTGTCAGGGCACTTGCCGGGGACTCTTTCGAGCCACATCCTGCCCAACCATAGTCCACCAAATCTGTCGGTGTCTTACATTATTGGGTCGTCAATGATGACTTATAATGACGCCTGTGTTCCTACCCCTGTTCTTTTTGCTTCCCAAATTCCTCTTCGGCTGTCTGTTACCCTGTCGATGCCGCCGGTGTCAATTTCCCCTACAGCTTTACCAACTTCAATGGCTATTCCTCCACCAATGTCTCACACAAAGTCCCTGATAAATCAACTGACAACGTCTCTGGCAAAGCTCCCTTCAATTCTTCCTCCTCCTTCATTTCATCCTTCAGTTCCTGCGTCATCTTTTTCCTCGTTCTCTACAGCTCGTCCTTCGTTTGCTACACCACCTAATGGCCACGGTCCTGCCACGGTCTACAATGGATTCCACAATGGATCCCTTGCTGAAATGGTGACACATCTCTGGACGAGTGAAAATGATTCGGTGCATATGCCCATATCTCGTGCAAACTCCTATAATACTCCAATGGCTAAAGTTCCCCAATTGCCATGGTTTCAACAGCTGGTGTTGTCTACAAGAAACCCTGCAGCACCCGTTCCAGCAATTTCCAACCTGCTAGTCCAATCGACTCAAATTGTTCCTCCTTCTCATGGGTTCCAAGGCTGGAACCCACGGCTTACTTACTAAGATTTATACATAAAATACTGTGCTAAAAATCCAAATTTTGTTGAAATGGGAAAACAAAGCTACGGACGAAAAATAGGAATTAAAAGGATTAAAATGTCATCTCCTTTACTTTTAATTCTCTTCTGTTTCCGCTGTCTGACCGTTGTGTATATATCTAAATAAACTTTGCCTGGTGCAAAAGGTGTTCGCTAAAGACAAACCGACAGCCATTTTTTAATACAATTTTGTCAAAACAGATTGACTCAGTGCCATCCTACCTATCAATAACGTACTGTCCCTTAATTTGTTCTCTTTTCAAGTGCTGTTGCATCCATTTGGTTCCTATCTCTATATGATCTCACGTGACATCGCATCACGCCTACATCAGAGAAATACAAAACCTATTGTGCAAGTACACGACTTTACACCCGTGCACCAGCACATTTGTGCGCGCAAGTCGTGTGCTGGCAAATGGGTTGTGGAGGCACTCTGACATTTTTCAAAAATTTTTCTTCTCACAGAAATCTTTTTACTCATAGTATCAATTAACAAAATGGTATGTGATCTTTCTGCCAAAGCATTCCACCCACTCTGATTGAAGTGTTACAACAGCATCAGCTTCAAAAAAACGAGACCAGAGAAAGCATTTCAAGTGGTCAGATGAAGCCATTTTCCGTCGTTGGGATCCTCATGAAGAATGCTACATTTTGGGTCGTGACGTCTTAAATTTTCCCTATCATAATACTAACTGCTTCAGGACACTAAAACTCCAGTCACTCTTGCTAAGGTTATCAAGGTTTTGGGCAGAACCGGTTCCAGAGGTGGTGTCACCCAAGTCAGAGTTGAGTTCTTGGAAGACTCTTCCAGAACCATCGTCAGAAACGTCAAGGGCCCAGTCAGAGAGAACGACATCTTGTGCTTGATGGAGTCTGAAAGAGAAGCCAGAAGATTGCGTTAAGCGGTACTGTCGATCTTCGTCCTCCTCCATCATCTGTACATCTAGTGTGGTGTTTTTTTTCCAATTTGGCTTACGTTACTTTGGAAATAATACTGCTACAGTGTTATTATACTTGGTCATAATAATATAAAACTAACTTGATTAAATTGCATGTAATCTTATAAACTGCCATTACGCATACTTAGGCAAAAATGTTAAGAGGAGGCTTTTCGCAGTCACAAATACGTCACGTGCGAAGAAAAGGCACATTCAGTGCGTGCGCGAGGGCTCGTCCCCCATTTTCGCATTTCAGTACATCGCAGACCCATTTTTTTTTTTCATTCCTCTCCAGTACTACTCCACTTAATCATGGCTCAGCGTGTCACTTACAGAAGACAAACTCCCTACAACACCAGATCCAACAAGATCAAGGTCGTTAAGACTCCTGGTGGAAAATTGGTCGCCCAACACGTGAAGAAACAGGCTTCTAAGGTCAAATGTGGTGACTGTGGTATCCAATTGCCAGGTGTCGCTTCCTTGAGACCAAGACAATACGCTCAAGTTTCCAAGACTCACAAGACTGTCCAGAGAGCTTACGGCGGTTCTAGATGTGCTAACTGTGTCAAGGAAAGAATTGTTAGAGCATTTTTGATTGAGGAACAAAAGATTGTTAAAAGAGTGTTGAAGGACCAACAGGAGAAGGAAAAGAAGGCTAGCAAATAAATAAGCAGGCGTTCACGACTTTCATGACTTCTCTCTATCTCTTCCTTTCAATGCATAGATTTGGGGCACGGGTTCCCGATGTATATTAATGAATAAAAATTCAGTTGGTAATACGGCTGCTACATATTGCAGGGGTGCTGCTGCGTCATTGTAGATTGTATAAACTAATTTAACGAATAGAAACTTCAAATAACTTTGGAATTGGAGATGATGTTGTTTTCCTGTATATAATCATAAGTACCCGTTGATGGTCAACTTATACTCACAAACAAAACCTCCACCACAGCCATCAGTATGTCGGATATCGAGGATGATTTGTTGGCTCTTGCGGGTGCCGATTCAGGGTCCGAAGATGATATGCTGGATGTTCCGTTAAAAAGAGCAAAATTCAGCGGAGACAGTGGAGATAAGGACGGTGACCAAAATGGCAACGAAGATGACGATCAGGAAGATAATGACGAGGATTTTGATGATGGTGAAGAAAACGACGGTGATATGGATATGGAAGGTGAAGAGGACGAGGATGAGGACGATCTGTTGATCAATCCTTACCCATTAGAAGGAAAATATAAGGATGAAGCCGATAGAGAACGATTACTTGAAATGGACGAAATTGAAAGAGAACAGACACTTTTTGAGCGGTCTCAAGAAATGGATCGTTACAACGAAAAGAAGTATTTGCAAAAGAGATTGAAGCAGCAAAACCAGGTCCGTCTGGAAAAGAAAACCCGGTCCAGTAGCCGAAAGGTTCCAGCTACAGGAACGAAGCTGGATAAGTTGTCGGAGTTGAGGAAACAAAGAGAGAGAAAGAGCAGAAGGGATGCCGACGACTATGATGAAGAGGAGGAAGACGAAGAGGAGGAAGACGAAGATCTTGACGAAGATCTTGACGATGGTTATGGAGACGACGAGGTTGTTTGGGGAAGTGGGCTGTCACGATTCAAACCTCGAAGCTTTGAGAAAGCCAAATATCAGGATATCAACAAAATTCGCATTGGTAGAAGTTTCTTGAGTAAGTATCTTTACTACCGACTGTTTGCAGACGTTGTGCCGAAAACATTTGGTAAGATCAATGTGGGAATGGACAGAAGAACACGTGCCCCTATCTATAGGGTTGTTCAGGTCGAAGAAGTCGTCAGTCATCCTCATAAGCAGTACCGTTTAGGAGATAGCAAGACCGACTTGTATTTATTGGTTAGTCAGAACAAGACACAAACCAAGGAATTTCCCTTTTCGGTATTCAGTGACTCCGACATCACAGCGGAAGAATTCGAGCGGTATGTTATTGAATTGGGCAAGACCAACGAAGATGTTCCGTATGTGGATGATGTGAACGAAAAGGCCGAACAGATTCACACATTGATGAACAGCAGTCTTTCCAATAAGGACATCGACGATATGGTCACCAAGAAACAAAAGTTACAAGGCGGCATTTCTTCGTTTGATGCGGTTTATCAGAAATCTAAGGTCAGAGACCAGATCAAGGTGGCTAAGCAAGAAGGCGACACTGCACGGGTGAAGGAGCTCTCTGAGCGGTTGCGCAAATTGGAAGAGATTTTGTACAAGGACAATGAAAGAGCCTCGGGAGGTTCATTGAACGACATGTCAAAGGTCAATGAGAGAAACAGAAAGTTGAACCAGACGAATATTCGGAAAGCAGAGTTGAAATCGTCGCAAGTGAAAAAGGCCGGAGAGCTGATGGACGGCGATCCTTTCCTGAGATTGAAAACTACAACAAGAATTTTTTACCAGGAGATGGTGAACGAAGAGAATCAGAAAGCTTTACAAGATGCACGTGCCAATTTCGATAACATGATCGCTGAGAGAAACGAACAAGAAGCGAAAATAGCTTCATCCACATACAGAGTGTTGGGTAATTTTGACAAGCTTATTTCCCAAGTCGAGTTTGACTTTGTGCCGGTGTTGTGATGACTAGTTTCAACAAATGATACTACTATACTGATGCCAAATTAATTTTCAATAACCAAATAAATATATATACAAGAAGCAAGTATGCGTAACATTCCCAACCTAACCGTAAACCTCAATACAACTCCTTCAATATTTGAAGACGAAGTTCGAATCTCTCTTGCTCCTTATCGAAATCTTCCGGACGATAAAGCAGACGGTCGTCGTAGTAGACGGAATTAATGTCGTCGTAATAAATGTCGGTAGGTTCCAACTGAGTACGGAACGACTGAATAGATTCGGTTGACGAAAGTGTCGAAACATCCGAGCCGTCCAATACCAAGGGACTCTCAAGCATATACGAGTCATTATAGTCCAAGTCGGCCAACAATGACGAATAATTCGAAAATGCAGAATCCGAAGGAACGTCTACGGGTTCCTGCTGAGACAACGAAGGCGATACATGCGTGGGTTCTTGCTGCGACTCATCCAGGTCACGGGACTCAGACCGGGAAGACAACTTGCCACAGTTGCGGTCCTTCTTTGACCGTACTCGCCGGAGTGAAAGTTTCGATGTGAGTTTTGTGATGAGCTGTTTTTTCTTCCCGCTTCTAATTTCGCATGGAAGATCAAACAGCACACTTCCGTCTAGGTTGTTGACGTAGTACACCTGATTGAGGATAGGGTCGAATTTTGTTTGCCACGAAGCCAAAGACATTTGCACTAATTTATTGCTGAAGTGTTTGTGTTTTTGCGTTTTGCTTTGCAAGCAGGTACAGTTGTATTTATTGTGCCTGAAGGTGACAAACCTGGCGCCGGAGATAAACGGCGACCGGGCCGAATTGGGACAAAATAAAGACGGGTACGAACGTCGGCTCCGCGGTTATACCCCATTTGGCGCTTACTAACTGTCGCAAGCTTCTATTCTCCGGTCACGTGGATGTTATCACCGGTGCTGGTTTGTAAGCTCCATGGAAACATATGTCAGCCACCTTCCCATACACATGCGTTTTGTTACCAGGTTATCAGTTGACTTTATATTACAAGAGAAAGCGTTCAGCTGGAAAAGAAGAAATAAAAAGTCAAGATGTTGGGTCATCTTATCACGTGCACGGGTATTCTCGGCAACCGCGTCATCGGTTTTTGCTGAGCGATCCGTCCGTCCCTTGGTGTGCACAACCTGGAAATGCAAGGAAACAAATGGTGTACATAATTTCGAATCGGGCTTCTCATAAGTCCTCATTCCTTCTGACAGAATGTCCTTTTGTTCTAAACAGGTAGTTTACACTGTACTGCATATAATGACATGATTCGTTCTTATATGTTGGTGTTTCTATAGCCCCAAAGTCACGTGGGTCCCCGCATCACTTGACGGAGCGGCAAAAGCGTGTCAAGAGATTCTGATTCTAACACCAACTCTTCCGTTACTTCTTACAATGGTTTCTGCCGAATTCACCGCCAAAGTATGTTTTACTGTAATCTCTCTATTCTGAGTGAATTGGTTTACTAATGCCAGGCTGATGCTGTCTCCAACTTGAAAAAACGTCCTTCTGACGACGAGTTGTTGAAGTTGTACGGTTTGTACAAACAAGCTACTGTCGGCGACAATGACACCCCAAAGCCAGGTATGTTTGACTTGAAGGGTAAGTACAAGTGGCAAGCTTGGGCTGACTTGAAAGGAACTTCTCAGGACGAGGCTAGCGAGCAATATATTGCATTTGCTACTGAGTTGATTGAGAAGTATGACTCGTAAGTCTGTGACCATTTTGTCACAATTACGTCTACGATGAATAAATATGCTTGAGAATATGTGTACGTGATTGTAGAAATGTGATTGTCGAATATTGGGAGGTACAGTTCAGGAGGCGTTTATGGATTGGAGCACTATAGCAAGAATGTTTCAAACACAGCGAATAGACTCATTGTAAGATGTGAAGTGCCAGTAATACCAGGATTGTTAGTACTGGCAATACCAGGACTTAGTATTGGAATACCACGATCGCCCAAGTGTACGAAATACCGATTCTGAATAACCGCCGTTAGCTAATGGTGAGTACTCAACCGATATAGCACAAGATACCTTCTTCTCACACAATGCTAAGGCGCCAATGCTACGACAATGCTATGATCTGCCATACTCTTAATCCTCCTTGAGTTTTTCTTCCTGGCCAATCAATTTCATCAGTCTATAGGCACAATCCACCATCATAAAACATGGAATCAAAAGATAGGGCGTATACAAGCCACCCAAATTGGACACGTCAGCCTCTGACAATCCATGTTTATAGCCCTCAGCTTCAATGTATACGAGGCACACTAACGTCGTTAAGAACGCATTGAATCCATATACAGAAATTGGCACATACACTTGAGGAAACTCTCTCCATAAGGCCAATGCCGCAAGCGCAAAGAATGGCAATTGGAAAAAAAGCTCAAAAGCACCAAATACTTGAAGCCAGAGCGGGGGGTCCGCAAGGAGAAAGTCTTTGTTGGTCAGAATATGGAACTGAGCCAATTTGTTCTGAAGGCCAAAACGATACGATTCAGGAACAACCAAACATGAGTCAACGAGAATCGTGATAGGGATATGGATCAAAAAGTACGCAAAGTAAAACTTGTCTCTTTTGTTCATTGGTATTGGTGTAATGTGGTTTTCGATTGTGGTCCAAGATCGCGTATTATATGCAAAATGTGAGCCATTTCCTGGTACTTAAATAATACATAAGTTATGATTAAATAGAAAAAAAGAGGAAGAGAAGGAAAGAGAGGAAAAATGCAACAATGTCAAATATAAAAGAAATAATCTAGCAAGAAAAAAGATGATGATTCCGCTGTCTGGCTCTCACTACTACCCTGAGCTGAGAGTTGACAAAACTCATTTCTGATATTACCACTTTCATCTTATATCCGATCCAGTTAGTGTAAATGGCCCCTGGACATGTCAACGCAGAATACCTGAAACAGACGTTTCGGGCCGGTATCTCTTCGGAGTTTCTGTCCCCTGGTTTCCTAGGTCGGCACATCGGCTCCATCGGCCCGATGAGTTTTTTTTGCCCAGAAGCTTGAGCCGATGTGGTACGCACAGATTTTCTAGAAAATCAGACCAAGGATCCTGTCCGCTATCAGTCTTCCAAATCTCTACTAATGTCTCGCCTGCCTCTTTCAGAACTATCAGTGTTTATCCGAGTCGGCGTCCACGTGCCGTACTAGTGCGAACCATCTACAAACCCAACAACCTGCACAATATTCAAGCATCATCTCCATCAACTCCACCAACTGTCTCCAACTCCACCGAGATTTTTCATCCATGTTTCAGTTTCTTACCAGTCGTCTTCTCAGAAGACAGGTGCCTGCTGCTGCAGCAGAGTCTGTTCCAAAAAAGAGAAAACTCTCCACGGCGCTCTACAAGCCACTCGTGTGGATCGACTGTGAGATGACGGGCCTTGATGTTTCTAGAGACCATATCATCGAAATTTGCTGCATCATTACCGACGGTAACTTGAACATTATTGACGAGAAGGGCTATGAAAGTACCGTCTACGTGCCAAAAAAAGTCTTGGATAACATGAACGAATGGTGCATTAACCAGCACGGAAGCTCTGGCCTAACGGCAAAAGTTTTGGCTAATCCGCAACAAACTTTGGCCAAAGTGCAAGAGGAGCTTTTGGAATATATTAAGCTGTACATTCCAGAGCCAAGAACTTCTCTTTTGGCTGGAAACTCCGTCCACATGGATAAAGTTTTCATGATGAAGGAATTCCCTAAGGTCATCGATCACCTCCATTATCGGTTGGTGGACGTGTCTTCCATTATGGAAGTTGGCTTTCGTCATAACCCAGCACTCATGAGATGTTTCCCTAAGAAGAAGGGGTCACATACTGCCAAATCTGACATTTTGGAGAGTATTAACCAGTTAAAATGGTACCGTGACAACTACTTGAGAAGCGATATTCCTGAGGGCGTAAGCACTCCTCAAAGTGAGGAAAATCCAGCTAAGAGAACTAAATTGAATGACTCTGCTGACACTGCCGCTACTAAACCTGAGCCTACCAATATCGATTCTTGTGATAAAAGTGAAACTGACGTCCCAGAAACTGAACCTCTAGCACAGGAATCCAGCGAGTCTACTGAGAAAGTAGATCCCACTACTGGTCATCAGAAAGACTCTTCGGATCCAGAAAAAGAGACTACAAAATGATCAACGGTCTTTTGCTGATCGTGTCCGCTCCTTTATTCGCCTATTCGCTCCAATAATGTCTTCTTCTTAATCTAATCTTGTCGTTCATTACTATGTGCATAATATTACTCTCCAGGGTCAGATTCAACTAGCACTCGTTCATCTAGGAACTTGGAGATGGTCCTAACGATCAGATCTTCATTGACTGGCTTTTCGAGAACGTCATCAAATACCCCCAGGTCAACTGCCTCTTTGGCATAGCTTGTTAATGCAATGATTGGCGTCTGACTGTTAACACCACTTGTATACTTAATTAATTTCACCGCATCAACTGCGTCCACCTTACTGAGTTTAATGGCAGTAAAAATCAAGTCAAATTTCACCTTACTTGTAGCCCGTCTTGTTAGATCGTCACCATCTGCCACTGACAAAACAATACAGCCGCATTTTTCCAACATCTTGGACACAATGTGACGCACAACTGGAATTGGCTCACAATACAAAACATCGAATTCGACGTGGTTCTCCCCTTTATTTGAACTCGATGCTGATAGTGGCACAGAACCAGTACTCCCTGTACTTCCATATTGACGCGAACTCTCTCTCCTCTGTTTCACTCTCATAAGCGCAGACGAAGAATCTTCATTATCTGAACTGGACGGAGAATTTTCACTCAAGTTTCTTTGAAGGATTTGCTTGGAAAGCGAACGGGTTTTCTGCCGGGGAACTATGTCCGAAGAGTCCAAACTGCTGGTGCTACTCTTCTTCACTAATGCTGCCCGTTCTTTGCTAGGAGATGAATTAGCAATTGGCGAAACTGGCCGTTTAAAAGGACTTCCAGGGTTCACGACTGTAGATGATATAGACAGCCCTCTCGACTTTGGGAACCCTAATGGAGTACCTTCCGAGGATGAGGAAGATATGCTGCTCCGATGCTCCAAATGTTCCGATTTCAACCTGTTGATCACGTCCTTATTGGCCTTTTCAAGGAAGTTCAAGTTACGGAAATGGAACGACCCAAATTCACTAGGATCTGCCAACTTACTTCCTCTACGTTCTCTTCGACTTCCTATCATTGGCGAAGAAGGCACCGAGAGGTTGTTTAGAACGTTTGTACCACCACAATTTATAGCAGGAGATCCAAGCTCCCTTGCTGATTGTGGAGTCGCATCAACATCTTCCAAATCTTCCTGAGGGAATTGAGAAATATCGGCACCCCTAGAATCAAAATAATCTGTAGACTCAGGGTCGTCAACAATTGGAATGAAGGAGTCAGGGGTTTCCAGATACAACGTGTCCCAGTTGATCCCCTTGAAGTATGGATGTTGCTTGATTTCGTCAGCACCATTATAACCATATCTTTTTTCGACATCCATGGTTAAAAGTTTCTTTATTAGATCTTCAGCTTCCTCTGAACAATACTTCCGCATTTCACTCTTCTCTAATGGAGGCCAGTCGACTTCTCCCAGCAAAATATTCTTGAAAACATTTTCTGGTGTATCAGCATGGAAAGGAGGGTATCCAAATAAAAACTCAAACAAAATGCACCCAATTGACCACCAGTCCGAATACTCAGCCTGGGCTTCACCTCTTATAATCTCTGGTGCTAAGTAATCAGGAGTACCCACAAATCGCTTCAATTCAGATCCGTCATGCTCTGGATCAAATAAGGCAAAGGACTTGACAGGGGCGTCAGACGTTTGCAATGATGATTGATAGTCATCGTCAACAATTGCGAATGACGATTCAGAACTAGTTCTTTTCAAAAGAGGAGGGAGATTTGGGGACTCCGTACTACTACTTGTAGAATCTGATCTGGTGGATCCACCTTTTAATAATGAACCTGACCGTTTCTTTGATTGGATCAGTGATATGCTGTCATGTGTTGTTGGACCCGAATGAAGTTTAAGATGATCTGTTGTGGGAGATAATGAGAATGGAGTAACAGACAGAGTCCTTTTGTGATGCAATGGTAAAAGCTCTGGAGAGTCCATAAATGCCAATGGACTTTGTGCCACATTATTTTGTAAACTCTTTCTGAAAATTTCTATTGCTTGCTCAGATGAGCTACTTTTCCTATGTGGCATAGTTTGACGTCCGATGACACCCATCCTAGAAAGACCAAAATCAGTTAGCTTAAGATGCCCTGAGCTGTCAATTAAAAGGTTATCAGGTTTCAAGTCACGATGAATAATTCCCCGTTTATGCAAATCCTCGATTCCCACAATCACCTCAGCAATGTATCTTCTTGCCCATTTGTCTTCTAATGTTCCTAGCATCTTTAGAAGCGTGGAACAATCTCCGCCATTTAAATATTCCATCACTAAATAAAGGTAATCTTTGGTTTGAAATGTGTTGTAGAGTTGAACGACGTATGGAGAGTCGGACTGTCTCATCATCACTGCTCTTTCTGACCGGACATTCAACACTTGATTCTTAGCTATCATGTCCCTCTTTTTAAGACATTTGATTGCAACATAATCTCCAGTTAATCTTCGCTTAGCCAAGAAGACAGAACCAAACGCACCCTTACTGATTGCCTTGATAATCTCATAGTCCTTTGTTCCACCAGTAGTTGGCTTGGAAGTAGGTGTTTGGGAAACCAAAAGTGGAGATAATGGGGGACGAATATTAGATGTGAAAGAACTTCTTTGCGTCACAGCCGGCGAGGAAACCAGGAGGGAAGGACTACCGTTGATTTGAGGAGAAGGACCTGACAAATTTATCTGTGGCTGGTTTAGGAACATATTATTATTTTGTCTCTCTGGAACATTGGTAGTAACTGTTGTCAATGGCGATGCCAGGCGAGAAATGTCACCTTGAATGATCGATTGTTGCATGGTTGGAGATGGCTCGAGGCGTGTAGTAACGTTCTTCTGTAATGTCGAAAAGCTGGGTTTATCGACGTATGACACAGGTGACAAATGTTTCCGCGAGGACACTAAAGAAAGTGCAGCTGAATGTGTACCATCATAAAGTTTTCGTGAATCTTCCAAATCATTAAGCGACGCAAGCGCTTCCCTTCCTTTGCCGAATGAAGATGCAAGGGATAACGATGAGCTTGATCTTGAAACATTATCAAGCGGCTTTTCCTTTAACAAGTCTCGCGGAGTTATGGAACGGATTGACCTAGATTCTGATTCTTGAAAGTAAGAGTCACCCAATAATTTTGCTGACGGACTTTTCAATCGTGCCGGCTCAGGTGAATGCAATTGTTGTGCTTGGGCAGTTACAGGAGACATCAAAGGAGAGGCTGGTGCCTTTAACGAAGGTATTGTAGTGCCAAACTGGTCACTAGCTGGAGACATAAGAGAATCTGCCTGTAGACTTGACTTGAAGCTCGATTGCAGACTCCTGTGTTGTGGGTCCGAAGAACCTTCCTGTTCACGTGTTTTTTCTCTGATTTTGAAAACAGTCTCTTTGACGCACTCCAATACCAACTCATCAACTTCGTTTTTGATTTTGTCAGAGTACCTAATGATGGATATTAGTCTAATGAGTGTTTCTACCTTGTCCTTCACCAAATTTTGAGTATCGCTGACAATTGCAGATATGGCTGGGTCAGAAGATTCCAAAGCATTCCAATTCATCACAAACCCGATGGCCAGTTCTGTATTAGGTGAGAACATAAGTTCTCCTGATTCCTCCTGCCGTTCAGCAGGATTGATCAAAAGGGCCTCGTCGCAGTACTCAACGAGTTTCTGTAATATACCGAAGGGGAATTTCTTACTTGATTGAAAGGTAAGTTGGTGATTTGATTTTGTAATGCTGCCTCTAGGTGTAGAATCTGCTGTCATCAGAGGCAAAACAATTCCCTTGTAATCAGAAATAGTTGATAGTGACGAAGTAGAGGAAGTTACTGAGGCTGTAGGAGAGGACGGAGACGATGGAAAACCGCTCAGTGTTTCAAACTGCAGCTGCCATAAACTTTCAGAAATTCTTAAAATAAGTTCACGCTGATCGGCAATTAGATCATGACATAACTGCAAATCTTCTTCGACTTTGTTTTCTAAGAGACACAAGTCACTGTGTTTCTCAATAAACCATGCTGGAATATTTGTCTCACAAATTCGGCACAAAACGGTCTTTGGCTCTGGGACAGAACTCTCTTGAATAATACCAGATTCTTTCAAGTTAAGCAAGTATCCCTCGAAAATCTCTGAACCGAATCCTAAGAGGTCAGCCAATGCCGATGGAATGGAAAGTTCCAAGTCAATGCTAATAAAAGGACGGATTGTCCATATCGAATGGGTGGGCAATTTCGTTTTAGGATCATGAATTAAAATACCCTGTGCTTCTAATTCAATCACGTCACCGTTGTTGGAAACTTGGGACGATGTAGATGAGGAGTCATGAGATCCTCTTCCAGAAACCCGTTCTGTTGGATCTTTTAAATCTTCTTCATTCTGTGAAACAAGAACAGGTACAGCCTGCTGCAAAGTAGCAAATTTATCAAGATGCAGACTTTCATCTTTCAGGCGGTTCTCGCCCTTCAAATGCTTCTCATCCTTCAGTTTGTGCTCGTCCGGATACTTTGAACACAAGTCAGTTTGATTAAGCTTAATCCCGAGGTACAGAACCTCATCCGATGGCCGTAGATCCTGATATAATTGCAGAGATGTATCAAGACCCTTGTCAAGATAGATATCCAGTTGTTCAGACGAAAGTTGTACCGCGGCATCCCCAAAATAATCTGGTGAGTCTTTAATTATTATGGACTCAGTCTCCACAGGGTCAAACTCCTTATGTCTCACATCATTTGTTGCAGTTACAAACTTCACTTTGTAGGAAGCATCATCGTAGATCATATGCTCAATGGCGTCGCTAAACACCTTCAAGTCTGAGGGGTTACTACCAATCAAAATGTTAGATATAGGCTTGTTCAATATTTTCTTTACCGATGTCCCTACTAGAGACTCCCAGTTGCTGCTCATGTAGCGGATGTTCCCATCCAAGTCCAATTCCATCACTACGGTTGGATTGTCGGAAGAAGCCAAGCGCAAGTCCACTTGTTCCCGTACTAATGAGGTGACGAGTTGGTGAGCACTTTCATTGGACGCGGATTTGGAGACCTCAACCAGATTTAGTAACAGCTGAGGGCAAATCTCGTGAGATTGGCCTAAAGGTGACTGGTTTCGGAGAGGCGATTGGGGCCGTGGTACATTTGGATGCTGTGGGTCAGGCAGACTAGGCAGCAGAACTTTGCGAGGGGACACCGAGCGCTCCAACTTGCGATGATGAGTGGAGTCAGAAAACTCAGGCAGATGGAAAATCGGCATCTGTCGGTCCATGTTTTGGTAGGGCCTGCTAGAGGCCTGGAATTCTGAAGTGAATGAAGGTCACCGAACAACAAAAGGGGGGTTTACCTGGAGTAATTAGGCGGAGTGTAGATAAACCCGCGGGTTGATTCCTACGGTTTTAGAGCAGGCGCGGCACTCCGGGCGGGATGGAAGTACTGTTGAGGCAGCGACTGTAGACAAGCGGAATGGCTGGGTGACAACAGCCACGGCACATAATTCGTTGCCCGTGAATCCATCCTGTTGATTGTGTGATGCTGGTCCCATCCTGTGGTTTCTTCAGCTGGTATTCCTTTCTTTTTTTTTTTTTTCCTCATGGGCCCTTTTAATTGTGTATGTTTTCATCGTATAACTATCACGCAAGGTTGATGCGGGAAGATGCGGCTGGGCATATGTGCATTTTTAGGGCGAACCTGCGTGACAACAGAGTGGGGGTTTAGTATGTTGGCACCTCTACGTCTTCTCCAATGACGGGGAAGGTCATTCCAGTTGTCGATGATGCTTGTCGGATTTTCATACCCATCCAAGAATGCCTTTGAATTTTGCAATGTGGTATTACTTTTTTAGATTGAGGTATATTGAAGTGCGTGCGGTTTTAGTGTTGCTAAGCCATTGATGCATGGTGTGGATAAACACCATCGAATGCATTGCCATGGCGGTGTTATATACGAGTATTTAACGGTATTACTTAGGTGTATATTTGTGCCATCTAAGAGTATATTTGTGCCATCTAAGAGTATATTTGTATCATCTAAGAGTATATTTGAACCTTTAGGAGTACCATTTGAACCTTTAGGAGTATCATCTGAACCTTTGGAGTACCATTTGAACCATTTAGGAGTACCATTGTATCATCTAAAAGTACCATTTGTATCATCTAAAAGTACCATTTGTATCATCTAAGAGTACCATTTGTATCATTCATGTGTATCATTTACTTGTCATTCAAAGCGTCTGTCTGTATTATTGAAAAGTGGCATTTGCCTGTACCATTGAGCATCATCGACAGTAAAATTTCCTTACTATTCACTGAGACAATTGCAGTCAGAACCCCACAAGAGAGAATGGAAATATACCTGCCATGGACTGAACCTACTGCTTAATAACGTATCGACCAATCAATGCACCATTGGAGATCGCATTGATACCTACCACCCATCTACCAAAGCCTATTCTTTTTTTAATATTTAAACCGGCACTGCCATGACGTTTGTTGGAAACGCCACCATGCGAACCTCAAGAGTTCTCGTGTTGAAGAATTAAATTGTACCCCCGTAAAGCGCACACTAATGTTTTGTTTTTAGTAGGAGGAGTTGGATCCGCCCCACTGAGTCGTTCGTAAAGTCGTTAAAAGTTGGATTTTAATCGATGCTGGTGGAGTCACATTCAGTTGGTGTATTCAAACCCACTTGAACCTTCTCCATTTGTAAGAGAGTCCGCTAGTGATCTTCTCTTGATACTCTCTAATAGGTCACAGTTTTTCTTTTCATTCTTCTCCAAAATCAACCGCTTTAAACACTTGTTCTCCATTTCTAATGTCTTCAATTTCTTTTCAAGCGAGTTCAATTTCTCCTGTAACATCTTGGTCTGTTCTTCCATTTGCTGCTCCTTCAACTTCTTCTTAATTCTGAATCTCGCACTGGCGGCTGTGTTCCTTCTTCTCTTAATTTCATTCAATTCCATCTGCTTCAAAACACCAACATCAACGTCGGCTGGGCTTCCTTGCAAAGAAGATAATGAAGGCGAGTATGCCTTTGGCTCTCCTTCAAGCTTCACTTGGGTTGCCTTGGATTGCTGTTGTTGGCTTTTGTTGGGAGCAGCGAAATCATTAGAGAATACGTCCAAATCGAAGAAATCTGTTTGCGAGAACAAATCTAAATCGTTGCCGTTGATTGGCTCTTCAGGTGACACATTGGTTCCAAATTCGAGATTAAGATTTGACAAATAATCGGTGGGCTGGAAATTCATTGGAACTATCTGATTTTTTCGTTACTTGCCCATGGGGGAGACCTGACTTTCTGTTCTTTATAAAGGATCCCTAAAAAGGCGCGAAAATTTTGCTTTCCGGAGTCTGCAAACCCATATGTACAGGCAAACTATTAGTCAGCTCTGCATTCAGCCGGCCTCCCGAGGGGTCCTATGCTTGGTTTCTGGTTACCACACGCATTTTTTCATATCGATTACTCAAATAGGATTGTCTTTCCCGCTCCGGTGACACACATACATACACTAACCGCCCAATTCCGGCCCGCCTCAGGCATTCAAATTACATGCTCTCTCTTCTGTACTATATGCACCACTGTTAAACGCTATCCATTAACTATAGAACAATAGGTTTCCATAACTCGTTTCGCCATTCCAGCTGAGTGCATGATCCCTTTTTTTTTCCTTCTTTTTCATGCAATTACCATGCCACGTTATGTATAACGATTCATCTCTAAGTTGGAAAAATCACTTATTATTGTGTCGGGATTGCACACAGTCCTCTAAAGTTTTTTCTCTTTTTTTTTTTTTTTATTTTCTATTTTTTCTCTGAATTTCTAATCGAGAGCAAACGGCCCGCGTTTACTCATATGTACCCCCAAATAGCATTTCTTAAGGCCCTTAATGAGTGCGTCTCTTTAATGGTCTAAGGTCTCTACCAAAGACCTCAACATAAGGGATTCTCCATCAAAACTGCTGAATGAATCCTCTTCGGACATGGACGTATTTGTAGCGAATCTCCTAGGAACGCCTGTAGATTGACCTCCCCCAACATTTTGCGCCTGGTAAAAATTTTCCTTGCCAGAAGGGCCCTGCTTTTCGTCTGGAGAGGCAGCAGTTGAATCTGACAGAAGCAGGCTCGAATTCGGACCTTGCTGTGATGTTTTAGTACTGGATTGGTGGTCACCGCCACAACTCACGGCGCACATCCAAATCCTGGTCTTGTAGATTCGAAACAACTCACGCACCAAATCGCGGAAGTCAATACGCTTGTACGTGGAGTAGTAGAAGATGAGTTTGCGCCGGTCAAACTGATACTCCGCATCAACCAATTTCATTTGCATTAAATCAGCAGACGAGAGCGACAGGCCACTATTGCCTTCGCCCAACGCATTCGTAATGTTCGCAATCTTGGAAAGACACAAGCGACTCGCTTTCTCTTCGTCCTGTTTTTTGGCTATAATCTGGTAGATTTCCTTCGTCAGGGCCAACGCCAACACAGACTTAGGCATGTGAAGGGTAACTGGGGGACAATTGGAGTTGTGGTTGTTGTTGGCACTGTGCATTTGCTGGTGATAAAACTGTGTGACAGACAAATCGTCAACCAGATGCTCGTTAAGCGCAGCCTGCTGCTCAATGAATTCTAGTAGCTTCAAGAGACGAGCCTCTTCTATTGAAATGTCAAGCTGCACAACCATTCCCAAATCTTTACCACGGTCGGCTTCCACAATCACCAAATCGCCATTGTGGATTTGGTCTGGCATGGACTGCGGGATATGGAATACTTCTATGCGACCAGCCTTGAACGCAATTAGCACTAATCTTTGGTTCCGCACCGACGATTCCTGGGCAAAATTAGGAAGCCCTTGAGATTGTCTCATGGACTGTCTTTCTTCGGCAAAACGCTTGTGTAAATAGTCTGCGGTAAGTTTCACCCGCTCGTATGTGTCTGTACAAAAGTACTCGTAAACGGCCCTGTCTAAATGTGGATCCAGGGTTTTAGAGATGCCGTTGGGACTGATTTCTCGACCCTGTTTAGTGGGGCCTGTAGCATGTTGTAGTTTCTGGAAAAAGAAATTCGCTTCGCCTGTGGCTAATCTCCCATGTTCTTCAGAAACACCATGTGGTTCTTGTTCATTTAGAAATCTCTGACGTCCTTGACCGTTGTGGAGTCTCTGAGATATTTGGTCGTTAAAGCCTCTCTGGGATGCTTTATCGGTGATAGAGTTCGACTGTGCCTGTTCATTCATCACTCTGTATTCGGGCACGAGCTCCATATTTGCATACTCTGGTATATTTCTGAAGAACATACCGTGGGCTGACTCGCCATTCAAATGGCGCTGGCCAACCTCGCCCGCAGAATGGCGGCGGAATCCAGAATCCACCTCTGACCGGTTCGCACCGTCGAAAATAAAAGCACCGCCTATAGAGCTGGCCCTATCACGCCATGCCTGGCCCGGCTGTATGTGCAGAGGTGCGACCATCATATTGTGCAGCAAGTCACCCCTTCCAAATTGGTCTGCCGTCCATGGCTGGATATTTTCAGGCCACATTGACCTCTGCTCAATTGGCGAAGAAAAATGGGCTGGCACTGGGATATATGACAGGCCTGGTGCATTGGCATAAGATCGGCCTGGTGCAGGCGCGTAAGATTGCCCTGGCGCAGGCATGTACCCTTGCGAGGGTGCGGGCGGTACACGGGCATTTCCTAAGGTTGCCCTCGATTCCTCAGGGTGCAACATAGAAAAGTCAATGGAAATCCGACGGTCCGTGGCAGCTGGAGGTGGGGCCCAGATACTTGATTCAATTAGGGAGCTTCTTCTTGGACGGGAACTGTTGACGGTGTAATTTTCATAACTACCATGATTTCTGGGCAGGCCTCCCAAATCTGAGGGAGACAGGTCAAACATAGCAACAATGGGATTCAAAAATAATGATAAAAAAGAAAAATACAGAGGATTAAGATTTTTTTATATAGAGCTGCTGAACCTCCTAAACAAAAAAAATAAAATCTGGATAAAAAGAAAAACACCTCTTAGTGGCCTTATGTGGATTGTAAGGCGGACTGGTCTAGGGCGGCGGGTGCGCTTTGAAAAGTCAGCGAGCAAGCCTAATCACTGGGAGCAAATATAAAGTTGCTGTGTGTGACAAGGAACCAAAGCTCAACAGCAAATATATTTCAGTACTTTAGAATTGGATTATGCTGAAAAAAAAATCTATAGCCAACAAAAATATCAGGGATATAGGCATTTGCCTATCAGTGGGTATATATACATTTTTGAAGTGATGACCAGACCCTGGCAGACCTGTATGACCGGGTCAAGCTATGCGGTCCTGCAAGTATGGCAATCAGATGACTTGTGGGGCAAGGTTTTCGTGCCGGTCTAGGACATCCGCGACAAGAAGTGAATTACTCTTTTTGGCCGAAACAGAGCAAATATAGGAAGCGACAGTATTATTGCAAAACGAAAAACATACATATGTTCGCCAATAATCTGCGAGTCAGTTTTGACGTGGAAGACGTACATCTTGCCTGTGTGAGCCGTCTCTGTTGTTCCATGTAAGATGGCGCTCAGAAGCGAGGTGCATCTGGTTGTATGCAGTTCTGGGTTGATGCATCATCTAAACGTTTTATCTGGGGTAGCAATGCTAAACGGCCATGACTCTTGTGAGAAAGAGGGGTTGCAACCGGGTTTCTTAGTTGTAGTTTCTTTTTTGCAAAGCAATATTGAACAAGGCAGGACGTTACTGTAGTTAGAAGATACTCGCCAAGCGTGGAAAGTCGGGAAACTTCACTTCTCCATAAGCACCACATGCCATACGGGGAACCCTAATCGTCGGCAGAGTGGCTTATCCGACGCCCCCTGCTTTTAATGCGTTACCGCATCATATCTGGGTGGATTCCACATCCTCTACGAAGGCTCTCTTTTTAGAAATACATGTATATTCAACACAATACAGACACGCCAGAGCCAGCACGTGACTCGCCAGCCCCACCAAGTTCAAAAAGCCAAGCAAACTAAACTATACCGAGTGACGCCACCTTACATCAACGTTTATCGGTACCAAGTACAATATAAGAAAAGAAAAAAAGGCTGGGGCCGTTCGTGGCATTGTTTTTTTTAGTGTCATCATTAAGCTTATGGGCTTAATCAAATTCTCTCCGTATAAGAGTTGTCTCTACCCTTGCAGAACTGAAATCTCTCCCATCCACATCCACATCAACTAATAACCTCTTCTTTGTAGCATCTTACTTCAAAGCAAAACCTATTTAACCACATTAGACTATTGGTACTGTTGTTGGTTTGGCATATTACCATTTGGCATGTTTCCAAAAAACTGGTAAGGGTCATTGTACCCGCCAGCCTGCGGCATAGGTAATCCTCCCTGAGGATGGCCCTGGCCCTGGTATGGCATGCCATGAGGCATATGAGCTGGCGGTAATTGTTGCTGTTGGTGTGCGGCAGCTTGGTGCTGGTGCTGTGGAGGAACTTGTGGGTGAGGAACAACTTGAGGTTGTGGCTGCGCAGGACTTTGATCTGGAGAATCTTGTGAATTGCCATCGCTTTGATCTCCTTGGTCGTCTCCCAATCCTTCTTCTGGAGCATTCAAACAAGCTTGAATCAAGTTCTTTCCTTCTGATTTTGTTACAAGAGGTTGCAACTTTGGGGTAGTGAATGTATACACAAGCCCAGTCTCACTGACAACCAACAACAATACTTGGGTGCCAGTCAACACAGACAATTCGTAAGCTTTCTTCATAATTCCCGCTTTTCTTTTCGAAAACGTTATATGTCTTCTTGATTTATCTTGAATGAACTTAATCTCAATTTTTCTTCTTTCTCGTTGTTGTTTTCCCCCACTTGGTTCGTCCTCGTCGTCATCTTCACCGCCGACTCCACTGACTGACCCCCGGTTGAATTGGGTGTTTGGTGGGGCTCCAATGACCTCGTCGTTGTTTTCCAATTTGGCAGAGTCTGTCACCTCCGACATATCTAATTGTTAGTATTAATCTAATTGATGTTAACAAAGGAAAAGTCTGAGAGGAAAAAAAAAAAAAAAAAAACAATAGAGGAGGAAAAATACGCCGAACTGACGATGAAGATCGGTGGTGCCCATCACATCAAAAGTCTGTCCAAGCCATTCAAGGTTCGAATGCCAAGCCAGCTTCACCTTTTATTCTCAAGTAGCGACATCTCTCGCCTCATCAAAAATCATCCATAATAGGAAAGTTGGTGTGCCCAATTGGGTAACACTGTGGAAAAAACATGAGGGTGTTTTGTCACGGCAACTGGAAGTATTGGCAAAGTAAGCAAAGGCAGAGGGCACCAAACTCGTGTCTTAAAATAAGATTAAGTTTCCTTTTGTTTCAGTACTAATTGGGGCGATACGTACTTATGTCAATGTTTGTTTAGGTTTGGTACTCAAAATAACTGGGGGATTTGAGATTTTAACCCCTTTTGGTGGTTTGGGATGCGCACACCCTTCATGATGCAGATTACGCATTAACGTGCTGGGAAGTACTGCTCTCCTTGATTGCGGCAGAGTATACTTTTGTGTAAAACCAAAAAGCAACAAAAATACCACTATTAGACTGTCGAAGGAAGCTTTAATACTCTCATAATCATTACGATGTAATTGAGCACAAGTAAATGGCTGGACTGATTTTTAAGCCGCGCATTTGTAATCATTCTACGTAATTGCGCCCGTGCATCTCAATTAGGTATATTGATAACTTAAAGCATTTAATTCCAAATATTGAAAATCTTGACATTTTTTTTTTTTTCGAGATGCCGAGATAAATAAGTAACGTATCTTTACGCTTAACAGAGACTATGATATACCTGGATTGGCCTCGTTGACCACAGCGATACTACGTTGTCCATGGTGTTTCTTCCGAATTGAGTACATCTCGTGTAATTGTAAGCTCATCAATGTCATCCCAAAATGAAAACAAAAATTCTATATTTCGTTTGTATTTTCAGCCAACGTTGGTTTCTCTGGCGCTGCGTCTTGAGTGTCTGGGAATTTGGGTGTTTCGGTATGGTTCATTGTAGATGCAGGTACATCACCGTCCATATGATCATTCTCTTTCTTAACCTCTCCATCGTCTTCAGTTTTTTGAGGTGCTAATGTTTCTGTAGTTGGTTCCTCTTTTTCCTCCGTTCTTGGTGTACCTGGAGCAGGCGATGATGTCTTTTCTGGGGCCGGAGTTTCTTCTGGAGTTGGTACAACAAGATCCTCCAAAGACAAAGAACACGTCTCTAGTGGCACTTTCTCTAGTAACAGCTCTATGGCGCCTCGAACATTCCGGAAAGGAAAATTCTCTTTCGGTCTATGAAGCATCAATACCAATGTTCTGTAAAAGGCACTGCGAGTAAAAGCAACGATGGGTATTTCTTTACGGCCAATCATCTTCTCTAGCTCACGAAGACTGCTTAATACTTCGCTATCTTTGAACTCTCCCAGTAATAGTTGGGGTGATAATTGCTTGTGTAGCAGGGTAAGATATTTTTTGTAGTGCTTTAGCGTTTGAGAGAGCTCAGCAGCAGAAGGAAATTCCTCGATGAATTGATTTTGCTCCTTTTCATCTTCGAAAATGTAATCTCCAAGTTCACGGTTATAGTTGATTTCATCGAGTCCCCAATCTGAGTCATCCTCACTTTGTTCAGAGACAACTTCATCTTCTTCGTTCTCTTCCAGCTGGTCCAATGCATCTAAATCCCTTTCAAACTCTGCATAATCGGCAAAACCTGGATCTTCTTCAGTGCTTTTAACTTTCTTTGATGACGAAGACTTAGCTGAGGTCTTTGATTTGGTTTTGGATACGCTTGATTTGGTACCCTTTGACTTAGATGCGTTCTGTTTGGACGCCTTTTGTGCCGGCAATTTAATCTTGAGTTTCTTTTTTGGTGGGGTCTCTTCTTCCGAAGATTCCAAGTCATCTATAGTGTCGGGAACTTCCGGAGGTGGTCCCTGTGATCCCCAACGATTGAATTCGTCCATCGGAGGAGGATCTTTAGCTAACTTGTAGGCATCAACCAAAAGATCGTGCTTCTTGTTGTTAGCACGTTTATCTAAAAACGCCTGTATTTCTTCAGCCAGCAATGGTTTTAAATCACTTGACTTGATCCAAATATATGTGTCATCACTGAAGAATCGCACCGGTACCAGCATTACCGGCTTAGGTGACTTTTTCGTTTGTTTGACAGATTTGGGGCGTAAGGCCCGAATATTTTCGGGAAGAATATCGTACGCCAAAACCATAGCTGGCCATGCTCGGTATCCTTTCACTTTTGCGAGGACAATAGCTTCTGGTTGAAGACCTAGTTGATTCTGTAGGATCTCTGGATCATGTGAATACTCCACTTGTGTAGATTTGGCATCTCCTGCTTCGGTGCTTTCCCTTGTAGTTTCTGCACTTTCTGGTAATCGGTCACCATTTTCTAGGGAGAGCTCGGCGAAGGAATTGTCGTCTCCAAGTCGTGGAGTGGTTTGTTTATCAGTCTCAGTCATATAGTGCAAAAAGTTGTGTGAAGAGCGCTGTAGTTGTTGTTGCGCGTCAGCGCGAATTTATCTGATAAGGCGTAATGGACGTCCCTTTGAACCAAAGAACGTGCCGAGTATTCGGAGATCATGAGATTAATGTTGAACATGGTTAGTTAATTTGGCTGAATATGGTGGTCAATGGTTCTATTTCATAGCCCGTTTTTTATCGCATTGTTATCTTTTTTAACCATTTTGTTTTTCGCTAAATTAATCAATTCTAAATCTTCAGATATCAAGATAAAAAGAATTTCAAAAACGATTTGCCAATCATTATTGGTTATTCTTGACCTGTTCTTCTGGCTAGCTCTTGGTTGATACTTTTTTTATTGGCACGTATTCACCTTGGTTTTGTATTCCCGTATTTTGTCCCTCTATTCTCAACTGATCCCGTGAAAATCTGTATGTAAAAGTGATTGGTGTAAATATGTCAAGGATACTCCAAAAAAAAAAAAAAGTAACTGTTTCTGCCACACTATCACCACTCTACGACGGTTCATGGGATTTGCAGCCGGCAATGCGAAAGCTGTCTTCCGGCAAAAAATGAATCGTGTCTTGGGCGCATGCAAGCACACCTCCGTCCACCCAGCGCACCTCAGGCACTGGGCCGGCCGGCAAGTCCGCTCGTCGCACGCGCGAACAGGCGTGCCCATCAAGAAGCCAAACAGTGCCAGCGTCGCTGCCTACCGCGTACAGGAGACCAGCGTTTCTCTCGCTCACGTCGGCCGTCGCCCGGTACGAAAAACGGTCGAGGTGGCGTGAAAACCTCAACTCATCACCAGACTCTGGTACATAGCAAACAGTCCCAGACTCAAGGGTAGCAATCACATCATTGTCGCCACAGGGACTTAGAGACAAGATGGCGCTTATTGAATTATTTTCTGTATTAATTTTGCTGTCAGAAGTTTGGTTTGTGTCTGTGTCTTTCTCAATGGGCAATTCCCATCGATGGCCTTTGGCAGTGCGAAGGTCTACTACGTGTACACAGCCATCCGCTCCGCCTGCGAAAAGGGCGCCGGAACTGTGATGGAATGCAACAGCGTACAAATTGTCGCGCGCCGGAGAAACTGACATGGCAGGAGCCGTCAGCTGCCATCGCAAGTCGTGCAATTGAACACAGCAACCATCGCCCACTGATGCAACGAGGTGGGGCCCTACGTATGTACAGCTGCGCAACGTTTGGCTGGCAGAAAGAAGTCGCGTCCGCTTCTGAGCAGCAAGATCCCACGTGGCCACCGCCCGTGCGCTCGCCGCCACTGCGCTGGGACCCAACGTGTCGACCGCCACTACTGCCGCATGTGCTACCTTACCAAGCACATTCTGGTGTTCGATCAGCGTGCTTGAGATATGATAGAGGCTCAATGCCGATTGCGAGTCACCTGCAACAACAAAATGCTCCAGTACAGGTGCAAACGCTGTGATCATTATGAGGTGATCCTATTTCCCTACTCTCTTCTCGCCCACAAATCACAGTGCAACTACAGGTGGCGGAACGTGGGGCGTGTGCGCGCCAGGTTTCCTTCACCACTAGCCTCAATCTAGGGAATGGGCTAATAATCAGTTCCCAAAAAATAAGCATAATACCCAACTATGGCTATAGCAATGTTTGTCAAGGAAATGAGCTCTAGGCTGAACCTCGTAAACCTTAGCACCATTGCCTCTCTCAATAATACCACACTCTACATGTAGCTACACCTATGGCCACCTACACCTCTACACCCTATTAACCTACCACTTGGGTTGGAGTGTAAAGTTGGCTAAATCTTGCATACGTAGCTACCATTTCCTTCTTCAATAAATCTAAATTTTTCGGGGGAATTATCTTACATTTGCAGTCTCGTACACTCTTCCGAGAAATACCTCTTTCGGGTCTTTCCGCAGCTTCTGGAAATTCCGCTCCCTATGTGATGCGTACCATGGTATCCTGGTATACCTTAATCGGGAATGGCCTGGTTAATTTCGAGATTTCCTTGTGCCATGTCAAACTCAGGCCATTCACTCTTATCCCCGGACCTGCACAATGTCTCATTTCACCAAAACTTGTGCTTCACTGTACCACAGGTTTATGTGGGTCTCCATTGAATTTGTGGACGTTGAATTGTTATAAGGCGTACTTTCCTAATTGAGATAGACCACCAGGTTTTGTTCCGGCCGTTCCCACTCAGTTTCTCCATCAGTCGGCCATGTATGCTCCGAGAATTAGAAACCCCAAACCCCATGACAAAAGGGGGTTTCCATGCATGCATCTGCAACGCGCCTAAACGAGCACTAGAGGCCCAAGTGTCGGTTCCACCGAGTTAGCTCGTTTGAATAAGACAAGAGAAGCAAACGCACGTGTAAGTGTCTAGATATTCCCCTTTCGTATAATATTTACACATATTTTGCAAGAGCTCGTAGTTTTAGTGCCAAGCACTTGATATGCACCGAAATTGATATGCGCATTAGACGTGGGGAAAATTAAGGGAGGATTGAGTGAATCTCCTGACTAGCCCTGCGCAGAAAAATGATAGGGAACTCGCACTATCGGTCGGGCCTGCATTGCTGTAGGGGCGCCACGGAAGGAAATAAAACCTTGCCCGACTGCACCTCCCTCCACGGAAAAACCTTGTACTTCTTCTTCCTTTTCAGTTGGTTTTTATTCCTATAGCACCTTTACACTTCCAGTTCATTCGCTAACCTTTGAGACTTAGCTGTACCCTTTCTAATAGTCTTGCAATTGAACTGAACTCTCGCTGCCATGGGTGATTATTTGACTCCTGCAGAGATGCCTCTGCCAAAATTGAAGAGAACCAACACTGGCTTCACCCCTAACCAAATTGTTGCGTTTGATGCTCAGATTCCTGAGTCAGCCAAGGCGATTTGGACAAAGTACTCCAAATTGAACCGCATTGATGCCCCGCTCAAACATGAGCTCAACACTAAGCCTCAAATCCACAAGGACTCCTTTGAGGGCAAGTTTGTGGAGCATGTGGAGTTCACTTTGGCCAGAAACATGTACAATTGTGATAACTTAGCTGCTTACCAAGCGGCATCAGAATCTGTTCGTGACCTGCTTTTGATTGACTGGGCAAATACCCAACAAAAACAGACCGTCCACGACGGAAAGCGTGTCTACTACTTGTCCTTGGAGTTTTTGATGGGAAGAGCTATGGATAACGCGTTGATCAATTTGAAGTCCCGTGATGTTGTTTCTGACGCTTTACGTGACCTTGGTTTCAACTTAGAGGATGTTTTGGAACAAGAGTCTGACGCGGCCTTAGGTAATGGAGGTCTTGGTCGTTTGGCTGCCTGTTTTGTGGATTCCTTGTCGTCTAAGAATTACTCTGGATGGGGCTATGGTTTGAACTACCAGTATGGTATTTTCAAGCAACGTATCATTGATGGATACCAAGTTGAAACTCCTGATTACTGGCTCAAGTACTCTAACCCTTGGGAAATTGACCGTCACGAGATTCAAATCCCAGTTGATTTCTACGGCCTGGTTTCTGAGAGATTTAACGAGAAAACTGGCAAAGTTGAACACGCCTGGAGCGGCGGTGAGAGAGTTTTGGCTGTTGCTGTAGACTTCCCTATCCCTGGTTTCAACACCGCAAACACCAACAATTTGCGTTTGTGGAATGCTAAGCCAACCAATGAGTTTGATTTCAATAAGTTCAATGCTGGTGACTACGGTTCTTCTGTTGCTGCTCAACAACGTGCCGAATCCATTACCGCCGTGTTGTACCCAAATGACAACTTTTACAATGGTAAGGAATTGCGTTTGAAACAGCAATATTTCTGGGTTGCTGCTTCTTTGCACGACATTGTGCGTAGATTCAAGAAGAACGACAAGGACAACTGGTCCAAATTCCCGGATAAGGTTGCTATTCAGTTGAACGACACTCACCCAACTTTGGCAATTGTGGAATTGCAAAGAATTTTGGTAGACTTGGAGGGTTTGGATTGGGACCAAGCTTGGGATATTGTGACACGTACTTTTGCTTATACCAACCACACTGTCATGAGTGAAGCTTTAGAGAAATGGCCAGTTGACTTGTTCAGTAACTTGTTGCCTAGACACATGCAAATAATCTATGACATCAACTACTTCTTCTTGAAGAGAGTTGAACATTCCTTCCCTGGTGAACGTGATTTGTTAACTAGAGTTTCCATCATTGAGGAAGGAGAACCTAAATCGGTTAGAATGGCCTACCTTGCTATTGTTGGTTCACACCATGTCAATGGTGTTGCTGAGTTGCACTCTTTGTTGATTAAGACTACTATTTTCAAGGATTTTGTCAAGGTCTATGGGCCAGACAAGTTCACCAATGTTACCAACGGTATCACGCCAAGAAGATGGTTGAAACAGGCGAACCCAGAATTGGCTGCTTTGATTAGTGAGGCATTGAACGATCCTGACTATGAATACTTGACCAACTTGGGTAAGTTAAAGCAATTGGAACAATTTGTGGATGACGACACTTTCTTGAAGAAATGGGATTCTATCAAGTTCAACAACAAGAGAAAATTGGCCCAGTTAATCAAGGAAACCAGAGACATTGACGTTGATCCAACTGTTATGTTTGATGTTCAAGTCAAGAGAATCCATGAATACAAGAGACAACAGTTGAACATCTTTGCTGTGATTTATAGATACTTGCACATTAAGGAGTTGCGTGCACAAGGTGTCAGTATTGATGAGATCAAATTGAAACATTACATCTCAAAGGCCAGTATCTTTGGTGGTAAGGCTGCCCCAGGTTACTTCATGGCCAAAACTATCATTTATTTGATCAACATGGTCGCTGAAGTGGTTAACAATGACGATGATATTGGTAACTTGTTGAAGGTTGTTTTCATTCCAGATTACAATGTTTCTAAAGCTGAAATCATTTGTCCTGGCTCCGACTTGTCTAACCATATTTCTACAGCAGGAACAGAGGCATCTGGTACTTCCAATATGAAATTTGCCTTGAACGGTGGTCTCATTATTGGAACCGTTGATGGTGCCAATGTTGAGATTGCAAGAGAAATTGGAGAAGAAAACATCTTCCTCTTCGGTAACTTGGCGGAATCCGTGGAAGAGATCAGACACAAGCATCTCTTTGGATCAGTTACAGTGCCCGACAGATTGAACAAGGTGTTTAATGCTATTCAATCCGGTATGTTCGGTGACGCTGCTCAATACAAGCCTTTGATAGACAGCATCACCGCCCATGGTGACTACTACCTCGTCACTGATGACTTTGACATGTTCTTGGAGTGTCAAGACCACTTGGAAGATGTGTATGGTCACCACGGTGGAGACGTCGACGATCCAGACCACTTGCACAGGTGGGTCAAGAAGTCTGTCTTGTCTGTTGCCAACATGGGATTCTTCAGTTCTGACCGGTGTATTGATGAATACGCTGAGAATATCTGGAATGTGGAACCACTCAGCCAATAGATGGCTATAAATATTATGTTTCGTTTGTCTGTTTTATCTTTATTAGATCCAATTCAAGCATTTATTAAAGTGACCAGGTAGCAAGAATTACGGCTATCTTGACTCAGTAACTCTCTCTATAGATCTGTAGCCAGATCAATCGCGGAATTGAGACGGAATTTGTTGCACCAGCTGTTTTGGAGTGATTACATCTACCGATTTTGCAAGTTGTCTCCATCCAGAACAAAGCCATGCAAATTTACTGTATCGTTAAATAACAACCTTTCTTTTTATTTCTTTTTCTTCATATTTGCAGTATGGTACTGCTTATCCGGTCTCTGTAGGAACACCAGTATACATCCTGCATATTCCATAACGGAATAGTTACACACTTTTGCTCTCCTTCACTAATAACCCACTCATTCTAAAAGAGTAGCCCGAGCAAATTGGAAATACACTCGCGTGCCCTCCCCTGACAGAATGCTTGTCGGTTTTCTCTGGGTGGTTTTTTTTGCCCTTTCTCAGGTTCTGGGTAACCCTCTCAAGAGAGCCAAGTCGAGCCTTTTCTCCACCAGAGGAACAACGGCAAAGGACTATTTAGTGACTTCGTTACCTGGGCTCTCGAAGAATATCGCCGAGAATGATATGCCAGAAATGTATGCCGGCCAGTTGGAGCTTTATGCCGAGAATAATACCCACTATTTCTTTTGGAAGTTTGCTGACCCCAACAAACAACCAGAAACTGCCAACAGAACCATCTTCTGGCTCAACGGCGGGCCCGGATGTTCGTCTATGGATGGTGCACTCATGGAGGCTGGTCCCTTTAGAATCAATTCAGACCAAGAGGTTGTGTACAATTCCGGATCGTGGCACAAGAAAGGTGATATCATTTTTGTTGATCAACCTGCTGGAACGGGATTCAGCTATTCCAATGAGTATGACAGTGAGTTGGATCAGGTCTCTTGGCACTTTTTACGGTTTTTGGAAAAGTATTTTGAAGTTTTCCCTGAAGACGCTTCTAACGAAATCATCTTGGCTGGCGAGAGTTATGCTGGCCAATATATTCCATACATTGCAAACGGCATTTTGACTCACAATAAACAATTGGAGGATTCCGAAAGTCCCTACAATTTACGGGGTCTCATGATTGGAAATGGTTGGATATCCCCTAATGAACAGAGCTTGTCATATGTTCCTTATGCAGTTCAGGCAGGAATTATCTCCAACAACCATCCACATTGGAAATCTGTCTTAGATCAACATTTGAAATGTCAAGATATTGTTAGCCACTCGAAGGCAGACGATTCACTTAGCACCAGCAGAGTCGTTGAGAGTGAATGTGAGTCGGTTTTAACTACTATTTTGCGAGTTACTAGAGATAAATCCGCTGCCTCCAACGCACAGTGTGTCAACATGTACGACTACACACTTCGGGACTCGTATCCATCATGCGGAATGAGCTGGCCACCAGATTTGGAGAACGTGGTGCCATTCTTAGGCCAGGATCAAGTCAAAAATCAATTGAACCTCATCCAGGATAAGAAATGGTCTGAATGTGACCTGGGTGTGAGCTCTCACCTTCAGGGGATTCTGTCGAAGCCTGCCGTCCACTTATTTCCATCTCTTTTGGCTGAAGTGGAAATTATGATGTTCCACGGTAACAGAGATATTATCTGTAACTATATCGGAGCAGAGGATCTCATCAAGAACCTCAACTGGGGAGGCCAGAAGGGCTTCTCTGAAGATGTAGTGATGTACGATTGGATTCATGAAAATGCCCACTCAGGTTATGTGAAATCGGAACGGAATTTGACATTTGTCAATGTTTTCGATGCGTCGCACATGGTTCCATTCGACAAACCCGAAGTATCAAGGGCCCTTGTGGATATCCTTTACAAACGGTTCGATTTGACTGAGGGCAAAAAGTTGACCACACACGAGCTTGACGCTGAGAGTCCCCTGGCAGACGCTTCTGAAAACACACAAGCAGATGCTGCACAAGCAAGTGCACTGCTGCTGGCTCTGCCCAGTGTGGAATATTCATCCAAAACAGGAAGTTTTGTGCGGTTGATACAGTTGGCAGTAGTGGTTGTTCTCATCTGGGGTGTATGCGCCCTTTATTCCACATACAAATCCAAGCCATCGTCCATCATCAAGACAAAATCTTCAGGGCGCAAGAAAAATGTCCAATGGGCGGACCAAATACCTAAACAAGAAAATCTGGAGGGATTTTTCTCCCGGGCATTACATAAGATCTCAGGCACAGAAGAGCGCAATCCATATGCACCAGTGCCATTTGAGGACATTGAGTTGGGCACTGCTCCTCCCGACGACGAGTTTATTATCGCATCTGACGATGAGGAACAACCACAGACGCCGCCACCAAAATCCAGTTCAACTTAAATTGAGTATTTAGAGAAAGATGATTTTTTGAAGGAACTTCCGCGAAGAGCGTCCTAGCACTTGAAGTTACGTAAGACAATTTCCTTTTGTTTTTTTGTTTTTTTGTTCTATTTCTTCTTTCTTTTTAGAGCAATATGATCCAGTGAACCTGACTCAGACAAATCTTCTACAATTCTAATTCCCTCTGTGTTTTTTAAATATTGTCATGACTGCCCGTCTCTAATCGGTTCCGGCTCCTCCTACATCTTTGGCTGTGTCACGTGCGCGCGATTATATTGAAAAGTTTGTCATTACAAGGAATCTCACCCACCATCTCCAAATGTTCAAGCAGAGTGTCCGGACTCTCGCCACTAAGGAGCTATCCGTTGGAACTCCTCCAAGATACACGTTGGCATCAGTCAGAACATTCCCTTCTTTGGAACCCCATGCGTTTATTCCATATCCTACGAAATTCTTGGACCAGCCATTAAGAAGAGATTTCTTGTGGAGCGCAGTAGTTTACGAAGCAGACAAGGCCCGTGTTGGATCTGGTTATGTTCCAACAAAAGGAGACAAATGGTTTTCCAATAGAAAGTTACATCCGCAAAAGGGAAGTGGAAGAGCGAGAGTGGGTGATGCCAACTCTCCAATTAGAGATAACGGATTAAAGGCCCATGGTATCAAGGCACCACACGATTGGTCGACACGGTTACCTCTGAAGGTCTACAGCAGAGCATTCCAGACCGCGTTCAGCGATCAGTACAGAAACGGTAGACTCTTTGTTATCGGCGGACAAGCAGGTTCCTCATCCGAAACTACGGTGGCAGATTTCAAGTACGAGTACCCGGAGCAAATGGCCCAATTTGTGCAGAAACACCACTTGGAACACTTACATTTGTTATTCATCACCGACGGCCAAAGAAGTAACTTGTTGAGTGCGGCTGATGTTTTGGGCAAGAAGTGTGACGTGCTTGTCAAGGAGGCAGTGGAGGTGAGAGACTTGTTAAAGGCAAACAGAATTTTTATTGAGGAATCTGCCTTGAACTGGTTTGTTAGTAATTACGAGACCAATTAGGGGGTGTACATAGCATACAATTCATGAAAGTTGAACGAGGAGAAGTGGTGAAGAAATGGTGGGACGTAGATCGGAGTGTAGATCCAACGCAGGATGGCAGGATTAGTACCATGGCCGTCCGTGAAGTGCGACGGCAGTGTGACGGCAGTGCGACGGGCACGTATGACAGTATTAGGAAAGTGAAAATCTGCAAAACAAATGATTGTTTTCCATTCCTTCCTATCGTTGATTTACCTCTACAGTTATGATTCTAAGGAATGCCAATGTAGGGTGCCAATGTAGGGTGCCAATGTAGGGTGCCAGTGCTTACTGCATGTACTGAGACAGACACATCTAGGGCTCACGCCCTAACAATATAGCCTCACGTGCGAACAAGTTTAGCTATCCTGATGATGGGCCTGCACACAGCCCGGTTCCGCCAGGCCCAGCGCGGGTGAGAAAAAATTTCAGCCTTGAGCTCGAATTCCTTTTTGCTTTCTTACACCCACAATCAGACTATAGCCAAAATGTCCTTAGTTGTTCAAGAAGACGGTTCCTTCCAACACATTTTGCGGTATGTGCTTTCCCACTAAACGAACATGTTCTCCAGCTTCAATCATCCATTTCCAGACAACCTGAAGAAGATTTTCAGACGGTCGAAACAATATCCAAGTTTTCCATCCATTCCAAGCTGGCAGACCACACCAATATCCCATATGCAAGGTTACTAACAATTCTAGTTTGTTGAACACCAACATCGATGGTAGAATCAAGATCATGTACGCTTTGACCAAGATCAGAGGTGTCGGTAGAAGATACTCCAACTTGGTCTGCAAGAAGGCTGATGTTGACTTGAACAAGCGTGCCGGTGAATTGACCCAAGAAGAATTGGAGAGAGTTGTCACCATCATGCAAAACCCAACTCAATACAAGATCCCAGCCTGGTTCTTGAACAGACAAAAGGACCAAATCGACGGTAAGGACTACCACGTTTTGGCTAACAACTTGGAATCCAAGTTGAGAGATGACTTGGAGAGATTGAAGAAGATCAGATCTCACAGAGGTATCAGACACTTCTGGGGTTTGAAGGTCAGAGGTCAACACACCAAGACCACCTCCCGTGGTCGTTAAGCTACTTTTGTTCATGCTGCATGTTCATGAAAAAGTTGTCACCATATTAGTTCATGTAATTTAATTTACGTTTCTTAAAAATGGTTTGTAGGTTATTTGCTGAGGTACCTATTTGCTATGACGAAGAATAGTGTCAAACACCAGTACCTCTGGCATACTCATTTGGGTATCAACCTATAATTTGCAATGTATTCTTACCAGTTTAATCACATAGCTTGCAATAGTACTATGCGCTAACATCAAGGCCGTTGAAATGCTACATAGGTTGAGCACGTCGTATCAAGCAGTATACCCAAAGACATCTGGTTATGATAGACCCGTACATCCTGCGCCTATGTCAGTTGATAGAGCCATCTGCTAAGACTGTATGAACCCTCAATTTGCAATCTCTTAGATAAGATCCAAGTTTCTTTCGACAGGGGCTCCGAAAAATTCTGGGAAGTTCTTTAAAAAAATTTCTGTATAAGAGGGGTGACTCAAGCAGCATATTTGAACATTTTTATACATAGTTAAAATGCCAGAGTACCAGAGGGACGAAGACGCGCATAGCAATGGTGATGATTTCGGTGGCGGATTCATAGTGGATGACCCAGAACGCAAGAGGCGACCAAGGAAAGTTACAAAACGCACAAAGTCATACAAAGAGCCCTCAGAGAAAGAATTTGATGTTGATAACTCGCCGGATGAAAATGCTCCCTTAGCAGATGAGAGACGATCTGGAACTCGTAAGTCACGCGTCACCAAGAGGCGGAAGACTGCAACACCAAAGGCAGAAGACGAGGAATACGTATTGAAAGAAGACCACGACGTTGACGAAGATGACGCGTTAGCAGTTATTGGACTGTTTCAAAAAGAGTCAGGCAACTCAGTTGATAATGCCATCGAGTTGTCAGAGGATCTGGAAGTAGAGGAACCCAAGAAGAAACCTGCTAAAGCGAGGAAACCTAGAAAAAAGAAAGAGCCTAAAGTTAAAGTGCCTTATTTTACGCGTGTGACCAACAAGTTATACGAACAGCATCCTGAATTAAAGGATGTTTTCCCATACTTACAATCTGTGGAGAAAATCAAAGTAGAGCGGGCACCACAACCAGAAGGAATGAATATCCGACTACTCCCTTTCCAGCTTGAAGGTCTTAATTGGCTCTTGAAGCAGGAAGATGGAGAATTTGGTGGCGGTGTTCTCGCCGATGAGATGGGTATGGGTAAAACCATCCAAACAATAGCTTTGTTCATGCATGATCTAACAAAGCGACCAAATTTAGTTGTGGGCCCAACTGTTGCGTTAATGCAATGGAAGAATGAAATCGAAGCACATACACAGGAGGGTAAATTGAAAGTATATCTTTTCCATGGTGCTAATAGGGCAAGCGATGTTGCAGAATTGGAGAAATACGACGTCATTTTGACTTCTTACTCAGTTCTAGAAAGTTCTTTTCGGAAAGAAAGGTATGGATTCAAGAGGAAAGATGGTATTGTTAAACAAAAATCTGCTTTGCATGCAATTAAGTTCTATCGAGTGATTCTTGATGAGGCTCATAATATTAAGGATAGGACAAGCGGGACTGCAAAAGCTGCTAACGAGTTGAATTGTGAAAAACGTTGGTGCTTGACTGGTACACCACTTCAAAACAGAATCGGAGAGATGTATTCGTTGATTCGATTCTTAAAACTAGATCCTTTCTATAAGTACTTTTGTACTAAGTGTGAATGTTCTTCAACAGAGTGGCGGTTTTCGGATTGGAGACATTGTGACATCTGTACACATTCGCCTATGTTGCACACAAACTTCTTTAATCATTTTATGTTGAAAAATATCCAGAAATTTGGTATTTCTGGAGATGGACTTATCTCATTTCAGCATATTCGGCTTCTTCTCAATAATGTTATGCTTAGAAGAACCAAGCTAGAAAGAGCGGATGATTTGGGTTTACCTCCACGTATTGTGGAGATTCGGAAGGACAGATTCAATGCAGAGGAGAAGGACTTATACCAGTCGTTGTACAGTGACTCGAAGAGGAAGTTCAACGATTATGTCGCAGAGGGTGTTGTATTGAACAACTACGCTAATATCTTCACATTAATTACACGTATGCGGCAGTTGGCAGATCATCCAGACTTGGTGTTAAAGCGTGTGGGATCGAACGCAGTTTCTCTGGAAGTGGATGGTGTAATCATGTGCCAATTATGTGACGATGAATCTGAAGAACCTATTGAATCCAAGTGTCATCACCGGTTTTGCAGAATGTGTATCCTGGAATATTGTGAGAGCTTTAGTGGTGAAGAAAAAAATTTGGATTGTCCAGTATGCCATATCGGATTGTCTATTGATTTGCAACAACCTGCATTGGAGGTTGATGAAGAATTGTTTTCAAAGGCTTCCATTATCAACCGTATCAAGTTGGGTACACATGGAGGTGAATGGCGCTCATCAACCAAAATTGAGGCATTGGTTGAAGAACTTTACAAACTTAGGTCGGACCGCCATACAATTAAATCAATTGTGTTTTCACAATTTACATCCATGTTGGATTTGATCGAATGGCGTTTGAAGAGAGCAGGCTTCGAGACTGTCAAATTACAAGGATCCATGTCACCACAACAAAGAGATAAGACAATTAAGCATTTCATGGAGAATACTAGTGTTGAAATTTTCTTAGTGTCCTTAAAGGCAGGTGGTGTTGCTTTGAACCTTTGTGAAGCTTCACAGGTGTTTTTAATGGACCCATGGTGGAATCCCAGTGTGGAATGGCAGTCTATGGACAGAGTCCATAGAATTGGTCAAAAAAGACCTATCAGAATCACACGATTCTGTATTGAGGATAGTATTGAACTGAAGATTATTGAATTGCAAGAGAAAAAGGCAAACATGATCCATGCCACAATTAACCACGACGATGCTGCAGTTAATAAATTGACTCCTGACGATCTCCAGTTTTTGTTCATGAATTAATAGAAAATTCCCGCAGATATTTCTATGAGACTCTATTTTGAGTCTAAGATATTCTTCTATTTTTCACTGCACCATGCAAATAGAGAAATGTGAACCCAGATCAAATACAAGTCTATTGTAATCTTAGCCGAATCTATTTACTTCATCTGTCACTGTTATATCTTCATCATTACAAAATGAAATACGTTCTCTAGTTTTGTAACTCTTACTGTGATCCTTACTATGACTTTTCTGTGATTCTTCTGTGACTTGCCGTCTTATCTCCACGTGACCCAAAGTGAGTCATATGTGGTAAATGCCATCAGAGCGGGCCGGACCATATGCACTACTACTCCACAGAGTCATAAAAGCCAACAGGAGATTTTCGGCACACTTTCAGTTCGAATCTAAGTGAAAATTTTCCTCAACACAGTGTCATGGATTTCTGGATCAATTACCTTGACAATCCAACCTTGTCTGTGTTGCCACATGACTTTTTAAAGCCTGCCAACAATCGGTCAGTGGAGGCCACTAAGGTGGTTCGTATACCTCAGGCGACGGACTTCACCACCGGATTAGCGGTGCTTGCAGCATTGATTTTCCGTCTTACAGGAGATGAAGACGTCGTTATCGCAACCGATGCAGCCAGTAGTGGTGAACCTTTCATAGTACGTCTTGCTCTTGATGCAACGACGACATTTGCTCAACTTTTGGCAAAGGTCCAAGCTGAATACGAACACAACCAACACCAAGTGGAGTATCACAATTTGGACGATATTGCCAATGCTATACGCTTGGCCAAAAACCTAGATAGCCATCCTCCGTTGTTCAAGGTGCTGTACCAGCATGCACGTGAGTCCCAAAAGTTGGAAACGTCTGTTGAAGGGTCCGTTAGAGACATGGCGATTTTCGTTGCCCCAGATGGAGAATTGCACATTTTCTATAATGCATTACTCTACCGTCTGGAACGTATTGATTTTTTTGCCGAACAAGTACAACAGTTCTTTGCTTCAGTTACCACTAATCCAGAAATTGATATTGCTGCTATCAATTTGGTCACACCTAGCCAAACCAAGCATTTGCCTGACCCCACCACAGATTTGGACTGGAGTGGATACCGTGGTGCCATCCAAGATATCTTCATGGCCAACGCTGCTAAGTTCCCTGACCGTGAATGTGTGGTTGAGACAGGCTCTGGTATCACCTACAGTTACCGTGACATCAACCGGGCTTCTAACGTGGTGGGTAACTATTTGAAGGGCACAGGTATTCGTAAGGGTGATATTGTGATGATTTATGCATACCGTGGTGTTGACTTGATGGTGGCCGTGATGGGTGTCTTGAAGGCAGGTGCCACTTTCTCGGTGATCGACCCTGCATACCCACCAGCCCGTCAGAACATCTATCTCCTGGTGGCTAAGCCACAGGGATTGATTGGTTTGGAGAAGGCTGGTGTCTTGGACTCGCTTGTGAAGGAGTACATTAACTCGGAATTGAATGTTAAGAGCACCATTCCTCAATTGCGTATTCAGCCAGGTGGAACCATTGTGGGCGGAAAAATTGCTGGTGAATCTACAGACTGTTTGGCATCGTATGCTGATCTGGCTGACACGGCCCCAGGTGTAGTGGTTGGCCCAGACAGCAACCCTACTTTGTCTTTCACCTCGGGCTCAGAAGGTGTACCAAAGGGAGTTCTTGGACGCCATTACTCGCTTGCTTACTACTTCCCGTGGATGGCCAAGCGGTTTGGATTGTCCGAAAATGATCGTTTCACAATGTTGTCGGGTATTGCTCATGATCCGATCCAAAGAGACATGTTCACGCCATTATTCTTGGGTGCCCGGTTGTTGGTTCCAACCGAAGAAGACATTGGTACCCCAGGCCAATTAGCGGCTTGGATGGCAAAGCATGGAGCCACGGTGACGCATTTGACACCGGCCATGGGTCAATTGTTGAGTGCCCAAGCCACCACAGCGATTCCTCTGTTACACCACGCTTTCTTTGTAGGTGACATCTTGACTAAGCGTGACTGTCTCCGGTTGCAGACGTTGGCCGAAAACGTGTACATTGTCAATATGTACGGTACTACCGAGACTCAACGGGCAGTGTCGTACTTTGAGATTTCCTCACGTGCTAACGATGCCACCTACTTGAAGAACCAAAAGGATGTGATGCCAGCAGGCACAGGTATGCACAATGTGCAGTTGTTGGTGGTGAACAGACACCACCGCGAACAAACATGTGGTGTTGGTGAAATTGGTGAAATCTACGTCCGTGCAGCAGGATTAGCCGAGGGTTACCGCGGATTGCCTGACTTGACTCGTGAGAAGTTCGTCACTAACTGGTATGTTTCCCCAGAGAAATGGCAAGCTGCTGATGAAGAGCGTGCACGCCAAGCTCCTAACGAGGCCGAATGGCGCGCAGCTGGCTACCTTGGGCCGCGCGACCGGTTGTACCGTACTGGAGATTTGGGCCGGTACTTGCCAGATGGTAACGTAGAATGTTGCGGACGTGCTGACGACCAAGTCAAAATTCGTGGTTTCCGGATTGAGCTAGGTGAAATTGATACACACTTGTCTCAGCATCCTTTAGCCCGGGAAAATGTGACCTTAGTTCGTCGTGACAAGAACGAGGAGCCAACTTTGGTGTCGTACATTGTCGCCCGCGAATGCCCTGAATTGCGCGCCTTGACCGCGCCAGCGGAAGAGCATGACGACGCTATTGTGCATGGATTGGCAGCGTATGGCCCATTGATTAAGGACATCAAACGCTATCTTAAGACGAGATTAGCCAGCTATGCTATTCCTACTTTGATTGTGCCATTAGCGCGTATGCCACTTAACCCTAATGGTAAAGTGGATAAGCCAAAATTGCCATTCCCAGACACCGCCCAATTAGAAGCGGTTGCGCGTTTGACTGCTAACGCAAGCGGATCAGATTCCACTCACTCTGTGTTGTCTGCTACCGAAGAGTCAATGCGCGACTTGTGGTTGGACGTGTTGCCCGCCCGGCCAGCGTCCATCTCTCGCGAGGATTCTTTCTTCGACTTGGGTGGTCATTCTATTTTGGCCACGCGTATGATTTTTGAGTTGCGTCGTCGCTTGAACGTGGAAGTACCTCTTGGTGCAATTTTCAAGAGCCCTACACTCGCTGGATTTGCAGCTGAAGTTGAAGCATGCGTTCAAGGCGAGTCTGCCCAATTGGCTCCTTCGTCTCTCGAAACTGAACACCACCAAAGTGCTGTGGAGACTGTGGAGAAAACATACGCTGATGACGCAGATCATCTTGTAGAAACTGAATTGTTGTCTGAGTATCCATCTTTGGATTCTTTGGATTGGAACAAGCCTATTAATGTGTTTGTTACAGGTGTCACTGGGTTCCTTGGTGCATTTATTTTGCGGGACCTTTTCGTGTCACGCTCCAAATATCAGTTCAAGGTGTTCGCCCATGTTCGGGCTCGCGATGCTGACGCCGGCTTAGACCGTTTGCGTAAAGCAGGCAAGACGTTTGGCATTTGGGACGAAGCTTGGGTTCAACACATCGAGGTCGTTTTGGGTGATTTGTCTCAGCCTCAATTTGGTCTTGAATCAGCACGATGGAACCGTTTGGCTGAAACCGTGGACGTTATCATCCACAATGGTGCTTTGGTGCATTGGGTGTACCCATACCAGCAGTTGCGCGCAGCCAATGTGTTGGCCACGATAAATGTGATGAACTTGGCCGGCCAAGGCAAGCCAAAATACTTCTCGTTTGTCTCCTCCACATCCACGATGGACACGGATCACTACGTTAATGAGAGTGACGAGTTGACTTCACGTGGTTTGTCAGGCATTCCTGAAAGTGACCCATTGGACGGATCGCGCACAGGCTTAGGCACTGGCTACGGTCAATCTAAATGGGTTGCGGAATACATTATCCGCCGCGCCGGCGAGCGTGGATTACGCGGGTGCATCACTCGCCCTGGTTATGTGACCGGATTCTCGCGCACAGGAGCCTCCAACACTGATGACTTTTTGTTGCGGATGTTGAAGGGTTGTGCAGAGGTTGGTGCATACCCTGACATCACCAACAATGTGAATATGGTTCCAGTGGACCATGTCGCACGTGTTGTTGTTGCTTCAGCATTGCACCCACCAAAACCAGACTCCTTAGTGGTGGCACAAGTCACTGGTCATCCCCGTGTGCGTTTCAATGATTACTTAGGTGCATTGCGTCGCTACGGGTACCAGGTTGAATGTCTTGACTACCCAGTGTGGCGTTCTGCTTTGGAGAAATATGTTGTTGCTGGTGCCAACGAGTCGGCATTGTTCCCATTGTTGCATTTTGTTTTGGACAATTTGCCTCAAGACACCAAGGCACCTGAGTTGGACGATCAGAATGCCTCTACTGCTTTACGTCGCGATATCCCATTCTCAGGTAGCGACGTTTCTGCTGGTGCTGGCGTTCATCCAGAACAAGTTGGCATTTATATCAGCTACTTAGTGCGCATAGGCTTCTTGCCCGCTCCAACGGGTAAAGGCGAGCCATTGCCGGAGGTGGAGTTGTCCGAGGAGGCTTTGGCGCTCATCAACGCTGGTGCAGGTGGCCGTGGCTCTTCCAATTGACACCATTATTGTAGAATAGCATAGGAAGGTTCCAGATTTGGCGAATCATTTTTCTTTCTCCGCACCATACATTAAAAAAGATGAGAAACTTTAATACATTAATCAGGAAATGGTTGAAGCAATTCAATAAATAAAATTTTATTTTCAAATTAGTAATACATTATTCCGTGTTCATGGCTGTAATTTAAGCAGTAACTTTTCCCATTTAATTTTCACTGGGTCCTTGACTCTTCTGGCGTCGTATTAATGCTCGTCCTGTACTGCAGGGTCATACTGTACAGTCTCCAAAAGATCAATTTCGCTCTTCTTATTGATTGAAAGCATTCACATCGTTCTCATGAAATCTGTTAGCAGCCCACCCGGTCATCGCCCAACGATACCATCATCCCCTTCACAGGTGCCAGACTCACCTGTACTGGGATTGCAGCTAAAGAAACGTTTGGTGGAACAATTTTTCTCTCCCGATCTGGGGCCGTCGCGCGAACAGTCGCGGAGTGTCGATGATCTTCGCCCCAGCCTCCGGGACTTTCGCAGGGACACAGATGAGGATGTGACCAATTTGTCCAGTAATAGTTTTTTGCCTGTGCCATTGCTAACAATTGAAGCAGATGCCGAAAAGTTGGCGGCAGAAATGCTTAGTGCTGCTGAGCACGCGCCCGCGCCTGACCTGTGGGAACGCATGGACCAGGCGATTTCAGAAGGGGTGCGTGCGCTCCTGCTGCGGGGCAGTCCCGCTCTTCCGCCATCCAGTTCTGCCCAATTGGCGCCCTTACTTGCTCGGCTCGCCCAAATGCGATCTGAGGCGGAGCAGGTACGTGAACAACTAAACTCCACTGCGCTCGAGCTAAAACTGGAGTCTACCCGGCAGCTTCGGGCCAACGTAGACAAATTAGAAGATCTTGATGCCACGTTAAGAGCGTTAGATGTTCGGTACTCCGTGGCTCAGCGTTCTATGGTTGATGCCAAACGCCGCATGACGCAAGATGTGGAGTCTAAGATGGCCGTTCTTAATCTTGTTTCGGAACGTTTTGCCCAATACGACCAAGAGCGCCGTCGTGCTCATGTACGCCAGATTGTTACTGCCGTCGCTGTTTTCATTGCTCTTTTGTTCTTGTTTGTGGTGGCTCTGCGTTTCCGATAACCAGCGACAATCATAGTTCAATTGCATTCCTGCTAGCTTCCTAAGGTGGCGCTTTCATCACTCGTGCATGAAATTAGGTACTTGATTGAATAGACAATTGAAGGACCTTGCTTACTTTCAGGCTCGGCGACTTTCCTACATTTCGCCCTTGCAACTACAAACACGATGTTGCCATTCTCGTCAATTGACTGTATCCGAATAGTACATTCAATGAATATGTCCCCTCATGGAAGTGACGAGAAACGAATATCTGTTCTAGGCTTTTGTCCATAATGTTTTGGCGATGTGTGGTTCGGTGTCATTGAGATGTTGGCACCCCACTTGGATTCAGCACCGGACAAGTATAAGGTAATTTCGTACCTGGTCTCTACAATGTCGAAATTATGTGTCAACTACTTCGCTGGTCGAAGGGAGAGGCAGGCAGACTTCAGAAAATAACCAAAGACTTTTCCTCAAAGCAGATCTCGTTGACCAAACCGTTCCGGGAGATTTTTTTTTTTTTTTTCCTTTTCTGCTTCATTGCTCCGGCCATCCGTATTATTCACAGCGCATACATATTGGGTTGTATGAAATAAACCAAACAATAATGGGCTCATATGTAAGCGGCTATTTAGCATTTAGCATTTACCTTGCTCTGGTGTGCTACAGTGGGTAGTATTCGATCCCCAACGCTCGGAATGGCTATTCACAATCGGAACGGTTATCCTTCAAATTTTTTAGGGGTTATGGACCATGAGAAAGAAAACGTTTTACCTTTCAAATTGCACATGAAAGGCGTCAATCGAAGCGAATGCATATCTAGACGTCAAACTTTTTTTTGAAAATATGTGAAGTGAATTTACGTACAATATTTCAAGCATCGTCATCGTACGGCAAAAATGAAAAACGGCTTTCAATCCATATTGGGCGCGGGCTCGTTCTTTTCTCGACTACATTTCACTCTTTCGGAGGCATGTCTTCGATATGCCTCGCCGTAGTAGATATATAGTGCAATTGCACCCGCGCACTTCATGCAACGTGTTTGTAGGTTTCAACGTAGTCAGCTGATCACTGGGGATAACAATAGCGCGGTATTACATTAGCTAAGTTGCCCTTGGTCGTTTAAGAGGCCATTTAAAGTTTTTGGCCGCAGTAGACCTTGTATTCACAAACATCGGCCTACAAGTTTGATGTCCTTCCTGCGGGGTCGGTACACAATTCACGCAGGCACATTCGCGCTGCGCGCCACTAACGGTGGAACCTTAGTCTGACACCTATTTCGAGTAGTTTAAAGCAAGTACTTTTCTTCTTTTTTCGGGCAACTTATGACCCCACTACATCAAGTTACTCTTCGGATGAGAGCAACCACGCTTACCACTTATGTACCTACATCCATGTGCGGAAAGTTCCGCTTTCCGCACCAGCGCCCATGATTGCTTTTGCTGCCGATGTGCAGGCCTACCACCAACGGCCCATTTTCCTCGCACTTCGGTGATCCCAAACCACTCCTTCTTCCATAAAAAGCGCCCGTGCTACAGAAGGTCCAGCTGTCTGTTCCCACTACTTGTCCTCTCTGGTTCGAGTTCCACCTTTCCCGGCCGCTTTGTCTCCATTTCCACATAGCCTCCCATGGCCTCTGTCGCCCCTCCTCTGGCCTCTGTCATAGTGTTGGGCTTTGACCCTAAATCGTTACCTCCTGCTTTACATGCACTTTGCAATGAACCACAGCGATTGAACTCATTAAATCTGCTTGTTTGTGAGCTTTTCCGTCGTGGAAACTGCGAACAAGATCCTTCCGCTGCTACTGTGGTGGTATTAAACTCGACTTTCAGTCAAACTCAAGGGGACTCTGCTTTGGACACCTTGACCCCACAAGATGCTCAGATTTTACTTCGGTACTACTTCTCGCATTTAAATTTGGTGGTTGTGGATCGGGACGATCTTGTTCTGGATGAGAACACCGCGCAACTAGTCAAAATTGTGGCAGCTATTCATTCTCGTGTGCATCACCGCATAACCCGTGTGGCTACTTGGACGGGCACGGGGAGTGACAGCGTAGATGACGTACTTGGCCATACTGCGGAAGCTTTAACAGCTGCTGGGGCTGGTTCCATTCCAACCATGGCTTCTATGCTTAGCCACATCGGCACTATGGCGTCTGATACTGCGTCTCGTGTGAATAGTGTTTCACATTTGCTAGTGAACGAAATCAACTACCGTCTGTTATTATCGAATGTGGGGGAGGTACATTTGGCTCATTTGTGCCACTATGTGGGTCACTGGGCATTCCCTGCCCATGAGCTCTCAAATGATGATTTGGCATATTGTGTTTTCTTGATGCTCAAGTATGCACTGGACTACGTGGCGTCTAAGGATAGCACTGTGGTATTACCTTCTTCCAACGAGTGGCTTGCATTAGTATTCATGGTTCGTGATACATATAAGAGCGGAAACCCATTCCATAACTTCCGTCATGCAACCGACGTGTTACAGGCAAGTTTCCATTTCCTTATCCGCTTGAACTGTTTACCAGAATTTCTTCAATTTGAGCGTGACCCGCTTGCGGATGAATTGCGTTATCTCATGAATCGGGTACCTCCGCTCCCGCACACGCTGCTCATACCGTCGCTGGATGACAATTCTGGACCGACAAGTGCATCTATTTTGAATCCTGTTCAATGTTTGGCCCTTCTTATTGCTGCATTAGGTCATGATGTAGGCCATCCGGGAGTGACAAATGCATTCATGATCAAGAATAACTCACCAATATCTCAGGTATTCAGCGAACGGTCAGTGTTGGAACTGTACCACTCGGCGGTATTCATTAACAAAATTTTGTGCATCAACGCTCCAGGAATTTTGTCCATGCCTTCAGGGCCTCATAACAATGTCACACTAAAGTCTTTGATCATTAGCAGCATCCTCGCCACTGATATGGCGGAGCATTTCGAGTACATTCATAAGTTAAAGACGTTTGGGCTGTATTCATCCGAGGATGATAGGGCTAAGTTGATCTTGTCATTGCTCATCAAATGTGCAGATATTTCGAACGTTGTTCGTCCTATACGAGTGTCTGCACAATGGGCGCTGGTACTTTCACGCGAATTCACTGAGGTTGATATGTTGGACAGGTCACTAAATTCAAACGAGGACACAAATCTCACAGTTAACTATGAAAAGTTACCTGGCAGCTTAGACGCAGTTCTTGCCAGCAATCCTATGATTCACAAGGGCCAGATATTTTTTACAGAGACGTTCGCCGAAGGTTTGTTTAATAACATCGTGGAGGTTTTCCCGCAACTTCAATATACCAAGAAACTTATTGAGGATAACAAGGCATTCTGGCTAAAGAGGAACGAGCTCTCATGATATCACCGCGTACAGAACTCCCGTTTCACATAACCCCATCTGCATTTTTTAATTTGTTATTGAATGTTTTATTGTGCCGTAGAGTATACAGGCATGGCGTTTTTGCTTGCATTGACAGCGTTGAGATTTTGGTTAAGGTTTTTTTTTACAAGCTTGATTTGGATATGAGTATTTAGATAATGATTTCTTTTCATAGAGAGTGAGAATTGAGAATTGTAAGAATAAAGTAGGGCTTAATAACGCCAATCTGACAGCTATTGTTATTCAAGCCTAGTGTGAAAAAATAAATAATACATCACCTATCTTGCATTCACCAGACTAGCGTTTTAATCGAAGCTCTTTCATTATGAGACATGTCCTCTCTGCAAGCTCCATTCTATTTTTTATTGCCATACACACCACCAGAAAGCCATAGAAATATTATATACGCTGCGTCTTGGCTGTGGGTAGGCTGGTGCGGGATGAGGCCGCTAGCTGCTTCCGGACTGCTTGGCGGCAAGGTCGGACGCATTGATCGATCAGGCGCAGGCGCCTGCTTTCTCATTAGCGTGGGCCGCTCGATTTTCTCATCGAAATTTTCTTTTAATTTTTTCCTCTCATCACGAGACTTTTTGCACGTGCCACCTGTCCTCTCTTGTCCACTTCGTACGATGACTTGCGACTCGTTTTTTCCCACTTGCAAAGCGTGCTCCAAAACCCGTCCCCAAAAAAAAAGAGGCTGGTTCTCAGAGCATTGATTGTTCTATCATCTTTGAGTGATTCTAATTCACTTCCACTTCATTTATAATAGTCCGGGTTCATCCACAGAAAATGGAGTCCAACGCTCACTTCTTGTCGCCGAAGTTCAAGGACAGGCCAATAATCTTGTCACCTCCTCCGGTGGAACCGGTTTCAGCTGGTTTCCCTATGGGAGTCAATGACAACTACATTCCCCCTCAGTCTTACCAAAGAAATCAAAGTGTGGGATATAACTTGCAGCAAGAATTTGAAACTTTGAAGGCAGATTTGGATTTGGACTTGAGTAACTCCAATGTTGCCGAAGCTGGCAATCGTGATTCTGGTGCATCCACCAATAATGTTGGAGGGAATTCTTCTTCATCAAATAGGGTTCTTTCCGGTGGTCCCAGCTTGTTTTCAGCTGGATCTAGCCTGACTTACTTGGCTCCGTCGTTATCGGAGAACTTATTGCAGGAACCGACGTTGTCGTCCGGAAACGGCAACAACGACTTCCGTAACTTGTTGAACAACAAAAGTACTGGATTTTTACCTCAACTTAACTCAGTTCCAAACAGACCTCAATCCGTGAATGACTTTACCAATTTGTTACTGCGTCGCCAAACTCTGCAGTTTCTGCGCTTGCAAAATAACAACAATTTGTACCCAGAGATGGTGTCCTTCACCAACTGGATGGAGAACTTGAATTCTCAGGATATGGCTGTGTTGCTTGACTACTGGTGTACTCATCTTCCGTTTGACATTTTGCTCACTATGAAGTCGAAGTTGGAATCGCACTTGCATCAGGGATCGCAGGTGCAACCGGTCTTCAATAAGGTCGGAGCTTACTCTCAGTATCAGGGAGACTTTGTGTCCGATTTGGAGTCCATGTCATTAGATGAATCGTTGAGGCTGCCCGTGGGACAGAATGGTTTAGTTCAGCCAAAACCGAAGGCCAATGCGTTCAAGAGCCATTTATTCTCAGACTCAAAAGTTCAAAGACCAAAGCTGGCTGAGCCTTCCGTACACAACCGCTTCCAACAAACCCCTAGTCAGATTCTGGTGGACCGGGCCCGTTCTCCTGCTCTGCACTTGTATGAAAAGACAAACTTCTTACAATTGGCTGCAGCAAGCTCCAACTCACCAAACTTGTACACACAAAACCAGCATGCGGTAGGAAGCCCTGATGAAGCCTTAGATTTATCTGCTGCCCTGAAGTTGGGTGCTCTCACAACTATCAACTCTAGAGTCGCATTAGATTCTAGCCGCAAAAACTACCAAGGCTCTAACCACACTCGGAGTCACAATGTACTCTTGTACGAGGAGACCATCAACAGAACAGTCAACTCGTCCTCTGTTCCGGCGCCAACCCAAAAATACTCTTTGGCTGCCATGTCTGGAGGCCCATCTGCCTCGGGACTCAAAAACAAAAAAGAGGCCGAATCTCCTTTAAAGTTGAAGCCAACGACGTCCAACAGTAATTCCTCTACTGGCTCGTCGTCGATGCCTGCTGAGATTGCTAGTATGGAGTTATTGGAAAATATTCCAGCTTGGTTGAAGTTGCTTCGCTTGCACAAGTACACTGACTGTCTTAAAGAAATTCATTGGAGAGAATTGGTGGAGTTGAATGATCGACAGTTAGAAGACAAGGGTGTCAAAGCTTTGGGTGCTAGAAGAAAGTTGTTGAAGGCGTTCGACGTTGTTAAGCAAGTTAGAACGTAGACGTTCTTACTAACTTTTCGAAAAAAAATGAATCCTGCCTGAGTCCTTATGGGTATTTGATATATCTATAGAATGTATAAAGAAAAATCGATGTGACGCTTGTGTAATTATCAACATATTTGGCTCAGTTAACATTAGGAAAACATACGGCAGTCATATCGCTACAAGAGAATTTTCCAAAATCAGAATTATTACTACCTAATATGGTATCAAAGCACTGTAGTGTACAAAACACTCAAATAATTACACAACATGAATTGGTCTTCTTAGCTTGCTTGTAAAACATTCTTGATGAAGATGATAACGCCTCAGACTTATCAACCAATGAATCTAGCTTCTCTCCTCTTTGCAAAACGCTCTCAATAGTCTTGTGCAACACGATTTTGGTTTCGTCCAACTCCTGTTGAACCTTCATTATAGAATCCGCCTGGCTTGGATCCTGGTACTTCTTTAAGTAGGCTTCCAATTTGTCAAAGTTTAACGAAGCGTTGGTGGCGGTGACGTGTTGCCATTCGCTTGCTGGGTGTAATGACAAGTATTCTTCCAAAATCTTGTTGATCAAGGTGTATGCTGGTCTAACTGGGTATTCTTTGTCACTAATAATGACACACGACAACCCTTCGGACCTTGTATAAGTGTGGCCAATGTAGTTGCCTTCTTCGATACTTTGTCTTTGGCCAGCAGGGGTTCTCTGAGACACAGTTTCAGAGAAAAACGTCATGAATTGGGAGACAGAAGATCTTTCAAAGAAGGAAAACTGAGAGAGATCTCTTGCAGAGGATAACTCCACCACAGATTCACCCACTCTCAAAATGCCGATGTAGTAAATCTTCATTTTGATAGGAGAGTTAGAAGTTTTTTTATCTTTGTTTGCTCCGCGTATGCGTTCAATGTCAGAGCCGCACAGCTGTTATGGTCTGGTCACGTGCACGTCTAACCGAGTAAAACCCACTACCAAACTTGTTGGATAATTCTTTTGTGATTTTCTTTGACGAGGTTTTCTAGTTAGTCTCTTTCGTATATGTTCATGTTGTGTTAATCTAAGTGAAAATTTTAGTTCATTGTTTAGTTTTCCTACGTTAGGCCTCCTGTGAAAGATTGATATAAGTACGTCTCTTATCGCGGCTTCCTGTTCAGTCGCACCCGCAAAAATTAACCCGTATAGAAACATCTGGGTTCATCTTCGTTTCTTTCCCCCAGAAACCCATGGCAGAAACAGTTCCAGATATGGTTCTGGTACCTCCCTCTTTGAAGGTTGTTCTCTTGGGAGACCTGGGTGTGGGAAAAACTTGTCTACGGTCACAGTTTGTTCATCATATTTTCACAAATGCATATAAGGCCACTATTGGTGGTGACTACTTGACTTCCACAATTGTGGTAGATCCAACTAGCATAAAGATGGGGAATCTCCACCTAAGTGAGGAAGAAGCTTCTCCACCTAGCAAACCACAGAAAGTAAATTTACAAGTGTGGGATACCGCAGGACAAGAGAGGTTCAATCTGATATCACAAGCATTTTACCGAGGAGCCGACGTGGCAGTTTTTGTTTACGATATCACAAACTATGAATCAGTCCTCAGTATACGAAACTGGTTTGCTCGGTTTCTAGAGCACTGTCATGTTGATAGGCCAGGCATCATGATTGTGGGGAATAAGAGTGATAAGACCAGCGAGCGTTGCATTGATCGGGAAGAAATCCGCGACGTTCTATGTCGAAATAGTGACACTAAACTAGAAGATTATGTTGGGGATTGGGATTTAGATTTGATGGAAGTGACATGTAAACAACTTCCTTTAGTAGAGGCGGTTTTCAAGCGTGTGGCTGAAATCGGACTAGCTGTTGCTAGTGACCATACCGCAGATAAAAGAATAATGGGCTTTGATGGCATTGACTTGGTAGATACTACGACACCTCGCCAATCCAAGTGTGCCTGCTAAGAATGAATAATACGACAAAAATGGAATAAACAAAATATAATAAAATAAAATAGTGTTTAATTTTGGTCTATGTACAGATGCGTTTAACCTTATTTCTGTTTCAACAATGGTTCTAGTGTTTCTCGACTGGGTATTCAATGACCTCATCAACAACTTCTGGTGAAATCTCTTCGATGACAAAGATTTCATGCAAAGGCTCTTCCTCTTTTTGTGCTGCTTCGGAGGTCTCCTTCTTTTCTTGAGCGACGGGTTCAGCGACAACAGACTCTACAATAGTGTTTCCATTTGGAGTTGACTCAACCACGACTACCTCCTCGACTAAGGAAGAGTCACCTTCCAAAGCAGCAGTTTCTAAGGTAGAATTACTTCCATCTGCAGAAGGAACTGGCTCATCATCTTCATACAACTCCTCCTTGTAGTGTTCTGGGTGTTGCTTGAAACAAGTTCTCATGGCCTCAAACTTACCAATACAGTCAATACCCTTTGGTTCAGTTTCGGAATAGACAAAGCAAGAGAATGCAGCCTTAAACTCCTCACCACATGGACCGTGGGCCATGCCTCCCAAGCATGGGCAGTCCCAGTTAATCTCACCAGTCTCTGGGTTGAAAGCTGCACTTTGCTCTCCTTCTCCAGATGCTTCTTCAGTATCGTTTTGGTTTCCTTCTTGGGTAGAAGATTCCTTTGCTGTCTCTGATGCTTGCTTCTTTTCCTTTGCGATTTTTTTCTCATCAGCATCGTTGCTAATGGTGGCCAAAGGGAAGGCAAAAAGACCTGCCATGATCAAAGAGCCTCCCACAAGGTACTTTGGCGCTGCTAAGCGCAGGACAGGCTTAGAAGTAGAAAAACTTCTAGAGAGGTTGCCTTGACGCAAAACTGACTTAAATGCTGATCTAAACATAATGATACACTTGCTGTAAAAGAATGAGGAAGATGTATTTCTCAGCCATGGAAATTTCGGGTGTGCAGTATTAGCACGCTGACTAAGCCCGTACCCTCCACCAGGAAACTGGAAGGTCAATTTTCTTCTAGTATAGTCATTTTATAAGGGAATTTCAATATCAATCAGGCTTATATATCTGTTTGTCTGTATCAAGTAGAGTGTTTATAATTGTGAGCTGTTTATGCTTATCTATCTGTGCTTAACTATGAGATTAACTATGAGATTAACTATGAGATTAACTATGAGATTAACTATGAGGTTAGCATAGAGCATGAGCCCGAGTGCCTACTGAACGAGACACAAGTTATTTCACTTGGAAGTAGTTTCTTCTTCTTCCCCTATTGCAGGACTGTGTGAATTTGTCAACAATTTGTTGAGTTCGAAATATTAGCAGAACTAATATTTTTCTACAAGAACTAGTTTTGAAGAATACTCACAAAAGTATGCGACTTTTATAAAATCTCTGGCCAGTATACAAAATAGGTTTACGGATTAAAGTCGACAAAAATATAAAGATGGAATCCGACAAAGGATTTCCACTGGGGAGCTACTCTAGTATGTGTATTTCATCACTATAAGCACGTAAAAGTCGTTTACTTGTATTATATTTCGAAATATTCACAAGGTAGCTCAATTGACAATCCGAGGACCAAAAATTATTAGGAAATACCCAAATTTACGTGATAATTGAAAAATTCCAGCTTTTATTAATGATGGGAAGTGGAAATAATCCTTATAATATTATTATGTACAAGATACCGAAATTATGACAACTATCTTCTTCTCACATCTTGGGACAAATCCTGAACCTCTGGAAATGTCTCCTTCACTGGAGCAGACACGGAGCTGGCCCAAAGTAGAGAGCACATCACCACTATAATGGAGCCTGCTCCAAATATACGGACAGCTTTGATTGTCCATTGTGATTCTTTAGTTTTTTCGTCCCCAATTCTGTTGATGTAGGAGTTGACTTTCTTTGCTTGTTGCTTGATCGCATAGCCTCTTCTTGAACAAATGCCCATGGTTGCAGGCCTGAAAATACCTCTGGATAGCATTTTATGTGAAGTGGTTGGTGGGAAAATATGTGGTAACTATCAACTCAAGAAGTCTGCAAGAAGTTGACTATGCGATTTTCTTACGATGTGCTGCGACATAAATGGCCCCACATTGAAAATATACAAACCATCAAAACCATACACCAACTTCTATTAAATCAGTACCAGATTCCTGATAACCTTTAATTTTACTTTGAATCGTACTTTTACTGCTAATTTTTCTTTCTTCTTCTTCTACATCCTTCCTATATATGTAGGGAGATCATCTAATGCGATTGGTTCCGACCTACCATCTTGATGACAAATCCATAGCACGTCCTCATTTATGTAACACTTAATTTTGCCTTCTGATCCCTGTATTTCATAAAGCTTGTTCATAAAACTATCAGTCTGATTTGTAGCCAGGAACACAAGGTTATTCGAAAGACAATAGTTCTCTACCACATCTTTGAAAGTAGCCATAAGACTGCTTACGGGCAAAGCATCCACTGTGCTTTTTGCCCGTGAGCCTCCATCTTTTTTTGCTAGATCAACAACAGTACTAGTCGAAGGCAACGGGTCGTTTTCAACTGTAGGAAGTACTGCCAGATAGACATCTCCTCGTTTGACAAAACTCTCAATAGTATGTAATGCACAATTAGTATACCACACACAAACCAGCTCTAGGGCTGGATTGGCCGCAGTTATCATGCGAAATGCCTCTGCCATTGAGTAAAACGAACGTTTCGCAATATTAGGCTGAATGGGTAATTGTTGCTCCAATCTTTTGATCCAGCGATTGAAGACACAAAACTGTAGAATTATCTCAATTTGGTTGCTCAGAAGGAGGAAATCAATGGAAACCTTTATCATGACCTCTAACTTGGTCGTGTCCGTTTTATCAGGCCAAAAATCGCCAATACTCACTGGAACCTCAACCAACTCTGCAATTAGCTGTATTATAGTGTCTTTCAATTGTTCGTGGAATTGCTCCAAAATGCCATATGGTTCAAGTAGAGGAAACCACGATGATTTTAGTGCAGTAGCCACAGAAACACAACTGCTTTGATAAACATCCCATGGCAGGCTCGAAATAGATAATTTGTGGAAAGTGTCTCTCAAAAAAAGTAGGAACCTCTGATTATAACCACTCAAAACATCTTCGGCTAGATAATTGTCCCAGTGAAAAGCAGTCAAAGCTTCGATTATGTCGGTGTCTATAGAAGGAGGATTCCAGGGATGTTGCTCTAACTTCTTGACAAGAATAAGCTCGAGACACGCAGACTCGACCGCTTCTGTGTCAATAACGACAGGAGATTCCAACCAAAAAAGAAGGTTCAATTTTGCATCGTGGAGCAGCATCTTGTCATCGAGAAGGCTCTTTCTGAGATGAGAAACAATCAGTGAGTCCCACCCGTTGAGTTGAGGTGTCACACCAGAAGTCTGAAATTCTCGGAAAAGTATCGACCAGCGACTAAGAACTTCCATAGCATCTTCTGACATATCAGCACTCTCCAAAAGGTTAATTAAGTGTATGTTAGCAATGGATAGAAATGCGTCTACCAGCTGTGGATGGTGAAGCGTTGGTGGTTTAACCAATGTCTCAAGCACTTCAGTACAGATGGAGAGTGAAGGAGACGAGTTGACCTTTTCTAATTGAGTCGAGATATCAACGAGAATTTTGAGCTCTTCCTCCTCTTGCTGTAGTTGCTCTTGTGTGCTCCTCATGCCATATTCAAGACTTCGTTCTTGTTGCTTTATCTTTTGAAATCTCGAATTGATATCCGATAATTTGCTAGCAACTTGGAGAGATTTGTGCATATCCGACAAATGCCCATCAGAAAGCTCTTTATATTTGGTTGGAACATCTAGTCCCTGTTTTTCTAGACTTTCTATGAGTGAAAAAATGTTATAGCTTGGCTTTGAGAAAGCTATCTGAGCATGGGAAACTTTAAGATCAATTTCTTCATCACTGCTGACTTCCTTGTCAGTTTGCTTTTCTTGGATTCCTCCAACACCTAGACCCTGAGGCCGTAGTTTGGTCTCAATGGGATTGACAATACCTTCTTGAGTCTTTCCAAGGCCCTTACCTTGCTTATAACCCATCTTCATCAAAAGGGATGCTCCAATTCCGTATCTTTGCATATTTATATCATCACTGGCGTATGGGTTTGTTTCTTCATGCGTAGTGGTTTCTATAGCCGCATCACTGTGCTCCTCTTCCACATCGGAGTATTCGTTGCGTGCAGACATGCTCATCATAGACCCCAATCCTGAACCAGGATTAGGAGCGGAATTACTTCCAGATTTTGAAAATAAAAGGCCATTTGTAAATTTGGACATGTATGATCCACCATTAACCCAATGTATGTATAAATGCAACGCACTACTATATCACATCTCATCAAGGACAGTCACGTGCCGCACATAATACGGTATAGAAACAAGCATGTACAAATTACGTTCTATTAGTTAGGATGAGCGAAACGAGTCTATCAAGGAGATTAGTCTGCTCTCATCGTCAGTAGCAGTAGGAGATTGAATTTGATCCAAGCCTTCGCTGATGACCTGCACCACCGCCGGTTGGTTATTCTCTCCTGGTAGAACAAAATGCTTCGGAATAAAGTCGCCGTACTTGGTGAGCCAATTGCGCCGTCTTTCCTTCTCATGTTCCTGAAAAAGGAAAAGGTCTCCATGTAAGAAATCATTTAGAACCTTTAAATATTTGCGTGGATACACAAATTGTTCGTAGTGCAACTCTGCCAAATACTTGGTCCGATAGATAGAATGAAAGTTTGTATAATGAAATGTGAGCTGCCGAAGAATATCAGCATACGATTGAATAGCATTTGTATAAGAGTCAGAATGGCCATCAAGGGAAGTAGACCTGAGAGTGTCTTCACACATCAAAATGAGTAGCACAAACCGAACAAGTTCCGTTTCTTTGAACTGCTGAAATTTGGCGAGCAATGAGTCACATTGGTTAATGACTTTGCCAACGGGAACAATCCTGGTATCCAAAAGTTTGATTGCTCGTGACTCGTTATTGACGATAACATCGTATACCTCTTTAAATTCCCTTGCTACTGCTGGCAATTCTAGCGCATCATTCTGCAAGACATCATAATTCACTTCAGCAGCACCAACACCGTCAAACAATGAGTACGCAAGCTCGCATTGAGAATAATGACTGGTAAGCATTTCAAGAAGCCCAGCAAGCTGTTGCTCAAGAGAAACATTTTCTTTAAGGATGTCCCTAATGAGGTTGGACTGGTACTTCAGTGAAGTTGCCGCACCAAGGGAATTACGGACCATTACCTGCAATTCCACCACTTGAGAATCATAGAGCTTGATGATTTCATTGTAAGACGAGGAATTACGATGGAATTTCTGCAAGAGCAACTGCAACTGGTTTTGCAAATGCTGTAGCGCCTTATCACAATTTCCCTTATAAACTGCAATGTTTTGTTTAAGCATGTCAATCTCCTCCATAGCAAGAAAGTCTGCTAAACAATTGTATTCTCCCTTTTCATTACCTTCACTAACAATTAAATAAGTAGGAACCTCAGTTTTCTTGAGTATCTGTAACACCTGGTCAAGCTCAGCCAGAGCAGGCACAATCTCCTTTTCCATACACAATCTGAATCCCAGAACCATGTTCTCAACCACGTTAGTACGAAAATGTTTTACAATTTTAGAAATAGAAATGCTCTGCTCTTTTAATCGTTGCACTTTTGTCTCTGCCACGCGAAGCTGTTGTGGCAATTGATCGGTTAATATGTGTGACGCGGATTCTAGTTTCTTTTGAGCTAGAGATGAGAGCTCTTGAGCCCATCCCAAAGTTTCATGGGCATCATCTTTCCATATCTTAATTTCGGATTTGCTCAATCGCATTTCCTATATTTGTATACGGGCTTTTTGGAGGTGAAGGGTGCTAACTGAGTTGCATCTGAGACCCCACTCTGATAGCAGCTATGCGCGCCAACGCATCAGTACCTTTCAATGAAAATGCCCATATAGGCGTTTGAATACATAACGGACATTTTCTTTGACCAAAAGATAGAGGCAATCTCGATGGAGGCAATCCAAAAGTTACGTGAGGCGGTGATAGCAAAAAAACCGATCCAGCTTATTGTTGCTGGAGACTCTGAGCAAAACACAGACTCGATTAAAGATGCTACTCATGTAAAGTATGGTGAGGAATCAACTCTATACTGGCTTGACCAAGAAACAAATTTCAAAAACGAAGGCACCCGCCAACCTCTTCGGGCAGTAATTTTCTGTTGGATGCACGATAAGTCATCGATCGTTGACTACAAAAATGAGTGTTTAGAAAACGGTATTCCTGACTTCAAGTTTTTGGTCAAAGCTGAGTTGACAACATGGTTAAATGGAGCCTCCGAAACTTGCCAGTTCCTTGAAGACGAGGCAAAGGAATCTAAAGAAAATGGTACCTCTACATCTAAAGTTTCGGAAGCCGATTCAGAACAGGATAAAGAGTCGAATAAGAGAAAACTCGACGACCCAATGATGAATCGTATTTCTGAATTCGAAGTCGAGTCTATTGATCACAACGCAGCCTTGAGAGGAACAAAGAACATCATCCTCAAAAACCTTATATCAGATGCCAAGAGATTTAGCTCTCAGCTAAAGAGACTGAAGCCATCCAAAAGCTCACAAATCGCTGGCTCTACCAGCACCAAGAAACAGCCAATCATTATTGTGTCTCCGGCAACTACAGCTTTACTTTCGTTGAGTAATATTAAGGAGTTCTTGGAAGAAGGAAGGTTTGTGGAGCCTGCGATGAAAAGACCTGAAAATGGAGTGGTAATCGTCAACCATCCTTCAGAAAAGTTGATCTCATCGGCACAATCGATTATGGTGGTAGACAATGCAGATTTGTTTACTAAACCTGAGTATTGGGACAGGGTGGTTGCTATTTTCACTACAGGACAGGCGTGGCAATTTGCCAAGTACAAATACTCAAAGCCTGAAATCTTATTCCAGAAATATCCTGGTTTCTACATGGCTTACCAAGGAGACGTTGTTCCTAAACAAATATCCGATTGGAATGTTTCTGTGGTTAAGGTCGACCGTGGAGAAAAGAGATTCAGAGACAAGATGATCGTGAGAGACCTATGGCTACAATTGGAGAAGATTCTCATTGCTAAGGATTACGGGGTCCAATAAAAGTGTAAAATAATTTGTAATCTTCTATGTACAAAAATTTAAGAAACGGTGCAAATTCCATTTTTTGATGGATGTATTTTACTCAAAGGTATTCCTTCTCTAATTCAACAAACTTGTGGTAGATTTCTTGAACTGTCAAATTTTCAATCTTACGGCTGTCTCTAGTTCTGACGGCCACAGTTCCATTTTCGATATCTTTATCTCCAACCATAAGAATGTACGAGTACCCTTTCTGTACTGCGTCCTTTATTCTGTTTCCTACTGTTTCACTTCTCTGGTCCACATCCACAAAAAAGTTATAGCCAGTCATTGGAGCAACAGCGGACTCTCCATTCACAATATCACCCGTTAATTGTTTCTTGATGCCTTGTGCAAATTCATGATGTTTGTCTGAAACGGGGATAATGATTGCTTGTCTTGGATTGATCCAAAATGGCCACTTTCCTTGGTAGTGATCTAACAAAATGGCAAAGAATCTTTCCAATGAGCCAAAAACAGCTCTATGGATCATGATCGGCTGGTTGTCACGATCTCCATTCTGGGAAATGTACTTCAACTTGAACCGAGATGGAAGTTGGAAATCTAATTGAATGGTGCCAACTTGATGTTTCTTGTTATAGGCATCTGTCAATAAAATATCAATCTTTGGTCCATAAAATGCACCGTCACCTTCTCGGACGGCCCAGCCGCCTTCCCCAGCTGTTTTATTCAAAACTGATTCTAATTGAGCTTCAGCCTCGTTCCATGCGCTGATGTCACCTATGAACTTTTCTGGTCTAGTACTAAGGAAGAAGTCAACATCTGTCTTACTATTAATACCAAAGACTTGATAGGAGTCCTTAATGAGGTTGATTGTGTTTGTGATTTCTGAGTTTATCTGATGCATTTCACAGAAGATATGCCCATCATCCTGATGGAAACGGCGCACTCTAGTCAAGCCAGATAATGCACCAGAGGCTTCGTTCCGGTGAAGAGAAGAGAAATCAGAAAGACGGATAGGTAATTCGTTATACGACCTCTCAAACTTGGAGTAGATAATACAGTGACCAGGGCAGTTCATTGGCTTCAAACCGTACTCATGTTCACGAGCATGGTCCTCGTCATTCCCGTCGTTCTCTTCCTTAGACAAGTCATTTCCCACCACTTTAAACATGTCGTCCTTGTAGTTCTCCCAGTGGCCCGATGCTTCCCACAATTTTGTCTTATAGATGAGAGGCGTGATAACCTCCTGGAAACCATATTTGAGTTGTTGGTTCTTCATAAATTGTACAAGCTTGTTGAAAACTCTGGTGCCATGAGGCAAGAAGAATATCGAGCCTGGCGTCAATGGGTCAGTGACGTAAAGCTGCTGTTTGTTGGAAATAGCATGATTTGCCTGCGTGGAGGATTCTTTTGCCACTACGTTGGATAAAAACCGGGCACTATATCTCAAGTGGGATCGGAGCAAGCCCTTCATAGATAAAGATGTGGTTGAGGTGGTGGTGCGTATTATGAGATGTGCGCATACGGAAGCATGAACTATAGAGCACGCTTGAAGGAGATGTACAAAGCTACAATTTTTTTAAAATGCACCATTATGAGACATTTATGTTCTATTTAGCAACGTAAGTAACGAGGTTTTTGATATTTCGAATTTTTTTTTTCTGATGTATTTCGTGGATTGGGGAAGCAGCTTGAGTTCCGTATAATGTGACAAATTTCCATAATGACATGTGCGAAGCTTCTGGGATGGAGACAACCTTCTTGAATAACAAATGACGTGTGGAAGTTTTGTACCGAAAGTTTCTCCAAAATCGAAATCTATTTCTTTTGCCCCAGAACCATTAGAAGGCGGCTCCAATAGACAACTACATCAATTTGCGTCTAGCCTGTAGACACAACTTTATGCAGCCGCAACTGCCTCGGCAAGCGAAGGTTCTCCTATGTTCAGCTCGGTCAGCAGCTTGTCCGATTTCAATTCGATCTTCATTTCCTTCTTAGGCTCAGGCTTCAGCTTCCACGTTTTGATTTTTACCTTGAAGCCACTGAAAGTCTTAAATTGCCGCGTGGTTCTGACCCACTTACGACATGGTGTTCCTGAGCGATCTAGCGACTGGCTAATGCTATTGACCGTAAGACCCGCAGTGGACATTTCCTTAGGCCCCGAGTTGATTTTTACGCCGGGCGTTTCATCATTAGGCGTAGGCGAAGACATCTTGCTGCCGGTAGAAGAGTTGGAGCCCAGTGCCGCCTTCTTCTCATCCGTGGCGATTTTCTTAACTCGTTTTGGCTTAGGCACAGAGAATGCTGGAAGCGTCTTGAGGAACTCAGACAGAACCTTAAGTTTGACCAAGTGTTTCTTAGATGGAGCCATATCCGATAGCTAATAAACGCGAAGAATCAGTTCAATAAGAAAGGAAAATGCCAAACAAGGAAGATGTTTCCCTTAATGTATGAAGTCAGTGCGATAGAAACTGTGGATTCTTTGGCTGATGGTGAGTAGTGCGCATAGTGTGTATACGCATTAATTGCCTGTGCCAGTACTTAATTTCCCCAAGCTCTGCCCAATTATGTAAATTTAATAGTATTCTTCATCTAAATTTTTATTGGTGATTATTCCTCTTCGTTCGATATTAAGGACTAGACAACTTCTTGAAAAGGCTTACACAACATGGAACCAATATCCAGACGGCATTCTCTCAGGCTTGATGACCTAAGCAAAGATCTGAGACTTGATGTCAGAGCTCACCAGAGAACGTATGAAGGGGCATACACAAGAACGGCAGTATCGTGTCTTTCTTTCTCTATTGTCATTATCAAACTCTTTTCTCCGGAGTTTCTCCCCATTGGGATGGTTTACACTGCGTACGGGCTTTTCATTTATTTCCTAGGGGTGTTCAAGGCCGCGTCGGTGGACATATACTATAATGAGGAGAAAAACGAAGAGGAGTTCAAAACTGCGGGAGATTCTGTCGTCTTGCTCATAGGTATAAGTTTGGCCAGTTATTTAGCCCTTCTTGTGCTCGTATTAAGACTATAGAGCTTATGGTACTATATACATTATTATTTGTCATGTCGTTTTTATGTCGTTTTTGCCGTATCGTTTCATCATTAATTAGGATACCGTTGTTTGTCAAAAGATTATCTGGCCGTAAACCTAAGCGAATGCTCCAAGCCCAAACACTATAAGTTGTACCAACAACTGCATCGACCAAAAGGCGACTTTCCTCATACGAATAAGCCGAGCCTCGTCGTCTGCGACGTAGTTAACAAAGCTGTCATACACCTCCTCAGAGATATCATCCATCAACATCGAGTCGTAAATGGTCCATGACCCGCTGAAGTCATTTATGTTCTTCACAACACGACTTGTGATTTCGATGAAGGAATTGCGCAGGTTGATGTAGGCCACAATCGGTCTTATCAATGCATAATTGACATAGCTAAGCTCTGGCGCTTGGAACGGAACCAGAGCTCTTACGTTGTTCAACCGGATGGTCAAATCCAAAACAAAATATTTCCGAATGTCGCCCTCTTCTGATTGGTTGTCTCCAGTCAATCGCGTCATGTGGTCTTGTTTCTTAGATACGACTTCCGGGTTACGGTACCTGGTGGCTTCCTTTTGAATTGATTCTGCAAGAATTCCCACAAACTCAGACACATTGAGTTCTTTTGCATCTTCAGGAACCATAACGTCACCAATCATGTCAACTTTACCTGAGGTGATCCAACCAAAGGGACCCTCCAACCCACGATTCAAATGGTCAATATTGAGCGAGTCAACGCGTAATCTATTAACTCTCTTGTAGAGCTTTTTAGCAGTCGAATCCTCGGGTCTACCAGTGAATTCATCAAAGTCATTCAACCTCTGTCGCTTATGAATTGTGAATAATGAGTTATCATAAGAACCGCTCATATTGTTAGCATTCAAGAAGTCATAGAACAACCAATGCTTACGAAGTCTAGCAAGCTCACAGTTGTATATAGCCACATCAAATGGGCGGAATCCACCTGGTTGAAGAAGTGTAAAGAGGACATCTTCCATCTTAAACTCATTGAATTCAAAGTCTCCAAAATGGTACACATTTTTATAGTTTGTTGCATCATCATCCGGATCCCAGTGGACGTGTGTTCTGTCGACAACTCCACGAAGTCCCTTTATCTCCATTGTGTCAATAATGCCTGTTCCGTTCATCCATTTGCTGAATGAAAGCGATATGTTAACTTCTTCTATCGTAAGATCAAACTGTGTGTAATTACCATCATCAAGAGGCTCCTCAGCTGACGGTTCTGACGTTCCTTCAGATTCCATACTTTTAGCAAACGCTTCAGCCTGGGAGCCTTTGAGAAACTTGGTTGCTGATTTTGGCCTTCTACTGACAAAACATTTCTTGAACATGATTTTCCCATCAGACCAGCCCGGTACGATGGCATGTTCAAAAGTGACAGTTAACTTGGAGTTTTTCGTCATAAACTCTCCAACTTTCCGAGCAACGAACTCCTGAGCAAATACAGTATTTATAACAAAGATCACAAGCAGCACAAATGTGGTTGTTCCTAGAATCAACACTAGCACATTTCCCACCATAAGCCACGAAAAAAGCGCAGAATAATCATCAGTATTCAATGGTCGATTGGATTTCTTTAGAAGCCATTTGAACCGAATATTTAACCTTGACACGAAATTGGTAGCCTTGGAAAGAAGCTGCTCTTTTGTAATTGGTTTTCTTTCAACATGTGATTCCTCCGGTGTATGCTTCTCGTCCTCTGCTTTTTGTTTTTGCTGTTCTGGAGGCGTTGATTGCTGGTGATGGGGACCTTTCTCGGTCGTATAGGATAATACAGGGAAGCAGGAAAAGCGACGAGGTCGAAAGGGCTGGATTACTTTGAATGGCGATTGTTGCCGGAACAATTGAGCCGGTCTTGCTGCCAAAAACAGCTGCCTCAGTAGAAGGCGAACAAAGCTCATACGCTTGCAGTAGGAACGGGAAGGAAACAATTTTTTGTGGAGACCGGTTTGCACAGAGAGGATGAGGGATTGATGCGAGATGGGTAGAAATGCGCGAAAGACGGAGACGTTTGCGAATGGTGCCAGGTTATCAATCAATAGGAAAAGCGTAGGAAGGTAGTAGAAAAGACAAAGAGAAAAGAAAAGAAAAGAGAAAGAGATAGAGGAAGAGGAAGAGTAAGGACTATTAGGAAGGAAGGATCGCACAAGTCATTTTTGTGGATCAAGTTTCGTACCTCTGAAATAATGTCAATAGTGTTATCGGGTATCAATATACAGTCGTGAAGGGGAGATTAGATTCCCAAAGAAGTCAAGAAAAGTATCACGGAGACTTGGGTAGAAGCAGTAAGAGGTCTATGTGGTTGAAATCTGTTAAAAAAAATTAAAATCCTAACTCAATTGAAGAATCGGTTCCCTTCTCTCACAGAGCCGTGTGCGGAGAAGGCCCAATATGAAATTACTCCTTAACCAAAGAACGCTACGCATGTCTTTTTTTTTTTTTCTTCTTTTTTTTTTTTTCTGAACAATCTCGTCCTTAAGCTATACGCCGAGAGTTCTCGATTTGAAAGACTCTTCATTCTTGTGACTCATTTTGCATTGGCCTTAAGGCGACCTTATCTAGTTATCAGTTGACTCACCGCGACTATATAACGTCCACCGGAACCTCATTCTCTAAATCAATAAGATGCAATTCGGACATCAATTCAAGAAAAAGTACTTTCCGCTCAGCGACAACGAATTCGTGCCTGTCAACCACGGCTCATACGGATTGAGTCCCCAAATTGTTTTAGACAAATTCAAAGAAGCCAATGACGATGACTTTGCCACTCCGGATAAGTTTGTGCTTACAACTCAACCACAAGAGTACTTGAAAGGAATTAAGAGATTGGGCAAGTTTTTGAATTGCGACTACCGCCGTTTAGCCCTTGTTACTAATGCTACCACGGGTGTCAACACAATACTTCGGTCTCTTCCGTTCAAGAAGGGCGACAAGATTGCCGTACCTGTTACAACCTACGGAGCGTGCGCCAATACCGCCGTTTTTGTAGCCAAACAGTTAGAATTGGAAGTCGTTCCCATCGTGCTTAACTTGCCAATGCTGCCCGAAGAAATTGTGGCGAAGTTTCGCAATATCTTTGTCAACCACAAGATCAAGTTGGCCATGTTTGAAACGGTGATTTCCATGCCAGGAGCAAGGATGCCTTTCTTGGAGTTGACTAAATTATGCAAAGAATACGATGTTTTATCCTTGGTGGACGGTGCTCATGGTGCCGGATTGATCGAGTTGGATTTCGAACACTTTAAGCCAGACTTCTTCACTACTAACCTTCACAAATGGCTCTATGTCCCAAGACCATCGGCAGCTTTATATGTAGATCCTAAACATTTCAGAGAGATCCAAACCATGCCAGTGAGTCACAGTTATGTTGATCTGGAAGCCACTCTCACTCCCGAAGAAGAGGCCAATTTGCTTATCTCGAAATTTACGTACATTGGTTCTACCATTTCGTCCAGTCAATGTTGCATTGAGAAGGCTTTGGAATTCAGAGAGGAAGTTTGTAGAGGAGAGGATGCCATTCGGACCTACTGCTATGGTTTGGCTAAGAAGGTCGCACACCTTGCGCTCAAGGGATGGCCCGGTTCTACATTTATAGAAAACGAGGAAGGCTCGTTGTCTACGGCAATGGTCACCCTTTATTTCCCCATTGAAAAGTACTCGTCTGACTTTGATGCCACTGATGCCAAAGAGGTAGGAAATTTCATCTCGTTTATGCAGAAAGAACAAGTGACTAAGCACAAAACCTTTGTTCCATTTGCGTCTCATGCTGGCAAAATCATCGCTCGGTTTTCGTGTCAAGTGTACAATGAGCTTTCTGACTATGAATACGCCATTAAGGCTGTTGATGCCCTGGTTAAGGCATACTTTGAGAGCGGTAAAGACAATTGGCACTTGTAATTTGTTTACTAGATCTTTCAGTAAACACTAGATATTCCAAATTAGAGGATATTGGTGAACTGAGCCTGAAGAAGAGTATCCGACTGTCGCTAGGGAAGGATCCATCGAGACCCAGTTATGAACCACGACTATATACAGATTCAATCGCTTTGAACTAGATTGATAATGTACGTAGTGCATAGACTAAATCATGTAGACACGAAATTTGGTGCACGCTGATGCGACGAATAATGCTCCCTAGTCTAGATCGATGCCTTACAGGCAAAAATGGAAGCACATCCTACACAGAAGAATACGCCAACAGTCAAGAAAGCACCACGGCTAGCACTCCTCTTTTTTCCGTCTTTTATTTCGTCATTCTGCGCCAGTAAAAAACTAGCCAGCATTAGTAAACAACACGAAAAACAAACACAAACAATCCAGCATTTTGACACTTCAATGTGGTTGTGGGCCGCGTGCTCATGACCCCAAGCCGAGCTATGCTGCAGGTTAATAATTGAGGACGGGAGCCGAAACGCCGCCTCGAGACCGAAACGGGAGCGCAGGATTAAGTACGAGAAGGAGAATCGTGCACGGAACAAGCACCGAAACGGGAACGGAATCTGCTTAGAATAATAGCTATTATACGAAACCGACAGTAGGGTGGTGATTCTGGTTCAGTATTTTCCAAATCAAAGAATTTCCAAACCAAACGCGGGCACGTGACAAAATAAACCTCTGTAGCGAGAAGCAGACCACATAGGTAAGATGGTGACTTAATTTTCAAAGTTCCCAGGGTAAAACGAGATCCGATCGAGATTAGGAGCACGCTCATGACCCGAACCAATTTGGACAACTCCCACCTTATTTGCACGGTAACCTGCTTGTTCCTCCCTGTCTGTTTTGCCCGGCATACAATCTGTAGTGCGCCTAAAAAGGAGACAACAAGCAGGACAAAAAACCACCTGGCAAAAATAGAAAAACGCGCACAGCCTTTTTCCAGGGCCACTAATGAGTACAGCAAATGAGTACAGCAATGAGCACAGCAAATGAGCAGAGCAAGGACAGACAGCAACTCAGGCTGACAGGAATCCCCAAGAAAAGTACTTTCAACAGATGCGCTGATACAGTGCAAAAATCTACGTGCAATTGGTGCCAAAAAATGTAGATGTAAAGTATATCGAGAATAAAGAGGGGGCGAGAAGAAGAAAATAAACCGAAGTTAGTGCAAAATAAAAATTTAGAAACTTAGAACAGACATTGGCCTGGGTAGCTTCTGGAATTCAATGGTTGTGGGAAGACGCCCTCTTCAATCAACCGGCTCATGTCCCAGTCAATGGCGTCCTCACACTTCCAGTTCCAGAAAATCCATCCGCCTGTGTGTTCAAATGCATCGAGTTGTGCCTCCAAGTACTTACGCACATTCTTGCGGTGGTCGTCGCTCCACTTGTTTGGGTCAGTGTATTGATCGCACAGGCCGAACCATTGCGAGTTATCGTAGTCACCCAGCCAGCGGGCACCGCGGTTCACACCATTCAACCACACTGCACAGTCAGTAAGTGCCGCAGAGAACTCTCCACACACATTCCAGTGGCTCTCAGTGGCCGCGCTCTTACCCCATCCACATGCAACGGACACATGTTCATTAATGTCACGGGACAATTCGCCGGAGCTGAACACTTGGTAGTGGTGGTGGTCCACGACCACGTTCCAGTAGCCTTGGTCAACAGTCAACTTGTCATCCCAGTAGTTAGAAGGTTGGAATGCATCGTGAATGATCACGTTGTTGGTTGAAACGGAACGCATGTTTTTGTAGCCCCACTCGAAGAAATTCTGAAGTTGGTTCATGTCACTCAGGGGACCCAAAGGTTCATTCAAAAGCTCAATACCGGAGATCACATCCTTGTAGTTGTCTCCACCATACTTGTTAAAAATCACTTGCAATGCAGTCAAGGTGGCGGCAATGTTGCTGTCTGTTTGGTACTCAATTTGGTCACGTAACCCCGAGTTATCAAATCCATTTTGGGAGCCTGGCGCACCGTGCAAGTCCACCCACACCTTAAGGTTGTGCTTACGTGCCCATGTGATGGCCTTGTCCAAGTATGCCTGCTGGCCTTGCACGTAAGGGTCGCCTTGGATCTGAACAAAGGCCCAGTATCCAATTGGGATACGTACATGGTTAAGACCGGCCTTGGACATGGCAGCAAAGTCGTCCTCGGTGTACCAGGTCAGCCAATGTTGCTCCAACTTCTCGGAGGCGGCATCCTTACCCAATTGCTGGGTGAAATGATATTCATCCACAGGGATGTTGTTGGAGTCGAATTCTTTGAAAAGGGAAGGGGTAATGTAGGGCTCTAACACGAACCAACCACCCAAGTTGACACCGTATATTTTGTCATTTTGATAATCCCACAGGTTGCTTCTCTTTTCCAAGGGAACCAGGAGGGCTGCTGCGCTCGCAGCCATAGTAAGGAGAAGGCTAGCGAGTTTCATAATTCAGGAAAAGATTGTGATGAAGATTATCGTAGTTCTAAGAGATAATAATAACACAGACGCTCCACTTGGTTTCTTTTTTGTGGATGTGGTTTTGTGCGCAGATCCCAGTTTATAAATGAACCGGGCAACAACGATGGCTACCCAGCCAGTTTGACACAAACGCACTTGCAGTGGTTGCGTCTGCGACCAATATGCATATACAGGGTATTTTCATGTATACAATGAAGACTATGGCCGTGTTTTCGCGTTGGGCCCCGCCGCTGCAGGCACTGTCCTCAGCAGAAAATGCTGGCGTTTTGACGAGTTTCTCCGTGTTTGGTAATAACTTTCACGGCAATACTCAGCCACCGGCTGTCTTCTTACTGTGTCACGGAAGATTGCTAATTAAAACGTCACATAGTGCCCTCATACTGGCCCCTCCTATTGCTACTGGTGGTGGGGCTTGCCCCTGTAAGGAGGACGTACATGCTGCAGACGCAGGTATTGTGTAACTCTAGAAACACCGTGCGTCAATGTGATTTCTTTAATTCGTTTTTTTTTCTCAGTTTCTTAATTTTTCCTCGCATATCTTGCACCGTGGCCTGTCGATCCTACAAATAGACGCCAAGAGGGTGCCTACCAAAATCTTGTCTTGTTTTCCCCTAGTGTTGAGTTTGTATTAGCTATGTTACAGACGATTTTTTCTTGGGGCAACCACAGCGGTTTTTTCTTATATTTATAAATAGGTACCTCGGTTATAAACAATATCCGATGCGTTCCAGATGATATAATAATGAGAAAACAAATGCCAAAAAAAATAACAAGAATATTGCAGGCGGCTGATTATCCAAGTGCACTGTATGCCGGAATAAGTATGGATCAGGGTTTAACACCAGGCTGGTCGCTCCTACCTGACTGGAAGGTGCAGGACGATTCATTAGATATTACTAAATCAAGTGGGATCATGATCTCTACTAAAATTAGCAAAAAGCTTTATTTTCTCGTGGCAAAAAGAACCAGCACTTTGCGATGAAAACAAGCAGCAGATATCTAAGGTTTTTTTTGATACGGAGTGTGTATCGGGGATAACGGGACCGAAGGCCGAAACGTGTTTCGGTCAAGGTCTTCAGCGTTTCGATTGACACACGTGCAGATCGGTAGCAGACAGGATTCCAAGCAGACACCAACAAACACAAATAAAGATCACTACTATGCCGGACATGTCCTATCGTGTTGGCTCATACCCCCTTACTAAGAATAGTCTACAAAGATGAGGCACGTGACTCATACCAAACCTGAAATCCTCAAAAAGAACGTCGCTGGAGGCGACAAGGTTTAACCCAACGTTTATTCAAATTATCTCAGTTTTCCGAATCGAGTATAAACATACGAACGAAGAATGAACCCCTCATGCTGTATGCATGTATATTTGACAGATCTACGGAAGAGGTGCGGGTTTGCCGTTAGTGTCTTTGAATCCAAGACAATTGACCTGAGTTTTTCATTTTGACATCGGGATTTCTGGCGCTATACCTGTGGAAAATGTATGTTTTTTTGATGCTTATCTATAATGAGGAATTTGGGGCAGAGATTCTCGTTATCAGAAGCCGTGCAGGGCCTTATACACAGGGCTCAACCTCCATTGGGCAAGTCGTAACTTCACACCCGTTCGTTTTAACAAAATTCACCGTTATCAGATACGGGAGTGCAGAGAAGTCTGTCACGATAGAAACGAGATAGCGGGAATTGTGTCAAATGGGGTTATTAGAGGGGACGGGTCCATCTCGACGTCAAAATTCAAATACTACAGAGAAGCCATTTCTACGTCAAATCCATCAGCTCTTGTCGCGTGACATTCATGATAAAATGTCGGAGGAGATCTTTTCAATGAATACTCGGTCAAACCAAGAGTTTGTTCCGGGAACAGTGAACATCTATGCGGTGCATGGTAAACCCGAGCACTCCAACATCAAACTCACAGAGAAGAATGTCATTCTCATGCCCCAACCCACCGATTCAGTCAACGATCCGTTGAACTGGGGAAGAAATAAGAAACTTTGGAATTTCCTATTATTGGCGTTCATCACCGGATTCACTGCTGCCACTTCGAACGTTGCGGGGGCAACACAAGATTCGTTGAATGAGCTCTACGGCATCTCTTACGATGCCATGAATACGGGTGCAGGTGTTTTGTTCATCGCCATTGGTTGGGCCACATTTTTGTTCACTCCGCTTGCCAGTTTGTACGGCCGCAAAATCACCTACATCATCTGTATATTTGTGGGACTCGTGGGTGCCGTATGGTTCTCCCAATGCAGAACTACTTCCGACACTATTTGGTCACAGTTGTTTGTGGGAGCATCTGAACTGTGTGCCGAAGCTCATGTGCAACAGTCGCTTACGGACATGTACTTTCTGCACCAGCTAGGCTCGGTGTTGACTGTGTACATTTTGGCCACATCCGTGGGAACATACTTGGGTCCATTGATTGGTGGATTTATCGTGGAGTACTGTGGATTCCGATGGGTTGGATGGATCGGGGTCTTTATTTCCGCTGGCTTGTTGGTCTTTATTGTCTTTGGAATGCACGAGACTTATTTCGATCGGAGTCCTTATCCTAACGTTCTTGCTGGCGAAGATCCACACAATGTGCCAGTCCCAGATGTGCCGAAACTCAACACATCTGAAAAAAAGTTCAGCAATGACAGCACAAACGAACTGATCACATCCCAGTTATCTGAACATGACCACAACTTGACGTTGGCTCGTACTGCCAACAACGGTGCCTACGATCCTAAGATAAGCTACTGGAAATCTATCGCTATCATCACCCCTGCAGCCAATTTGATAGGCACAGGATTCATGCAATACCTCAGAAGACTTAAATTGTTGTTCCGTGTATTTCTCTTCCCGCCTTTGATTTACTCGGGACTCGTGTGGGGTGTCCAAGATGCTTTATTGACATTTTACTTAACAGTGGAAGATGATCAGTACTATGATCCACCTTACAACTACGGTAATACCGGTGTCGCATTAATGAATGTACCGTGCTTAATTGGAGCCTGCATTGGTTGTTTCTACGCTGGTGTGGTTTCGGATTGGTTCACCATCTGGTTGGCTAAACGTAACAATGGAATCCAAGAAGCCGAATTCCGTCTCTACTTTCTTCTTGTTCCTGCTGTGTTGTGTCCTGTGGGTTTAATTCTTTTCGCTGTGGGCACAGACCAGCACTGGCCGTGGTTCCCAACATATTTTGGATTGGCATTGATTGGCTTGGGATTCGGTGCATCCGGTGACGTTTCCATGTCTTATTTGATGGACGCTTATCCAGATATGGTCATCGAGATGATGGCTGGTGTTTCCGTGATCAACAACATGATTGGTTGCATTTTCACTTTCGCTTGTTCACCTTGGCTTGATGCCATGGGAAATACCAATACATTTATCATCTTGGCCGTTATCACATTTATCGTGATGGCAGGATCCATTCCATTTATTTATTATGGTAAGGCAATTAGGGTATGGACTAAACCTTGGTACATTGACTTTTGCCGTATCCGTGATGGATTAAAATGATGCTACATACACTTACTTCACCAATGGGTGCAAATAATCTAATGTTTACGTAATCAGATCTCGCCTGTAGAAAGGACATCGAAGGGACACAGCAAAAAAGACCATGACTCTCCAATTCTGATATCAGAATGTCACCGACTCTTGCAACAGATGAAAGAGACATAGGTCTAAATTACCACGACACCTGCTTTTGATAACTCATTCAATCATCGTTATTGTGCATCCTTCAATACCGCACGTGACCCTCAAATAGTGCCCGGCAGCCCTAGATACGTGCACGTGCCACAGCCCTTTTGCACACAGACGGCACGCTCTGCACACGCACCACAAATTTTTCTTCCGCGAACAAACTCAAACCTTTCTCTTCTATATACTTATCAAAACTAAGAAATAGTCTGCCTATTGCTTAAATTGATTACTTCTAGTTCAATATGTCCACTGAATCTGCTTTGTCTTACGCTGCCTTGATCTTGGCTGACGCTGAAATTGAAATCTCCTCCGACAACTTGCTCAAGTTGGTCCAAAAGGCCAACGTTGAGGTTGAAGGTATCTGGGCTGACATTTTCGCCAAGGCCTTGGAAGGTAAGGACTTGAAGGAGTTCTTCTTCAACTTCTCTTCTGCTCCAGCTGCTGCTGTTGCTTCTACTGGTGCTGCTGCTTCTGGTTCCGAGGAGGCTGCTGCTGAAGAAAAGGAAGAGGAGGCCAAGGAAGAATCTGACGATGACATGGGTTTCGGTTTGTTCGACTAAGCGTCCAGCAATCCTGTCATTTTTAGTCTCCTGTAATATATTAATATTTTATATACGTATAATCTATTAACCTTTTCCACATGCATGTAGCTAAGATTTGTAAGAGGGTATTGATATTGGTTTTCTTGTCACCTACCCATCTCTTGAAAAAAAAAAAATTAACCGGTTCTACAACAATACTACTGTTGTTGAGGCTACTGTTCTGCTACAATTCTATTCTATTTTGTTCGTCAATGCAGTATATTGCTACACACTTTACCTTATTCAGTATTATTAACCAAAGTATGAAAATATACAAGAATGTAATAGAAACTCAGAACCTGGCGAGTCCGCTCAGATCATTTATTTCTTCTTCTTGTCAGCCTCGGCTTCAGCCTTCTCTCTGGATCTCTTGTCTCTGATACCCTTGTACTTCTTTTGGTTTCTGGCAGCTCTCAAGGTAGCGAAAGCAGTTTGCTCTGGAACCTCAACGGCTCTTGGGGCGGATTCTGGAGTAGGTTGAACAACTGGGAAAGCAGCAGCAACAGAAACTTGCTCAGCAGAAGCCTTGGTCTTAGCGTCCAAGACAACCAACTTAGATTGGTACTCCTTCAATCTAGCGACGTTAGCGTCGAAGGTCTCTTGGGACTTGTTTTGTCTTCTGTGGTCAACAGCGATACCAACAGATCTGGCGTACTTGGCAGAGATACCAACAGCCTTGATCTCAGCCAAGGTGAAACCTCTACCAGCTCTGACTTTTCTGTTGTACTTGATGGTTGGGCATCTGACAATTGGTCTCAAAGCATCCACTGGTCTTGGGGCAACCTTAGCAGCCTTTTGCAATCTAGCTTGTCTTCTAGAGTACTTCTTACCGGCTTGGTCGAAGTGAACCTTGACACGCTCTTGCCAGTGCTTTCTGAAGTGGTTCTTCAACAATGGTAAGTTCTTGGAGATAGCCATTTTGGGTGGTTTAGGATGAAGAAAGAAGTACCAGAATTTGTGGGAGGTGAAGAATTTTTTCGCACTGGGGCGACGGCATGCGAGGGTTTGGGTGAAGGAAAATGTCGCTTCCGTTGGCGTACACTGCATACAAGGGCATGGCCTAAAATCGCGAACTTAGCAGTCACATCCCACATGTGATTTCACGCGCGAGATCCGGTACGCTCAGCGTAAATTGCATCATGTCTCACCAATTGTCCTGCCTCCACTCACTTTGTTCATCCTACATAACCTTTTCCAGCCAAATGTACCGCGTACATCTAATCAATTTGAACTGCACATAATCCAAATACCACTTTGTAGACCGGACTCCCTCTCTATACACCTAGACACCATAGTGTTTTATATGCACACTACACCCTCAGTACCGGCGAGGCAAAAAAACTTTTCGCTCAGCACTGCGTTTTTTCACCTTTAGAAAATTCTTTTCCACATACCTATTTCTTTCTCCAATCAAGATGTCCACTCCATCTGTCCAAGTATGTTTACTTCCAACACAACACACCCACACTACGGTTATCCTGATAATATTTGCACACGAATATCCTTAACGAGCTAAGGATTTTCTCCGATGCTGTTGGCCTAAAAGCCAGTCTCAACACGAGGATTTTTTTTTCTCAGTCGTTGGTTTTCATCCCCATTTGCAGCTTGCAGTATATCCGATAACCATTATGACGCTCTGAATACTAACCCGCTTTAGACTTTTGGTAAGAAGAAGACCGCTACTGCCGTTGCCCACGTTAAGGCCGGTAAGGGTTTGATCAAGATCAACGGATCCCCAATCACCTTGGTTCAACCAGAAATCTTGAGATTCAAGGTCTACGAGCCATTGACCTTGGCTGGTTTGGACAAGTTCCAAAACATTGACATCAGAGTCAAGGTCACCGGTGGTGGTCACGTTTCTCAAGTCTACGCTATCAGACAAGCTATTGCTAAGGGTTTGGTTGCTTACCACCAAAAGTACGTCGACGAGGCTTCCAAGAACGAGATCAAGAAGATCTTTGCTTCTTACGACAAGACCTTGTTGGTTGCTGACTCCAGAAGAATGGAACCAAAGAAGTTCGGTGGTCGTGGTGCCAGAGCCAGATTCCAAAAGTCTTACCGTTAAGAGTGGTGGTTGTTTTTATGTGGAAGACATAATTTCTTTTATCTCGTCATTACACCTCCTCTTTTATCTAATGTATAAATAAAAGCACGTTCCATGGTGGTTGAATATCTGCAGTAGTTGTAGTATTGTATGTAGGACTGACTGGTCCGTGGTGAGTGGTGTACGAATGCGTCACATGAAATAGCCGTATTTCAAGAAGAAAGAGAATAAAAACAAAAACCAGGGAACAGGATACTTACAGATAGTCCTGTAGTCACCGAATACTTCTTGTCTTTTATATACCTATAAAGGAAATAGGCAGAGGTGAATATATTGGTTCATAGCCGGAAAAGAAGATGATTTGATTTCAAAGGACTCCTGGCTTAACACTCAATAGTGGCTTATATTTATTACATCATCACATGTGTGAAGCCTCTGTGCTAATTAAAATTAGAGCGCGGTGCATACATGTCTGTAGATGTTAATAACTGCAGGTTCATTTTGTAATTAAATGAAAGCACTCCTACTTCCTTTTGAGACTTCTCTTACATATAACTCCCTCTTTTTCGTTTTCTTCTTGTTTCGGATTGTTCTACTATTCAATTAAGGTGCACCTTTGACCTGACTCAGTTTGTATCTTTGTACTATCTAAGGAGCTTCCCCGACTTCTGTATTATTTTCTCGCTATCATTTATCGGTCGCGTTTTGGATTAACAGAAACGTGCTCATTATTAATTTTGTCAAAAATCCTAGTTTATATAACAAGCATTACCTTTGAAGACTAACTGAGTTGCCACTCTCTTCCCCTTCATCTTGATCATCAACCGACCGCCACAAATGGCTCTCGTGGCAACTTCCTCATGGATCGCAGGGTTTACATACATAGTGGATGACATATTGTGTTGGCGAATATGGAACCCGCCGCTAATATGTATGATGATTCTTACGGGTGCAATTGTGTTACACGCTCAGCTGCTTTGTACCCTCCTTATTGGGTATCAGTTGGATGCTTCTTCTTACGTTTTGGATCTTTTTCAGAATATTGTCAATCTACTGTTTGTCCTCAGGTTCTCACATTATCCAAGCAAGCCTTTGAAAAATGACCACAACATATTAAAAGAAACTATTCTTTGTGTGTGCCAGAACGTCGCGGTTATTGTACTAGTGTTAAAGTATACCTTTTGGGAAAAATCATGGAGTTTCTTGCAGATTGTGATGCTATGGCACATCGTTTCTCCATTTGTGATTCTTGTCCTCTCAGTGGCAGAAAGCTTATTTGCTGGAAACGTCAGCGGCGAGGAGAAGAGTCCCAGTTCCTCTCCACAGAAAACAAAAGAATGGAAATCTGTGCTCGTGGAATTGAACAATAACTTACTACCAATAATGATGACACAATCCTTTTCAATGATCAACTCCTCGTTCGGTATGACTGACAACCACTGGCTTTCACGTGCCTTCACAATTGCGAGCGTGTGTTTGAAATTGCTTTTGATCAGTCGTTACATTTTGTACACTGTGATCGTCCATGTTCATGAAATACCCATATCAAGCTACAAAGAGATATATCTGTCAGTGAATCTTGATGAGAATTCCTTCTCCTGGACCACATTTTGTCGTCGACATGAACCTTTCTTTTTGATTGCATGCACCGGTTTTTTGATCGGCGGAGACATAACTATTTTGTTACTTCACGCACTTCAACATTGAATCCAATGGTGTTTCCATATACAATGGTATTGAAAAGGACTATCCGGCCTTGGTGAAGGAGCTTCAAATATATAGAATATGAGTGTGCTAGAGAATATGAGTGTGTTAGAGAATATGGGTACGTTGTGGTGTCTGTCATTTTTTCGAGCCTTTCCATCCTAGGCCCAGTGCCTCTCAATGCGGAGCTTTTCTCTGACGCTCAAATGCCCGCTCTCAAGGACCAATGCCATTCCATGTTTTATTGATTTTACCATGTAAATCGTACATGTGCCACATTCACATTCTCAGTCTCTTCTTACTCTTTTCTCATCCACTTATTTTTTTTTTTTTTTTGTGTTTCGATTCCGAGTTAGTTCTCTCTTGTGTATGGGACTTCCCGTGCGACTCTCACTTAGTGCGCGCCAGCATAAGATTCACGGCGTTATCTTTCCATATCGATTAATATAATGGCATGGGTAAAGTCGTACCCCGAACTCTCAATTCCTTTGGCTCTTGAACAGAAAGTGATTGATTTTGGTGTGATTCCACAAACTCCCCTTTTGGCTGTTCTAACTCCGAGCACCTTGGTATTGTACCATTCCGCCAGTTTGATTCCACTCACCCTTCATAAACGGAATGACGAATGTCTAGAAACTCATGGAAAGTCATCCAGACTTCTATTGCGTCACATTGCCGTGGATACCTCCATTCTCGAGCAGATTCGCTCTACAGATCTTTTTGTTCAGTCAGAAGCAAATTATGTCTTAGTGTATCGCGTCTTCATCAATTACAGCAAGTCTTTGTATCAGATCTGTGATTCAAGTGATACTAGCAAAGTCATACAAAATGCATTGCCACTTTCTCAGACCAATTCCCTGTTTTCCTTCACAAATTTACTCAAATCGGCAACCCGAAATATCGTCCAGGGCGGTGAAGCCATCACCAATTTGGAAAACGTGTCCCATTTCAATAACTGCCAAAATGACGATGAAAATAGAAACGAAGAGATTCCTCAAGTAAAATTGTCCTTGACAAGGATCATCAAAATGAATGCAGGCATTCGTGGACTTTGGTGTAAACTGAACTCTCATAATTTGATCTTCAGTAATGACTCTGATGAGATCCAGCTACTTAATATGAGTACGTTCAAGAGTGAAACCATATCATTAAACGATTACGACTGGTTCAAGAATACTGTGCTCATCGAGTATAACTTGAAGTACAACTATTTTATGCACATGAACAAAGAGAAAGAATTCTCCATAATAACTTTCCAAGAAAATGTTGAAAAGACTCCACTCAAGTTCCACCATTGGCCATTAATGACAGTAGATCATGAAGTCAACAGAATCTCCTTTAATCCTCAATTTGAGTTGTTTTGTCTAGAAGCATCTTCAAGTTTGGAGATATATTCAATCAGTTCCTCTCCGATATGTTTTATAGCAAAACATACAAAAACTGTGATTGAACTTGATCTGGATGAAGGAGGAATTGACTGGCAATGGTCACCTTGTGGATTTTTTCTCGTTATTGTCGAGAAAGTGTCTGGAGTATGGAACCTCGTTTCCAGATTTGGTGATGTGTTATTTAGCTCACGGTCTGTTTTGAATAACTTGAAAGCTTCCAGTTTGGCCGAGGTGCTGTCCTCCAAGATGGCGAGCTTTTGTGCTGCATCTCAAATATGCGTTGCCTCAAATGCTTATCGGTTATATATTATTGATGCATACACCAATCGTTTGCACCTTCTACGGTTATTTCGTCCGCTACAAATTGAAAGAGGGATTAGTATATTCAATGACGAACAATTCATTGAAGTATCTCGACCGCAGAACGGTAATTCTTTGTTTCAAATACCTATTCCTCCAAGATTTCAGAGAATTCTTGCTCGTTTGAATTGTATAAACGGATCAACTTCAAACCTGGCTGAAAAAGTCCCAACCGGTGTGCTAATTTCGCACATCAATGATTATAATCAAATTTCTATGACATACGGACCTTATATTAGTGTTTCTACACCATTATTTTGGGGAACTGAAGTTAACGATCCTTTGTGGTTTTCGTTTCTGAACCACGTCGACGAGAAATTGAATTTTGTGAACCATGCATGGATTGATGGCTATCTTTTAGTTGTCAACAGATGTAAAAGAGGAGAACTTGAAGATAACTGTCCAGCCTCTGAGGTGAACCAAATGATAGATGAATTAATCATCATGAATACCTCTCCTTCAAAATATGGAGCGGGAGGGGTGAATTACAAATTTGACAGTGACACAATTGTCTGGAGACACTCATTCAAAAGCAAAATTGTGAACTTTGAATTGGTTAAACAGACAGATACGAAGCATGCTGTCATTCATTTAATAACAGATGATCATAAAATTATCATAGTCGAAATCGGCTTCGACACAAATGTCTTACATAATGAGAAAAACCAATCTTCCATCCATTCAAAGATTTTTATTCGGGTCAGACGCACTATTCACTTATCAAGCATTAAATATAAGTTGCCAATTCGTTTGGTCCAGAAAGCCATCTGTGTCAATGAGAAACATTTCTTTTTCTTGTTAAACACAGGCGACTTTTACTTTTTGAGGAATCAACTCCCTGATTCTGATCTACCAGCTACTCGTGGCTCTTTGCAGACAAACAACATGTATGACTTGATTTTGGTCAAACGTGCGGTGGAGTCCATTCAGTTGATTAATATCCAATTTGGGAATATCGAGACCCCTGCTACTGCCTTTATCTCTTTATTTGCGGATAATTCTGTTCATTTATTTGACTTGAACGATTTGGTTGAAAGAGTATATGAGTACAAAGGAGTGGAGCACTCAGGCCCAACAGACGTGTTCGCTACGTTGACACCCATCCAAATTCCTTGCTCTTCATTGAGTTCACCGGAAGTCAGCCAAACTACTACTTCACTTGAATTGACTGGCCTTGAGTTACAGTGCATTGTTAGAAACGAACATTTCCTCATGAAATATAAAGTTGGAAGACAGTTGGTTTTGAATTGTTTTATTACGTACGATTTGTTTGAAAGCTTACTCACTTTTGAGCAGATTGAACAAAAATATTCCAGATTCCGCAGTTTCAATTACTCTCTTGAATTGATATTGTTTGAATTGCTTGATGAAGATAATGGTCGGTTGCAAAGAGTATGTGAGTTTATCAATTCTACCAATAATGCGGATACCATTTACGTCAACCTTTTGAGGAAAATTGAAGTCAGGTATTGGAATAAATTCTTTAGAATCTTAAACCAAACACCAGTCGGATTCATGAATCGTCTAATTGAGTCCAAAGATGTTGCCCTTTGCTACAATTATTTGAATGTCTATCTCAACTTCAAGAGAGAGTCAGAAGCTACGTGCAGTCCATTTGAATCTGAGGAAGCACCACCGATTCTTGAACTAAAGGACCGTCGTATAATCACCGAAATAATCGGCATACTTGCCGAAGCGGGAAAATTCAGTGAGTGTTTTGAAGTTTGTCGGTTTATTAAACAATTGGAACCATCGGGTGAACTTCTTGATGAAATCCGCTCGTCACTCCAAGTTTAATCAATTATGGTGCGCGCACACATTGCGCATTTTGACCAACCAAAAACTTTCAAATTATAACCCTCGTACTTTTACTTGGACTTCGAAAGTGCAAAACATTACACAACCATGACTCTTGCCACTGAATTTGCTGAAACTACTCGCCGCTCGCTCACCCAGGCAGATATGAGAAAGAGAGTTCTCCACTTGTACAGAAAGTACATTAGAAATTCTAAGGAGTTCTGCAACTTGTACGAATTGGATATGCCGGTTTCCAATGTCAAGACAAAGATCAGACAAGAATTCGAGAGACAAAGATTTGTTTCTGATTTGGATATCACCAACATTCTTTATGCTAAGGGCCAAATGGAATTCCAAGAACTCATCAACTTCTGGAAGCAACAGTGTCATGTTTTGAGATACTTTGACAACCATTCGAATAACCTTGTTGACAAGAATGACTTTGTCAAGAATTTCTTGAAGGGAAACAATTAAATGGGTGAGGCTGTTTATGAAACATAATAATCTCCAAACAATGACTTTTTAAAGCTGGGAGGCACACGTGCATTTTAGTAGACGTTTTTGATTCCGGTCTACTACGTCCATACCTATGGTTCGGACAACTCCATATATTATTATTGATTTGCCTTGAGTAATGATAGGCGAGCCATATCCACATGGTACACAATTCATCTTAAAATAAACTTAACATTCCGAGCTAGACTGTAGAGGGGAGGTACTCACGAGTACAAGGGTAGTAAAATGTAAAAGTGCATACAACATAGAAACTTGCGTCAGATTAGATTATAAATGAAGTAAAGAAATTTTGCCGACATAGCGACAATAAGAAAAAGAAGCAAAGCAAGAGAGAATAAGGGGTATTAATTTCTATTCAATAACCAACATGGAACTTATTCGCTCGATCAATCCATGTTGTCAGCCAATGGTGCCTCCTCAGCACCATAATCCAAATCCTCGTCTTCCTCGACACCAGCTTCTTGGTATTGTTGGTACTCACTGACCAAATCATTCATGTTAGATTCTGCTTCAGTAAATTCCATTTCATCCATACCTTCAGAAGTATACCAGTGCAAGAACGCCTTTCTTCTGAACATGGCGCTAAATTGATCTCCAACTCTCTTGAACAATTCCTGAATAGAAGTGGAGTTACCAATGAAAGTTGCAGACATGTCCAAGTCCTTTGGAGGAACAGAACATACAGCAGTTTGCACATTGTTTGGAATCCACTCCACAAAGTAGTCGGCATTTCTTGTTTGAATCTTGTGCATTTCATCATCAACCTCCTTAACGGAAACCTTACCTCTGAAGAATGCTGCCACAGTTAAGTAACGACCGTTTCTTGGATCAGAGGCAGCCATCATATTCTTAGCGTCAAACATTTGTTGAGTCAATTCGGGAACACTCAATGATCTGAAAGATTTAGAACCAATCGAGGTCAATGGAGCGTAACCAACCATAAAGAAATGCAATCTTGGGAATGGAACCAAATTGACTGCCAATTTTCTCAAGTCCGAGTTTAATTGACCTGGGTAACGCAAAGAGGTGGTGACACCAGACATGACAGAAGAAACCAAGTTATTCAATTGGTCATAGTTTGGTTGAGACAACTTCAACGTGTTCTGACAAATGTTGTACAAAGCCTCATTATCAATACAGAAGGTTTCGTCAGAATTCTCAACCAATTGATGGACAGACAAAGTTGCATTGTATGGTTCAATAACAGTATCAGAAACCTTTGGTGAAGGAACAACAGAGAAAGTTGCCATCATTCTGTCAGGGAATTCTTCTCTGATTCTTGAGATCAACAAAGTACCCATACCAGAGCCGGTACCACCACCCAAAGAATGAGTGATTTGGAAACCTTGCAAGGAGTCACACCCTTCGGCTTCCCTTCTGATGACATCCATAACTGAATCGACCAATTCGGCACCTTCGGTGTAGTGACCCTTTGCCCACACGTTACCAGCCGAAGACTGTCCAAAAATGTAGTTATCTGGTCTAAACAAGTTACCAATACGCGAAGCCTTCACGCTGTCAATTGTACCAGGTTCCAAATCGACGAGAACCGCACGTGGGACGTATTTTCCTGAGCTTGCTTCATTGAAGTAAACGTCCAACTTTGCCTTCTGAATGCCTTCATCTCCGTGGTAGTTTCCGTTATTGTCCAAACCGTGTTCACCACAGATGGTTTCCCAAAATGCAGCACCCTAGATTTGTTAGTATTTCATATTGACACAAATTCGCCGCTGTCTCTCAAAATATGAAACAGGCTGCCTGTCCGTCATTGATAGACAAAAATAGGTTGTTGATGAATTCGATTTATACATACAATTTGGTTACCACATTGACCAGTGGACAAATGAATCTAGAATAAATGTTAGTTGATGCGTGGATATTGTGTTGAATCATTATGGTTATAAGATTGTGACCGTGTATCATTTGGGATCAACATCTGATTTTGAAGGAGGAAACATAAAGCGGAATCGTCACGATTCAGTAGCCCTCAGGTAGCCAGTACCCAATATAATAACCCATATAAATTCTGAATAGGAATCACATACAATCTCTCTCATTACCGATGGTATAAACTATGCGAGTTAGGGAAGGATTTGATTTAGACGAGTGTCAAATCTACTTTGTTTTTGTTTTTCGCGCACTGAGATACCCGGTGCTTCGCACGACCGTTACCGGTGTTGATGGATTGGCCTAATCAGGTAATACTATTCAATGTACCGTTTGATTCAGTAGCATTATTCTGGGGTAACTTATTGAATTTTTCCAGCACCCAAAAGCATCTAGGGGCTATTTTTTTTCTATCCGTTGATACTTTTGGATGCAACCTTTTTTTTGCTTTTTTACTGAGATTTGCAATCTACATTGCACCTGTTTTGCTCTATTATGGTGAAATTTCTCGCGAACCGTCTTAATCTATGAACCAATACACATTCTAAAATCTGCTTTGAAGAAAGCTCCTTCGCAAGTGAATGGAAGATACTAATTCATCTCTTCGCTATACGCTTACTACACTAAAATCTCTTACTCAATGAATGTTTTACACGTATCGTATACGCTCCCCATCTGGTGACTCTTATCTCTAGACCCGTGCACCAGGTGAATTATATCAGGCTACTGTCGAGAGCATCCCTTGATCTACACTACTGAAGTGTTGTTTTTTCTTTTACTGTTAATAAAATGCATACAATTTCTTGGGAAGAGTTCAACGGAAGTACCTCGCCAATTCATTCTGCTGCTACGAAACTGAACGGGCACGTGTTCACGTCTGGGTGTTTGGGCACCGAACCCAGTGGAGAATTGCCTGTGTCTGTCGAGAAACAGACAATCAATGCAATTAAGAATTTAGAACAAATTCTTAAGTTTTCCGGGTCAGATCTCAATCGTGTCTTGAAAGTTTTATTGTTTGTTTCAAACAGAGAAGACGTAGCTATTGTCAACAAAATTTATTCTCAATACTTTGTGAACAAACCATCTAGATCTTGCGTCATTGTTAGCTTTCCCAATGAGGCAGTCAAGGTGGAATTGGAATGCGTTGCTGAGTACGTGGACTTGAACCAACCAAAACTCTAAGCTTACAATCAGATAGATCCATTTTTATTTTATAGACTTATATACGTTTCACACATTCATTTTAACCCGTCCATGGAGCCTTTTAGCCAATACAAAGGAAACCCATTGGATGGTATCTTGTGCAGAGTAAACCAAATCACGTGATTAATGATAGGAGAGCAAGGAAATTCCTCAGAGGAGTCACCAACAACCAGAACTTGATCAAGCAGATAGAAAAGTTAATGTCTCAGACTCCTTAGCGAAGTATGTATTTTTCGCGAGTTTTTTACTCCTGATTCTGCTCTGTGTTACGCCTATTGCACCTATCCTCCCTAGCCAAACCAGGCTAAGTTCTCCTGTATGCAGACCACGAGCATCCAACATAAACTTTGATAACAGCGGTACACGCAATACGAGAGCACCAGCGCCATGTCCACTGCTATCCAGAACAGAACATTTGAGTTCCAGCAATGTGTGGCGTCTTTTGATAAAATGAACAAGCGGGGTCACGCACAGCGACAGAACACCGCTCCTGTGAAGCGATCCAAGTTCTCACAACAAGCCAGCATTATTGCCAAAGACATTGCACACACAACAGAACTATTACTGAAACTAGCGCTTTTAGCGAAAAGAAAGCCACTTTTTGATGACCGGCCAGTTGAGATTGGTGAGTTGACATACGTCATCAAGCAAGAGATTTTCAAAATTGAACAAAGTATTCAAAATTTGCTGAAGTACGCTCGGGGAGAATCGTCTATCCAAATCGATTCTCAAGTTTCACAATATTCGAAAAACGTATTAAATTTGTTGAATTCGAAGATGAAGAATGTGAGTGGAGAATTTAAGAATGTTTTGGAGCTAAGACAAAAGAATGAGCTTTTGAACAAAAACAGAAAGGAAAACTTTCTTTCAGCAACTAGTCATCGTGAATCATCTGACCATCAAATTGATGGGCATCTGAATGCCCTTGCCAACTTGGGTGAGAATCCATACTTACTCGGCGCTACCATGGATTCTAACGAACTTCCCAATCAAAATGGAGGAGAACTTCTTTCTATTCCAGATCAGACTAGACAATTACTTTTAATGGAGGAACAAAGTAGCGAGTACTTGCAACAGAGAAACTCTGCTGTTGAGACAATTGAAGCCACAATCAATGAAGTGGGAAACTTATTCCAACAGTTGGCTACAATGGTGACAGAACAAGGCGAAACAATTCAAAGAATTGACCAAAATGTCGAGGACATTGACATGAACATTTCTGGCGCACAAAGGGAGTTACTCAAATACTACACACACATATCCAACAACAGATGGTTTTTCTTGAAGATTTTCGGAGTTTTACTCGTTTTTTTCTTCCTCTGGGTTCTCGTTAGTTGAGAAAGGATAAATTAAATTGGAGATGATTTAGCTCTGTTAATAGCATAATGTGTTTCATTACTCTTTGGTCCATACTCATGTAATACTCCAAGGAAAGGTGGTGGGAGGCGTGAGATAGGTCGTGCGATAACCAAGGACACTCCACTACAAGAATCAAGTTCTTATCGAGAGTGCTGTGATACACAACGATCATCTACAAACACCAAACCTATTATCTTTACACCCTTGGTGCACAGATAGAACACTTCCTTAGTCACGAGTTATAGTACTACTTTTCTTTTTCTAATCTTTTCCAGCATTTCCTTCCCCTCATCCGTTATCACTACTTTGCATCATGTGGAGCTATATGTTTGGAGGCTCTAAGCAACAGAAGAAGGAGTTGCCGAAGAAGGCGATTGTGGAGTTGAGAGAGCATATTCAAATGCTTAATAAGAAGAGAAACCACCTAGAACTGCAGATCCAAGACCAGGAGCAATTGGCAAGAAAGCATATTGCCACCAATAAGGCGTTAGCAAAAAATGCGTTGAAGAGAAAGAAGGGCTACGAATCTAATTTGATGAAAATAGAAAACCAGATCGATTCGTTGGAGACACAGTTGACAGCTATTGAGAGTGCCAACTTGAACTTGGAAACAATGAAGGCCATGAAACAAGGTGCTCTGGCCATGAAACAAATACACGGCGAATACGATGTTGACAAGGTTGAGAATACTATGGATGACATCAGAGAGCAAGTTGAGTTGGCTGAGGAGATTTCGGAGGCCATTTCACGCCCAGTTGGTAATGAGTATGTTGATGAGGACGAATTGGATGAAGAATTGAGCGCTTTACAAGCAGAAATGGACGAGGCCAAACAGGAGAAGCAACCGGCTGCGAAGCAGGCTGCTTCAGAACCGGAGTTGCCAACCTTCCCTACTGTTAACAAGAATAAACCCCAAGCGGTTACGGAGGATGACGAAGATGAGGAGGCGCTCAAGGCCTTACAAGCAGAAATGGGATTGTGATGAACTTCCAGTAAGTGTCATAAATCGAACATTTCTTTTACCAGGTCAGGTTAATTGTTTCTGAGCGGAAACGTTTAATGGATAATCACATGGCCAACCCCTGCCATTAATCTACAAATATTGTCTTGTTTTCCTTAGGTCCAGGCGTTTTATAAATGGCACGGTTTCCTTCTCTCTATAATAAAGCATTTTCAATTCATAATTGCTATAGAGCCAGGTTCTGTTTATACAAATATTATCATTATTGTAACTATGTAGAAAAGAGATGTACGGGTGTACAGGAAAAGCAAAAAAAAAAAAAAAAAAATCCCGAGCGTACTGTACCTGACATCTCTTCTCTTCTCCAGACGATTTTCCATCACCACACTGAATCCATCAAGGAACAGAAAGAATACAGAATACTCCTTACTATTTTCTCAGTTCCCGGTTTGGAATCATGTATTCGTCTCGGATCTCCCAGGTTCAGAGATTGCACTTTTTGTGCAAGCGATATCACACCACCAAAATTGGAGCAAGATTTAGCGCCACATCTGCCCTTGCCAGCGGCTCTTCATCATCTCCCACAACCTTTTCAATTTCGAATGATTTAAACATATACAACTCGCTTGTTGAAGAACTAAGGGCTCCGCAAAAGGATACTAGGGGGCCTACAAGTCTTGCTGCACGAGCTTTCAATGAGATTAAGCCCTCGAACAAAATAGGTGCTGAGGAAAAAAAGGAAGTGGCATGGTCTTCAAGTTATGATCCCGTGACAAGGTCCCCATTTGCTAAAGATGTTGTCCATTTACAGTCCTTGCTTGATGCTTTGCTAGCCAGTAAGAATTTTTCTCGTGCAGAGAATATTCTTAGGGCAATCCATCCATTATTGAACCATGGCGAAAGCTTCGTTCCACTTCTAAACAAATACCTCGAGGCGTACTCGTTAGAGGAATCAACCAGCGTCAGAGATTTAGAGGAAGTTTTGAATTCGATGCAAAAAGAATTCCTGGTGGTTCCTAATGATAGAACATTTGCTTTATTAATTGCAAAATCGTTGAATGACGAAGTGACATTCACCAAGTATTTAAATAAGATTAAGGCTTCAAGAGGCTTGTCCAAACGTGTCTTGAACCATGTGGACATTATCACAGCAGAAGGTTTATCCACGATTTTTAAGAACTCTGCGTTAACCGAATCTCACATTCCACAAGATTTGTTACCCATGTTTCATGAGGCAAGAAGTGCTGACCATGAAACGGAATCCACCAAGGAAGGAGAGGTTCCTGAATATTTCAAGGATGGAGCTGTGGAGGCTCCGATGATCGAGAAGGATGCCGCAGAGCTTCGTGCTGTGGATTCATTTGGATTGAAAGTCATTCGTCATACCCTTTTAGGGTTGGAGACAAAGGCAAACATTGATTTGAATAAATTATTTGAAGATTTTGATGAGGACATGAAACAACATATTTTGCATAATACTAGAGAAGGCACAAAGAGAAATTATCACGAATTATACAAGAGTCTCAAAAGTGACGAGGACAAACAAAAATTTAACGAGGCTCTCGACGTTTTCAATGAAGCTAGACAACGTGAATTGGAAAGCAAAGGTGTTGACGCGGCTCGGGAGAAATGGAAGCATGAATTCGAGGATATGCAACTGAGAGGAGGTATTTCCTTAAGCAAGAATTTGAATGTTCAACTCTACCAATGGTACTTGGATATGCTTCCTTATGTTCAGGAAGAAATGGAACTTTGCCGCCAGCTTTTGAACAATGAGGTGGATATGTCCAAACTTTCCCCGGAAGTCAAAAAGCAGATGAAAGACAGATCATTTTATGCTCCATATCTCGTTTTGATCCCACCTAAAAAATTGACAGTGATCACCATCTTAGAACTCTTAAAGTTGAATTCTACTGGAGGTATCGTTGATGGAATGCGTACAGCTAGAGCCGTGATCTCAGTCGGTAAGGCAATTGAGCTTGAGTATAAGTCTCTGAGCCTTGTCGCTGCCGAAAAGAGATTCTTGAGTCGTCGGGTGAAAAACTCAAACCAATGGAGAAATATATTGAGGAAAAGAAAATCAAATGGAGATGACACCACCAGTACTACTGAGTGGGACTACCCAGTCTATGCAAAATTAGGTTCTGTTTTAACATCTCTTCTTCTTCATGTGGCGAAGGTCCAAGTTACGGGTATTGACCCCACCACAGGAAAACAGGTCAAGGGAAAACAACCCGCATTTCATCATACCTATCAGTTTGTGAATGGGCAACGGCTTGGAATAATCAAATTACATAAAAACTTGGTGAAGCAGTTAGCAAGCAATACTCTCATCAATTCTGTCCAGCCTCAATTCCTTCCAATGCTTCTTCCTCCCTCTGATTGGACATCACATAACAGTGGTGGCTATCGGTTTACGCCTAGTACCTTGGTGAGAATCAAGGACTCGGCGGAGACTGTTGCATACGTCAAAGCCGCTTCAGAAGCAAACAATTTAAGCGAAGTCTATCAGGGACTTAATGTTTTAGGAAGAACTCCATGGACTATTAACGCAAAGCTTCTTGAAATCGTCTCTAAATGTTGGAATACAGGTGAGGCGTTCTTAGATATTCCTCCTGTGGTTGATGAGCCTAAACTCCCAGAGCCCCTTCCTTTCAACGCTGAGCCATTAGAGAAAGTGGAATACCAAAAGAAGGTACGTCATATCTTGAACGAAGCAGCAGCATACAGATCGCAAAGATGTGACACAAATTATAAGTTGGAAATTGCTCGTGCGTTTGTGGGAGAGAAAATGTATTTTCCACATAATGTTGATTTCAGAGGAAGAGCTTACCCTCTCCCTCCACATCTCAATCACTTAGGAAACGATTTGACCCGTTCATTATTCTTGTTTTGGGAAGGTCGTAAATTAGGCGAGAGAGGCTTGGAGTGGTTGAAAATTCATTTAGCGAACGTTTATGGTATGGACAAGGCTCCGTTGAAAGAAAGAGCAAAGTTTGTCGACGACAACTTGGAGAATATATTCGAGAGTGCTCGTGACCCATTAGGTGAAAATAGATGGTGGACTAATGGAGATAAGCCTTGGCAAGTATTGAGTGTCTGCTTCGAGTTAAACGAGGCATATAAATTGACCGACCCAACTGAATATGTTTCTCATGTTCCAGTTCATCAAGATGGTACCTGTAATGGTTTACAGCACTATGCGGCGTTGGGTGGTGACATTGAAGGAGCAAAGCAAGTTAATTTGGTTCCAGCTGACCGTCCACAAGATGTTTACAAGTTTGTGGCTGGTTTAGTTGAAAAAAGATTAGCTACTGAGGCTGAAGCGGGAAACAAGTACGCTATATTCTTGAAGGGAAAAATCTCCCGTAAGGTGGTGAAACAAACAGTGATGACCAATGTTTATGGTGTGACTTTTGTTGGTGCAGTTGCCCAGATTGAGAAGCAACTTAGTCATTTGTTTGAGAAAGACGATTTCGATTCAGTGACCTTGTACGCACGCTACTTAACCTCACTTGTCTTTGCATCTATGAGAGAATTGTTTGAAGGTGCTCATTTGATTCAGGACTGGTTGGGAGAAGCAGCGAAGCGCATCTCGAAATCGGTGAGAATCGATTACGAAGAGAAAAGTGCAAAGAACGCCAACAAACCAAGCCATCTTTCGTCTGTCATTTGGACCACACCATTAGGATTGCCATGCGTGCAACCATACAGAGCAACCAAGAGACAAATCGTGTCCACGAACTTACAGGACATTACAATTTCTGATCCGTTTGGTGCTACACAAGTGGATTCCAGGAAACAACAAACAGCTTTCCCACCTAATTTTATCCATTCCTTGGACGCCACGCACATGTTGATGACTGCAGCTGCATGTGGTAGAGATAACTTGAACTTCGCGTCGGTGCATGACTCTTACTGGACACATGCTAGCGACGTGGACAAAATGAGTGCACACATCAGAGACCAATTTGTCAAGTTGCACGAAGAAAACTTGATTGTCAGATTACGTGATGAATTTGAAAAACGGTACAAGGGCTTCTTGCAAGTTATTTGTATTCCCGGCGATCACGAAATAGCATTGAAGATCAAGGAAGTGAGAAGAAAAATAGTCAAAGATTTGGGCCGTGCATTGACGGTGGCTGATGAGATTTACATCGAAAAGAAACGCCAAGAGTTGCTCGAATCCCCAGATGCTTCAGAAGTGCAAATGGGTAAAGAGATGGTCACCACTGTCAGCGTTACAGAAGGCTATGACTTAAATAAGATCGCAGTCAGTGCTTCCAGTAGCAAAGCTTTACAAATCTTGGCCCCATTGACCTTCCCAGAAATTCCACAAAGAGGATCTTTGGACGTACTGGTGGTGAAGGATTCACCATACTTTTTCTCCTAGATTTACCAATTTGCATATATTAAGTCCTACTTTGTGAGTAGGGACAATTTTACTTCCTCGCAGCGTTATATATTACATGCCATTGTGAGTCTTTCCATACTTTTGATTATCATTTGTTGGCTGCTTTCCATCACATATACTGTCATCCTGTAAATAGAAAAATTCCTGGAATTTTATACTCAATGACACGTTTTCGGTAAGATTTCTATTTCTAAGTATGTAAGAATCCTAGCGCATTTAAGTGCTCAACTGGCACATGATATCAGCATGTCTCATCCCCTATAATTGTCTCCTGCCAATGTAGACCCATTCCATGCCTCGTAAATTCGACTAAAATAACTGTATCGAGCATATTATCAAAGTAAAGTCCACATGGCAGCCACATTTATATAATTTTCCCCTGTTGTTCAAAATTCTCAATTAGAGGCAACATTGGTGCCATCTCTTTCCTTTCAATCAAATTAAAATCCTTGCAAAAACTGATAAAATGAGCAAAGAATGAATTCCAATGAGCTTCCAATGACAAGTGTAGAATCTTGTCAAAATGATTGTGGTAAATGTGGGCAAATATACGGAACATTTGGCGAGCAATATTCTTGCAATCCTTCACAAAATTGGGGGGAAATGCTCCTCCGGTCTTCGTAGGGAATACCGATTGATCATTGATTTTATTACAAATCCATGCCAATACGTAATCAATGTACTGACACGCCGGCAAATTTATGGCTTGCCCTGTGGTGTCCTTCCATAGATAATTCGTATTAGGTCCGGCATTCATTGTAGGGTATTGCTCTGGAGTAATATACTCGGAAATGACACCATAGAACTGGTTCAAGTGGCCGTACATCTCAAAAATATTCAACGATAGCCACTCACCATAGTCCACGTATTTAGGTAACTGAACAATTGTTCTAAATGAGCCCTTGACCAACGCAGTCCTTACAAAAGGTTCACAAAGGAACAAAGGCACAGACCCATCGCCTGATTCTCTTTCGTTGGTCATACTATCTTTTTGCTGTGCCCGTGGTCTATGAGCCATACGCGACCTTCTAGTGGGGGACAGAGGCGAGAAGAAAATCTGACTTGTCCTTTGTTTTTGTGGGGATGATTTGCCTGGCGATTGGGATCTCCGAAGCGGAGACGACAGACCATTTGGATGCCCGTAAATCATCGACTGAGGCTCATATTCCTTTTTTGTTTTCTTGGTGCTACGACCAAAGCCTCTGATGGTATTCAAGAACGACATGTCAGTGAATCCTTACAAAGTTTCTGAATTTGGAAATTTGAGAAGAAAAAAATAGCTTGACAATGTAAACAGGAGCAAAAAAAGTAACCGAGTCTGCTGGATCACCAACTAGGAATAAAAGATTCGATAATTGGGACGAACTATAGTGGGATCAACGATTTAACCGCATTCCTTTCAAAACTACATGGTACCTGCATATTGTACATATCTGTTGCACGTGTAGGAGTATTTGGAGAATCATACCAGGTCTAAATGGACATACAACTACGACTACTGACTTTTAACATATTGAATAGAAGTGACAGATTATTATTTTTTTCCTCTGTTTTTTTTTTTTTTTTTTTTTTGACTATATGATTGAAATTATCTTTACTGATGTGTGTACCATCTTTTTTTGTAAGCAAAGTATGTACGCAACGTATCATTCTAGCCTTATTTCCTGGATCCCTACTAGTTTGAAGAACAATATCCTTGTCTAAAAACCGTTTATGCAAATTCCCCCAAAGATTCCCCCATCTTGATTTTCTGGCCAACCTCAAGATTGAAGCGGAAGTTATCTGGTGCCTCAAACACTAAAACAACGGTGGAACCTAATCTGAAGCCTCCAACCTCTTCACCTTTTGTCAATGGATATCCTCCCAATAAGGAACTGGCACGTGTGTAGGTAGCTTCGTAAACTGTATTCTTCTTCAACCGCTTTGGCTTAGTGCTAGAAGCAGAACTGACGCTCAGTTCAGAGTCGGAAGATAAAAGAGGAACACTTTCATCTGATGAGTCAGTTGATGGGAGCTTTTTGCGGTAAACCTCATGTTCATAAACATCATTGGTTTTCAAATCCTTGTCAAAATTAACCACAATACTTCCGACATTTGTGGCACCAACAGGGATCATTGAAAAGAAACCATATTTCCAGTAACCTAAGAGGGCGACTCTCTCATTCAATACAAATAAACCTTGCAAAGTTTTCTGGAAAAATGGCGCCACAGAAAAAAGCTCACCAATGAAATGACGTCTTAAAGTGGTCACCCAGTTAGTTGGAGAGTGATAACGATGGTAGTCTCCAGGTGCCAAGTAGATAACAGCAAAATATAAGTTTGTGTGTTGGCTAAGATTAAGGCGTTCCAAAGGTGTAGGGGTCAAGTTATGGGCAACAGACAAGTCCTTATCCATTGAAGGTTTGGCCTCTTTTGCCGTACCATCGCCTTTATCTTTGTAATCCAAATGGTTCATGTGGAAAGCGTTCTCTGATTCTCCACCGATAAGATCATCGAGAGTGTATGAAATGCCATTGAGCTTTGCAAATTCCTCGTCTCTCTTGATGACAGCTTCATGTGATGCATCGTAATCAAAATCTAACGAATGAACAGGAGCTGCCAATTTTTTGGTTGACAACCCAAGAAGCGCATCAATAGAATACGTCATTCCTTTGACCTGTTCAATTTCACCATTTTCGATAACTCCAAACTTGAGAACTTTCCCGTCTGACGGGGAAACTAAGTCTGAATCAGCCAACGGACGTACTCCCGGTTTCAACTTACGGTAGAAAAACTCCGACAAGTTGTTATATGTTGTCAAGTCGGGTTCATCCATTTCATCCAAATTAACACCGAAAATGGAGGAGTACAACCGATATGATGGGCTTCTCAACCAAACAGGCAACTGGATAGAGTTAACCTGTCCCCACAATCTTGAAATAGCTTTCAAAGGAAGCGTCGAGTAAGCGTACAATTGCCACGACTGAGGCTTGATGGTGTACTGGTTAAACAGGGTACGATCATCATCTTCATCATCGTAGTCATCTTCCAATGCCCGTTCGTATCTGATTTTAGCAGCAACACCACCCAACACCACTGCAATGGAAGTCAAAGTCCACCATCTCATAAATCTTCTTTTCTCGCGTCTTCTTCTCCTGGCCTCAGCAGAAAAGAACCTGCGGTGAACCTTCTGGGTCTTGTTTCTAATAGAGGCAGGAGCAGAACTGAGGGATCTCTTAAATCCTAACCCGGGGATCTTTAGCTTTTTGCTGCCTTTAGACCATGTGGAATAATAAAACACAGATCTCTTTGGACGCGGAATCCGAGGAAAAACTTGAAATCCTCGGTAGATACTGCTCTGCTTCATAGTCTGCTCATGATACAGTCTCTGTGTATTGATTTCAGCCACAGAAGACGCCCTTGATAATGGCTGGGTGATATTCATCGAGTTTGGGCCATAAATGAATCTGGCCTGAGCATATTGTGATTTTTTCAATGCAAACGATTCAGCATTGAAAAGCGCCGGCCGGTAAACCATGATCGATTCCTAATACTGATAGGGAAAGCAAACTGACAGGAATAAGTCCGTAGTAGAAAAGGAATGATGGCTCCAATGCGCTTTTTTCACAGGAAAGAAACGTCCTTTCCAAACCGGGTATTACGGCGTGCGCCTGAAAACATTATACGACACAAGATATTAGACGCGCGACTGCAGTAACCCCATTCGCCTCAAATATTCGGGGAATGTAGACACGGGCCAATGCGAACGGCCAATACAAATGGCCGATGCAGAGGGCCAATGCAAAAGGCCAAGGCAATGACTATGGTGGTTTTGTTTATTTTTTCTTTTTTTTTTTTTTCTAACTTTTTTTTATTGACTGCAATTTGTTCTTGTTTTGTCTTGGCTCATTTATATTCGTGTACGTGTTTTCCTTTTCGTTTACGGTTGCTTTGTTTTAATTGATTACTTTCATCGACTTTGCTTGATTGCACTGCATTCTTAAACAGTCGTGTGAAAATAACACGAAAAATAAAAAAAAAAAAACCGACACGCACGGCCGTTTACCTTCATACTAGTTTCTCGCCCTAAAACAGTTCCTGTGGGTGCGAAAGTCTCCATACATTGAGCTTCAACCGCTCAACAAAATCACTCGAAAGGTAGTGGTCTTGTTTGCTGAGATAGTTGTCCACAAACGCAAATAAAATACGTAAGTTTCGTAAATCCTCGACCGTTTTCGGTGCAGTAGACATCTGGTACAACAGGATTCTGGAGTCGAGAACATCAAACACAGAGTAGGCCGATCCAACAGCATCAAAGTCCATCTCCGTTTCATTTTTGGAAACTTCTTGAAGAAGGAATTTCTTTTCAAATGGGCTCAAGGAATCAAGAAGACCAAAATTCAAAAGCTCTTCAACGTTGTGGGTTGTCTTCTGTTCTTGTTTATTGGAAAGAATCATGCGGTTCTTGTTTTCTAGAAGCGAGACAACTGACGACTTGAGTAGTTCGTAATTTCTTTTTTTGTACACATATATGGTCAATGACCGTTTGAACCTTTCAAGATATTTTGAGTTGATCTGGAAATTGATCAGTACATCAAAATAATCATTGGTGTGAACCTCCACCGTTTTGATCTCTTTCATGTTTGTAAGTAAACATGGTGAAAATTTCCTTTCCAATTCTCCATTCAATCTCTTGATTGTAACCGGGACTTTAATGGGCTTGCTATCATTAACATCTCGAACAACCAAGCATTTTGGCTCAACTGATAGTGCCCAAAAATGACGTAATGCTTGTAGATGGACCTCATGGTCATTCTTTTCATTTGGAAACACTGGATACAATGATATCAATAACGAAGCAATAGCGAAATTGGATGTGCCAAATGCATATTGACTTCCACCTAAGAAAAGAAAACCGAGTGCCATATGTACTGCCATATGATTTCCATAATGCACATTTTCATTCACTCTTCCATAAAGGACTCTTAACCGTCGGAACACCTCAAGATCTCCACTTCCCGCCATAACAACGGCAGCACTAAGTGCGAGGAGGTTTTGAATCTGGGTTGCACTATTGTAGGCCATTTTTTGGTCAAAATTGACAGCTGGTCGTGCCACGATCTCCATAAACATGTCCAAATAATGTAAGATAGTCTCCCGTGCAACTTGGTCGTGGGACGATGCAAACTTAATTGCAAGAGCTAAACAAGCACCACCTAAAAGACTGAAATAAGGTATTTGATCGCTATCAAGTATTTGAACCTTTTTGAGACTATATTTGTTCTTTAGAAAATCGGGAACCTGTGATTCCACCCATTTCACACTATTACCGATGGGGTCCCACATGATCAAGTTACTCATTAAACATCGAAACATCAAAATATCTGGCTTAATGTAATCAAGGAGTTGTTCCGAACATGGAACAGCTAACTTCTTCGCAATGACTGAACTTCGAGTCCTAAGATAGATTAATCCTAGCGCAAGAATTGCACCTGCTGCAGATTTATCAGCTTGTAATTCGGGTTGAGAGTCACGCAAAGATATGGCATATCCCAAGAGACGGTCAACAACACGAGTATCGTTCAAACCACGTAAATCATTACCCTTTCCTAGGTTGATGAGTCCCAAAGCAATGCCTGCAGCTAGTCGATATCCTTCGATTTCATTGTCATTCTCCAAATGCAAATGACGCTCTCCAATTTGTGACAATAAGATTTCACTCATTCTTCGATGCTGGGTTTCAAGATAGAGAAGTCCAATTCCAATTAGGCCTGCTGATTGCACAATTGTGGGAACATTCAAATCATTAGCTCCTTGTGGTAACAACGCAACAGCATGAACAGAAAGAACTTTGGTGAGTTTGTTATCCATTGTCCCTTTGTTACTGGCAGCCATTCCAATCAATAGACAAACACTGGTAAGGGGATGCTTTGGTCCCAAGTAATTGTATATGTGCCATTCCTCCAATTTGCTTAAATGACCGTTGAGACCCAAGCCTAACAAAAAGCCTGCGTGCTGAGCGTTATTTTCTAGCGGCTTATTGAATATCACCCAACTTCCCGAAATTCCATTCGATTCGGGACTGATACTTAAGCCAGAGCTCACTCCATTATGGAAATGTCCCCATTCCATAACTTTGGGACTTATTGACCCTTCGGATAAGATTATACTCGTCATAGAGGGAGCAATTAATGCAGTGAGATTGAATTTTGGAATAGGGAACTTTTCTGTTAAGAGGGGCATCCTACCAGCATAGAAAAGTGCAGCTCGGCCAACAGGAATCGCCAATGTTCTAAGGGCGATCATTCCTGCGAGTTCCCTTTTCATGACGGTGTAGTCATATTCACTAATTCCGACTGGTTGGACAAGGTTAGCAGTCTGGGTTCTTGTTTGATGCAAGAGTTTAGTAACTTCATAGAATCTTCTATCCTGGTCGAATATAAGTTTTGTGATAAGAATCCGGTCAGCCTCGGACTGTCCATCCCATGCCACTACATTCTCATTTTTTGAGAATATGTTTGCAACAATAGAATTTGCATCACGACCACGTTCTGAGATAGATCGCAATGTATGGGAGCTTGACAAAAAATGGTTCGGTAGCAGTAGCGACATTGTCAAATCCCTACGACCAATGAGATTGAGAATTTTCTCGTCCCATTCGAAGACAGGATTCTCTTTGCACACCAGTAGGCATTCCTTAAGTGGAATGCTAACACCTAAGGGGAATGAGTCAAGGTCGCATGCATCGATGCCATTATCGCACATTGATTGAACGACATCCTCTGGACCACTTGATGGGGAAGCCATTCTTTCAAAAAGACTCAAGACAATATGTGTCCGAGGTGTAATACGGATGTCAACATCAATACTCTCCTCTACTAATTGTGAGAACCTGAGATATCTCAATCCTTCACCCAGTAGAACATTGGCAAGAGAGGAGAATATGTCAGGTGGATCGTACAAAAGTACAATCAGGATGAGCTTGGAAGATGTGTCCATATCGCTGTGGTCAATCATATAATAAGACGTCCATTGGTCTGGCCAGCTCATCCAGACAGTGAGTTGTGTAAGTAAAAATCCAAGCTTTTTCAAATCAGCACTAGACAGTGAGTCCATTTTGGTTTCTTCGTAAATTAAATGTAATGATATCACAATATAAGGAAGGAGATCATGAAATGAGTAATCCAAATCAAAATACGCACGAACCACCTGTGCCTTAGGAAGAAGAGCTGTTATGTCATTAGATGCGGATGAATCTGTATCAGTCCCATCAAAGGGGTAAATTATGGACAAGAGTGTGATGACGAATGCATTCCATTCATCTTTTTTGTCATCGAGCATGAGCGATGCCCGCCACAGTGACCATATATGCTCGTTTATTTTAGAACCCGAGAGGTATTTCCATGACCTTAGACATGTGTTGACTAATTTGCTCTTTGGTTCCAAAATCAATTTAATGATGGCGTACCGGTTTGAGGTCGATTTTCTGCGAAGTACAACTGCACCTTCACAAGTACTGGTCAATCGAGAAATTGGAGGCCAATCGGATGGAAAATGCACCGGAGGACATCGCGATTCTAAAAACGGATGAACTAATCGTAAAGAAGAAGGGCCAGTCAAAACAACTAGCCATCCAGGAAAGAGAGAGTGGTTAAGTGGAACAACATGATTCGCTCTGAATGTAAACACAGATTCATGTTTCGACATGCGTGTAGTTTGGTGCTTGTAAATGTATACCCTGGTTTCTTTTTGTGCAAGGTTACACACAACCACAGCTTCCTTGTCTTCGAATGCATGGCCATACACTGACAACTGCAGACTTGACACTCCCACAGAAATGGTGTCGATTTTGCTCATGATCATATCTTTCTGCAACACACCATATTCTACATGAGACTTAGCTGATGTAGTTTTTATACCTTCTGGAAAGGTAGATTCTGAGCCCATACGGGCAATCGATGAGATACCTGATAGAAGTGTACTTGTACGCTTCTTGTCCATACTAATAGACATTGAATGGGGAAAGTTTGCTGAAAACAGACCGTGGGACAGTTCGTAGTTAAGATCGTCGTCCAACAATTTCGATGGATTCGGTGTAGAAACAGAAGGGTGTCGACGAGCTCGGCTTTGACTTGAGCTAGACAATGTGTTGCGAGGAGAGGATTTGACATGATACACTTGTAGTGTTTGTAGACGTGCATCGAAAGTGACGCAGAGGGATCTTGTCTTATTTAGACCGCTGGCAGGAAACTCCATAAGCGACTCTGATGTTGCAAAAACAGAAGTGGACGAAGTCGTGACACTTCGTAGTTCACCGGTAGGATCCAGTAGAGTCAAAAATCGATATGGATACTGTGGCGAAACATTTGGATCTCTGGGATCATGTGCCTGATTCCTCTCCAACAAAAGCCCAGAGTCAAAAGGAGACGCCCTTTTGAGAGTAAACGGGAAACTCACACAGTATTTTGTGCCTTGAGGATAGTAAATGTGTGCTGCTTTCGGTAGGCAAACAACCAACGCCTCTGTTTCACTGTCGGTGTATTTCAGGAACCGTGTATATGTAGCACAGATGACATCTTCCTCAAACACCAATTTGCGGGACACCATTGCACCATGAATAATGATGACCTCACGTGTTGACACCAATAAGCGTCGGCCATTGGTGAATAAGAGAGGTCTACTCTCAGAGGTTACCAAGTCTGGCAGTAGGGAGATGTCTATGGCGGGCAGAGAAAGAGACATGTAGTTGTAGTGTTTTGGTGGTGTGCACAGAAACCGAGCAATTCAATAGTGGTGGATAAGACTGGGGTAGAAACACCACGTAGACAGTACTAATACATAGCGACGGTTAGCAGACAAAAGAAAAAAGAAACGTAGATATTGAAAAAAAAATCAATTGACTATTTACAAATTCGAAGCACTATCGCACTTACTCAATGATTCTGGTAACCAAACCGGTACCAACGGTCTTACCACCTTCTCTGATGTTGAAACGTTGGTTGACCTCAAGAGGAGTCTTTCTGACCAACTCAATCTCCATCTCAACATTGTCACCTGGGGAAACCATGGCAGAGTGGTCAACACCTTCGCCCTCTGGGAATCTCATAGTACCAGTGACGTCAGTAGTTCTAAGGAACAATTGAGGCTTGTAGTTCTCACCGAATGGAGAGTGACGTCCACCTTCTTCCTTAGACAAAATGTACAAAGAAGCCAACACCTTCTTGTGGGAGGTAACAGTACCTGGCTTAGCCAAGACCATACCACGAGAAACTTCATCTCTCTTGACACCTCTCAACAAGATACCAGCATTGTCACCAGCCATGGCGGCATCCAATTCCTTCTTGAACATCTCGATACCAGTAACAGTGGTCTTGAAAGGCTTGTCAAAGTCACCAACAATTTCAATTTCCTCACCCTTCTTCAAAGAACCTCTCTCGACTCTTCCAGTGACAACAGTACCTCTACCAGAGATGGAGAAAACATCTTCAACTGGCATCAAAAATGGTTGCTCCAAGTCACGAGTTGGGGTAGGAATATATTCGTCAACAGCGTCCAACAATTTCATGATGGCTTGCTCACCGATTTCTGGTTCTCTACCTTCCAAAGCACACAAAGCGGAGCCCATAACAACAGGAGTCTCATCACCGTCGAAACCGTATTGAGTCAACAATTCTCTCATTTCCATTTCAACCAATTCCAACATTTCTGGGTCGTCAATAGTGTCAACCTTGTTCACGAAAACAACCAATTGCTGAACACCAACTTGTCTGGCCAACAACAAGTGCTCTCTGGTTTGAGGCATTTGACCATCAGTAGCGGCAACGACAATGATAGCACCGTCCATTTGAGCGGCACCAGTAATCATGTTCTTGATGTAATCAGCGTGACCTGGACAGTCCACGTGGGCGTAATGTCTCTTGTCGGTCTCGTACTCAACGTGGGCGGTGGAAATGGTGATACCTCTGGCTCTTTCTTCTGGAGCCTTGTCAATGGCACCGTAGTCCAAAAAGTTGGCACCACCCTTGTCAGCCAACACCTTGGTGATAGCGGCAGTCAAGGTAGTCTTACCGTGGTCAACGTGACCAATGGTACCGATGTTAACGTGAGGCTTAGAACGGTCGAAAACGGCGTAGGATCTGGCCAAGGCTGGACGAGCCTTGGAGGCAATTCTTGCGCCTGAGCGCATAGAGCTGACGATGTTTCTGAACATGGCTAGTTACCAAATTTTTTTTACCGTGGAAAATTTTTTTTGGTTTTCTGGCGCACCCGGCAGATTATCCTAGGTACTGCATATATACCATATTTCTGGGGCCACCAGACTGAAATACCGGAACTGATTGGGGAATAACTTGGGGGGAATAGACTACGGTTCTGTTTAGTATCTCTGTATTGTCAGAGTGAAACCTCTAGTTTCGATTGTTTAAAATTGTACTGTAGCATAAAAATAGTATGAATACACGTGACCTTGATCTGAACAAGGTAGAAGGAAGCAACAGTTAATAAAGTATGCGTATGGATGCAAATTTACTTCACTTAGAGGGAGTTTCATTCTGCAAGCACATTGAGGTGACTTTATCAGAATGTCCTAATACATTGACTCATAATGCGAAGCTCTAATATCAAGACTCTAATAGCAAAGCTCCAATCTCACTACTGCATCATAAGACTCATAGTTCCAAACTTTTGTGCTATGAATATTCAGCTAAATAATCAACGGCCGGCTAGATTGTTCGTCTGCTTCTTCTGTGTAGCCCTCTCTCGTATTCTCATCTAGAATATGTTCTAGTTGCTCACGCTCAGTATTCTTATAAGGACTAAAGTGTTCATAATACACACAAAGTGTCAATAAGGTTCCTTGGAGCAAAGCTGCTGTGAAGTAAGAAACCCAAGAGCTCCAGTGCAGTCCCTTCGAGGCAATTAATGTTGCAGTGAAGAAGAACCCACCTGGTGTCTGGATGTACATCATCTTGACAGACAATGTGCCCGGGTGCTTCAAACGGTAAGTTGTAAAAATTTGTGGAACATACTTCACAACGGTAAGGATTGTAGACATGAGACCATTGAATTTCGCCAATATGAGTAACACGGAACGGCCGCAATATAACCCTACCGCAATTTGCACCAAAGAAAGCACAGCATGGCCTGCCACAAACCGTGACACACGAACAATCCTCGCGTACTCTGCTTTATCCTGTAAAAGAGAACCATGAGTGCAGATGAGGGTCAAAACAAGAATCATAATCGCACATGTCGATTGCACCCCAATCTGGATAAGATTCATCTGGGAATTGATACAGCTGAACGGGTCTAACTCTCCAATACGACAGCAATGACGGGCCTCGGAGGTAATAAGAATAATATTTGTCAACGTGAACAACAGCAGACATGATCCCAAGAGTAGGAAGTCTACCGATAACCCTTCAGACGTTTTCTTGCGGTGGATTCGTATGTACTGTGGAACATAACTAATGAAGATACCAATGGTGATGGTAATGGCCAAAGAAAATGCCACCGTTGAGGCGCCTTGGTACACGGAACAATAATCCTCCGGCATTGGTAGTCTTTCTTTTTGCTGGTATCGTTTCGATATAGTTGGCGGGGTTCTGTTAGTATGCTTGTTCGGTGCAGGCTTATCATGATGGTGGTACATGCAGTACAAAGTATATTCATAGTAGTTAGAATTGATTGCTTTGGTAGAGATTAACGTGGCCAAAAAGAGAAAATTGAGTCATATGAACCAGGACTCTTCAATATACTTAAATGATCCATTTCCCTTTTGGTTGCTTCTTAGATTTGTGCTATGAGTGAGAGAAGGTCATTACTCGAGGTAAAGCTTTTTCTTAGTCAGCTTTTTCTAATAATCGTATAAATTGCATTAATTTTTTATAATAATTAAGAGATCAAGTCTTATTAAGGTACAAGTTTTTCAGGGTTACTTCCCTATTTTTTGAATTTTCCTCCTGGAATTGTCGTTGGGAGTGTAGTGCATTGCTCGAAATGCTCCACATTGTTCTGTCAAGAAGTCACAAAGAAAGTAGCCAGGCCACATACCATAGTGTTTCGTAGTCATACTTGGATGTAAGGTAGTCATGACATATAAATTTAGTGTTCAATGTCCAATACCACTTTAATCGAAAGGGACTCACCGCTCAGAAACTTCACGGTTAACGCGAGGTGATAGAATCTACCAACAAGACATGATTGAAAGGACGGCACAAGACAAACCGACTCCAGCTCGGGTTTCAGATCTCTTTTGAAGGCAGAAGCCAAATCCAAGACAACGTCAGTAGTTGCAGAAAATTTACCGGGGCGCTGTAGTGTCCACTGAGGCAGACATGAATACGAACCCACCTTGATTGAGTTATACTTTACACCAAGTTTGGCCAAGCATTTCACATCCAGAACAGTTTGCGCATCAATGTTGAAGCTCGAAAGTGGTATAATCGTCGCTAGCTGGGTGATTTTAGCTAACAATGTCGCAGCAGGATTCACCACCAACTCCTCCACGCCATCATTCCCCATCTTATTTTGAAACATCATGTCGGTGGAAAATTCCATCGGAATAGGGTATTTTTTTGATCGCACAGTGCAAGCGACTACTTCTACGGAAACACCACGAATTTCTGGAGGCGCCCCACGCGCATCTGTAGAAGAGAAGCCAATCTTAAGTGGCACACGAAGCTGCAACTGAGCTCGAGGGATAGGTAAATGTGGATTCACATATGGAACCGCATAGCGCACACAGGGAGTCTCTATCGATAAAAGACCAACCACTTTGGCCGGCTGAGTGAGCAGCTTTTTTTTGTGCGGAAGGAACACACGGTAGAACCCTACATTATTGTCGCTAGATGAAGTTGGTGAAAATGTCTTCGCAGATTCGGAGACCGAGTTCGCCGAGTTAGCTGACAACGAAGGATCGTCAATGTAAAGTTGCGCACGTTTAACCACCGATGAGCGTCGCGGTGTTGGTTGTTCGTAAGCGATCGCATGACCCACGGCAACTGCGTGATTAAGATCCTCCAACCAATTTTTGAAAACAGCCGACACCATTGCTTCTGACTCAATTAATGGCATAAAAGTGCGTGGAATTAACCTCACAGGCGCACTTGCACTAGCCACAAGTACATATTCATCCAGTGCACCTGGAGAAGAGGAAGATGAGCTTGTAAACTGAGAAAGCTTACCTACCACACGTGCTTCAACACAGTAGCTGATAGCAGTGTCCCGAAACAGATAGTCTGTGATGCGAGGAAGACGGACATTTCGGCGGGTCTGTTGCAAGAATGTAGCACGGTCAACTCCAAGCGAAGGAGGTACCTCGCAATGCCGAGCAAGCGAGTGTATACCACAACAGCAGTCTAAAAGCCTATCCGGTACAGTGAATGTGAAGTGCTTTTTGTACTGAATTCCAGGAGCGAATGAGCGTCGCAGAGGTAAACACAACTGAGATCCGTCACGCAGATCAATACCAGGCAACATTTCCTCTCGTAATGAAACGGGGGTCCACAGAGCGTGATAATCAAACATGTTCAAAAACTTAGACTCTCTCGTCCCTTCTAAGACCGTCTTACCTTCAAAAACCACAGAAAACATTTCGAATGGTATTGGCACGGGACCATCGTTACGTAGAAGTACATGTCCATGTACACGGTCACCCTGAGAAACTTCATCTAGTTTGCTGGCAAATTCAACGGCGATTTTGAGTTTGTCAGCCACTTGCAGGTTGACTTGGGTAAGCCGTTTCAACCGATGCACATTGGCCAAAATGCTATTCTCCCAACGGGGAGCTTCGGATCCATCGGCTTGCTGAGATACATCGGCTTGGGCCAGTCGGGCGACAGTTGCAGCATAGTCACCAAAGTAATCTCCATTCGCTGGCATCCCTCCAGGAGACAGAGCCTCATAAGTCGGAGGTTCACCGCTTGCATCAGGGGTTACTTTCTTGGAGAAGGTGGATTCGTAGAGCTGATACGACGGAAGTACATTCCACGTTTGCAAATCCTCATAAGTGGGTGAAGCAAGAGGCTGAAGCAGTGGTCGCCCATTTGTGAGCAGCCCACTTGGTAGATGCGGTGCTGCTCTGACCTTGCGGATGGGTTCCATGGCGCCCGTGAAGAGAGACCGGTGCGGCTGAAATGGTGTCTTCGGGTGTGCAGACAGGCGAAGGCAGGCGAACACCAACTACTCCGAAAAAGAGGGATTATTATTAAATAACGGAAGAGCATTTTTGGCCCAGGATATTACTTTTGTCATTTTCACTTGTTTCTATGCGAGGATGTTTTTTGTGGCACAATTGCATAATACAAGGAAGGAAACTGTGATCATCATCGGCACAGTAAGTATGAAGAAACCCAATCCTACGAGCCGAAAAGGTCATGAACTCGTATAACCCAGATCAGTATGTAAATTAACTTAAGCTATAAGGCAGTCCCAATTACCCGGCTGCTAGGAAAGGCTAGATATCACATTGTAGAGAGGACAATCAGTGGGCAAGAATATACGTATCATATAGGGCCCAATAGGAACCGAAAATGGAACAAAAAAGGAGAGAAAATAAGAGGAAACAAAAGAAAGAAAGAAAATGGAAACTTTGGATAAAGGTGGGTTTCTTAAACATGAAAAAAAGGAATTTCTCTGTCTCAAGTTTCTATTTCATGTCCATGGTTTATTCAGATTCTCAGCTTAACTTAAGCGAGGCAGATATTGCACACGCATTCATAATTGTCCATGCTAAGCATTCTCTGATCTATAGAGCTTCATTTTTTTCGTCCCTTTTCAGTCATCTTTTATCCCTTTAAGCCTGATGCCGACTCATGTGAACAACCAACAACTATAGTGACGATGAAATAGAAACTCGCAAGCATGTCTGCAAAATCTCTTGATTTCCTGCACCAATAACTACTCCTCTTATTTTCCTGTACTAACGCGTAACTTTTGGCATCTTTACCAAAGAAACGCGGCTATGAGCTCATCACTTTGGGCGATTGAAGCAGCCCGGAAAAACTCCCGAAATGGAGTGGTGCCTGGATCTTCACGTCATATCACTCGGGAAATGAAATCCAATTTGGAAGTGGCCAACCAAGGTCTTTCCACCATCAACTCACTGCTACTATCGTGCGTTCTGACATTGAACGAAATCATCGACGGAATCAACCTGGAGAACATTCTGTCCGTGCTAGAAAAGTTGGAATCACCAGAACTGCTTTTGCCTCCAATAAGGACGCAATCTCCTCTGCCCACCCCTTATTCAACAATCATTAAGACTGAGCATACATCCGAGTTTCACTCGCTAAAAAAAGAAGAGGCCACTCAGGTGCTAGAACATCTCTACCAGAATTCTGATGGTCAGAATCAAAATGGCGATAACCAGAAGCAAAACTGGGAGAGTCAAAAGCAAAATGGTGATGATCACAAGCAAAACAATGAGGATCGTGAGAGTCTTAAACAAACGCATGAGGATCACACTCGAAATCGTGATGAGCACAACCGGGGTCCTGAAGATCACAAGCAGAGTCCTAGTTCTGGACATGAAGTGTCCCGAACTTCTCGGCCAAATGTAAAAAATGCTACTGAAGCAGTATTAGAGCCACTTTCTCCAATTCAGGCTGGCCTGGTTTCGGAATCCGTACATAAAGAGGCCAAATTGGACCTTGAAACTCCCAAAAGAAGCCTGATACATGGCCGAAGTGATGCAGTAACTTCGATTGCTCTTAGTCCCGTTATGCTTCCTCTTCAAGCTCCAGAAACGTCACCTACAGCTAACTTATCCTTCATACCAATTGCGAAAACCATTAATCCGAACAAATTCACCACTTCGGAGCAGAGGGATCACCCTTCAGACATAAGCGACTCATCATTTCAAGCAATCAGCACAGCGATCCGTAAAAGTTTTGCGGGAAAATTATCGATGGGGCATCTTTCAACAACCACTCGCTTGGATGCTACTCTGGATCAGAACTTCATCAAGTATGAGAAGAACACTGCAGCACATGTTTCACCTACGCGACATACACTTGCAACCCAACCTTCTAAAAGCAGACCTCTTTACAATGGTTCAAAACGTACGTCAGTGTTCGTATCTCTTCCGCCAAGAGAGCCGATTGCATATAAAAAGAAAAACTCCTTTAAAGTCAAACAGGAACCGATTGATTCGGGAGTCAATGCCAATCCTACTGCCAAAAAATTGCAGAAGCAATCACAGTCGATCTCGAATATTAATGTTAAAAAGGAAGATTCCAGTCCTCTCGCCTTTCATCTGCCAAATATCGAACAAGCACTTGAACAACAGTCTCAAAAACTTTCTGTTTCTGATATTGATCGCTCAGATTTAGCACCGCACACTAAGAAGTCTCCACCCTCAACACCTCCAAATCCGCTGAAGTTGCAGATTGCCCTAATAGAGGAAGCATCTGATAAAGAACTTTCTGAGGCTATTCCTATGGGAAGCAATGATTCACATGTTCAATCTCTTTCTAAAGATTCGCACCACATTTCTCTGAAGGAAGTTATCGAGACACATGTTCCATTGAAAGAAATCACTTCGAGTACCAAGGAACCACGATCTGTAGCGAAAACTACTACCCGATCTGAAAAGAAACTGAAAGACACGATAAGAAACAAATTCTTGACGACTAGATTGAATCCTGAGAAGCCACCACAATTTATAATGAAAAGTCAATCTGCCCATGTTTCACCGCTAAAGAAAGAAGCAAATACGACTGATGGAATTAAAAGTGGAATATTTCATGATAAATTTAACAAGAGGGCTGAACCTATCGGTGTTCGTACTGATGGAACGACAATATCAAAGCAGAGAATTACAATTTCACTTAATCATAAGCTTGAGCCACGATCACTTAAACCAGTTCGCGCATTATCTCCGGATAGAGGTCGACTGAGGAGCCCAACCAAGCGAACTAGTCCAATCAAAAGGTCTGCAGGAAGTCCTGTTAAGAGAAATCCCACAAGTCCAATCAGAAATCAATCTAACCGACCGGAAAGGAAGAGATCACCTAAAAAAGAAGAACCGCGTCATTCTGTTAAAGATCCTTATGCCAGAAAAAAATCAAAGAGAGCACCTGAACTATTGGACACAAATGTAGTTCCAAGGAAGCGGGCAGCAGGGAATGCTGTGCCCTTGCCTGATGCTGCGAGAGGGATTTTTGTCCGCGACAAATCCAAGGATCCGACGAGACGTACCCAAGAGATGACTACCCCAGTGAGGAATAATCGGGAAAAATCTCAAGGTATAATCAAGAATATTAATGACGAGATGACAGCCGATAATCTTCCCGATATACCATCTGATGATGAATTGTTGAAGAAGCAAAAATACATCAAGAGTTGGGCAGAGACACCTGAAATTCTTCGTACTATGAGAGAAAGGCAAGATGTCGACCCTGTAGATGTTTTTGGTGAAGTTCCAGCATTGAAAATTGATGAGATATTTAGCACTACTGCTTCACGACAAAGAGGCCATGCCTCCCCTACAAAATGGAGCCCGTGAACGAGAGTTTGTATGTTGAGTATATGATACAGGTTATTATGCTAGTGCTTGTTTAACTCATGCGGTTGGATAATGCAAAGGTCTTGTCCCATTTCGACAACCAAGTAGCAGAGTCATTCTTGGGCACAACATAGAGCCTCAATGCATTGTCAAACAATGGTGCCTTGGCCTTATCAGCCATCAAAGCTCCATTTATTGGCACCTTCTTTCCAACTTTAACCAATCCTCCAGACACAGTTTCCATATAGCATTCAAGCTTCTTAACGCTAAAGTTAGTGTGGCGAGGATCCTCAAACCAAGATTGTGGACGGTCAAGAACCATGGTCAAGATCTCCTCCGGAGTCGTGAGCTCACTTATTTCAGCCACGAAATCAAACTCGTCTGTTGTTGGGTATAAAATGACAGCAGGGAATATTAGCTGGGATTGATAGTCCATAGGATCTTCCAAATGAATTGACGCATTTTCCAAGTACTCAGCAGGACGAGGGGTTTTGATGATCTGTATGTGTCTCAATTTGATTGCATTCTCTAAAAGATCTTGCTTCAATTTCTTCTCTTGTGCTGCCTTTTCTCTCTTGAGCTGTTTGTCCTTCAATTCTTCCTCCACAGAAATGACCTTTTGTAGCAATTCCTTGATTGGTTTGTTTTCTGGATCTTTAGTAAGACCATACTCCAAAATCTGACGGGCTTCCTCGTAGCGTTCCACAGCAAAGAAGGCTCTCCCTGCACGGTAACAAGCCTTAACGTTCTTTTCATCAATAAGCAAAGCCTTTTTGCAATCATCAATGCATCTTCTGTAATTCTTCAATTCCAAATTACATGCTGCACGATTAATATACAATGCAACATTAATTTCATCCACATTGCAGCCAACATCAAGTCCCTTGGTGTAGTACTCAATGGCATTCTTGTACTGCTTAAACTTGAAGCACTCGTTTCCTTGATTCTTGAAATTAGTTGCGATTTCGTCCGGCTCGCCATCGTAAGCCAAACTTTTCAAAGCTTCTAAGCCGATGTTTTCTCCTCCTTCGCCATCTGTCTCATCCAACTGGCTCATAAAGAACGGCAACCTATTGAGCTCAGCAATCACCTCATCAGTAGATTTTTGTGCAAATTCAGAAAGCTGAGGAGGGAGCTCGGGTTCGCCTGGTTTAGGAACATACCGTCTACTTTCCCAGGCGGAAATTACTTCGTCTTCAGCGTTCATGGCAGATGAGGTTTGACCGATGAGGTTATGTGCAAGTTGGAAGACGGAAAATGGGTAGTGCACTTGACGTCTCCAAACTTTGGTGGATGTACTGATGCTTGTGCGGATACAGTATATAAGCTCCATGGTCAATTAACTATGTACATTAGGAACAGTGAACCAAAAAAAAAAAAAAAAAAAAAAAAAAAAAAAAAAAAAAAAAAAAAAAAAAAAAAAAAAAAAAAAAAAAAAAAAAAAAAAAAAACTGGAAAAGACTTGAAAATAGTAGGAAAGCCGTTGTAACAAACCTTTTTCATCAATTCGTCAAAAATCATAGTTGTCGTACACTCATCCTTCTATAGATAAAGGAACATGAACAGACTGAAGACTTCCGTTCTTGTGCTTGACGGTTATTTTGAAATAATAGAGACGGGCCAATAAACACAATTGAAACTCAGGAACCAAACAAAATAGGTCAAAGGCAAATTTTCCTGTAGGGCTCTCTCCTTTCAAATAACAATTGCTGACATCAGCAATGATCTCAAAACCTTTAGTATTAATGACATAATCAGGATTCAATGTCGACTTGGTCGTGGTCCACGGGATTGAGCTCACATTCCGGTAGGAGCCAATTCCACCTTGGCTCGAACTCTCGATCCGTACATCGGGTACTATCAAGTTAATGGTCTTTGTTTGTAGCATGGCCATGCTTTTGATGTCTTTGAAAAACAGAGTTTCCACACGAAATGAATCATTGCTAAACCCAATTTTCTTCATGAGCTTAACAAGACGTGAGTATTGGTCGTGAAATGGTTTTATAACAAGAGAATCAAAATTTTGGTGGTCATCCATTGGTTTCTTGGAGTCTATGTCATCAACGATATGATCTAAGAAACACATATCATGATTGATTTCGAGGGGAATGTGATGCTTCTTTGACCTCACAGTAAGAGCAACCAATTCTACCGAAATGCTTTTTGGATCTGGTGGCGTCTGAACACCTGAAGACGAGTCGTAGAAGTATGAAAGTTCGACTGGGATCTTGACCTCCGTGTTATAACTTTGATGTGGGTTCCGGAACCTAAGTGGGGGGATGTATGGGAGTGTATACTTGGTTTTTGGTGTCTGGAGTGAGAACACTCCTAGTGGCTTAGAGTGGCCGGTAAGAGTCTTCTTACGATATGCTGACATATGCAGATACACGTTTTCGGCTGCCAGTTTAGCTAGTGAGCGTTTGGTAGACTCAACATGCGAAGCGTGGTAAAGTTGACGAGTCTTTTCAGCAATTGAAGAAGTAGTTGCATTGGACACCTGAGGTGTAAGCCCGGACGACTGTGTGGACGATGTGGGCTGTAAAATATTCTCACCTTGTTCTACCTTATTTTTTACTGCATCAAGAAGTGCTCTATGGCTTGCAGCCACTTCGTAGGCTTGCGCTTCCAGGAATGGTTCTGGGGTCGCATATGGCAACACACGCAATGAACGGGCCGCCTCCCGCACGAGAACGTAGCGATCTTTCTGGGTCCGGACTGAATACTGAGAAGCACGGCCAATGACACGAGCCGCCACGGTATAGCTAACTGCCGAATCCAATAAACACAAATCGCGAAGTGGTGGAGATGTTGGATGGGTACGACGAGAAGAGTTCAAGTTGACAGGTACACCAACAGACGGCGGGAGTTTGCAATGAGCATCCAAGCTGTGTATATCACATGTGTCATCTAATAGTCTGTCAGGAACTCGAAATGAAAAAAATCTTTTGTAAGTTACACCGGGCTGGAATAGTCGTTTCACATCAATAGATAAAACTGTGTTATCGTATGGATCTGTTTCACCCTCGCACCAATCATGGGGGTCCCCCAGGTCTGTTGCAAGGCGGTCAATATTGGCGTAAGACCATGATGCAAATAAATCAAGCATATTCAAGAATTTATGTACTGTGGGTGGGTTGGCTGGGTCACGGGGACCCTGAGAACCTTTAACCACCAGCAAAACACCCTCAAACACCACATACACCATATCAAAAGGTACCGGTTGGTGGTATCGATTACGGATAGTCACGTAGCCGTGTATAAAGTCGCCTTGGTGGAATTCTCGGGTACTGAGGTCCACAATATCTGGTTTCATTCCCTTCTGGCACACCCGATCGGTAAACGTAATATCCACATCTAAATGGCTGGCCATTGGATTGCCAGAATCATGCAAATTGTCTAAACGGTGCACATTGGCTAAAACTGTGGCTTCCCAGAGTTCAGCGGAGTTTCTTGTGAACACTTCTGGTTCCGTGGCGTTTGGTATTCCCATCTGTCGGAAGGGGAAACTATTGCCTTCAATAATTACACCCGGAGATTGAACTTGTGAGCATACTGGCGTCACCGCACCCGAGTTTATCGGAGACAATTCGTATGTAGGTGGGTCTTCTTTGAAGCTTTCCTCATTGGGTTCCAATTGCTTAAATATAGTTGCTTCAAACATGTGGTACGATGGTAAAATTGTATTAATTAGATCGTTGTCTTCGTGTGTCAGAGAGGACAGTTGCCACGGCGTAAGCGCCGGCGGAGGACCCCCAGTTGCTTTCTCTTTTGAATCCATTGTGTGGTGAAGTGGGAAGCGAATCGTACTATGTATGGGGATGAGGCCAATGTGCAGTAGTAGGAACTCGTGGCAGAGTTTCTATACCAGACGACAAATTGATGACAACAAAGTCGATACTGGGAAAGTAATTGTAAGTTTCTTTGCCGATCCATTTTCATTTCAATTTTTCCTGATATATAGTACTTTTTGCTCGTACGTGTTTCTCCATTTCAGATGTCATTTGCGCCACACCGCGAGTCTTGTATAACTGGTAATCTGCTATACTAATAATGCTTTTCTTATTCATCTTCCTATATCTACGCTCATATTCCTTGAGTCTAGATAGCTTCTATATTTTATTTATCGTTCGAAGATGAGCTTCATTCTTAGTGTAACTGATAGCATCATAGCACGATTCTCTATGCTGGTCTCAGTCTCGAAATTAGTAACGATGCATGTCAACGATAGACAGAGTTCTCTTGATCCGACAAGTATGATTACATTTAGAACAGACAATGACCTAAAGCCGTTCGGGTATTGGTCACCGTTGTAAAGTCCCCTTCAATTTTCCGGTGACTCTTAGTTTTCTAGTTTTCTAGTTTTCTAGTTTTCTAGTTTTCTAGTTTTCTAGTTTTCTAGTTTTCTAGTACCTGTGGTCTTTTTTCCATTTTTCCATTTCTGTCGTCTTTTTTCCAAGTTTCCAAAATTTTTTTCTCTACTATTCCCTCGTTTTACATCATTTTTCTGCCTCCCTCAGATTCAAGTCAACAACCAATATACGACTCTACTCAATTGTGGTTTCATATAGTGCAACCATGTGTGGCTTGAACTCTACGCAGTCCACATGGAAATAGAAGTGTCACCTGCATACGCGTGCGGCTCACTTATCCACAAACTTGCTTTATCAGCGCCGTTATCTTGGAATCATTACCTACACTTTTGGACTTTCCCTATAGTGTTCTTGCTATTGTCTCACTGCTTACTTAAAGAAATTCACTGGTCCATTTGATAGATATAGTTTCTTTCTTTTTTTTTTCTGTTTGTTTGACCGAGGCAAATAGAGAAATATAGCGCCCCGCTTGCACACCCAAATTCAAGTGGTATCCCTGCCGCTGGTAATTTCCACTCCATTTTCTATCCTTTGTTTAAAATTTCGAACTCGAATTGGTTACTATGGAGAAACCATTCCTTGGTCGCGTAACACGGGCGGTTGCGCTCACCACAATTGTGTTTTTAGTTGTGACCCACATGTTGGTAGCATCCCCAGTATTACCAGTATTAGAGCTTCGGAGTGTGAACAATCCTAAGAGTGATCCTGTTGGAGATCCAATTGGACGACCATCTCTAAATCCAGATAAGAAATATCATGTGTTTGGCTCGCATGCTATGGTGTCGTGTGACGTCCCTATTTGTTCCACTATGGGTAGAGAAATCCTACTCGCAGGCGGAAATGCAGCAGACGCTGCAGTAACAGTTGCCCTCTGTATTGGAAGTGTCAACCTGCATTCTTCAGGTATCGGAGGAGGTGGATTTATCATCAGTTCGCATGGGGATGACGCAATCACTATTGATGCCCGTGAAATGGCCCCTGCAAAAGCTGATAAGCACATGTACGACAACCTGCCACTCCTGGTACAAATCGGCGGTTTAGCAGTTGCTACACCAGGTGAACTTGCCGGGTTATTTGAGCTTTACTCTCGTCACGGGTCTGGCAACTTAACATGGGCTGAATTGTTTGAACCAGTTATCAGATTGAACCGCGACGGATGGGAAGCACAAGAAATTTGGGTTCGGGCAGCGAAAAAGATTCATGAACTTGTCCTTTCCCGTGTACCTTCTCTTGGTGATGCTTGGGACTTCATTTACAAACTGGAAACGAAGTCGAAGCCACCTTCAGAGCGTCAGATTGTTGATATAGGTGAACGTATTGCCCGTGAAAAATACGCAGACACTCTTGCTATGATTGCAGCAAATGGCTCCCATGCAATATTCTATGATCCAGATGGTCCTATAGTTCCTCATTTGGTTAAGAGGGCACGAGCCACAGGCGGCATTATAACTGCTGAAGACTTCGCAAGCTACCACGTCAATGTATCTCCAGCACTTTCGTTCAATTTCTCTCATGATGGATCTGATTATGATATCTGTACAACGGGAGGTGTGTCGTCAGGTTTGGCTTTGATTGCTGGTCTCAATTTCTTTGCCGCCGCAACAGAAGCAGACGAGGCAGCGGCCAAAAACAAAGCATTTGAGACACATGGCTCTGTAGATGCTACGTCAAGTCAGACAGTGTTTGAAGATGAAGGAAGCGAAGTTAACCCAGCAAACACTGTGCACCGTTTAATCGAGGCAATGAAATGGACTGCTTCAGCACGTTCCCATTTAGGTGACGTAAATGCCACATACTGGGAGGAAACTGTTGCCCGCTATACATCTCGTAAATGGGCTCAAGATTTGATCAGTTCAGGCCAATATTCAGCCAACAAAACTTTCCCTTGGCCCCATTACAAGCCTTTGTATGAGTTGACCGAGCCCCGTGGAACGTCCCATTTTACAGTCGTGGATGAACTGGGTAACGCAGTAGGTATGACTACTACTGTTAATCTCGTGTTTGGCTCTCTGGTATATGATCCATACACGGGTGTTATTCTCAACAACGAGATGGATGACTTCTCAATGCCTAACCGGAGCAATGCTTTTGATTTGGCACCTTCAATACTCAATTTTGTGCACCCATTTGCCCGTCCTCTCTCACTGTCAGCACCAACCATTGTGCGTCGCAATGGATCTATTTATCTTTTGGTTGGTGCCGCAGGCGGCTCGCGTATCGTTACAGCAGTTCTCCAGGCCATTGTACGGACTGTGTACTTACAAATGCCATTGCTTGATACTATCGCATTTCCAAGGTTGCATCACCAGCTCCTTCCTGAACACGTGATGGTAGAAAACATCACTATGTTTGAAGAAGAATTCGGAACGGGGGTGATAAAACAGCTCGAGGCAATGAACCATACGATTGTCGAATCCGGAGCTCTCACCGCAATGAACGCCATTAGACGTACAGGTGATTTGTGGGAGGGAGTTTCTGATTACTGGAGAAAGCGCGGCATTTCCGACGGATGCTGATTTAAAAGAACTACTGGGGTGCTTTTTTTGTTTTATTTATCCTTCTGCTACACTCAAACTGACATATAGTCGCGTTATCCGGGGAAAATAGTATGTTCTTATCCGCGGCCGTTATATTGTCTCTTGAGTTCCACTTCTATCACCTCATCATGCACCTCACTCAATATACATTCTTGCTAAAGATCCGCAAGTCCGACTCCGGCGTACCGGCCAATTAGACATTTGGCTTATCTGTAGACTATCTCCGGCTGTGCGTTGATGAGGTACAATTCCCTCAACTAATTCAATACGTACACTTTGAAAAAATGCACATGAGTAATAGGGGTGCTGGCCTATAGTAATGCAGCCGTCTTGGACAGGAATCTTCACTAATTCGTCTCCCTCAGCCCTAAGACATATTTTTCTTGTCAATTCTGCGTAGTGTCACTCCCTGTGGGGCAGAACTGCATACTAAAGAGTTGATTTGTGGGGCACCCTATTCGTGGGATTTCAACTAGCAGTATCTCAGCAAAATTCGCTTTGTTCTCCTGAATAAAAGTCATGGAACGGTCGTACTCCTGGCTGCACAAATCATGCAACTGACAGAAAATGGAATAAATGATAGCAATGGGTCCGGGCTAAGGGACACCAAAGTCCGAATGCCTTGTATGCAGTATATCAGTATAAATCACTGTGCGTCAAGGTCGGGTCATTTTCCCCAGATTTCGGAACGATATAAATTTGAGGTAACTCCCGTCCTTTCCGCTCTTGTCCCCCCCTTTTCAGCTTGAAGATCTCGTGTCTTATGACTTTTGCTTACCAAGATAAACTACAACGCTTACCAATCCCCGATTTGAAAGAGACATGCACAAATTATTTGAGCGTGTTGAAGCCACTTCAAACGGAGGCTGAACATGAGGCTACTTTAAAGGCAGTCAACCAATTCTTGGAAGACGGAACAGGAGAGTATCTTGACTCTGAACTTAGAAAGTACGCTGAAACTAGAAACTCGTACATTGAACAATTCTGGTACGACTCTTACTTAAATTACGATTCTCCTGTGGTATTGAACTTGAACCCATTCTTTCTTTTGGAGGATGACCCGTTCTATAACGAGGAGTCATGTGTCAATCCCCAAGTGAAAAGGGCTGCCACGTTGACACTCTCATCGTTAAAATTTATTCGGGCTTTAAAGAATGAAACGTTGCCTGTGGATATGCAAAGGAACGGGAAGCCTCTTTGTATGTACCAGTACACCAAGCTTTTTGGAGCATCCAGAATACCAACAGAGGAAGGATGTGTGATGCAGTCGGACTCGACCTCGAACCACATTGTTGTCATGAGTAAATCTCAATTCTATTGGTTTGATGTATTGGATGAGAACAACAACTTGATTATGCTGGAGCAGGATTTGATGATCAATTTCACTTCGATTATTCAAGATTCATTGAAGACTCCAAGAAACGAAATTGCTAGGTCATCTTTTGGTGTTTTGACAACAGAGAACAGAAGAATTTGGGCCAAGATTAGAAGCTCTCCTACTATCGTGAATAACACTAACAACAGTGAGATTTTGTCTATTATTGACTCAGCTCTTTTTGTTCTTTGTCTCGACAATATCGTCTTGAATGACTTGAGTGAGTTATCTAAAAACATGTTGTGTGGTTTATCAATTCTCGACAACGGTGTTCAAGTTGGTACATGTACCAACCGTTGGTATGATAAGTTACAGATTATTGTGACACAAAATGGTAAGGCTGGTATCAATTTCGAACACACAGGTGTTGATGGACATACTGTTTTAAGATATGTCAGTGACATCTACACTGATTCTATCTTGTCATTCGCTCAAAGTATCAATTCGAACTCTCCTTCATTGTGGGGTAATCCTCAGAAAATTGAGAGTTCCGAAGTCCATCAAGACTTGGTTACTATTCCTAGAAAATTGGAGTGGGACTTGACTCCTGATTTGTCACTTGCTTTAAGATTTGGTGAGACCAGATTGTCGGACTTGATTAATCAGAATGAGTTCAGACACTTGGAGTTCAAAAGCTATGGCTCGTCAACTATCAAGAAGATGAAATACAGTCCCGATGCATTCGTCCAAATGGCATTTCAAGCAGCCTATTATGCTTTGTACGGTAAAGTCGAATGTACCTATGAGCCAGCCATGACGAAGAGTTTCTTCCACGGTCGTACGGAAGCTATTCGTACCGTTTCTCAAGAATCGAATTTGTTTGTTCGTAAGTTCTTTGACCCAACAATGCCTGCTTCGGAAAAACTTCGTTACTTATCAGAGGCATGCACAAAGCATTCGGAACAAACAAGAAGATGCTCAGCTGGCCACGGTGTGGATCGACATATGTATGCTTTGTTTTCCATCTGGAAAAGATATGTCTCCGAAAGTGTTGCCGAATATTCAGCTACTGATATGAGAGCAGATGACACCATCACGGCTGCAACTGACTCCTTAAGTAGCTCATCAGAACATACCGTTGGGAAAAACAACCATCCACTGACATTGAAGCAAGAATTAACGAAATTGCCAGAAATTTTTGCTGATGCTGGCTGGGATAAATTGAACAACACCATCATCTCTACATCAAACTGTGGAAACCCATCTTTGCGTCTTTTTGGTTTTGGTCCAGTTAGTGCCAACGGGTTTGGTATTGGATACATTATCAAGGACAATTCCATTTCTATTTGTGCGTCTTCCAAGCACAGGCAAACAAGTAGATTGCTAGTGACTCTCGAGTCTTACTTTAATGAGGTTTATCGCTTGTATAAGGAGGCTAACGAAAGCGCTGAGTTGTCGGCACCAATCGACACAAGGATTAAATCTGAAATTTCTGCACCTAACCCTGTTAAGGCTGCCCCAAAACCTATGAAACAGGATACTCTCAGTACATTGTTAGGTGGATACGGATACTTTGACATGGGCGAAGATGAAATCAAATCTCGTGGTCAATCTCCAGAACCTCCATTCTTAACAAGAATGGACAGCAACTTTTCCTTGCGGGATATCGAGAAGAAGTTGAGGTTTTCGGAGTACTGATGTCACCCGTATTCTATTTATTATATTTATTTCAAGAAAACGTCAATCATTATTTTATATACCAAATTCTCCTTGAGTCAATGCGGCTCTCATGTCAGCTTTATTCGGTTTTTTGTTCTTGTTAAACTTTCCTTGACCTGGGACCGATAACATCGTAAGTTCACTTGTTGTACGTTTAGCCATGGGTGTCTTTTGTGGATACCCTGTTGGAGGAGGATAATACATTGGTTGGGTGTAGCCGTTCTGTGGAGGGTATCCGTATGGTTGAGGAGGATACTGTGGCTCTGGTGGGTAATAATACATCGGTTGGCCGGGCATTGGTGGACCAGACATTGGTGGACCAGACATTGGTGGGCCGGGCATCGTTTGCATTGGCATTGGTGGTGTCATATGGTGATATTGCTGTCCATAAGGTGTCCCAACACTATGTGGTTGCTGAATCGGATATTGTTGTGGCACGGGATGCATTTTGGCAGTTGGTGTCCCCGATGGAGCATGTACAGGGTTCATCACAGGTATTTTCATTTGAGCATGGGACGGGTTCAAAGCAGGATTCGTGTGGGGTTTACTCAGATTCGGTGGACCAGGTATGATTTTGTGAGATTGAACTTGTACCCCTGGATAATTTCCGATTTGAGGTCCAGGACGACCTTTCTGGGTCGAATATTGGGCCGAATATTGGGCTGAATGTGCTTCTGGGGACAGCTCATGAGCCCTATTGTGGTGGTGATGTACACCATGAGTGCCATAATCCTGATTGGATTGGATTCCATGATCGTATGGTATTTCGTTATTGGTCTCGTATGCGTTCGTGGGACTCTTGGAATGGTGGCCGCTTCTGGGCGGGCTTATCGCTGGTGATCTATGATCAACATATGGTACAGCGTGAGAAAAATCTTGCTGCTCACTAGCCATAGGATACGGTTGTCTACGGCCAGCATGCAGCTGATGAGTGGATGTTTCTGCCTCTCTCGAAGGATCATAAGGCAGCATTCTTTCTTTCTTAGGCGGTTTCACCTGGACAGAAGGAACTTCGAGATGCGACAGATTTATTTGAGGCATCATATGTGACTCCTTGTAATACTCTCTTTGATTTGAGTCGTATATGTCAGGCATGTTTTGAGGAGAAGTTTGTTCCACGAAGTAATTGCCTTGATTGTCAACATTGTATTGCTCACTTGCTGGTAAAGGTCCACTTCCATTATCAAAGTTCAAAGATTCAGGGAGTGGTGGTGGAGGTCCATCAGGTAACTTACTCAACCGTTTCTTTTTCTTCTTCTTCTTCTTGTTTGTTGGTGACAGTGGGCTCACTCGAGGTTCGCTATCAATAATCGGTCCATGAGAGTCAGCGTATAGTGGGGCCTGGTGTTCTGGCGATGTAGTAGCTTCATTTGATATTGGGGATTCACCCCATTCTTCGCGTGGTGTTGGTGGGAGGTGATCCTTGTGTGGGCGACGCGGAACTTGTAACTTCTGAGGTTCTTGCAATCTAGGGGTATTGGTCTGCTCGTGTTCAATGTCTTTCTTGTGTGTATTGCGATTCGGAGAAATTGCAGAACGAGAGTTTTGTGTTGGCGAATGGTTATGGTCAGGCGAATGCTTGGAAGAGTAACCATTGTTTTCAGAAGTAAGTGCATATTCATCCGGTAGAGGATACCCAGATGGTGTTTCATTCAGTGACTGGTATCCGGATGGCAGTACCTCATTCTGCGGGGAATGACTGAAATTCTCGCCAGGAATCATGGATGAATATTCATAATGCGGAGAGTGTTGATCTTTGTCAAATGATGCTTTGTTATTGACTGTTGGAGGTAACTGATAATCTGATTCTTGTGGTTGAAAGTTATTTGATTGTCCCGTATTGTAATTATCAATAGGCACTTTACTTTGCGGAACCTGCGCGTCATATGGACTTTGATAATGCTCGTATGCTTCACCAGAGGTACCATGATGAGATTCATCTTCAAATGCATTTGCATATTGGCGATAAGATTCAAATTCAGGGACTGGCTCTGTTGGTTCACGCGCCATTGGTACCTTCTTGTAGGTGCGCTCAGGAACGTTCCTGTTGGTTGGTCTATCAGAATGAGAATACTCAGTCAACTCTGGTGGGGGTGGTCGATTTCGAGATTTTGGTTTACTACTGACATGCAATTTTGAGTCAAAGTCCCTGGTCAAACCATCATCAGGTGTGTATGACAGTAGTGATTTCAGTATCTGTTCGGGAGAGTCGGAAAGCGCTTCGACACTAAACAGATCCTCGAACTGAATATTGGGCAACAACAGGTCCTTTTCAATGGGTGGTGGTGGGGCATCTTCGGTATTTACAGGATACTTTGCATGAGAATGTGGTGGATCATCAGGAAGCTCCTTATTGTATAATTTTCTTCCTCTTGGTGATGGTGATAACGATGCTTGAGATACAGGCGGTAAAGGAAGCGATTTGTTTTTGGTCGTGTGATCAAAATCCTTGAATCGGTTAATATAGTCTTGAGGAGAAATAGTCACTTCGGATAAAATAAGCCACTTCTGAAAGCCACGTAGGCCTGCTTCAACAACTAAAGAACGCCCAAAAATTGATTTGACAGCATGCGACTGATCGGAGGCCAAAGAAGAGAGCCAAGTCCAAATGTAATAGTCTTGTAAAGTGACGTTTGATATGGTTATTTCTGAATACATTGGAATGTCAGGGTCTCGAGCCAGAGAAGGTTGTGCCCAGCCCGGATATAAGCCATATTGGGATTCGATAGGCTGGGAACATAAACGTGAAAGAACCCGCCTCGACTCTTCGGTTAAAGTGGCCACAATATCATTAGTGGAATCCTTCTGGAAAATATTCTTAAGGATGGTATAATTTTCAATGGACAAGAAATCATCTTTTCGATCAAAGCGAAGAGTATGACGAACCTTGGATATGAGCTCATATGGATCAGCACACGGGACGGTGGTATGGACCTGGACACAGGGGATTATGATGACAGACTTCATTGATGGTGGAGTTTCTGGCGGAGGATAAGTACTGGTGACCAAGAGCGATTGGAGAGTTTTCGCTAACTTTAAAGTTTCTGCTTCTGTGTCTGGGAGCATTGCACGAAGAAATGCTAAAAGAAGATGGAACAAGCCATTGCAACCGTTTCTCCAAGCATCTAGGCCATCTTCAAATGAATTTTCTCGAGTTACAGTGGCATCGTAAAACGGCAGTGAAGCATGAGGTGAACTATTGAATGCCCATAATGCGGCCATTTTAGCTGCTTTTCTCCCACTCACGTGGTTGTATTGTGAGTTGGATGCCACGCTGATGAGTAAGTCTAAGAAATCGTAAACAATGGATGCATGCGCCGACGAGGATAGGCATTTTGGCATAATCAGTAGAAACGCATCTTTGGGATAGCCCGCATCGTGCTCCCTGCGGCGGAATTCAAGATACACGTTCCAGCCAATCACTTCATTGTTGGGAAGTCGGCACCACATATACTTAAGCCCGCACATGAGAGTAAACTCATCAAACCGATGCAAAATCAGGCGGACAGCGGCAGCATCAGATGTGTCAATAATTTTGCCGTTCGGGAATAACGTCGTCAAGAACTGGTTGAGCTTGGAGTCATCCACACGCGAACGAAACGGAAGAAAGACATGGGGAGTTTTCGTACCGCGAGCCTTTAATTCACCAGTTATTTGATGTAACACAACCTGGAGATTTTTACGGGAAAATTGTGAAGGCAGAATATAATCCAGTGCCTTAGGAGGCGGGAGTTTGGGGAGATCCACGTCTTGTGGCGCCATGGCAAGTGTTTCCGTGGAGGAGAGAAGAGGCGAACTGCACTAGATCGAAACAGTTGCGCGCTCTGCAGGTGATAGAGGTAGTAGTTTATATGGGCCGGGAATCGCACGACGACCGATGGGCCAAGAGATAAACAAGGCTTAGGCGCTACACAAGAATCATATTCGGTAGAAGTGGTTTTCTGTAGGTGTATCTAAAGACTGGCTAAAGGCTTTAACGTGCATTTTCTTTCTGTGTTTTGTTTCTTTTTTGACATGCTGACTACTAATCCTGTGTAATTCGCTCAAGAGAGAAAAAACATCAAGATCGCCTACGGCATATAATTCGGCATAGCCGATGTAAGATGCATTTCAAGGTCTACGGAAGCTTACCAGGCAACCGGTTTATCCGATATCTGCTTATTGTCTACAGTGTCTACTCGGTGTCCCCTCAGTGTCTGTCCACTATTAGTTTCGTTCCTTATGGCATGTAGGACTATACCTTCCGTTTCTTATGATTATTACATTCAAGGTAACCGAGGGTCCAGATGGGTCGCGAGAAAAAAAAATAATATCATTACTCTTTTCGAAATAAATCATTCTCTCTTGGGCCAGTTTCCACCGCGGCGTGCACACAAGCTACACTATAACTGGTATTAAGATGCAATTGTATTGGAAATAAGTAAATTATGAAATACTCAGATTGTCATTGGATGCTGTGCTATGCAAATTCGATATGTTATCCGAAGATGGAAACGGCAGTATATCCAATTAGTTCACTCAACAAACACTTGTCTATAATTCAAAATGCTTACTGAGAACTGTCGACTGACTTTGTAAATCAGCCATACTTGCCACAGGACGTAATCCGTAACCAGAAACGTTTCCCATTTTGGATGCTAAATCGGACGAGCTGATTACTCGGCGCTGCCCATCAAGTTCATTATGAGAGTAGTTACGTGGAAGATCACTAGTCATATCCATGTCTGTGTAAGGTAAACGGGTGAGCATTTGATTCTGGTTAGCTGGGTTCTGGTTCATTTGACTTTGATTAATTTGACTTTGATTCATATGATTTTGATTGATCTGATTTTGATTGATCTGATTCTGGTTCATTTGGCTCAGGTTCATCTGATTCTGGTTCATCTGGTTCTGGTTTATCTGGTTCTGGTTCATCTGGTTCTGGTTCATCTGATTCTGGTTATGACCCCCATCTAATTGACCCAGTCCCATCTGGTGTTGTCCAATATGGGTTTGTCCTAACTGATGTTGGTCTAGCAGACTCTGAACTTGGCCAAGAGAAGTATGTTGCAGATCGGTCAGAGTTTGACCAGGCAGTATTTGAGTCAGAGAAGGACCTGATACAACACGTGTTTGCCCGTTCTGTATACCCTGATGCACATTATGGCCAGACGAGGATATTCCAGGCACCACACTCAGAGGAGCAGTTTGCCCTGCCTCTTGAACAGCTTGCATCCCAGGTGCCACGCCAGTAGAAATCCCTGCGATTGGTAGCTGGACTAACCCTGCTCCCGTAGACTGGCCCAGTGTAGCATTCCCCGACATGTCTGCGACCTCATTTTTTATAGCAGGTGCATTCAATGTGATAGGAATTGTGCTGGGCATAGATGTGTAATTAGGGTGTGTTTCTGCTGCCGATTGTGCCACAAAGTCTGTTTGGCCAATGATGGATTGTAACTGAGGATATCCACCAACAGCATTTAGTAGAGTAGGGCAATCTTTATGCGAAAGAAGAATTCCACGCAACAGAAGCAATTGGTCTCTAAGCTGAGTCACCTGTACCGATAGTTCACGGTACCCATTGGAATAGAAAGCTAATTCGCTTTCCATCTTGTTGAACAATTTCTTCTTCCGTTGACGACATTTAGACGCAGCAACTCGATTTCTTTCCAAGAATTGTTTCCTTTTCTCCTCCTCCGAAGCTGCTGCGTCTTTCTTCTTCTCAGGCTTGCGTGAACGCTTGGATTTCTTTGCTGGTTGTTCGTCTTCCAGATGTACATCATCCTCGACCTTAACACGAGAAGTAGGCCTAGTTCCACCCGTTGCATCTGCTGAGCTATGTGTGTTATTAGTATTAGTAGATGCTTGGTTTGTGGAACGAGTTGTTCCACCCACGTTAGCTGTAGGTTCTGTGGGATTATTGGCAGAGGTTTGGATCGCAGTCGCTGGAAGAGGAACTGCCGAAGTATTCGCCGTTGTATTAGTACTGGCACCAGTGGAAGATCCAGAAGAATCAGGAGCTGCAACACCATTCGATGCTGTTGTGGCAACAGAAGGATCCTGCAGGTTTGCTAGAGCTAGGATAGACAGCAAGCCTGGGGTCATTTGTCCCGGAGCACCAAGGTTGAAGTTAAACCCCGTCTGCGGGCCGATTCCAGGAGTAAGGCCCAGGCGTAGATTAGATTCGTTGGGCGTAAGTCCCGATTTACGCATCATGTTCACGAACTGGGCATAGTTAGCATGTTGTTCAGGAGCACTGGCCGTAAGCAACGAGTTCCATAATGAGCCTGGTGTTTCAGGAGCCGGCATTACTGACGAAGGCAGAAGATGAATCGGAGGAAGTCTGCGTCCACCGGGAGTGAATAGCGGCGGCGTAAGCCCTGGAAGCCTCTCATTAGATAACCCCTTTAGGTTCAGAATATGAAGGTTGTGCTTGTTTGTCGAAGCAGCCACCAGTGCTTCTGTAACTGGCGGAGGTGCTGTATTACTACTGAGGACGGTGCTCGTGTGAGACTCGGTGGTTTTGGAACTCTTGTCTTCAGGCGTGCTTCCCGTGGCGGAGTTTTCGCTTCCCAGAGACTGGTTATTGGAGGAAGAGGATGCTGTAGCAGACGCTCCAGATGGAGCGGAATATCCAATTTCCAGTCGTGCCTCGGGACCTAGAAGATCCTTGGAGGCGAATGAACTTTCAAAGGGATTTAACTCCAAGTCGAAAGAAGTTTTCAGCTGTTTTGTTAGTGAATGATCTAGCCGATGTAGGCGACATGCGGTCTGTCACACTGCGACCGGATTTCCCTATTGCGTTTCAGCAGACATGGTGTAGACATACTTCACTCGTCATTCTGTTGGCGAGGTGGTGGATTTACTTGAGTTATTGCAAATGTGATGTTTCAGTTTACGTCATAACGTCGCAGTAGTATGTGCCGGATTACTAATGCGTGCTTGTGTGCAGTGCTATTTGTCACCGGTTGATGAGTAGAGGAGAGCTAGTGTGGTTCAGGAGAGTCGGGAACTACTAAATAGAACAAAAATAGAGGGGATTTTTTGTTCTCTTCATTTTGCCGTTTTTTCGGGTAAAAGCATTCTATTTCTGTGGAAAGAGAGTTTGACTGTCATGCCTAGCTTCTAACGGGGTCCACAATAGTGCGTATAGTTTGCGGATCGCTCGATCTGCAGGCACATGTGGCACATGAACCTGTCGGGCAATTTGCGCCATCTTCCGCGCTCACAAGCCGGCCTCTTCCTTATTCGTGTCTGTATATTGGCCTACGTAATACTAGTCGCGATATACATAAAACCCATTTAGTTGCTATCATTATAAATATGGAAGAAACCAATCCAGAGTCTCGTCACGTATATGGGCAAACAGAAAATAGCAGACCAGGAAGTGACCTGTAGATAAAGTTGGGTGGAGTAAATAGATTGCATGCGATAACAATATTTTTTTTAGAGCCGTCTTCATCTTTGTGAGACTACATAAATGCTATAATTAATACTGACTTGGGCAATAATAATTCAGCATTTTGTACACCAAACAAAGCTTTTGACGAAAAAAAAAAAGTGAGTCGTAAGTCTTAAATTGTTACTCCATTGGCAATGCCAACCTAGGCCCATTCATGCTTAGCTCAGTGCGTACTGCACCATCATACTTGGTCAAATGGATCTGCTAAGACTTAGTTCAGCAAATCCTTCAAAGCTTCCTCCACTTTCTTCTGCTGATGGGTGTCATCCTTGAGCAGAGGGTCCTTCTTGACTTCCTCGTTCATCTCTTGGTCCACTTTCTTTGCAACAGGCGCCGCCTTTGGAGGATGTTTCTTGTCTATTTTAGGTTGATCTTTCTTCTTCTCCTCTTCATCCACCGTCCCCACACACTTGGTAAAAACATTCTTATTCCGTGGGTCGTTGGCTGGTCTCTCCCATCCAGTGCGGAACAATGGTTCCATGTCAAACCGAGGGAATGGATGCGCCTCAGTATTGAAAACATACTTATCCAACGGAATCTTGTTGGTATCATCAAACAACAAGTAAAGATATTTCAATGTCTCCGCCAACCAGAAGGACTCCATATTATCACGGTACGATGGCTGAGTAGTAGTGACATCATTCAATGAAGTGTAAGAAATTCTCTTGTCTGTTGTAACCACACGTGTATGTTCTTTGAAGCTCTTGAAAATTTCATAACCCCACTTCCTGTACTTTTCGTCACCGGTGATCTGGTACAAATAGTATAAGGATTCCACGGTCTCCGGACGCTGCAAGTTGTGTCTGTCCGCAGGCTTGATGGTGAAGTCTTTCTCCTCATGCTCATCAGTATTAAAATGCACAATCTCAGGCGATAATCCAGTCTCTGTGTCTTTGTACATGCGGTAACAAGAGTATGTCAACTCCTTAGCCAACTCGAGATCACTGGCTTTTTCCTCATTCCATAATGGTGACTTCATTGCCTCCTTTACTGTCAATCCATCTGTTGCACCAAGGGCGAGTAATCCTCCATAGAAACAAACAAGATGGTCCATTTTGGGTGATAAACTTCCTTCTATTCCATGTTCAAGTTCACCAACATATGTTAAACCACTAGGCTTAGATTTGCCTAAGAGATGCTTTTTGACTCCTTCGACTGATTCCTTGTACATTTGCCAGTAAATAGGCTCCTTGTGCTTCGTTTGCAAGTGTTGCTTCAATAAGTACTCGTAGTACGAATCTCCTCGGGAACCCAAGCGGATATAGCGACCTTGGTATTTTCCTGTGTCTGGCTGCACATAAATAGGTACTAATCCGTCCTTTGGTTGGTTCAGATCCAAAACTTGCATCACTTTTTCAGCAGCTTTCCAGTACAATTCTTCGCCAGTCAATTTGGCCAAATAACGGAATTCCAATTGGAGAGTAGCTGCTTCGGCAGTAGAAGAAGCTCCATTATCAACGTGGTTCTTAATTCCTTCGCCTGTTTTTAAGTTTACGCTCGAGTAAGGAACGCCAGTTTTACTTTCAAATCCACCAAGTAACGAATTGCCCAACTTCACTGCCTTGTCAAGGAAAACATCGTCTTCAGAAAAATGATATGCTGAAAGGAGTCCTCCCAACATCCGGATTGTGGTTTCAAAAACATTTACATTGTAGTCGAAATCGTACGTCAATTCGTCCTTCACCCATCTTTTTGCTCTGGTGAATTCGTCAGGACAATCCATAATCAAAAGAGTATCCAACAGATCAACAATCATCCAGCCCAATGGCTTTGGTCCCATATTCTTACCATTTCCTTTGACCGGGTGGTATTCGTCTTTTCCCCACGCGTCTGCTTCGTATGCCGCCCAAGATTCGAGGAAAACATCTCTAACCTCTTTCTTTGCATCCGCCCAAGTGGACGCAGAGCTTGACGGGAATGTTAGCATCAGAGAATGGTTATTGAAAATGTAGTAGCATGAGTAAAGCATCAAAGATGACAAAAATACCCGAAACAACATGGCTCGCTTTGACTTGGATCCTCTGACAGGCGAAAACGCTGATTTCGATGCGGATGGCTTGTCCTTGTACAACGGCAAGGATTGGTTGTCGGACGACCGACCAAAAGCTCCTGCCGCCAGGTTTTTTATCAGGAAAGGATTCATGACTGGCGGAGTTACAACTTGTGGCTATGCAAGTTCTCGTGAAGCAATGTGTTCTGTTGATAGCTACCGATCGGTCACGAGAAGTTAGCACGTGAGCTTTATTGTTGAAGTGCCACGATATTTTCTATCGCGCGAAAAAGTATAAAAAAAGGTGTATAGACTGCAAGTAGTACAACTACGAGAGGGTGGTTATCAGTATGACGCGGGCCAAGCCGCTACCAATAAACAGTCAAAAAAAAAAAAAAAAATAGAATTGATAACATAGATAAAATGCAAAGAATAAATTGGGATACAAGGTTTGATAGGATTCTTCTTTTTGCTTTAATTTCTTTTTTTTGTTTTTTCAGCTGTTGTATCCTTGGTGACGGTAATAGTATTCCGAAGGTCACTTTTGCCCGTTCTATCGGGTTTTCGGTAGGCCGCACGTTACGTAGTAATATGGCGCCACCACTAACAACAGACGAATAATAAAGTAGAAAAAGAAACAAAAAAACAAGAAAAAAACACAAGCAATTATATCCCAAATTTGAGTGACACTAGAATCTAAGGAAGAGCGGAAAACCAGATCATCCGGTCTAAATACTGACAGAACTGTTGTGCCGGTACATACATAACCGATCACCTCGCACAAAAAAAAAAATATTTCAAAGCCGAACCGATTATAACAAACGGCTGTGCTATTCCGACAGTGTCAGTATACAAAACAAGATCAACGGAAAACCTTCTAATCTGAGTCCGCTGGTGTTTTCCTTTTGTCATTAATTGCTAATTTAGAGGCAATTTTGCTCGTGTCACTACTATCTTGGTCTTTTTTTGAATTGTTCTTTTTCTAGGATAAGGCGGCTTGTCACATCGGATACTTTTCTTCTTCCGTACCATCTGTACTGAAATCACAATTTGGGCATGTCTCAAAGGAGTTCTCCTACTGCCTCTCCACGGGCAGAAAATACCAAACCTCGTGTTCGTCGCCTGAAAGCCTGCAAACACTGTCATAGTCTAAAGGTCCGATGCACCCCTGTGGATCCTTCCGACCCGTCGTCACCATGTGTCCGATGCAAGAATTCGAACAAAATATGTGAACTAGATATCGAACAACCGCGGAAGCGACGGAAGCGTGCTCTGAGTAAGGACTCCTCGCTTATTGCTGAGCTTAAGGATAAAATTTCCCAATTAGAGAAGGAACTTGGGCAAGCCCGTACAAACTCCCAATCATCACAACCCACTTCAACTTCCGATCCGTCAATACCCGGTCCTACATCATATCCGCTAGATGAATCCCCTCCATACATTTGTAAGTATGATTTGGAGAAGGAACTCTTGGATCTTGGTGCCGATAGTATCGCACTCAAGTCAATCTCAGATGATATTAAGATGAATGCTAATCGCAGAAATGAGTTGCTACGTGCGGACAATGTCATTGATGTGGTTTCCCTTGGACTCATCTCTATTGAGGAAGCTACCAAAAGATTGGACATCTACAGGAACCAATTCTATCCGACCCACCCGTTGGTGGAAATCTCTCCATCCGTAACAGGCGAGAAAATGATTGCGACTGAACCATTTCTATTTAACACTATAATGTCAATCACATGCATGGGCCTACGTGACGCACCAGTTACTGATGCAAATCTTCGTTTGGAAAGTTACGCTGTTAAATGTGTTGTAACCGAAATTATGGTTGCCGGAAGAAAGACAGTTGAACTTTTGAAATGTTTAATACTTTCCTCATTGTGGTACAGCAGCCCAGAACTCTTTAAACTGAGGCGATATCACATCCTTAATAATGTTGCTGTCACTCTCATGCATGACTTAGGGATTGTGAAGAGGGCGTCCTTCGACTTTAGTCATGACTCCAAGACCATCAATAAAAGCGAGACTGAATATCAAAGCTTGGAATATCGGGCATTAATTCTAACTCTTTATTTAAGTACAGTCAGTATTTGCTTGATCCTAAGGCGTGCTGTCTTTGTGAAATGGACGCCTTATGTCAACGAATGTTGTGAATTGCTTGAGCGTTACGGTGGGGCAGAATATCAGAAACTTGCAGTTTTTGCAAAACTCAACCATGAACTCGACCGTATTCATCATATTATTCATTCGCCGGATTTGACTGATAAATCAAAGATTTCCAAATTTATCATCGCCGAATTTCAAACAAATTTAAGTTCAATTAAGAGTAAGTTTGCTCCTACTGATCACAGAAACCTTGCATATTACTATTCAGTGGAGGCTTACTTACATCAGCCCAACTTATCCGAGTTTCACGACAATTCTGCAAATGGGATTGAACCCTTCAAGAAATTGCGGTCATCCACATTAAATGCAATTGCGCATTGTACAGCGTCATGTCTTTATGCTTTAGACGAGTTTAGCATGCTTTCAACCAGCGAAATTGGAGTCCTTCCTTTGTTCTATAGCTCGCGTGTGATCTACACTGCTGGTATGCTTCTCCGTTTGCGATATCTCATTCTCTCGTTCCCATCACATATCGAAAAGGAGCTTGTTCCACGTTATGCCATCAATGCCATAAAGATACTTAATCACCAAGTGTGTGAAGCGTCCAAAGCATTTCCAGTTAACTTTTTCTTGAAGAAAATGAGACTCATTTTGCAACTATTTATTCAAACATATGTTACGCAAGTTCTGGAATTGATTCGACAAAACAGTACACCGGCTCAATTGCAAGCCCCATCGTCAATTTCGGGAATGTCTCCAAATGACATGAAGCATATGGCAAAGCTTGCTAGTGCTCTTTACAAGTTTGGCTCCACCGGTAATATCATAAGTGACGTTGGGAAGTCTTCTGCGCCGGCACCATATTTGGACATGCTCAGCTCACTCGCAACCACATTTCATCAAAATGCGGAATCTACAGCAGATTATATGGATGGGGGGTCCCCAAATAAAAATGGAGGGCATGCTTCTCAATCCGCACCATCTGGTTCTGTTTCACCTTCCAAGTCGGGAATGCCACTTAATCATACACCTAGTACTATGGCTACGAGTACCGTAAATGAGCAAACGACCATGCATGGAACATCAGGCTTTGCTCCGCAACTAGGTCATGATAATTCGCTTCCTTCAATGCATGGTATGGGTGCCTCAGTGCTTGGTAGACGAGATTTAGACCATGCTGTCGTCAGTCAAACTTTAGGTCACACGCCAAGCCAAGCACATATCGGAACGACTAATGAGACTCATAAGCAGGATCCTCATCCGCACGATACTTTTCGAGGAGACTTTTCGTATTTCGGTACGCCAATGGCAAGAGATAACAGCTTCTTCGATGATGAGTTTTGGGGCAATTTGTTAAGCAATGACAGTAACAAATTCCAATTTGCTCAAGACGAGCCACTGAAGCTCGAAAACGTTCTTTACATGAGTTAGAGAGAGAGAGAGAGAGAGAGAGAGAAACATACAATAAGCGAAGGAACCACGAATCGGTGTGTCTATGGAGAGAAGATACAGCCATTGGCGTTCGTCCCAGCAACGAAAAAATAATACAAGAACCCTTGGCCGATGAATCTAATAACTGCCCGTTTTTGTTTTTCTAATTTTTTATTTATTTTTGTCCATGTACATTATAAGATAGATAGGCCGATACCCCCAACACGTATATGCACAGCTTCTATACAGCGCGCTTCCATTCTAACTTCACCTACTCCGTAGCTAATGTCCCACAAGGAACCCAACAAAGATGAAGAAGAAAATAGGTTCACTATTCTCGATGTGCTACGTATAATCGGAGGATTGTTGGTCCTTAACGCATTAGCATCGTGGTGGTTCACCTCTTCCTCTACATGGGGATATGAAGGAAAGTTGACTGATCCACGCTTTCTCAAATACAGAGTTTTTGGGCCGGAGTTACATTTAACTGTATCCGAATTAGCATTGTACAATGGGTCGGATCCAAAGTTACCCATCTATTTGGCCATAAATGGGTCGGTTTACGATGTGAGTGCTTCTCCCAAAATCTATGGCCCAAATGGCCCCTACAGGTTTTTCAGTGGACGTGATGCAGCTCGTGCTTTCGTCACCGGGTGCTTTCAGAATGAAGGAGAATTTACCCACGATCTACGTGGACTTGATCCCGAAGAGGCGGATCATGATATTTTGGGTTGGCAAAGTTATTTTGCCGAGAGTAAAAAATATTGGTACGTAGGCACGGTGGAACTACCTACCGTGGCCGGCGAACCTCCCAAGTCATGTAATCATGTAAAGTTCCCGCATTAGAAAAATGATAACTTACGGTTGATTACCATCAAACAATAGAGATGGTGAATACGGCTGTTGAATGATACGACTGGTGGCGAAGGGCGGCCAGTGCATGCTGACCACATACTGAGTTGGAAAAATAAATGTTTACGATTGTTCTTGTTTTCTCTGTTTTCAACTTTTTTTGTTTTGTTTTCTTTCTGTCTTTACTATTTTTAGTTGTTCTATTCAAGTCTGTTATTACATTTTGTTTGGCGTCTCTAATTAGCTTGACTGCAAGCATCAAGACTTGATTGCAATATGGCGAGCAATTCGTCCTTATCTTCAAGTCCAACACTAATACGGACCAAATTTCTATCCACTCCCCATTGCTCCACCTCGTCCAACTCTTGATAATGTGCTAAAATAGTGTATGGACATGCTAATGAGAAGTTCGTACCCAAAGAAGGACCCTTATGTAACTGTAGTGTATCAAAAAATACAATCGCTTGCTTTGGGTCCTTGAATACAAAGGAGATCAATCCTCCGTATCCTCCTTCAGGCGCCTTCAACTCATCATAATATTTCTTGGTGTCTGAAATACTTGGGTAGTACACATCTCTAATCAAGGATGACGACTGTAACAAATCAACGACATCAGCAGCAGTTTTGTTGATCCGTTTGGATCTCTCTTCAAAATCTCTGGAGTTTCTCTCGAGATACAATGCATCCTCAGCCCAGTAGTTGTCTTCATAACTTTCGTTAAAGTGCTTCTTCAATTGTGTGTACATTGGTGAGGAGGGGTTCAATATCAAAGACCCTCCCATAACATTTGAATCACCAGAAAATACCTTTGTGAGCGAGGAAACCACCATATCTGCATAAGGCAACACTGATATGTTTAACAAGTTTCCGACGGTTTCATCCACGACTACAGCAAATTTATACTTGTCTGCCAACGCTCTAATGCGTTTTAAATTGGGAGTTTTCAATAGTGGGTTTGAAGGACATTCACAAAAGAGCCCCATGATATCAATCTCCCCTGATTCTAATTGTGCTTCCATTCTGTCAAGCGACTGATCATCGCCATAGCCAAAGAAAATGCACCCTGGTCCAAACTTGCGGAGAATATTCAAAGTATCAACATAAGGGAAACCAAAACAGACTGATTTCTTAGGCGGATCAAAGGTATTCATGAGAGCTTGATGAGCATTAAAAATTGCAGCCATTCCTGTTGGATATAAATAAACCTCAGACTCGCTGAGACCAATCCCTCTCTTTTCGTTAGATAATTTCCCCACCAGCAGGTCAGATTTCTCTGCCTCGCCACTTATACGTCTCCGCAAAGCAAGCTTGGCATGTGGTGCAAACATCAAATCAAGCACACGTCCATACTTTTGTTCAATAAAGTTATTGAATTCCTTCTCAACTTCCTCATTTTGAGACTGAGAACGCATAGATGCTGAGATAGAAGGCGATTTCTTTTGAATGAATTGGGCTTGTAATTCCAGCTTGTTTCTGCTCCTAAGACGCTCTGGATCCTTTTTCTCATTCAAGAAAAGCTCCTTCAACACATACTCCGCCATTCTGGACGAAATACCTTCACCGCTATGTTGCCAGTATTGTTTGGCTACAGGGAATTCTTCAGCAGGGAAAAACACAATACCTATGGTCGATTCGACTTTGCAGGACTTTTCAAAATCAGTGGCTGGAGGAGGCGTACTCAATTGTAAAACACGGCGGGAGATCTGTGGCTTTCCAGATCTGACTTTCATAAATTCTCGACAACGTTTGGCCACATTATACGAAGGGAATATCAAGCACTTCTCTCCATCACGAGCATACTTCCCCTCCACATTCTTGCAAAGTTCCTGGATTACCTTGTGAATGAAGAATCTAGGATACCCAGAACTCATTTTCTGTACCACCCAATCTTCGCCCTCTTCATAGCCAACGGTCGCAGCCCATGTGGGTAACGTCACGGAAATAGCATGGGCAGTATTGTTGGGGATTGAGTCTCCAATCGTCTGTGAGGGTGGGTTTAGTGACATGGTCAGTGGTCACAAACACAACTCGTGGTGCTTTAAGTTAATGTCAGATTCTGCGAATGACTCAAACCGAACCGCCGAACTGCATGTGGCATATGGCGGGGAGGATGGGTCGCACCTAAGATCGCCAACCAACCGTTTCCGTTCAGGGCTTCAGTCCTGTTGCATAGCACCGTATATAGAGAAGAGTGTACACTTTCAATAATGAGTGATTTAGTACACAAAGTTCACTCCAGTTGCTGATAATTCAGTTACTCTTTTCTGCTCTAAAGATCTTGACTCATAAAAAGTACAGATATACAGAGGATATTTATTATTTTTTTGTTCCATGATTAAGAATGCAATATCTATTTTCGGGACCACTTTCAGGCTGGTTCTTCGACTATGACTTGATACAGTTGACGGATCCTTCTTGAAGACGCTTCAAGTCACTGGTCTCAATGGCTGGTGTAGCAGCTGGTGTAGGAGCAGCGGCCTTACGGTTATGTTGCATGTGCGATTGAACCAAGTGACCAGCAGCCAAAGCAGAACAGAGAGAAAGTTCTGCGGCCAAAACAGCAGAGGCGACGATGCAGGCAAGACGTCTAGAATTGTCACCCGGGTTGGTTGGGTGAGGTCCGCGAACACCTAATAATTCCAACATGGCTCCTTGGGGTTCCAAGATGGTACCACCGCCAATGGTTCCGACCTCAATGGAAGGCATAGAAACGGAGATTTGCAAGTCTCCTTTGCTGGTCTTCTTCATGAGGGTGATACAGTTTGACGATTCAACGTTCTGAGCTGGATCTTGACCACAGGCCAAGTAAACAGCAGTAACCAAGTTGGCTGCTTGAGCATTGAATCCTCCAACAGATCCAGCCAAAGCAGAGCCGATCAAGTTCTTGTTGATATTCAACTCGACTAATGCGTCCACGTCTGACTTCAACACTTTTTGTACAACATCAGCAGGAATAGTAGCTTCTGCTACAACCGACTTACCTCTTCCTTCGATCCAATTGATGGCCGCTGGTTTCTTGTCAGTACAGTAGTTACCGGAGACAGCGACAACGGTCATGTCTTCCCAGCCACATTCGTCGATCATATACTTCAAAGAATGTTCCACACCTTTGGAAATCATGTTCATACCCATAGCGTCACCAGTGGTGGTTTTAAAACGAATGAATAACAAAGTGCCTGCAATGGCAGTTTTAATGTGTTGCAAACGAGCAAATCTGGAGGTAGAGTTGAATGCCTTCTTAACAGTTTTTTGACCCTCTTCAGAATCCAACCAGAGTTTACATGCACCAGCTCTGGACAAAGAAGGGAAAGACACACATGGACCTCTGGTCATGCCATCTTGTGTTAAGATAGTTTCAACACCTCCACCAGAATTGATTGCTTTACAACCACGCATGGTCGAAGCAACCAAACAACCTTCAGTAGTAGCCATAGGAATGTGATATGGTTTTCCATCAATGATCAAAGGACCTGCAACGCCCACAGGCAAAGGCATGTAACCAATTACGTTCTCACAGCAAGCACCAAAAACACGGTCGTAATCATAATGGGCGTGTGGCAATTTATTTGTGTCAAGGACAGGTGCATTCGCTAATTTAGCAATAGCTTTTCTACGCACCACAACTGCACGAGCATTGTCTTGCAATTGTTTTTCCAATGCGTACAAAGGCATCTTTCCTGCCACAACCAAAGAAGAGATTTCATTGTTATTAAGTTCTCTGATTTTTCCATCTTTCATTTTTTGGATGCATTCTTCTAAAGGAAGAACCTTAGCTGGGGCAGAGAAGGAAATTGCCTCCTCTGAAGTTGCGCCTGAATCCTCTGTCTCGCTGTCAAAACTGTGTACAATACGAACTTTCTCGTTGGGTCCCTCTTTAGGTCTAGATTGAATCAACTTGTTAGTAGCATCACGCTGGAAACGTGTAGCATTCAAGAAGTAAGCATTACTTGTAATTGAAATTGCAAATCCGAAAAGCAAAAATTTGGAGATCAAGCTATCTCTTATAGCAGTGGATACCTTACCCAAGATCGTAAAAATTATATCTTCAATCATAGTAGTAGGTCCAACAGGAACATATACTCTTGGGGCAAGGATAGTGACAATGGTACCATCAGGTCCAACATTGAGACGCTTCGCGATGTTTTTCGACAAGGCTGCCACTTCAGTGGCTGTTTCGACATTAGCAGACGCAGTTTCATAAAGCCAAGAGCTTCCAATCCAAAACGCATGGATTGCAAGGAAACCTCCGAGCAAAGCAACTTTGAGGGACACAACAGAAGAACCGAAACGCGCAGGTTCACGGTAGTCTGATTCAGAAGTACGAGAAGCGATGTTGTGAGCAACAAAAGAGGAAACACCTTCTTCCTCTAATGCGCTTTGCAATTCTTCAGTCTTGCGAGCTCTGCTAATTTCAACCTTTAATGCCAAAACAGCAGAGTAAAATGTATACACAAGCAACAAGTCAAAGATCAAAATAAGGGCACTCAAGAGACAAAAGTTTCTTAAGCCTTCCATCTTCGCTGTGTAGACACAAGCAAGCAAGAACGCTGCAATGACAATCAAATGGTCTCTGAGCAAGCTGACAGAGTGACTAGCGACAACAGAAGAAACAATATTCTTTACATCGTCGTGGTTTGCCGAGGCCTTGGTAACATTAGTTGCAATTGATACTTTGTGTTTGAATCCAATAATTGCAGTTAAAAATGGGATCCCCTCAGTGATACTAAGCAAAGAAACTTTGACATTAAGGAATTTTGAGGATACTGCCAATGCGAAGAGGAAGGCGTATGCCGAAGAGACAATAGTAGAGAATGCAAGCCAGAATTTAGAACCACCAACACGCAAATCAATGAACACCTTAACAATGGTGTAGATCATGGCAACGTAAGCCACAGCGATCAAGGAAATATCAAACTTCTCAGCACCTTCACTCAAAGACCGAAGTCTAGTCAATCCAGTCTTAAGGTAGGCGATGTAACGGTAGAAGAATCCATCTCCACGCATCTTCCAAGTGACACCATCATAGGTAATTTTGGACAATTCGTGCAATTTTTCATCAACTTTACTTGAACGAATAATCATGATACGATCACTTGTTACACCAGGGTAAGTATCACCAATCTTAGGAATCTCCGTGTCAGTCATTCGTTTGAAAACAAATGGAATAATTGTAGTACGCAAAGCCTCAGTGTGGTCAGAAGTATCTTCAATGGGGACCCAGCCATCGTAATTGGTTGATCCCGGAGGATGGTAGTACGAGGCGATGCCGTAATCATCATATGACTCAGGAATATATTCATCGACCACAGCCAAGTAAGCAATCGACGCCAAGAGCGAGATAATGATGGTCATATGAATAGGCTTATGGGCCGATATGCTAGCCACCGACGCGGTGACTTTTGTGACAAAGTTGAACATCAAGCGCCAGTAAAAATGTCGTTCAGATGAGCAGATGGAAAAAGAATGCCAATCAAGCAGAGAAAAAAGAATGTGTTGTCAACGATACCACTCTGGTATACCAATCTTTATCTTCTTGAACTAGAGGACCTCGTGTGGCTTTGAAGTTTTTAAAGAGTAGCTAGAACTTGCAACTTCGCTTTTTTCTTTTTTTTCTGATCACGGCACCAATGGAGTAATGTCTATACGAGGTGCGAAAGCCTCGCGGTAGCAAATGTACGGATGTTTTCTTCTGAACGAGCATACAACTTACTCGAGTTCCAGGACCAGGACTGAGGAATAGGAGACATTCGCCAGGAATAAAAGTTAACAAAGAGGAAAAGTGAAAGAAGAAAAATATCAATGATAAAATAAAAAAGGAATGAAGAAAACATCAATGAAGTAGAGTAAGAAGAGAAATATGAGAGAAATATGAGAGACAAAATGACTAAAAGGAAGAAAAAGGAAGAATAAAGATTTTGAAGTAGAAAAATATTGAAGAATATCAAAGAAAACTTTAAAGAATAAAAATTGAATTAGAATATCAAGTCGAAAAACGAAGTACAAGAAATGTCCACCAGAAAAGAACCCACATATACATGAAATGAAAATCGCGTGTGGACGCGTCACTAACGAGACGACAAAGAGTTTTTGAGGGAATTCCGCACGTTGGCTCCTAGAGTAAATAAGCGTGAATGGCTCGTCCCTACTTTCTTCTGTAGGTTCTTGTCCCGTACCCATTGTATAGTCAACTTGGCTATCCACACACCCAGTCGGTAATATGCGCGTGTAAGGCACTAAAGTCGAACTGCACACGCGATGCGTGCTATTTGTAGCGCCCACGCACAAGACAAGGGTCTCTATTATGCGTAAGGTACTAGGTTGCAGAAATACGCGAACATATACTTTTTTTAGGGCAGCGGGTCTCGTCAAATTTGGCACCCATATTGTTCTCCAAAAGCAACTAACATTAGCGGATGTTTACACCATCCAAAACGGATGTAAGTCCGCTCTTTACAACCTACAGACCATTATCCGGCTTCTAATTTTATCAACCCGGCCACTTCAAACAGGACAAGCATCGTCGCAATGTTGAATGCGTATACAATTAGCATCGGTTGTTTCCTGGGCGATTAGATATATAAAGCAGCATTTAAGATCGTCATTCAGTTTACAAACCAACTTTCTCAATCTCCAATGAAGTTTTCTACTGTCTCTGCTTCTCTTATCCTCGCTTTGGCTGCTCAGTCGCACGCTGCTCCAGCTACTGAAGAGTACTCGCTTACTCCAAGTGACATCCAGGCTGCTAACGAGCTTATCACCTCTTTGGAGAACTACAGACAAAAGAGAGACGACATTGTTGACCCTGTTGAGCTCGAGGCCAGAACCTTTGGTCTTGTTACTCAAGTTTTGTCTGCCATTGCTGGTGGCTTGGGTCCTGTGATTATTCAAGGTTTGGCCAACAACCAGAACTTGCAACCAGTTCTCAGTGACAACGTCTTGTCATCCATTGGCAAGGGAGAAGTCTCTGTTGACACTTTGTACTCTGGTATTGTCCAAGCTGGTTGGTCTAAAACCATTATCATCAAGATTATTGGCAACTGTGAGTGCTACAAGGAGGTGTTCAAGTTATGTTCTTCGATCATTGTCGACTTGAAGTCTAAGATCCTCCTTAAGATTTCTGGTAAGAATGTCAACCTCAAGAGAGATGACATGTTCGAGGATGTCGCCTCAGCTCCAGCTTTCATTGAGAAGAGACACGGTCCAAGCAACGATGATGTTGCTAACAACTTGGTTGGTGCTTTGCACAACACTGGCTTGACCACTGCTGTCGTTAAGCCTTTGATCTTCAACTCTCAATTCTCCAAGTCTGGTTCTTTGTTGATCTCTTCTTTGTGTCAAGCGAAGATTATTACCGTTGAGAAGCTTGTCTCTGTCATCTTCTCTTCTGGTTTGATCACCTCTTTGTTCACTTGTTTCCTTAAGGTCTATGAACTTAAGGTCATTATCTTTGAGGCTTTGGTTGAGTTCTTCACCAACTGTGGTGGCTCTACTGTTACTGGTACCCCAACTGGTTCTACTACTCAAATTGCTTCTTCTTCTACTAGTGTTCCATCTTTCTCCACTGAAATTCTTTCTTCTCTCACCTTCTCTTCGTCTGCTACTGTCCCAACCTCTCCAGGCTCTCCATCTGCCAGCGTCCCAACCTCTCCAGGCTCTCCATCTGCTAGCGTCCCAACCTCTCCAGGCTCTCCATCTTCTAGCGTCCCAACCTCTCCAGGCTCTCCATCATCTAGCTTGCCTGTTGAGCCAACCACTACTCTTCCACCCACCACACTGCCTGTTGGTCCAACTACCACCACTACCCCATTCCCTTCTTCAAGCGCCCCTAACGGACATTGCGTCAAGAAGAGACAAAGAAAGGAATACAACTACTAAATTTGATACCCTTGATTCTTGACTATTCCCTAGCGGAATAAGACCATAGAACTATGGCAGGATATGATATGTGTTCCATCACTTGATTTAATTCTCAAAACGCTTATTAGGAAAAAAACTTTCAAAAAACAAAAAAAAAAAACTCAAAATAATAAATAAAAAATAAAATTATAAAATTGGATTTCGAGTATAGGAGCTTATATGATTACATGTGTTTCTGCGTTTAGATTTTGTTAGAAAATTGCCATTGACTACTACTGAAGCTAGTAACATGCCCCCACTACAGGTATAGTAACAAGTTCTAGTAACGCTAGTAACAGCTTAGTAACAGACGCTAGTAACGGGTGTGGGATACGAAGTATAGGTGGTTGGACCGAGGATTGGATCGCAGTCATTTGTCTCATATTCAGGGGCTCTTCGTGGACACCCTTAATGCTTAAGCGATAACGCAATAAGCTATTCTGGGCTTATTTGCATATGTTGGAGGATACTCATGGAATGCTTAGCCTTAGGCTCATTTCTTATCCGTATACCCTTTACGTTTCGCTCTGCCTGTTTAACCGCAGTACAGCAGACAAAGACAGTGCGCATGCTCGCCCGCTCAAGCCAACGCCAACTCTGCCATTGCTCATAATTATTTTATTGTCATGGTTATGCTTCTTGAATTTGGTCGCCGTGTCGCTGGAAAATATTCGAACTTATTTTCAGATTTGGACCAAAAATTACTCTAGTCTGCCAAGGGCTTGTGTTTTCCTTAGCGTTTGTTTGTTACCATCCGCGGACCTTCGATATATAGTAACGTCGATAAGGCGCAGGTACCACATAATGCATACTAATTGTGGCCACAATACACTCGTTAAATTCGCACTGAGCTTTATATACTGTACACACACTACTTCTGCTTCATTAAGGAAAACGGACATGCAGAATATTTTTTCGGTGAAGGCATCATCGTGCATAGCGGGATTACTAGGGCAATTGTTCCCATATTGCTTTCTTAGTGCATCTCAGGCTCTATCTGGGTTAGTGGGAAGGTGGTCGGATTCCCCCTATTGCAGATATAATGGACGGGTACTATCTGGTCTGAATTGGGTAGGGCCGTTCTCGTTTTGGCATCCCAAAACAGATGCCAATTGAGCCAGGACAGTTATTTTCTGTTCAAAGATCAGATGATATACTTGTATCGAGCAATAGAAAATATACTAAAGGGATGAAACGGAAAATAAAAATAGACAAGATGGAGATTGATTGCTTAGCTTTGAGATGTACTGTTGTAATTATAAATATGCATAACAACAACTGGGCGTGTGGCGTAGTTGGTAGCGCGTCTGCCTTGCAAGCAGAAGGTCACCGGTTCGACTCCGGTCTCGTCCATTTTTTTCCTAGTTTCCTTTTCATTTTTGTGAATACAGATTCAAACAATTGATGTCCACCTGAACAATACATCCCTCTTTTATTTCCGGCACGTCGTACTTACCATCATCACCATCAATCTCTCATTATCATATGGTACTGCACATAGGACGCGTTTGCAAAGCACAACAAAAGACTTACACCATCATCCATCAACAACAGCATGCCAGGGTACGTATAATGAGTAATTTTAGCCGGTTCTCCTCTTTATTTTACTAACATAGCAAGTGAGGTTATATCGTTACATTCGGGTCAATGTGGAAACCAGGTTGGCCTTCAGTACTGGAGCCAGTTGGCCTCGGAACATGGTCTTCTTCCTGATGGTACTTTTTCAGGAGACAAGGTTGGAACATCTTCTCGTCAAGATGGTGATGAAATTGAACCGACGGTGGATCGTCCAGATGTCTTTTTCACTCAAAATGACAACAAATACTCCCCTAGAGCAGTCCTTATTGATTTGGAACCATCAGTCATCACACGAACAACTAATGTTATGCCGATGTTCAATCCTCGAAACGTTCATTTGAGTGATACCGGAAGTGGTGCTGCTAATAATTGGAAGCGTGGTTACAATTATGGGAGACAGCATGAGGAAGAGCTTCTTAACTTAATAGATCGTGAGCTTGACAAGTGTGATAATCTATCTGCGTTTCAGTTGTTCCATAGTGTTGCAGGTGGAACTGGTTCTGGTGTAGGAAGTTTACTTTTAGAGTTGCTCAATGATCGATATGGGAGTAAAAAGATTCTTAGTACGTTCCTGGTTTTCCCTTCCAACGATAAAACTTCTGATGTGGTTGTTCAGCCTTATAACACAGTTCTCACAATGAAACGGCTTATAGATTTCAGTGATGCTACGTTTGTTTTTGAAAATGATTCATTGAACTCAATTGAATCCCATTTATCAGGAACTGGCCTGAAGGATCCATCCACTCAAACTGCATTTGAAGGCGAGAATAAGCTAATTTCCTTTGTCGCATGTGGAGTATCAAACCCCTTGAGATTCCCTGGTTATATGTACAGTTCTTACGAGTCCATCATTTCGTCACTAGTGCCCACTCCAGACTTGAAATTCTTATCGTCAGCCATTACCCCGCATTCAAACATCTCAGGAATACCTTCGAGATCGAATTATGTCAGCTTGAACGAATATGACATCATTTTGGAACTCTTAAATGATAAGTACAAATTGAACCGCGTCAGTGAACCACCACGATATATTGCAATGCTTGATTATGTAATCGCGGACCGCCTCAACCAACAGGATATTACGAAAGGAATAATCAGAGCGCAGCAACGAGTACACTTTGTGCCATGGGCATCCCTGACGATTCAGGTGGTCAACGGAGTTAAATCTCCCTATACCCCGAAAACAGGACTTTGCGGCTTTCAGATTTCCAACAACACTTCAAACATAAGCATGCTTACGAGAATAGTCAAGCAATATAATCTACTTGCCAAACGAGCCGCTTATCTTAATTACTACACCGACTCTGATGATCCATCGGAACGGGCACAACTCCTTGATACCTTCAACGAATGTAAGGAAAGCATTCTTAACACAATTGAAGAATACAAATCAAGTACCTCTATTGCATACCTTGATGATGAAGCTGTGGATGAGGAGATGATGTCATAGATGACACACACAGTGTTATCTGACAAATGCAACATGTGTGGCCCTGATCATACAGGTTTTGAAGGGGTCGCGCACAGTTTCGGTATCTTATCGCGCCGTTTATCAAACGGACTGCGTGACACATAAATGCATTGAATCCGTCCTCTTCTAAACTGTCTCTCTTTTTCACCAACTCCACACAACCTTTCTTCTAATGTCTCACCTTCTTTCCGAAAGAGCAAAGCGTCGTTCAAGGAGTCACTTTGCAACATTCAACTTAGACAACAGTCTAAAAGGCTTTGTTCCCCACCCTGAGCCTCTCACTTTGGACTTCGGCACCCCTAATGCTGGCTTTTTTCCTATCAGCTCAATCCAGGTCAATGTCAAGGATTACCCATTTCAAGAATCTCTTCTGCTTCCAATGGGAAACGTGTCGTTAGAAAACCTCCGCTCCAGTAATACCTCTAATGGCACATTGGTTGAAGATGATATCCTGCAACTTACAATGAAAGTAGAGGCTAAGAATAAGATTGATATTCTTAAAAAGAACAACAATCCCAAACTAATTGATATTAGTCAGGGATTGCAGTATTCTGAAGTCGAAGGAATGCCCCAATTGCTCACCTTCGCCAAGGATCTCATCAAAAGAACTCATAAGCCGCTCTATGATGACTGGGATATTATTCTCTCGAATGGTGCTGGAGATGGGCTTAATAAGGCAGCTGATGCATTCTTAGATGAAGGTGATGTCATCTTGTTAGAAGAGTTCACTTTTACTCCTTTCTTGCAAAATGTCGCTAATTGTCGTGCCATCCCTGTACCTGTTAAGTTGAACTTAGACACGACGCCTGGAGTAAGTAATGGTATTGATCTCGAGTATTTGGAGGATTTGTTGGCCAATTGGGATGAAAGAAAGCCTGAGCTTAAGGGAAAGAAAATCAAGGCTTTGTATACCATTGCCTCAGGCCAGAACCCAACAGGACTCACACAAACATTAGAGTTTAGGAAAAAGGTTTATGCTTTAGCAGAAACATATGATTTTGCAATCATTGAGGATGATCCTTATGGTTACTTGACGCTTCCTAGCTATTCCGAACCAACCACGATCTACAGTTTGAGTGAGTTTTTGACTATTGAGGATTATCTTTCCCATCATTTGGTTCCTTCGTATCTTACTATCGACAAGTCTGGTAGGGTTTTGCGTATTGAGACATTCTCAAAACTCTTCGCACCAGGTTTAAGGTTGGGATTTATTGTTGGCCACAAGGATGTAATCAAAATCATTGGCAATTATGCTAACATTGTTACCAGATCTTCGTCAGGAACTTCTCAGCTCCTTGTTAACAACGTCATTGAACAGAGTTTCGGCGGTGTTGACGGGTGGTTAGAATGGATATTGAAAATGCGTCACACCTACACAAATCGGCGTAATGTTTTACTTCAAGCATTGTACGAGCTGCCGGCTTATAAGGCCGGTTACTTTGGTGTTATTGATCCACGTGCTGGTATGTTTGTTAGTGTTATAATCAACTTCCCTGACGGGACAAACATTCCTGAGAAAATCGAATTGATTCTATGGAAGTTCAGAGCTTTTGGTGTCCGTGTTGTGCCGGGCATGAACATGGCCGTTGATAAATCGTTCAGTGAGAAAAGGGGCAATTTCTTCCGCTTAACTTTTGCACCAGCAAGCAACAACCAGGAATTGTCCGAGGGTGGCAGGCGATTTGCCAATGCAGTGAGCGACTTTTTCGAGAAAGGTTTAGAGTTTTAAATTCACACCAAATGGCACAATGCTGTCTACCCTTTCCTGCATTGCTTCTTCTATTTCCTCTGTGTACTTTTTGTAACTATACTATGTATAAACCAGACATCGTCCTTATATTAAGATAACAAAAAGATAGACAATCAATAACTAGATTGATAGATAACGACCACAAAGGTGAGATACGAAGACGCGCGTAAACCTACATCTAACCTAACACTGCACGAATTTGTGTCACGTGATCATAATCTGGTCACTAAGGAGCACCGGTACAAGTGTATCCAGAAATACCTGCAAATCCACACAAGCTCAATATCATCCAATGTCGTTCAATTTTGCAAAGTTCACCGACAACCTAAAGAATATTGGTGACATTGTCACCACTGAATTCAACAAAGAAGTCTTGCCCTTCGCCCAAAGAACCACCCGGATAGTTCAGGAAAAGATAGGAAAAGTAGACGTGGACGACATCAGTCAATTACCTTCCGAGTACATTGCTTTGGCAGATCGGTGTAATAATGTGGAGAAATTGTACAAGAATATTTTGAAAGTGACGCAAAATTACGAGAACGAGTCCTACGATTACCCTACGAACTTACAAGAGTCGTTCACCGAGTTTGGTAAGAACTTTTCTGACCGTGTGTCGAACTTATCGAAAGCCACAACACCAGCAGAGGCGCAGGCTGCTTTGGTTAACCCAACTAATGGCGAGTTTAAGCCACCAAAGACCTTGTACCACGCTCTTGCTAGAGCCACTGACGGGTCGGTGTTGACTTCATCAGAAGCAGCTCAAGACTACTTAGTTAAGGCTTTGGACTTGTACTCTAGCAACTTGAACAAGATAGCAAATGCTAGATTGGGCCAAGATCAATTGATCAAGTCTAAATTCAATAAACCTTTACAAAGTACGTTGAGGACTCTGATTTCCCAAAGTACTGCCATTCAAAAGAAGGTGGAGCAGAAGAGAATTGATTATGACTTGACAAGAAAGGCTTTGGCCAACTGTTCCAATCCGGCAAAGGAGCCACAATTGAGAGTGGCGATGGAGAATGCCGAAGATGACTTTGCTAATACTGTCGAAGATGCACTTAACGTGATGCAAAATGTGTTGGACCATTCAAAGCCTCTTGATGAGCTCTTGGAGTTGATCAAGGCCCAATATGCATACCACAAGTTGGCCAGTGAGTTGCTTGGAAACATGGTTGGAGATTTCGAAAACTTGATTAAGGATGAGGCCGCTTCTTCTTCTTCTTCTCAACAGGGAAAACGGTCATCTACTGAAGGTGGTGATTTTGACATCTAGGTGAAATTGGGTGCACGGGATATTCAACTCTTTCTTTTTTATTACCTTTGTCTATTAATATACACTGCTCGCAGTTTATTTCTTGAATTCTCTCTTTCTTTTTTGACTCTTTAGTTAAATCTCAAGCTTCAAAGCTTGCAATCTCACATCAGTAGCAGACTGCTGTTCTGTAAAGCCGAGGTTACCTTCCAAGAGCTTCGCGTGGATGGATTGCAATGCTCTAATGGTATCCTTTGCATTAATCACTGCAGAAATGTTGATCTCATTGGCACCTTGACTGATCATTTCTATATTTATTTTTTCATCAGCCAACACTTTAAACATATTACCAGCGATACCAATAAAGTTGACCATCTGTTTACCAACAAGCGAAACAATAGTCATATTTCTAGTGACATCAACAGTACCCATGTTTCTCAACTCCTTCAATGCGTGTTTCAAGTTAGCCTCTTGGTCTGGTTGGATTTGCATGGCCATAGAGACATGGACTTCGGATGTAGAAATCAAGTCTACCACCAACTTGAATTTGTCTAACGTGGAGAACAAATTGGCCAAAAAGCCATGCGATAAAGTCTTTTTGTTAGAGTGAACGTTGATCACAACGATATCTTGTTTAGCAGTAATTGCTGTGGCCGATTTCCTCTTATGTGTTTGAATATAGCTGGACGGTAATGTTTCGTATGCGGCAGGAGGATGTGGAGGTGTTTCCTCTCCTCTTCTTCCAATGTTGTCTGGATATATGACCGTACCTTTTCCGCTAGGATTGTCGACGTTTTTGATTCTGATTGGGATTTTGGCTCTGATGACCTGTTCCATAGTAAACGGATGGATGACTTCAGAGCCGTAGTATGTCAATTCTGCTGCCTCATCCGGCGTGACACTATCCAATAGTCTTGCATTGGGCACTTTTCTAGGATCCGCTGTGAAGATTCCGTCGACTTCTTTCCAGATTTGCAATTCCTCCGATTGGACACCGACTGCAACCAATGCCGCACATAAATCTGTGTATCCACGGCCCACACCATTTAGCAAACCACCTGGCACCGTACCGAAGTAACCTGTAAAGACAGGGATGACGTCAGCCTCGGTAGCTAGTGCTCTTGTGCCCAATTGTTTGGCCAAAAATTGATAGAAGCTGTCGTCGAAACCTCTTGAAAAATCATAATCCAAAGGAATCACATCAGACAAGTCAATATAAACTGACTTCAAGCCATGGTCATTCATTAAAGCGGACATGAAAAGACACGACAATTTCTCTCCGATAGACATAATGTTGTCTAGCGTTCTGGGACTGATTTCTCCAATAATTTTAGAAGCGTTCAACAATTCGTGAGCTCTAGCAATTTCACGCTTGGATTGCTCAACCAAGTTTGCCTTAATGGTTGGGTCTGTTATTCTTTCATTGGCGTTTTCGACATGATCATCCTCAATTACTTGTAAAAGATCACCGAATTCCTGGTCTTCAGACGCAAGGTCAGCTGCTCTGAGTAGTCTTGAAGTAGTACCTTCACTTTTGGTGTTTGACGATCTTGCTGAGCAAACAACAGCAACTCTGTTATGTTTGCTGAATTCCTTCACAATATTGTCGACAATGTTTTCCGGGAATTTTCCAACGGATGTACCACCAAATTTCTGAACAATCCAGCCTTGGCTGGAAAGCGTATTGAGATCAAGGACGGAATTGTATGAGATCGCAGATGACTCAAGAGATGATGACATGGTCTAGTAAATCTTAGGTACAACTTCGACAAATACTTAGAATAGATAATCTATTTCTATCGGAAGAAATACACTTGGGTATTGAGATCTGCGATACTATATGAACTCTAGAATGAGTCAACTTCAGGCCCTGCAGCTGGAAATTAGACTCACGCACGTGACTGCCCTTGACTCAAGCTCACGCCATGCGAAAAAGGAAAAAAAAAAAATAATAGGTCGTAGGTTTGGCCGTACGGGTTCCCAATCACGGTTACCATATCAACACAATTTGTGTAAAAGAGTCATTCATTTTAGAAAATTTTGATGAAAAACCAGAAACACAATATGGCATTATAATGCACAGTGCCAAAAGTAAAGGATCCCATATATAAACTTCACCTTCATAATGAGCGCACCATATCCGCTTTTCTTGGAGTGCATATATCCCCGGACGTGGAGTGATGATTTGGAGATGAGTTTCCAATCTTACCAAAGCATTTACTCTCATTAGACAATGACGAAAAGGGAAGCAGAACAGGATAATGGCAATGGCTCGAAGGCCCCAAAAAAATTGGACACGAATTTCTCCCATGAAGACATCCGTTCATTCTTGAGCAGCAAGATCTTCGATGAGGATTTCCAATCGCAGCTCAAAAATGACATCAGCAACAGTGAGCCATATCGATGGGGAACTGTGACAGAACTCATGGATGACACGTTACTCAGGAATGTGCGTAAGGAAGTTTTGTCAGAGATTGCTTTCACTAAAAAGGAGACAGATATTTATAAAGTTTTCCAATCAGGGGATTTGGCCAATTTGTCTGGGCTCGACTGGGACGATTTGTCTAGATTGCCCTCGTTGTACAAATTGAGAGCTGCCATTTACTCTCAAGAGTTTAGAGATTTTATTTCTACGGTTACCGGATGTGGTAAATTGAGTGGTATTAAGACTGATATGTCTATCAACACCTACACAAAAGGGTGTCATCTTTTGACTCACGATGATGTGATTGGCTCAAGAAGAGTCAGTTTCATTCTTTACTTGCCAGATCCTGACTCAACTTGGAAGCCGCATTATGGTGGTGCTTTGAGATTGTTTCCTGCTATTGTTCCTAACGTTCCAAAGGCTGATTTCAGTGCTAAGCTTGTTCCTCAATTCAATCAAATTGCATTCTTCACAGTACAACCAGGCTTGTCTTTCCATGATGTGGAGGAGGTCCGTGTTGACAAACAGAGACTTTCTATCCAAGGTTGGTTCCATATCCCTCAAGAAGGTGAGGAGGGATTTGTTGATGGAGAACAAGAGGCGACAGAAGCCAAGAGCACTTTACAACAATTGCAGACAAAAGAGCTCCAGGAGTTCGACTTCCCAAAGCCAATCAGAAATGACTTTTCTGCAGAAGAACTCAAGATTTACGAGTCCGTGAATCTTGAACAACAGTTCCCTCAGGCGGAAAAGGAATATTTGGCTCAGTTTATCAATCCAGTCTACCTCAACGGCAAAACCCTTACTCAATTGAATGACACCTTTGCAGAAGAATCTGTTCTTGAGGTGAAAGATTTCTTAAAGCCCGAATATGCGTCTGTTCTTAGAGAGACTCTCCGAAGGACAGAATTAGAAAACAAGGTTCCACAAACAGTTGACGAGTTCAAGTTCCCATGGAAATGTGCTGTTCCTCCTCATAAACAAAGATTCATGTATATTGATGGCAAGACCTCATTCGAGCTTACAGAAGAATCCATTAAAACTATCAACCATGTGGGGCCACAGGAACTTCCCAATTTTGCTCTTACAAAGCAGTCGAGTGAAGCTGAACCTGAGAAGAAGATCTTAGAATTGATGAGTTTCATGAAGTCTATTGCATTCCGTAAGTGGTTGATTTATGTGACAGGGCTTATTCCTACCAGCGACCAGATTATTGCGAGAAAGTTCCGTCCAGGCCATGATTTTATCTTGGCCACTACAATTGATAAAAACTTGAGTCGGGCACATTCTGGTGAATTGAATGCGTTGTTGGAAGCGACATTTGGATTGACCCCCACTGCGAATGTACCCAAGAATTGGGAATCTGGTGAGTTTGGTGGCTACGAATTATGTATGGCTATGAATGGTGCGGACTCGGATTCCGAATTCGAGGATGACGACCCTGCTATTTACAAGGCAAGTGATCCTAATGATGATTCAGTTTTGTTCACCAGTCAATGCAAATGGAACACATTGAACTTGATGTTGCGTGATCCTTCAGTATTGAAATTCGTCAAGTATGTGAGTATCAACGCAAAGGGTTCAAGATGGGACATCAGTGCCCAGTGGAACGTGAAAATGCTTAATGAGGAAGAGGAAGAGTAAAATGAAGAAATCACCACAAAGGAATGAGCTTTTCATATCCTTGAGGCGAATACGACGAGAAGTACGAGATCAATTGGCTCACCTAATAAAAGTCCTGAGATGATTAAATTTCGATTGAATGAAACTTCCCAAAGTGTCTAAGTTGTCTTTCACACAATGACTTGAAAGGGTAATGTCACTTTAAATTGGATATTTACATACATCAATACATGAAGTTATGCATACGAATTCTATCTTCTTAGCACCTGAAGACCATGTATCATAACCACGAAGATTCACATCTCAAAAGAGAAATTGGTGGTTTTTCAAGTCTTGTTCGGGTTTATCACTGTTGGAAATTTTGAATTCTTCTCTACATCTCTCAATAAGTAATATTTACTGTTCTTGATCATCTCCTACCGCCCTACCACGTAAACGATAAACGGACCACATTACCTGTTTTGGACCTGGGACGCGGAGCACAGTCGCGTCCGGGTAAACGTACTACCTTTACCAGTTTTGGTGCGACATCCCGCAAGTCGCATAAGTTATATAGACGTTGGCGAATTTTATTTTTTTTTTTCACCGGTACTACCAACTTTTCGTAAGCAACACCCAAATAAAGACACGGATAATATGGCAGACTCTGAACCAAATCCCGTGGCAATCTTTGTGGCCATTGCCACTGTTATCTCCTCGGTTGTGGCTTACTATGTATTCAAACAGAACAAAAAGAACGAACCAGTGTTGCATCCTACCGAGTACAGAAAATTCCCATTGATTGGAAAGACTAGAGTGTCTCACAATTCATGTGTGTATAAATTCGGCTTGCCTAAGTCTACCGACAGATTGGGTTTGCCTATTGGTCAGCACATTTCCATTTCTGCTGTTATTGAGGGTAAGGAGGTTGTGAGATCTTACACGCCAATTTCTAATGACGAGCAATTGGGATCATTTGATTTGTTGATCAAGACTTATGAAAATGGTAACATCTCCAGACATGTCGAATCAAAGAAGATTGGCGAGCATATTTTGGTTAGAGGTCCAAAAGGTTTCTTCACTTACACCCCTAATATGGTTAAGAGTTTCGGTATGGTTGCAGGAGGTACCGGTATCGCTCCAATGTACCAAGTGTTGACTGCTATCTTGAACAACCCTCAAGACAAGACCAAGATCTACTTAGTGTATGCCAACGTGTCTGAGAATGACATTTTGTTGAAGGCCGAGTTGGAGGCTTTGAGAGAGAGCCACCCTGACCAATTCTTCATTCATTACGTCTTGAACAACCCTCCAGAAAACTGGGACGGTTCTGTTGGCTTTGTCACTCCGGAGATCATGGATAACCACTTGCCAAAGGCTACTGAGAACACCAACTTGTTGATCTGTGGTCCTCCATTGATGGTTTCTGCTATCAAGAAGGCTGCTCAAACTTTGGGTTACCCTAAGGCTAAGCCTGTGTCGAAGTTGGGTGACCAGGTCTTCGTTTTCTAAATGTGAGTAGAACATAATTAATGCTTTTTTTACTACAGTATATTTCTTTTTAATGAAATTCTGAATGTGTCATTTTTCTTATCACTTTTGTTGTGCTCTTCTCCTGTTTGGCTACTGGTGATGTACACTGTCGTACCAACGCTCGCAACCGAATAGTTCTATGCGAACTACTATGCATGACCCGTGTTCCCCGGCTGGCGGCAACAAATCTCCTTTACCTTTCTTCTTTTTCTACTTTCTCTGCAAATAGAATTTTACTTTGTTACTTGAGGCAGCAGAAACCTTTTTACCAGATATGACGCTCATACCGACGTTTCTACTAATATTCCTGCTTCTCGTGGAAGCATCTGTCGTCCCGAAATGGGAAGCGAGAGACTCCTATATCCTTGATGTCATTTCAAATGAGAATATAGAGGTCGAGAACATTCTTAAATCTCCTATTAAATTCAAGGACTTGCCTCCTATTGTGAAGCTGCCCACAATAGAACAGCGCTCCTTGAAAGACGGAGAAATTCCTTCATATGTTATCGATTATGCACCATTCGTACATCTATATTCTGAGGAACGATATTGGCCATATGACGTGGCCCAGTTCGTTAAACATTTCCATGCTACTTACAAAAATGGTACGGTATTAAAAGAAACAGAAAATGGTAACCTCAACATCTCTATGCTTGCTGAATTACCCGACTCCTATAACATTTACCTTACGTCTGATGAGGATTTCGACTCGGACCCTGAGTGGATTACTGGACACCGGAATAAACCCTCACTTGCGGATGGTTCCATCAAGGATGCCCCTGCTACTCTAATTGTTGTTGATAAGGGAAATGGGTGGGTTGATTCATTTTGGTTCTACTTTTATTCCTTCAATTTGGGTCCTTTTGTCATGGGTTCCGGTCCTTATGGAAATCATGTTGGTGATTGGGAACATTCGCTTGTGAGATTTTACAAGGGAAAGCCTTTAATCGTGTGGATGTCAGCACATGGTGGCGGTGGAGCTTATCACTACCATAACTTGGAGAAGTATGAGTTAGATGTTAATCGTCCAATCTTGTTTTCTGCCAGAGGAACCCACGCCAACTATGTTTCTGTGGGAACTCATCCACATGACCTTCCCTATGAAATTTTGTGTGACTTTACCGATAGGGGTCCCCTTTGGAATCCTACAAAGAACTACCTTGGTTACACATACGACGGTGCCAATGTATACCCAGCAGAGAAGAACACTAACCGCAAACACGTTGGTAGAGAACTCGAATATGGAAATTGGCTTTCCTTTTCAGGCCATTGGGGTGATAAAAAATTGGAAGATAAAGACCCTCGCCAGCAATATTCATTTATTGGCGGATATAAATACATCGATGGACCCCGCGGACCGTTGAGGAAGAACCTATTACGTATTATTCCATGTGAAAGACACAAGTGGTGGAATTTCTGGAATGGATGTAATGTTAGAGAGAATATCAAATGGGGTCTTGGGGTAGAGAGCGAGGGATATAATTGTGGTAATATGTTTGTCAACGTTCGCCCTCAATTTTTGAAGAAGCTTTTACAACACGTTACTTGGGGAGGATGGTTTTGTTTCGTTGTTGACTTAATTTATGGTTAGCCTTCTACAGTCGGTCTAATTTAAGGGTAGCCTATTTGTTACATTGGGCCTGGATGACGGTTGCACACGTTGCAGTCCCTGCGTCTAGTGCGCAACTTAAATGGTCAGGTGAAGCCCGCGCTCACCATCGGCACGGCGTTTTACTTTGCCGTTATTTCGCGATGTCATAAGGGCAAGCAAATCAGTGATGAATATTTTTTAATGAGTTTTGAGGCCTATATTTCGTATAGAGTATAATTTAATAATTAACATGTTTATACATTTATACAGTGTTGTTCGATACCCCGGATGTTAGGATTGTAGTTCAACTAGCGTCTTTGAAAAAGAAATTCAAATCCTGAAAAGCTCGCGATGCGCTTTTGCATTATGGTTGGAATAAAGAGACCCGGAACTAACAGCGGCATATGAATTTATGTGCATGCAGCCTTATTACTCACAATCAGACTGCATTATTTTATTTAGCTTTTTCTTTTCTCACATATCAATTTACTTTCAAGTATTACCGTTGCAAGCATGGAGCACCTAAAAACAGAGTCCTTCGTGGAGAACTACTCCGGCGCTTCCTACGAAGCTGAAGGTCATCTGAGATGGCAGAATTTCAAAGACTCCTTCAAACGTGTTTCGATGGAGGAAGAACAAGACGACAATTTCGAATTTATGACCGACATTGAAAAGGCCAATCTTCTTACGTCCAAATCACCATTGCAAAGAAAATTAAAGTCCAGAAATATCACAATGATCGCTATCGGGTCCTCCATCGGAAGTGCTCTTTTTGTCGGTTCTGGTTCTGCCTTGAATACTGGAGGACCTGCTGGTATTTTGATTGCTTGGACAATCACAGGCTTGGCTATTTTCACCACCATGCAGAGTTTGGGTGAATTGTCGGTTGCGTTCCCCGTCAGTGGAGGTTTCAATCTTTACGCAACGAGGTTTATTGACGCATCGGTTGGCTTCGCAGTGGCATGGAACTACTTTATTCAATTTTTGGTGTTGCTCCCTCTTGAGCTTGTCTCCAGTTCCATCACCATGCAATTCTGGAACAGTAGTATCAATCCAGATGTCTGGGTCCTTATTTTCTATATCTTCGTGTGTTCCATCAATATGTTTGGAGTCCGAGCTTATGGTGAGACGGAATTCTTGTTTTCTGCAGTGAAGGTTGTTGCTGTTGTTGGCTTTATTATTGTGAGCGTTGTCTTGGCAGCTGGTGGTGGACCTCATAATCATGCTGTTGGTGTAAAATACTGGTATGACCCAGGTTCATTTGCACATGGATTCAAAGGTGTTGTCTCTGTGTTTGTCACTGCGGCATTTGCATACGCCGGTGTGGAATTGGTGGGTCTTGCTGCTGCCGAGTCTGAGAATCCTAGACGGGCGTTACCTCGTGCTATCAAGCAGGTTTTTTGGAGAATTTTGATGTTTTATTTGGTTTCTCTTACGTTGATCTGTTTCTTGGTTCCTTATAATGATGACAGATTGCTCGGTGCCTCCAATGTGGATGTCACTGCTTCTCCTTTTGTTATTGCTATCGAACAAGGTGGTATTAAGGGCCTTCCGCATGTGATGAATGCTGTGATTTTAATCTCGGTCATTTCTGTGGCCTCAACTTCTGTCTATGCTACCTCCAGAACATTGACGTCTTTGGCCGAACAAGGATTGGCTCCAAGGATTTGTGCATATGTTGATAGATCCGGCAGACCATTGGTAGCGATCGGTATCGCAAACGTATTTGCTTTACTAGCGTTCATTGCTGCCAGCGGAAAACAAGCCGACGTTTTCGATTGGTTGATGAGTATTTCTGCCTTGAGTTCCATTGCGCTGTGGATCAGTATCAACTGGGCGCATATTCGCTTTAGAAGAGCATTAAAGGTACAAGGGAGAGACACTGATGAGTTATCATTTGTCGCGCAAACTGGCGTAATCGGCTCATACTTTGGCTGTTTTATATTTGTCTTGGTTTTGATAGCCCAGTTTTGGATTGCATTGTATCCGATCGGCAGTTCGCCCAGTGCGAAAGGTTTCTTCCAAACCTATTTAGGAGCGGTTATTTTAATCGTCTTCTATGTTGCCCACAAAGTATGGAAGCGTAACTGGATCATTCAAATTAGAGCCAAGGATATTGATATTGACACCGGCAGAAGAGAAGCCGACCTCGAGCTTTTAAAAGAGCAGATTCGTCGAGAAAAAGCGGTATTGCGGGGCAAACCATGGTACAGTAGATTCTATCACCTCTGGTGCTAATCCTTTTTTGCATTAGCAGGCCCATTTGCACATTTGAATGTAAATTAGGGCGAGCATTTATAGAACGTCATATTTACCACAATATTATTCCATTAGTTTCCTTTCCCCCTTTTTTTTATCTCGTTGTAGTAGTTCATGGGTCAGTTTGGTGCAGCCCTTCTGTGATTGTATGTACCGTGCGAAAAATAAATCACCAAGATCCTCTTCATTTGCAACTGAATAATGCCCAAGGCTGGCAGCAGTCAAGGAGGCTTTGGGGGCGTACTCAAGTCTCTTACAAAGTCGCTTCGGCCAACTTCAGGAAATGTTCCTATTGTTGTCAATGCCAAAGTTGTTGGTGGTGGAAAAGACATCGATCGGTTGCTTCTGCGACTACAACATGGCACCCTCACATCGAGAGCTTCGGCCGCCGCTGATATTACAGACAATTTAGAAAAGTACTCCATTTCTTCTATCCCTGAAGTGTGGTATCTTGCCAAAGACTTGTGCAATCACAAGTATCAGTCCTCAATCCGACGGGTGGCCTTGAAGCTCATGATTCAATGTATCAAACAAGATGAATCTTCTGTCAGCAGCAGATTAATGTACTTCAATGATATTACTACTTTTTGCTTAATTAAAGAGAGATCTGTGGATGCTGAGTTTGACTTGTTTCTCAAGGCTTTACGGACACTAACTAACGATGGAAAAGACATTCATGATTTGTACGTTTATGACTCAAGGAAGAATTGGAGCAATTTTACGCTTCAGAGCTTTTCTGCTCTCTGCTCAAGTAGGGTAGAGCTGGACAGCAATGCCAACTTATTGAAGCTCACACACTATTTGACAAATTGCTTTAAATTCAATTTCAATCTTATGGATGAGCGCGTGGTTAAGTCCGTTCTACTTGAGACGATTGCTACGTCTAAGACAGAAAAAAATGAAGACTTGTTGGTTGCATTTGCGCAGCTCATTAAGGCTGTAGTTGTTTTTGGGTTCATTCCTCAACCCATTCTTTTCGATGTGATATGTGATCTTTGTGCTCAAAGCACAATTTCTGAACAGCTACATTCGTTGTGTTGGGATTCAGTACGTTCGTTGTTTTTGGAATCCCCATCATCGGTATTCTTGTCTGTTTGTGAGGTTCTTCAAGACCCAGAATTACTTACGATTCAGTCGCTCGAAGTTCCGTCCCTTGATGATTTGAAAGATTCCAGTGACACCAAGTATGCCGCACAGATGGTGTTTGGTGCTCTTGATTTCCTTGAACGCTTACTTATTCAAGTCGGATCAAATCGTGAAGATCACACGTTCTCATTTCACTACGACATGATGGTCACGTCCTTGAAAGAATGTATGGAGCTCAATATCCAAATAATCAACAGTGGCATTATGCGTTTAGTGGACCATTTACTAGCTGATGGTACCGTGGCTAGTACGCTTTTTCCTGTTGAATCGTGTTACTCTAACTCTTCATCGATTTTCCTGCTTCTAGCAAAAGTGAAGTTATATTTCCAAACCGAAGAGAATTATTGGGTCTCTATATGTACCTCTTTTTTCGAGCATTATCACTCTGGTTTATTAATGGTACCTAAGAACAGATTAATAGATTTGTTTTTGATGTACCCTCGCCTATTGCCAGATCAGTTAGTACAATTTGTACTCAATTACTACGAAGAGGAAAATCTATGCACAGTTCTCAACTCTTTTTGGAAAGAAAATTGTCGAAAATTATTGGAAAGCTTTTATATTTCCCAGGGGGAAATGACAATATCCACTGAGAATAGAATTCTGTGTTTAAAGACTATTTTGCAGGCGTATCGGACTTCGTTATCCATCGGTGATGACTATGGCCTAAGTTATGACATCGTTTTTGAAATATTACTGAAGTCAAAAATGGAAAAAGATTCGCTGGTGGTAGAATATGTATTAAAGTCGTTTCTTCCTGAATTTTTGGATATTGCTGGCCCAGACTTTTTACTGTCCGTGATAGAAATCTTTTCGGCATCATTTCTGTCTCGAAAAAAACCTGATCGGGTTAGAAGTATTGTTTCTTTGGGCTCATTTGGGTCGAATCCCATGCATCCTCGGCTCAAATCAACCACCAGCATCGTCGATTCAAGCTCTCAAGTTAGAGCTTTCTTCTCATCCAAGTATCTTGAATCGCTTGCATCGACATTTTGCATATATTTCGTGAAAATGTCGACGAAAGATGCGAAAACTGCTCATGAAGCATACGAATTTCTTATATCATTACTCCAGTTTACCTTAAAGACTGACCAATTCAAAAGTGCACTCATTGTACTTAAGTGCCTTGTGAGAATGAGAGCAACGATTAACGGAACCATTTATTTTGCTAATCCAAGTAATATAGAAGGTTTGGCCACTGCATTTGGGAGAAATACTCTCGATGATGCTTATGAAGCAAATGATGATGATTGGTGGTCTTATCCAGAAACGTGTGAATTTCAGGAATACTTCAATGTGTACAATAAGAATTTGAAACTATTTAATCCTGAATCATCCAAGTTGAATCCAGGATTCAATGGAGTGTCCTTCATTGATATCTCCAAGTATATCAGCATCTTGCTTTCAATTTTCGAAGAGTTTTACCATTGGGAGTTGTACTCTTTCTTATGGGCACACTTTTGTCCCCAACTTTCAAATATGGGCTTGTTTGCTGGACAAACAGGTTCTGTTCTTAGACTTCAAAAAATTGTTTGTGAGCAATTGACACTCAATTTTCCCAAGGCTCTTCTGTTTCCAATTCCTGGATCAACAATCACAAAGTCAGATTTACAAGTCGTTTATATAAGGAGTATGTCTGCGTTGATTGGGTACCATAATTTGTTCAGAAAAGCAGAGCAAGACCAAATGGTCAGTGCCTTACTATTCAGTCTCGAGTCATGGCAAAAGACAGCAATTCCATGTATTCATTTATTGAATGTGTTATGTTATGAAATCCCGATGTCGCTAAAGAAATACCTCACGGCTATCCTTGCAAGATTGCTGAATGGGGTGACCAGTGCATTCGCAAGTGCACCAGCTCTAGAGTTTTTGATGTCCTTAATTCATATTCCTATCTTGACATCAAGCTTTACTCTGGAAGATTATAAGCGGGTTTTTGCAATTGCATTCAAGTACATTCTGTATGCTGCTGATGTCAAACAACGTGCAAACAAAGCTGAAGTACCTCAACTGCCTTCTGTCTACCAGAGTCATGGAGTTGATGCAGAGGTTGATTATAAGGCTTCTACTCAAGCCACCCAAATCACCCCTCTTTTGAACGAGTACCTATTTGTGGTATCACAACTTGTTGTTTCTAGATTGTTTCTAAAAATTAATCTTTTCGAAAGACGACAATTCAGTGGCTTCATTGTGAGAAATATCATACAGAGCTGTGGTGAAGAGAATATTGAATCTTTGAGCGCACCCACTATTGCCTTTTTGGATTTAATTACCCGATTTACTTTTAGTGATATTCCACTTAAACTTATCACAAATCGACAGCGTTCTGAGGATTCTCCGGACATCGTAAGTGGCAAGTGGATCGTGGGTCATTCTGTTATCTCAGTAGATACCAACATCAACACTGGTGTTGCTAAGATTACTCTTAGGAGACCTACTGGAACAGCAGTATTTGATATCAAGCTTGACTCGGCAATGTTACCCTCGATTTTGAGTAGGGATGAGACCAAACCGTTAGTATTGAGTGGGTATTATCTCCTTCAGCTTTTCAAGCCATTAGACCAATTCAATGTATCAAAGCCATTGGCGTTGTTTGACGATGCAGCAACTGAAAGAGCCATCAACACATTGGACAGAATTGCAGTGGTATCTCATCATAAAGCAGGTATCATATACATTGGTCCTAACCAAACTCTCGAGGAAGAAGTCTTGGGAAATACAGTTGGTTCTCAAGCGTATCACAATTTCCTTGATGGATTAGGAGATTTGATCCAATTAAAAGGCAATCGAAGCATATATGTGGGTGGGTTGGATACAGAGAATGATTCTGATGGAAAGTATGCCTATTTCTGGAGTGACCACGTTTCACAGCTTATTTTCCATACAACTACTCTCATGCCTAATGGTCTCGGTGACAAGTATTATTCACTTAAAAAGAGGCATATTGGTAACAACCATGTGAATGTTTACTTCGATGAATCCGGGCATCCGTTCAATTTCAACATTATCAAATCTCAGTTTAATTTTGTTAACATTGTCATTACCCCACACACAATTAACGATGATAGAGTTAGGGAAGCAAACTATGATTTCTACTCTGTGAAAACGTTTCGCAGAAGTGGAATCCCGGGAATCTTCTCCACAAATCATTTCAAGCTAATTTCAAGAGAACAACTTCCTGAGTTCATTCGAAATGCCGTGCTCATGTCTGATCGCTTTGCACATGTTTGGCATTACAGTATTCAAAACAGCTACCCTACAAATTGGACGTTACGAGTCAAACATATCAATACTCTTCGAGAAAAGACGATGGCCACGCATCAATCACTTAAAGAAGAACAACTAAAACAGACGGATGACACTAATACCACAAAAATGAATCCTAGTGGGGTAGATTACGCATACACTGATATGGCCCAGTCATTCCTAGAGCAACTTCAACCTAGCGCCCCCACGATTGCTCCTAACAACCCGTTGGCTTCCAAATTCGAATACGTAAGTGACGGAGATAACGCTTTATATTACTTACTTGAGTTCAATTCGTACTCATAGGAAACGTGAGAGTGTGTATTCCCAATCTTTTGCCACCCAATTCTTGCAAAATATCAGAGGTTGTGCAGGAATTGTGATTTCATCGTTTGGCATTTCTAAGCCTGCTTGCGTGTACTGTGGCTGCATGTGCGAAATGGTTTGCCGTCTCTTTTGCTACTTCTCGTGACTCCTTTCCTATGTTTGAACAGCCAAGTACATCAAATTGCTGCAACATACTGATGCGTGGGGTAAGCAAAATACTGACTGCAATGTATGCTAAAACATCTTGAAGGGTATGACAGCTCTTCCTAGTTATCTCCGACACGGATGTACTTGCTAGAGCAAATAATTCATTATAAGTTGTGTGCAGGTGATGTGATGCAACGGCTGCGGTACCAATTAATTCACATTTTCCATCGGAAATAACCCTTAACTTTAGAACTTCCCATATTTAGTGGCATTCCCACATCGATATCGTTCACCAGTTCAAAATGGTGATTTCGGCGTTTCAAAGAACGACTCTACAGGCAGTTCGATCTGTACAGCACACCTTAACCAGTGAAAGAGATGCGCTAGCTAATTTGGCGAAGGACTATTTGGAGAACACAGAACACCAAGTTGAATTGGTCAATGCCTTCAAAGTATTCTATGATACCAATTTGAAGGGTGGTAAGATTGTTGCATGTGGCGTTGGTAAGTCTTTCAAAATTGCTCAAAAGACTGTGGCAACAATGAAGTCTTTATCCATTCAATCTGATGTATTGCATCCTACCGAGGCTTTACATGGAGATCTTGGTTTGTTGAGCGAGAAGGATTGTTTATTGATGTTCACTGCCAGTGGGAATACTCCTGAACTTATTGGTTTACTTCCACATTTGCCCAAGTCTCTCCGAATTGTTCTTCTTTCGTGTAATCGCAAGTCAAAGCTTTCAGACAGTCCACAGGTGAAATGCCTATTGCTTACCGAAATGGAGGACGACTTGAAGGAAAATGCAGTTCATGGTATTCCTGCCCCTACGATCTCCACCACATTACAGCTTGCGTTGGCTGATGCCGTTGTTTTGGCTTTGTCAGAAATGATTGAAAACGATGAACTTCGAAGAAAAACTATCTTCTCAATGAAGCATCCAGGTGGTTCAATCGGCTCTGATTTAAGTCATCTAAACACGAACTTTACAGCTTCTGAAATTGCAACAAGTAATTCTCATTCCTCAAGGGCAAGCTTCTCATCTTTATTGTCATTGAATCAGCTACGAAAGAGTTTGACAGACGCTCAAGATGAAGACGCAACCTCTTCTATCACTTCTGATCTGGCTTCAGATGATCTATCAGTGGCTGCACAAGATATTTGTTTATCATTTGAAATCAAGAAAGCAGATCCTCAATCCATCAAGAGGGTTGAATTGAGCGAGTTTTCAAAATGGACTGAGTTGGAATTACTTCGGAACATCACCTTATACAAGTACATTGTATATTCTCTGGATGAATGTGAGTTCGGTTGCAGAAGTTCAGACCTTCGTGTTTATTACAAAGCACTTCTATCTAAGAACTCGAGTTGGACAGGGACTTCCTCATTGTCTAGCGAATTCAGATACATTTAGACCTTGAAGAGAGACCATTTCGCAAATCCCATATACTAGCCTAAAGGAAGTTGGTTTAATTTATTTCTTTTTTATGTTATAGACGTTTGGCTCTTCTTTAAAAAACATAACATCTTGCTATTCTCGTCACGCGAACGCGGAATTCAATTCAACAAAAAATAACTATATACAACAAATATAGGTGGTTAATGTGGTGTCAAAATGTATCAAATGACGGACATGTATGTTGAAAAGACTGGGTGGGTGCTTTTTACAGGTTGGTGATCACCCATAGATCTAAGGTATGTACGGTACAACATTCATCCGTGCCACACACAAGCCACTTGGAGTTAACTCCGATCCGCTTCAACAAGAGCGGATTCAGCAACAGCAATCATCTTTTCGACAGACGCAAGATGTTTTCCATAGTTGCTCTTCATCGAGAGCTGCTTAAGGTATTGTCTCAATTTCACAACTAAATCTCTCTTCTCTTTGCTCTTAGCATCGAAACCTTCCACAAGCTTTTGGATGACGTAGTTAGCATATTGATCTTTCATCATCAAAGCTAACGGTGAATCATCATCCACAGTTTCCTTCTCTAAATCTTCATTTCCGAGCATAACCTCGTCCCAAATTCTCCGTCTCTGTTCCAAAGTACCAAATTTAATGCACTTTTCAATAACATTAGAGGCAAATTTGTGCTTAGAAAAGTTAACAACAGAATTGAATGACACTTTAAGAATCTCAGCCTTATCTTCTTCAGAACCATGTTCCAAGATATGTTGGATAACGTAGTTTCCATACTGATCTTGAATCAAATAGAAAACAAAACGATTCAATTCACTCAAAATGTATTGTTGATCCTCAACTTCAGAGTATTCTAGCAAACGCTGGATAACTCTGCAACCATATGGGTGTGTGGAGAGATGATAAATGTGACTGCTCAAACTATCCAATATGAATCTTATGTGTTCAAATGGAATTCTTTCAATAGACTTTTGGATAACATGATTACCGTTTTGGTCTTTAGCACAAGCGAGGACATGATCTCGTAATTCATCAACAACCTTGATTTGGTCGTCCAAAGGAATAGCTTCCAATGCTCTTTGAACAGCTCTGCATCCATACATATGAAGAGATAATTTGTATATGTTTCCGAGCATACACTCCAAAAGAACTTGTTTCTGTACATCAGAACCATATTCAAAAAACTTCTGAATAACATAATTTCCGAAAACGTCCGTCATCAAGTCGTATGAAATGTCGCGTATTTCATTGAAAACAATTTCTTTCTCTTCCTCACTAGCAACTGGCATTTGCTGTTGAATAAATCTCGAACCATGTTGATCTTTTGTAAATTCGACAACATGTCCAACGATGTCTTTCAAAACATATTCCTTGCCCTTAGAATTTGCCCTCACTTCCTCTAATAATGGTGATCTGTATATGTGATGAGCACTTTTGCCAGCACCACCATTGTGGCCACCTCTTGCTGATTTTCCTCTTTTCCCATGGGCAGGTGCTTGAGGAGAGGGCGCAGATGGTCTTGTAGAATATCCAGGAACATTTTTATGTTCTTCGTATGCAACTTTTGCATTATCTGGTACTGCGTTATTCTTACCCGTCTTGTCAGAAAGAGAAACAGGTGGAGACATTGGTGGTGGAGATTGAGGATACATGGCGTAAGGGTTGAAAGGATGGAATACAAACCCAGCAGCGTTAGCTGCTGTTTGTCTATTCATCAATCCTACACCCGGAATACTAGCCGTTTTTGATGGCAGGCTCGCTCCTGCGGTGGATGAATCAGCCTCATTACTTCCCTCTTCTGAGCCAGGGGGAACTTGAGAATCTTTTTCGCCAGGAGAACCATAATTCATCATGTTGTAGATTCCGTTATCCATAAATCCACCCATCATAAATGGAGGTGAACTAATTGGTGGGATCATAGGCATAGTTCTGGCATAAGGATTAGGTGGAATAGGTCCAGGCTGCGGGAAACCCGGATTTTCAAGAAAGTAATTGAATGTTTGTGAAGGTGTAAATGGTGTCGCAGTTGCGGGGTTCCAAAAGCTTTGAGGTTGTTCGTTGTTTGCACTGTTCAAGTCGACGTTATTCGAATTCATATCCGAAGAAATAGATAAAGCAGCGTTACTCTGTATCGGAGAGTTGTTGTTGTAGTTATCAATTTTTTCACTAATTGATTGCTGACGAGAAACCCTTGCAGCTGGCATGTTCAAGTTTTCATTTAATGATCCATGTGGAGATACATTAAATGGCTTCACATTCAACTCGCTGTTGAAGCTCGATCTTCTTGGGTTATTCTCCAAAGAAAGGGCACCCAAATTACTCGAGAGTTCAATTTCTCTGGTTGCATCAGCAACAGATGAGAATTTGTTAAGAAAACTATCATTAGGAGGGTGAATACTTGCGATACCTCCACTGATGGAAGCTGTTCCTAATTGGAAAGAAGTCTTCTTTGCGTTTGCAAAAGTAGCAGGTGCATGTGGGCCACCAGTACTAGCAGCATAAGGGACTTGTGCCAAGCTTGATTTGAAGTCAAATAGATTGGTCTGTAATTCGCCACTCTCCTCGAATGAAAAGCGTCTAGAGTCACCTGTTGTGCTAGAACTTCCCAAAATCTTTGCAACGTTCGAATCAACTTGATCTAACACACTCCTATAGTTATTGGAAAGGTGTGGGCTCGTGGGGTTCGAGTTATTAGACCATATGGTCTCAGACGGCATTGCTGATGTTCAAGTTCAATATCGCGAATAGCTGGATCCCAACAGATGCAGAGATATAAGACTTTTTCTTCTCTTTGATCTGGAGGTTTCAGAATCTTTCTAAGAAGGATTTTCTAAAAGAAGAACCTCTCTTCTTGGCGGCTGTATTGTAAAAGGTTTTGGTCTCTTGAGAACTTATGGTGGCTTCTTCAAGCTTATCGTCTTGATTTGTAAATACCAATCAGCAAGTCTTGGAGATTATCTTATCGCCCTTCTTTAAATAGTTGCGAGAGAAAAGTAGCACACCAAGGGCACACAACGATCAAGGTAGCGGCTTGAGTAAGTGATTTGTGGTAAATTTTGATAGTTAGACTATGTACACTCCTACTGCAAGTTTAGCGCCCCTCCTTAGGTATGCGTTTTAGGTGAGTATATGGTGGACAAATAATTGGTACAATGATCATTATTCAAGGTGAATTATTTTCAGAGATCAGGTATATTGGTTTTAGGGATCTTGAGATCGGAATGTATTTTTCTGCTTCTTCTGATTTCATCAATTTCTATTTTTTCCCGTTGGTTTTCATTATGTAAGTGTAGAGCGTAAAGACGAACAAATTACAAATGACATATTCTTTCTGAGAATTGCATTAAAGTCCCTACCGTTTTCTGTTTCTATTATTCTTTTTTAAATCCCATTCTCTTTCTTATCATTCAGTCAATGATATTTTCTTTGCCTCTGTCACTAATGTTGAGAAGGAAATGTGTACCTTACCGACCGCATGATACTGAGTATTCGATACTATCAGCGTGATGCGAAATTGTGCGATTTGTATGCAATATGGCTCTTTGTAGATTGACTGTTACCATCGCATGTCCATATGACTCGACTTCCTGGCGGCGCATACAACCGTCTTCTAAATTTATTATACAAAAAAACTGTTCCGGAAATCAACCCCAAAGTTCCCATAGTCAAGCGTGTTCTCTATGAATTAGATAATGACCAGGACTACACCCAAAAGTCTGTACTCGACGAGTTAATGGAGAAGCCATGGAACCAACAACCAATGGAAACAGCTATCGAGGATGTTCAGGCCAAATATCCCACAGCAAAATTATCAAACATTCTACGTCTCCCTTGCAAGAACTCTTTAGTTGGTAGACACGATTTCTTTAACATCTTCCCTGTCAACCGAGAGAGACTCTATTTTTTGGATCAGGGTCTTCGAAAGGGGCTCAACTTCTCTGTGGTTAAGGCGAGGAACCCAGCAAGTTTGCTTTTCAGTGGCCTGTACTATTTAATCTTTCCTAACGCAAACCAAGCATGTATATATTTGATGGAAACAAAAGGGAAAATGATAAATGGTTGGGGCCTAGAATTTGAATTCGTACAGCCCAACGACAACAATTTAAGACGCATAGCGTCACCTCTACTTCAACCTGATTATAATACCATCAGTGAAGATTCATCATTTGCATATTCACCTGAAGAGGTTGGCAAGGTTCTGGCTGAATTGATATTTAAAACGTCTGCTCTCAAGTCGAATATTTTGCACCAAATCCACCAGTTACCTGAGGATCGACTCAAATACAAAGGCACCGATGAAGATCCTCTCTACCCGCTCCTCTTACGATTTGCTGATATCGATACTCGATATAAAACGGTTCTCGTAAAGAATCTTCCCTTTGGACTTTCAAAACCAGCGGTGGAACATCTTTTATGGAACTACCAGTTTCACACTGTCCAAGATCCCCAGAAATCAATCACACACTTGCATTCTAGCCCAATAATGCAGACAACTTCAACACTTTTAAGATTCAAAGATGAGGTTAATGCAAAACGCTTTGTGCGTAACTTCCATGGACGGAGATGGGAGAAAATGCTCGGCCGCAAGGATAAGCCGTTGTACGAACCAATCAGATGTGAAATATTAGACTGAAATAAATGCAATAATTACTTAAAAAAGAATGAAGTATGTCACTATGTATGGTGCTTCTTATGCGCTATCAATTTTCTTCCAGCTATCCCTGATTAAGCTGTAAGTATCTGAACCATCTGCTACTGACAGATTTGGTTGGCTAACAATGACGTACTTCTCCCAAATTTTCTTCTGTTTCCAAATTATAATAATGCTGTCATTTCCTGCCCATCCCAAAGTACCGACGTCTTTAACGTCGTCCTTGATGCCTTCGGTATCTGTATGATACTTGTTTGTATTAACTGAACAGAATGACCAAGTAGAATTGAAATAGTTAGGAATAGGTATGGGTAGCATTAGCCGTTTAAGCATATGTTGACGGTTTTGTGACGCTTCTAATTTACCGTCACCTTGAGCAAATTGCGTTGAGGTTTTCTCATTTGACCCTATCCTAAAAACATGAAGAGTATTTTTATCTGACAAGACTGCAAGTTTGGAATCATTGGGCGAGAATTTTATTGATGTGACAATGGCCCGATCAAGACCTCTTCTAAATTCAAATAAAAGAGCAGTTGTGCTGGTGGAATGAACGCGAACAATGGTACCGGTTTCGCTTGCAGAGGCTATCAAAGAACCAGTTCTATTGAGAGTGATGCATCTGATCTTTGATTTGTGGGCCTTTATTATGCTTACAGACTTCTTTTCTTGACCTTCAGGGGAAACGTCGACAAGCTGGATCTGGCCAACCGTACGACCTGGAAATGCTAGGATTTGCTGTTTGGAACCATCTCTCAGACTGAATGATAGCAGACTACTCTCTGAAGAAGACAAATTGCTGATTGCAAACTTCAGAGGCACAGTACTAACGCCCAAATCAGCCAAACCATATTCATTGGTGATGGTTTCGTAAGTAGCAAATTTCTTAGGAGGAGCAGAAAACTCATAAACCACCACCTGATTCAATAGAACAACAACAATCCTGATGCGGGATAATAGTACATTAAGAACGGGACTCATGAAACTTAAGCATAAGCTGGTCTTGCGCTTCAAATCGTCCCAGATGATAACTTTTGTATTCGGGAACTTTGGGTTTTTCCCTCCTCCGACTAGAGCCAAATAATTTGTTCTATGGAGCATAGAAATAAGACCTATTCCTGATCCTGACTGATTAGTGGCGTTGAATACGCGTTTGACCCGAAGGTCGATGGGATTGGTGTTATACACTAGAAATCCCTTTTCATGAGCGATGGAAAAACAACCTTGATCCTGATTGAATGTCACTGCCAAAATATGCAAATCTTTATCACCGGAGTGTGCTATTGATTTATGAGTATCCATCATTCATTGCATTCGCGTAGATGAGAAACGTGAGGCTGACTGATTAGGGGATTTAGACGAGATAGACACTTAAAGACGAGCAGAGTCTGGCAGAATAATTATCCAGTTTTTGTCTATATGGAAAATTCAAGTGTGAAGATAAAAAAGGGGTTGCGATATAAAAAGAAACTGCTATTCGCCAGTTTGCAATGGAGTATGATAAAGTGTGGGTGGTTACTTCTTATTTTGGTGACACTTCTTTCAACCCACTATGCACAGGAATAGTCTTAGCCGGTTACTTGGAGACGCTTGTTGGTGCGGGTATAATGAAATATGACATATTCGAATTCCACTCATTAGACGATGGTACAATTATCTAAACATTTGAAATGTAGTCAAACCGGTTTGCTTGTTTTGAAAAAATTCTGCTCGTTTTACTATATTTTTCTATTATGTATTTTAGCGACCTGCGCCGATTTGCGACTAATCGGACTCTATATCCATCACCTCTTCATCACTGGAAACTTCTCCTCGCTTGAGCTCTTCTGCTAACCGAGAAACATCAGTTTCTGTAATTCCTGTGTTGTCGAAATTTAGCTCTGATCCCAAAATATCTTTGGATTTTCGACTCAATGGTGTAGCAAACTTTGTGCCAGAAGAATTCAACTCCATTTGGGGTTTTGACCGCCATAACATGGGATCGTGGGTGACAAACTTCTCTGCATGTGTGGGTAATTCTTCTAAATTCTGCTCCTGTGTTGGTAGAAAAAAGGAGGAATTATCTTTGTTCGACTCAAGTGCTCTTTTGAGCAAATCACTAGCAACAGGGTCGGATGGAGAAAGTGCCAAAGCGTCATGCAACACATCAATGGCTTTGTGATCATGTCCCAATTTGAGGTAAATTAAGCCTATCAGTGAAAGAATGTTACTCTCCTTTTTGTAGCTCAATTTAAGTGCCTGCTCAAAACACTCAAGAGCCTTGTACAATTGGTTTGCTCTTCTGTAGACATGTCCAAGGTTGCAATGAATAGATATCCACGTCAGAGAGTCGGAATTGAGATATTTTGCTGCATCCATTGCTTCTTGCAAATAAGACTCTGCTTTCAGCAATGCATTCTTATGATACTTTATCACACCCAATTCGTTCAAAAGTAATGGATCTGTATTGCAAATTTGATACGATGCCATGAGATATTCCTCAGCCAAATTAACATTGTTCATTTGTAAATGTTGCATACCAAGAAACAAATTAGGAAGATGAGTACCTGGAAATAACCGGGCAGCATATGCATAAGCGCTGATTGCTTGTTCGTGTTCTCCTTCTAAGGCAAATGTATGTGCAAATCCAATCCAAGCCTGTCCACTGTTGGGATCTAACATTGTCGCCTTACTGAAGAACTTTCTTGCTTCAAGGATCTTATTGATGGAAAGATAGTATATCCCAATGGCCAGCCATGTGAGAGTGTGAGTAGGATGCGATTCTGCAAGCTGATGTGCCTTCAAGAATAGTTTATTTCTTCCTCCAAGTTCATACAAACAGCTAAGATAGTTGGATATCAAGCTGAAATTGCATGAATCCTTCTCCATTGCCTTGATACAGACCTTCAAGCAGTCATCATAATTGCATTGAACATAAAGATAGTCTGCTTTTGTCAGAAGCAAATCTGGGTTGTCTCCTAACCGATACTCTTCCTTCAAAATATGTTCAGCCTCTTCATACGTAGCTGTGTTCATATATTTGCTGAGTTTTGACGTGTACAACAATTTGATGAGCTCATCATTGTCGTCAGCATCCGCATAGTTTAGCAGATTAGCAAGTTCCCATTCCTCGTTTGGTGAAAGATAGTTACTTTTCAAAAGCTCATTGAAAGCCTCAAAACACTTGACATCTACCATTACTGCCTCCGTAAATGCTTCCTTCGCACGTTCGAAGTTGTTTTGGTTTGCAAATACTAATCCTCGTAGGTAGCACATTGAAGCTTCGAGACGTATCCCTCCATCGGTATTCCGCACCTTATAGACCTGGTCCTTGAATGGATTTGTTTCGCCCAACACATCTAGCGCATCATCCCACCGCTCTAACTTGATCAAAGCATGAGCACAAAGATATCTGCAACTTAGTGATTGCATGTACTCTGGAGTACCTGTAAGAAGAAGCTGAACTCTTAAGTAATCCCCTCTATTGAAATAAGCCTGTGCAAGCCAAAATGCATCGTTTGCATCATTTGTGAGCGAGAGGATCTTGTCACCAATATACTCGGCAGTATCGTAATGATGTTGCATCAAAGCATCGTGGCGCCAAAGACGAAGCTTCTCAGCACGAGACAAGGGCTCTTCATCTCCTATATACGGCGCATCTTTTGTCTTCAGAGCGCCATTGGAAAGTTCGCCACTAACTTTGTCCATGTTGTAAAACAGAGACAGCAGAGAGCCTGGAGTTTCGAACAAGTTGTTCTGCGGATTGGGAGGAGTGATGAAAACATTCCGTCGCTTGTTCATAATCTGCGGCGAAATGAACAACGTCGAATTGTGTTGCAGTGGTGTTTTCTGGTTTTGAACCATTGGAAAGAACGTGTATATATTCGATTACTGGATCAATGATGTAGAGTGTGCGCACGTCTGTATTGTTTTGGGCTAGGTTTTATTTTGTATATAGAAACATAATGCTGATTCTTTGGAAACAAAAATAATCATTCTGATGATACTATTGGAAGCATGAAATCTACTCTTGGATTCATTCCATAATTGCTATATCTACTTCTTTCTTTTCTTTCTATTTTTTTTCTTTTGTGACGGGTACTGTTTGAGCTCTCTAAATGGGCTGCACTATATACTTACTGTAGACAACCCTTAACGCAAAACAAAATAAAGAGATAGTTAGCTATTTTGACTTAGCACTAATGTTCTCTGCCTCTTTCACTCTTCAATTTCAATAAGCATTTCAAGAATTTGGTCAACATCCATTAAGATGTCATCACACTACCTGCAGGTCCAGCTAAGGTAAGAGATGAGCTTTGCTTGAGCCTTTTCTCCTACAACATTATCTACTACAACGTCATGTCAGACAATAAAAGACCTTACACACAATTCAGAGTCATGGTTGGCTCTTATGAGCACAACTTACTATGCCTTTCTGTTATTATGAAAGGTGACACGGAGCCGGTGTTCACGCCAATTTTCCATTTCCAAGCACATGCATTATCAATTAAATCGATCGACATTGCCAAAAGATATTTGGTTACAGGATCGAACGACGAGCACATCAGAATTTACGACTTGCAAAAAAGAAAAGAACTTGGTACTTTGTTGAGCCATCAAGGTACTGTTACCACGTTAAGATTTTCTAAAGAAGCATCGGAAAAGGAAGAAGCGCACAAGTCGGGCAAATGGCTTTTATCGGGCTCAGAAGATGGTCGTATTATTATTTGGAGAACTAAAGACTGGGAATTGTTTGGTACCTTAAAGGGACATCAAGGAAGGGTCAACGACTTGGACATCCATCCATCTGGTAGAGTAGCTATTTCTGTGTCAACGGATAAGACCATCAGATTATGGAACTTGATGACAGCAAAGAAAGCTGCCATCTTGAAAATTAAGGGAAGAGATCATTTAGGAGAGTCTGGAGAATTTGTCAGATGGACTTCTTCAGGAAAACATTTTGTCGTTGGATTATTGAAACAAATGTTCATCTACGAGCTTGGCAAGGAAGCATCGATTACTAAAAAGATCCAATTCAAGACTACTTTGATGTGTCTTGAAGTATTGACCATCGGCTCTACTGAATATATTGTGACTGGTCACAGCAATGGCTCTATCGAGTTCTTGGAATTGTCAAAGGCATTGAATGACGAGAAACCTGAACCTTCCTTCGTATTAAAGGGCCATTCCAACCGTGTCAAGGGAATATCATATTTCTGCAGCGAAGATACCCACAACATTCCCTACTTGGTGTCTGTGTCATCTGACGGTAGAATTGTTGTTTGGGATGTTTCTGACTCAGTAAGAGATCAAGTTGCTGTCTACGACAGTGGAGAACGTTTGAACTGTGTTTCTGTTTGTGGCGAGTCAATTGAGAAGGCCGACACAATGAAAAGAAGATATAACGAAATTGAAGAGAACGAGCCAAGCGAATCAGAGTACGAGACTGATGGGGAGGAGGTGAGAAAGGTTATGATGCAAACCAGCTCAAAGAAAAAGAAGAAGGCTAAAAAGAATCAAAAATCAAAGGTCACAGTGACTCTTGAATAAGCATAGCAAGATATGAACAATTTAAAAATAGAGTATAATTAGCGAAGACTACGTAGTCAATTCAGATTCGCCCGCGTTTATCATAGTAATAAAATTCTATATCAGTTCAATCTGCTAACATGGTGATCGAACAATTTCTTAGCTCTGGTCCAAACAGGTGCAGTTGCTCGTTCAGGCAATTGAAGTAATGATGGCAAAAGATCTTGGGAGAAAAACTCAGATGCCTCTCTAGGAAGCAAAGAAGGTAAGTGATCAATAGAACAAACAGACAACTTTGGTCCCGCAGTAGTTTCAACAGGAACGGTTGGGTCATTGAAAACAGTAGCAATAGTGTACACTGGAATTGGATTGTGTGGGTTGGTAGTGTCAGCAGAAACATCCACGATAGTTCTCAACTTTCGGGACTCTTTGTTCAACAACTCCAAGTTGATAAATGGAGGAATTGGCTTTGATAAGTAAATACAGTTGATAAAAATATCTGCGTCCGCAATCTCTTGAAATGGACCTCCCTTGGCAGTTTCAGCCATATCCCATTTCAACAAAAGATCCTCTGGAATTCCAACCTTTCTGAATAAATCAAGTGCGCCTGAACCACATCTTCCCAAGGCACCAATAGTCAAACATTGAGGATATCTACCGCCGGTCTTCTCAAGAGCAGCTGCCAATTCCTTCTTGACATGCGCAACTAATTCACCTTCATTTGCGTATGGAGAGACACCAGGCAAGTTCTCACTCTCAGAGTGGGTTTGCTTGAAGGCCCAGTCCAAGACACCGATAGCAGCACCAGCAAAACCGGCGTAGAATCCGAAAGCAGCAACTCTTCTCCCTTGGTCGTTTTCCAAAAATTCCAAATCATACAAAGTACCATTTCCGGCAGTAAATCTCTTCAAAACATTTTGCCACCCCGCTTGATCCTTGTAACAGTGGGCAAACTGAATGTGTTCATGAATAAGAGGGAAAGTATCCTCCTCAGGCATTTCCTTCAAACCAATAATAATTCTGTTTGTTGGGGCAGACTTCCATGAGCCAGCAGGAACAATTGTGGCGCCGACAGCCGCATATTCGTCCGCATTAAAAATGGATTGTTCACTGTCTTCAACAAACACTTGGAAACCAGCGTCTAGCAATTTCTTAGTGGTGGTTGGGGTCAAGGCTGCTCTAGCTTCCAATGGCTTGGTTTCTGCTCTGAGATGTAAAATGACTGGTTGTGACATTATTGAGGTTTCAGTGGATTTACTGTTAAAAATTTCAGACAAAAAATCAGGACAGGAACTTTCAAAATATGAAGGTATATATATTGGTTAGTCCTGCATTATGTGCTGGCGGAGAAAAGGCGATTTTGGCTGATTGTGACTCAGTAAGGCTTGCGTACAGGAGCGATCTCTCTTATCACTGCGCGAAGAGTTACACTCTGACTAATTCTCCATACTGTGCGATGTGCTTATGCCGTGGCAGTGAGAGTCATCGAGATAAAAGAGATCAAAAAAATAAAAAAGAAAAAATTGGATAATAGTTCTCTCTCATGAATTCTCATGAAATGTATTCTATATTAAATTTTTTCTATATATAATTTTTCACATTCTTTTAATGGTCCTAAGGACATACTGCGCGAGTATAGGCTGCGCAGTTTCCCATGAATCTTCAGCAAATGCTTCACCATAAACTTTGAAAACCTTCTTTATTGTGGAGATTTCATACTCACTGGTCAAGATTTTACTAGCAATGGCTTTTTCAAATAAAAGCTGCGCAAATTCCCGGTCATTTCCATAAAGACTGGAAATCATCATTGCTTCTGTAAGAATGCCCGAAGGAGACCGGCCGGTTCCTTCATTCACATTTTTGGAAACCATGTTTATGTAATCGTTATAAGTTTCCAAGGACTTATGTTCATCAATGGCGCTAGAGGCAAGAATAAGATGGGCGATTGTCTTAACAGGAAGCTCGTCTGGTATGACGAGTGTCTCGGCGATTTTGAGCATTGTAGCATCTTTCTGCTTGAATGCCTGATAACAGAACGCCTGCACGAGTTTTGTCTGTACAAGTTCGATGCCAAGTTTCTCGTGACTCTGATACTGGTGGAACTTGTTAAGAGCCGTCTTGATATCATCAAGATCGATACCATAAGTTTCTATTAGCTGGATTCTCAAAAGAAGGGATTCTGGATCTCTTTTATCGAAATCCAATTTGTTTTCTTCAATGTAATTCAACACTTTGGCACCAAATGCCAGTATGCCTGTTGAGACAGCGTCTTCAACACTATCAGCCAAAATCTTGCTCAAAGAGTATTTTGTTAATATCAGTGCATCTTGTTCGAAGATCAATTCGGCCACACTTAAGTACGCTTTCTTGTCAGTAATGGTAGAGAGCTTTGAGTTCGCCAACCACTGCGTGAAACCCGGAAGAGAAACGGTATTGATAACAGAAGAGTTCATACTGGAGGCACAATGATCAACAAGTATACCAACCAAATCTTCAACTTCGGATACATGCTCAAATTGGTTAAGAAGATCAACGGCCTTATTAATACTATCGTCTGTGACTTGAAATTCACCTTCCTCAGCCCGTTCTCCCATCAAAAGCTTACGTAAGACCAACTTACGGACTGCTACTCCAACAGACTCGGAAGCATGCTTTTGAAGAAGATCGGCCAGAGAGTAGACCCTGCCTGGGTTGTTCTCGATGAGAGAAAATAGCGAGCTATCGTTCCAAACATGGTCTGGTTTGTTTCTTGTAAGAGTGAAGTAAAGAGAGAAATCTTGAGGTAAACCGTATGCAAGTATTTCGTTGATCAATTCGGGAGATTGTGTTTCCTTCAATTTCTGGTGAAGCTCTGTCTTTTCATCTTCGGTTAAGGTTCTGGAATTCTGTTTGGCTCGGGTCAGAATGGAGTTCCAACGAACGGACCTCCGTGTAAATATGGGACCACATTTTCTCCAGTTTTGCCTTACGCCCAACATTATAGTTCGTGACTTTATTCGATAAATGGAATTAATACAGAAGTGTATATAACTTTTTTCAGCTGGGTACATATTTTTTGAGTATTTTCGCGGGGCTCACCAAACACTGGCCTTATATGACTATTCGTGCTTCAAGCGAGACTCCATTTTGGCTAGCATCCCCAACGCAGGGAAGTAATCCGCCCATTTGTCTTGGACTTCAAATTTCTCAACATCATCGAAATTAAAGTTTTTCTCCAAGTAGTTGTTAAAGTCAATCCACTCATTTTCAGCTTCACATGCGTAACTCCAACTGGCCTTGTATGCCCCCCCTAGAGCACAGGCATTGGGAATTTCCACCTGATAATTCCCGTCAGTAGCACCCATGAGAGAACCCATTTTGCGAATGATGCTCTTGTTTCTAGAAGCCCCACCCACAAAGTAAATCAGATGAGGCCTGGACGTAAGTGAGGAGAAAGTTTGCTTTTTCCCGTCAGTGTAGATTTCACCAAATTGCTCAGTTAATCTCGCATAAATTTCTTTTAGTTGCAGATCGTTGGATTCGGAAGCATCTGGCTTTCCTGCATTGCTTAACATCGGTCCTGCTCTCATACGGCAACTGATAGTTTGAGACTCAACAATACAGCTGACATCATTTTCAACGTCCCATGACTCCACTTCGTGAACTTCTCCATCTGGAGTAAGCTTACACCTTTCGAACTGCGCAGCGGCGTTAGGAACAATTTCACCCAAAGGAAAATAAATTCCGAGTTTGTTATCGAAATCCACAGACTTATCTAACAATTCGTTGAATTTGTCCCATGAGTCATGTTCAGCATGATACTTATCGTTCAAATCGTTCCTCACAAACTCTCTAGCCAAAGCACCATTACAGTAGCAGATCATTCCCATGTATGCATTCTTCATGGTAGGGTGTTTGAAAACATGGTACTGAGAGGAGGGACTATAATTTTCTGTCACCAACAAAACGGTAGTTGAAGTACCTAAGGAGACCAAAATATCATTCTGTTTCAAAGGTAATGATATTATCGTAGCAAGATTGTCTCCTGTGAATGAGTAAACATTTGTATCTTCAGAGAACCCGTACTTCTGAACAAAATAAGGAGAAATACTACCTAATGAGGCATATGAGACTGGTTCCACATTTCCCAACTTCTTTCTAAGTTCCTGGACGCCAGATTTACTATCGTCTGCAGTACAACCATCCAATTTTGGATGGACGCCAGCAGCGACCGCAAGTAATTCCTCATCATAGTCGGATTTTTCAATGTCATATATGTTCATGCCACATGCATCTGCCTCTTCAATGGTGGTGATTTGACCCAACAAGACCGATGCAACGAAACTCGACACAAGGGAAATCCGTTCTGTTTTTTTGTAAACGTCAGAATCTTTAGACACTGCCAATTTCCGAATTTGTAAGCCCGTGAATCTATAATGAGCTCTTGAACCCGTGATTTGAGCAAGTCCGTCTGGACCACCTGCTACCGCCTCAAAGTCTTTAATTTGCTGTCCCGTAGAGTGATCCTGCCAATTTGGAGATAAGTCCCATGCAAACGCACCCTGCAATGCCTCTGACAAGTTACTAGCCAGGGTCATATTCTGCAACTTTTCTGACGCTTCTTTTGACCAATAAACCGAACCATGCTGCATACCTGAACCACTGACACCACGGACACTTTGAAAGTCAAAGTTGTCCTTCTTCATTTCCGAAAACACGTAATCAATGGCGTCAAGCCACATGTGCACTGGCGACCGAATCTCGCCATTTTCGTGGTTTGTTCTTACACCTTTAGTGATACCGTACTTTTGTTTGAATACAGAATCGAACTCAACATTGTAAGTCTTGAGTGCCTGCAATTTTGAGTTGGTGACAATGATTTTGAGCTGTTGGGTTGATAAGTCAAACCCTAAAAACAAGTCACTATTAGTAGTCATATTTAACTTCAAGCCACTTCACGGGGTTCTGATTGTACTGGGGCCAAGGAGGTAAAACCAACACCAAAATTAAAACGAGAGAAGCGCCAAAAGTGATCAACAAGTATGAAATGTTGTTCGCAAGCGCACCAATCAATACACTAAGGAAACCAGCAACGTAGACAGAATAGTAAATAATCAGATCGACTTTTTTCTGGCCTTCAAAGTCAATTGGAAATTCTAAAGCAGTTTTAATCTGATTACCGAGATTATCCATGTGAGTTGTAAGCGCTTTATACTTAGAAGGGGTCTGGTGAGACGTTCAACGAATACTGAAACTGTCCCGGACTATATACAGGAAATAAATCAATAACTGAAAGTATGGTGAACCTGGGGAGTCGATCGCCTCGGAACGTCAATTAGGAGCATCTTTACATTTGCCATCTGTAAGTGTTCATATGCCAGTTTAGACTTAATTGTGCTATGGTTACAGGAGTCGTCATTCATTCAGAGCGATTGCCCCGAGAATTTCCGAACTTGTCTACAGGAAGCAACAAAAATAAATATGGGCATTGATCTCATAAAAAACGTAATAAATAGTAGTTAACGAGGTGCGTGTGTAGACGCAACCCCACGTAACGATTGGAATTCAGTGTTAAATTCCATGCACCTTAAAAATAACCAGGCAAATTTCTCCTTCTCCTTTTTCTCTTTTTTTTTTTTTTTGAATACTTTTTTTTCATTTTTCATTTTTCATTTTTTTCATTTTCATTCAATCCTTCCGTTCACCGAATGTCATTCTAAGTCATTCTAAGCTGGTTTTGGAACACTGAGCGAATGTCTGAATCATCTCACTTTTACACCCGTGCCACTCCCAATTGCGGATCTTTCTCCACGTAATACTTTACATCATTGCTCATGAGTTTTTCTTCAAGAAAATCAGCAACTTGATTGTAATGGTCCTGTTCAATGACAGACATCATCTTGTCATGAGGATCAATCTTTTCGAAAGAAAACGCGTAATCATCCTCTGAGTATGATGGCAAGTCAAAGAATTTGAAAACCAGCGAAGGTCTCTTTTCAACAAAGGAGTTATTGGTAGAAACAGTAGTAGATCTTGTAAGAGACGTCATGAGAGTATTTTCATCTACTTCCGATGCTGAAGGTGAGATGGAACGAGAAAGAGATGCGGAATCGAGTTCATCATCCAATTCTTCATCTCCAATCTCATCAGCTTCGTCACAGGAAGTAGCAAGTTCATCGCCACCAAGGTTCAAATAGTCGAAGAGATCATTTTCACTAGCAGTGGCCGATTTCTCTGTTGGCGCAGCTTTTTCTGCTGAAAATAGAGGTAGCAGACCCATATCCACTGGGCTCCGGTACGAAAGATCGCTCATGTTGGATATGAGCTCATTCATTGGATCGCCAATTTCAGTAAACAACCGCTTTCTTGCAGTGGTGGCGGAATCGTACATATCAGGAGTAGGAGAGTTATTGCCGGAGGAAACAGAAGAAAGAACCAGTTTCTTCAAGCATTTATAATCATGGATAAGGGCAAGCAATTTTGTTTTGAGCTGATAATTTTCTCTGTCAATGATCTGTATGTTGTTCTGAAGTTCTCCTACAGAATCAGGAGTGACCATTGTCATTTTAGAAGTACTTGTTGATTGTGGTTGGGGTGAAAATGCTGGTTTTGTGGCGGTCGGAGTGGCAACCAGTTTTGGGAGTGCAGTAGGCTTAGGTGTAACCACCGGTTTCGAAGGAGAAGCAGGTTTCACAGTTTTTTTCTTTTCTGATTTGGTTTTTCGGGCATTCTTGGGCCGAGGAGGTAGCACCCAGTTTTTCGACGTGGTGATAGTCAATATCGGTTGATGGCCCGATTGTACGGAAGAAGGGATCAGAGACATGGCGGGAATTTGTTCTTATATCATGCTATTTCGTAGCTAGGGACGTTATAACAATTGAAGGGAAAATAATGATGAGCCGGTGATCAGAATAAATGAGGGTCGGTCAATCGGCAATAAATAAATTGGGAAATAAATGGGTGATGTAAATTCGATGTTATCGTCAAGTGTCAACAAAAAGAAAACAGGGAAGATGAAGCAGGAGAAACCTGTAGCAAGTTTGATAAAAATAAATAGAAGAATAAAAAATTGTAGAATAAAAAAGAAAAGTTGGAAGACTCTAAAACACACTATCAAACGTTATATAAAAAACTTCTTTTCAATAAAATTCGGGGATAGCTTTGTTGTCTTTTGTCAACTGATTTTCAAGTGCTTGTTATATTGGCAGGCAATTGACTATATATGGAATAAAGGACAAAAAATTTTCTGTGCATGAAGTACATATCCATTCGGGAGATGCCGGGTGCATGAATTTTTCGCCCTTGGCTCAACTCCGCGGGATGAAGGAACATTTGCACCTTTCTATTCCCTTTCTACCCCTTCCTCGTATGATATATAACGGTTAACATGGTGTGATATAACGACATGCATCGATTCCGAGAACTTGGTCTATTGTAATTGAATTTGTGGCTCTTCGAGACAAGAACTAAACACCGAACGATGACACGGAGTTCTGCTTTTTTTCTGCGATCCGTGCAAAAGTTCCGCAGTCACGTGCATGGACATCCACATTGGGATGCGCGATGCTATTTCTTGATACTTACCGGGGTAGCGGGATTAGCTCATATCGAATTGCCAAGTTGGTATTGGTTGGAATGTGTGATGTGGGTGTGCAAGAAAAGCTAAATAAAGCTCGAAACGAAAATGTCTCATATGCGTGCAAAGTAGAAAGGTCTATAATAACAGAAATTCATAGCGACGGTTGACTCGTAATCAACGCAAGGAATCAATTTCTCAGGTGTGTTCGGGAAATGACACCCGAGACATGAGTCAAGGGAAATTCGGTGACAATGAGTATCCACGGAAATTTTTGTATGTAGAATGTGTACATGCACGCGCAGCTGCAGGCGCGAGTGCTACTTCTATCGAGTGTGAGACAATACAAATTCTGGGGTAAAGGGGAAATTCGTGGCTTGGTAGTGGCTGGAATGCGCGCTCGGATTTTAGAATGATCTTGCCATTTTTTCGGGTCGACCGGGGTGAATGCAAGTGCGGCATATTAACGTACAAGGGCTGAAAAAGTAGTGTACACCTGTCGGTTGTGTTACGTACTACTGCCGGTAGATATCGTTTACGCGTCTCTATGTGCTGTTTGGTCGCGCTGTGTGATCGCTTGCGTGCGTGAATTTTACCTGTAGTTCGAGTGATAGTATCTACCTCTGTATGATGAGAGTTACCCCGTGGCTACACTTGGAGTTGTTGATTCCGTTTTTTTGTTTGTATGAATTTTCCCTTCGTGTTTAACTATCATTCTTGTAAACCACCACCCTTTTTGACTGTCATTCTTTCAACCGTAATTCTTGTTTAGAGTTACTCTTGCACTGGCATGGAAGTGGATGGCTTTAAGAGCTCGTCCACATTACTAGTTCTCCAGTAAGTTGTGATTGTTTTTGGCTGAGTCAAGAAAGTGATACCGGCCTTTCCATAGAAGTTCAAATCACCCAAAAATGAGCCCTTGTTACCAGTGAAGGAGAACATGGGCAATGGCACAGGAATTGGCACATTCACACCAACTTGTCCACAAGCAATTTGCTTGTTGAATTTCTGAGCTGCAGCACCAGACTGAGTAAACAAAGACACTCCATTACCGTAGCGGTTAGAATTGACCAACTCAATTGCCTCATCAAAAGTGTCAACATTGACCACTGCCAATACTGGAGCAAAGATTTCCTCATCGTAAGCACGCATGCCTGGTTTGACGTTGGTCAAGATGGTTGGGCCCAAAAAGTTACCCTTAGCAAAGCGTTCATCAGCAGGCTTGTAGTGACGGCCATCAAGCAAAACTGTAGCACCCGCCTTCTCAGAATCTGTGATGATCTCCTCAGCTCTGGTCAAAGAGCTTGGGTTGATCAAGGGACCCAAGTCAGAGGCAGGTTCAAATCCGGAACCCACCACCAATTTGGCTGCGTCCTGCGCCACCTCCTCGACCCATTGCTTGGTCTTTTCGCCCACAGTAACAAGAACAGAAATTGCCATGCAACGCTGTCCGGCAGCACCGAATGCGGCACCATTGACAGCGTTGATGAAGTGGTTCTTGTCTGCGTCTGGTAATACAATGAGATGATTCTTGGCTCCCAAGTTAGCTTGCACACGCTTACCTAATGCAGAGGCACGCTCATGGATGTATTTTCCCGCCTTGTCACCACCAACAAAAGTCACGGCCTTAATACGTGGGTCCTCTATGATTTTGTTGACAGTGTCATGTTTCCCATGCACAATATTCAACACGCCGGGAGGCACACCAGCTTCAGCGGCCAACTCGGCAATGACCATTGCTGCTCCAGGTACCCTCTCAGAAGGTTTCAATACGCACGTGTTACCAGTGACCAAAATAAGTGGTAAACTCCACAATGGAACCATGGCAGGAAAGTTGAATGGACAAATGGATCCAATCACTCCCAAAGGCTCACGAACCATTTTGGTTTCCATGTCAGTGGCAACTTCCAATGACGAAGCCATCAAATCGTTAGGAATGTTACAAGCAGCCTCGGCAACTTGTAATCCTCTTAAGACATCGCCTTTAGCGTCTGGAAATGTCTTACCTTGTTCCAAAACAATCATACCGGCAAGGCGATCGTGGTTCTTCTTTAACAATTCGACAAACTTAAAAGCAATGCCCTGGCGCTTGATCACAGAGAAATTCTTCCAGGAATGGAATGCCTCCTCAGCTGAGGCAATGGCGTCCTCCAATTCCTCCGGAGTGGATTGTGGCACTTTGGCAATCACCTGATTAGTGGCTGGATCATGAATATCAAACCACGTGGTTGATTCAGATTTGATGAATTGGTTTTTGTGGAAAGACGGCGTCACATACGGCTCGGTGCCAATGTCCAAGTGTTGTGTGGGGTAATTATCAACAGATGATGTGAGACTCACAGTAGTAACGCTGCGGATTGCGCCAACCCTCTTGACTGCAGTGGCACGTGCTCCCCGGGCATTGATTGCACGGATAGTATTTCTCAACATTCTTATCAGAGAGCTTTTACAGGGGAGGAGAATGTGTTCCTTTCGGAGGACCTTGGTGCTTTATATGTGGGCCGCGTCCCCAAATTTCCGCCCCGAATCGGGCGCGCGGCAGTCGCATCCCGCTTTTCATATGGATGCCCCCACACAGTCCCTTATATCGCATCCGTGGAAACGGTTCCCCTCTTGGTAACTGGGGAGTGGGGCATTGGGGCCAGGAAACCCGGAAAATAAGAGTCAGCCAGACCAAAGAACGAAAAAGAAAGAAGAGTAAATCATTTAGGGTCTTTCTCTACTGCAGAAGTCTTTGTGCTCATACAACCTAGTTTTCTCTTTTACTGCGAACGGTACAGCCTTCCTAATTGGGATTGATGGAAGTTACCTTCCGCAAGAACAAATGGTACTGCATGTATACCGAAGCACGGCTGGCATTATCGCAACGGTTTTAATTGTACTTCAACTGCATGAAAAAAAAAAAAAAAACAGACATTGATAAAAGATATAAAAAAAGACACGGATATCATAACAGGGCGCTTAGTAAGTTGACCAGAGATCGTAATATAAATCGAGCAAACAGGACGTGCTCCATGCCTGTGAAGGACTGGAGTCTGGGCACAATTCTCCGTCGCGGTTGGTCAACTCTGTGAGCCCGGCCCATGGACTGGACCGAATCCACAGAATATGTCCGCCAATACGCTCACTGATCTCAGTAAGGAGCTCGCTGGATGCAATATTGCACTCTGACTGTTGGCGCCAGTAACTCCAAGCCCGAATAAAGTATCCGAAGCACCAAACCCACTCAGGACCCTGGTGGTAGTTACGGCCCTTTGAGGTAGCAAAATCATCGCTATCCTCCGAGTTGTTATAGTAAGGGCGGTAATTCCAGTCCGATGGGTCCAACGTGCGCATTCCAATTGGGCCTCGAATAATCTTATCTGCCATGGAAATGGCGCGCGTCGCCCGGTCGACAGTGAAAAGTTCAGGCGCCACGCACATGGCTATAGGGAAGTTGGGCCGCAATTGATAGTCCTCGTACTCCTTTCCAGACCGGTAAAGATCCTTGTAAATACCACGACGGTTTACGACAGAAGGATTTATGTCAAATTCAGCATCCTTTGCTGGGTCTTCAGGCACGTAGAAGCACCTCTCGAAATTCTCCTGCAATAACTGCTCCCACTTCTTCAAGCTGATGGTAGTACCATCGGCGCGCTCCACGTCAGTGTATGGGAAAAGCCCGCGTCCGTTCAATCCATTGACAAATCGTAACGTACTTTTCAATAGACCCTGAAGTTCCACCGCTGCGCCGTCACGAGGGGTTCCAGGAACTCCTTTATTGCCAGCACGGGCGCTTTCACCCATCTTATCCATCCAAGTGCCACAGTTCCACTGCAGCCCACCGTGTACAAGACCTGTGTTCCAGTCCACAGACACCTTAACGTTGAATCCTTCATCCTTCATCTGTGAGTCAAGATTTGGGCCAGCGTTGGCTTCACGATACGAAATACCCTTCGCATGTCTTGCCAAAATCTCATAGAGAACATCCCTGATGGAAGTCTCATAGCTGAATGCCCGCTCGTCATCCCAAGGGATATATGTATCGTCCAATGGGAAGCGCCGTGTTACCTTCTCATCCAAGATCTTCTCTCCGTTTGGAACATGAGTCACGTACTCCTGCACTGCCTGGGCAAAAAACCATGCAGCGTCACGAGCATTGTATCTTGGGTTCCGGCCAGCATCAAGGAGATTTGGAATTAATCCGTGCTTCAAAGTTTTGGCAAACCCGAGAATGTGTTGCCTGGCGTCCTCATACCTACCTGGAACAATCAACAAGCCCCGGAAAGAAATGAATACGTCACGGCCCCAACACCTCATATAATCATTACTGAAGTGGGGAAGACCAGCAGCAAGACATGCCACCTTCTTTTCAGGGACCAACGAGGTATTATTCATGTATCCACACATCTGTACCGATGTCAACGCCAAACTTTGTACGAAGTTGGTAGCGGTCTTAATATGGTCGTCCATTTGCGCCAAAGCACGGAACCGTGCTGCCTCATAAGCGATGCCGACCACGAGGGCAAAGTAATGGGGCCTTAAGTAATATGGAACTTTTCTAATCGCGTCCATCCGAGAGCTGATCCAATCACGGAATACACCCACTGCTGGAGACTCCTTGGCATATTTCTCCAATCGGTTAACTACGTAATCTGCTGCCCACAATCCGTCACGCAAATGGTTACACACCGGATGTCCGAGGTCATTATTCCATATCACAGGCTTAAGTACCAGAATCCATCCTTCCAATCCCGCATAAACGAGTTGTCCATCATCTGGAATGTAGTAAGTTCCTTCTGCGCCCAAACTGGCGTCTCTTTCTTCTGGCTCACACCGATATAAAATGGCGTTCAAGTCGTACAAGTCAAGACCGAGTGAAGCTTCCACAGCACCCTGCTTAACATACTTGTCCAATTCTTCATTTGCTGTTGGGATCTTCGTAGAAAACACCGCAATGGATCCTGGTGCAAACAGTTCGTGAACACGGATCTGCGAGTCATCTCCGCTCAAAATCACCTCGGGGGCTTCGATTTCCACGAGTTTTGTAGGAATTCCCGTGATTTTGTCGTCATTACGTACGTAATCACCACTTTTCTCGAGACGGTAACAGAATTCGGTCTTTACATGAGTGCCCTTCAAATCAATAGTGGACAAGCCTTGCGGTGCTGGAAATTGCTCGAACTTGCATCTGGCAATCAAGAACCGACCCTCCCCAGTTCTGGTATTGTACCTCTGGATAGTGATGTATTGGCCCTCATGGTGAACAAACATCTCTTGTTCGTTATATGCGTCGTGACTCTCCAGCGAGAGAAATTGTCTGACCTCATTCAACTTCAGTTTAGCTTTAGCAATTCCTTGGTCGAAATTATAAGCGTATTGCCTGCTCTCTCCCACGACATCAAGAAGCTCCGGATACGTTTCGTCGTAGCCGAAAACGGTTCCGATAGCAGAAGCGCAAAAAGCTACCAACGCAGCCGTAGGCAACGTTTCCTCGATAGTACGGATCTGTGCTGGGGTCTGGTTATCATGTGTACAGTCCATGAATAACGCATGTGGTGCTTGGGAAGTAAGAACCTTTGGAATTTCCAATTCAGAGTTACACTCGGGATATTTTCCAACCTCTGGTTCTTTATGAGCCAAATACGATACTTCGTCCAATGGTAACCAAGAAAGCGAACCGATCGGTCTGCCTCCATGCTTGTGAACCAAACGTGATAACTCCTCAACGCTCCATGCTTGCATGGCTTCACGGATCAATGAGTTGATACCCAATCTTTCAACGAAAATCTTGTCCATGGCCTCAGAACCTGTGAAAAGTTCAGCAACGACATATAAATTTGGATTAACAGATCTTGCAGCATCTAACAAGGCCTCACCCACGTGTAACGGCGTAGAATGGCAATTGTCCAACCGGAACCCGTCAAATACCGAAGCACACTCTTTGGTATATTCAATCATGCGTTTCCATAATTGAGGAGAGTCAGATGGTCCAAGACCGTATCTCAATTTGATACAATCACTCCATACAATCACTTCACGACGGATGTACGCCCTGGACTTATTTGAGGCGAAGTCTACAAGAGGATCTCCGCCCCAGATCCACCCGTTATTTGCTAACGCCCATTCCTTTCCATTGTCATCTTTGAATCTAGTGAAATAGGACTCTGTAAGTCTATTTTTATCGTCTATTGGTCCCAATTGTGGTCCGTTATCAGCCATTCTCAAGTAGCGAATACGGTTCTGAAGTTGACTTTTGATAGTGTTGATGTCGTCATCATACATGGCATATAAGTCAACATTAATTTCATCCACCAACTGTTCTGCCTTGTCTAATATGGCGTTAATGTCATTGATGTCAACCAATGCCAGCACGATCCCCAACAACTTCTCTGCATCAAATGTATTGGAGAACCGGTCATTAATAACTGCACATCCATTTGGGCAGGCCGTGGAAACAACAAAATCACTGAGCTGTTTGCTGTTGGACACATCGACCGAGGACGGAATGTCAATTCTTTCAATTTGTTTTCTCTCATAAAGATCTGGCAATTTCGCAAGAAGTTCCTTCTTTTCGAATACGTAGTACTGCCACAAGTTGAGAGGTTTCAACACGTGCTCATCAATGCCACGAATAACAATCCTCAAATCATTCTCGCTATTCAACGTGGTTGGAAGCCCATAGCTGGTCAATTTGTCAGAAAATTCAATAAGAGCAGTATCTAACTCTATAGCTGCTCTTAAATGTGGCGCAGTCTCAGCATTGTACCCAGCATCAGGAGCATTTCGAATCCATTCAGAGGTGTCAGCGGTGTGATTCCACACCACATCAGTCAAAGATAGCAACTTGTTGTTGGACATTGTCTTTTTGATAAGAGAAATGGCCTGGTCGTTTTCCTTGAACAACTTTGGGTCAAATCTGAGTTGATCTTCAATAGAGTATGGCGAATCTGAGCTTCCACGTTCCTGTAATGGCGTAAAGTGGATCATGTTATAACCCTTTTTAGCAATGTATCCGAAAAAGTCACTCCATGTATCCAACGGACCAATCCACTTACTTACCACCGTTTGAATGCTGATGGAATTGAAAGGAACATAACGCGAGCCAATGAAAAGCTGTGGAGGAACAGTGAAGTAGTGGTGCTCCGTCTCCACGCTCTTATTCTCAAAAGTATCATACCGGATGAAGAATTTATATGGTCCAGGACGATATATAGGTATGGTGATTGAGATATCTTGATGGAAGGATGTCTCAAGTTTGTACTCACTCATATCATGTCTCTTGAACTCAGCGGTGGAATCTTTAGGGACGTTGGTGAAAAACGACCCGTTTCTGCTGACTTTCGAGGCAGCATTGAGTACAATTTTCAAGTGAAAAAGTGCCTCTCCTTCTTGGTGGCCCTTCTCTGGTGCCAACGCTGGCAAAAGTAACACCCCATTTTCAGTGTCTCCAGTATTCAAGGGGACGCCTGTATCTGAAAGCCTAAGAAGGACCGTTCTAGGCATCGTAGGGTTGAAAGCTTGTTTTGGTACGATAGAGGCTGGCTCTAAGAAAACTCAACTTTTAACAGTAAAGTCCGAAGATACTTAAGGCCAGAGTTCTTCAATAATTCAGTTTAATGCGAGGGGTTCCATGCATACTATAAAAGCAAGTGGGGCACGCATGCATAATGGGCCGAATTTCCACACAGAAGCCTGCATGTTCGAATCCCCACCGCAATCTCAACCTCATAATCTGGAAATTGAGTCAGCAGATGCACAAACATGTAAAAACCTGATAAAAGAGTGCAATACTTTTTTACTAGCTTTGACAATTGATAAGGAAAAGGGGGAGTAACAAAAAAGTAAAATCACAATTTAAAACTAGTCGTCGAAAAAACAAAAGAAAAAAGGAAGCTTCCCCACCAGGACTCGAACCTGGAATCTTCTGGTTCCAGAAGTGGTTACTAAATCGTAGCCAGACGCCTTGACCATTGGGCCATGAGGAACGAAGCTGACAGTTTAGTATTTATGTAGCTTATGATCGAATTTGGATTTAGAATAATCAACGATTTGCAAATACACTCCTTTTGTTATTTTTTATATCGCCTTACTGTTTCTATAGCTTTAGCTTGTTTCTGTATTTCTAGTTATTTATATCAGGTCCTGCAATAAGTTGTTTCTCACACTCTGCAGTACCGAATCTTCAAAAGTTCGTTACTTTCAACACAGACAGGAAATATAACTAATGACAGAGCCACAGGAAAGCCTATATGTGTATTTCACAGACGAGGTAATAAAAGGGTTTGGTGGATCAGGAACAGAGACCCTTCTTCAACTTTTTCAGTCTCCTGATGTCGCTGAGGATCTGTCATCCAATGTTGTGAGTACGATTTACACAGAAATGCTCATGCTTCTAGACGAAGGAAGATTACTGGTTGAGGACGTGGCTACATTCTTGGCCAGCGCCATCACAGATGAGTCCAAGGCAATTGTGTTTTGTCAGGTGTTTGATGTTTTCCCTTTGACCAGCAATTTGAAGGATCTTCTAAGCAACCTTTATAAGAAACTGCAAATCGTCCAGCCTCTTACTATGGCCCAATTCATAGACTCGGACACATTGGTCGCATTGGATATCATTCCTGGTGATACTCTTCATCGTCAATTGAACACACGCAAGCGTGATGAGTACTATACCCAAAAGAAATTCAACTTGTATCACGAAGAGTTTGAAGGCTACTCGAAACTCATAAATGAGGTGTGCCACATATTGAACCATCCAGACAACATATACCAGGTATCTATAGCAGTTAAGATTGTTGAGCTGATCATAGGGCACTATCTTTTGGATCCTAATCGTGTTCTTGATGTGCTTATGGATATATTCTGCAATAGCATTGTGGGCAATCAGGAATTTGTCATTGCGTTCCTCAAAGCATCGCGTTGGTGGCCTGTCACTGCTGCAGATCTGCTTAGTGGCTTTGAAAATCTTAGCAAAGGTGGCTCTGAGCCCGGGACCAAGTGTATTTCTTTGAAGCTTGTTAAGTTTCCAAAGGACAAGGAGCTACCAGAAACTTTCAAGATCTTTGTGGCTATTCTCATCAAGGAAGGCTTCGTAAGCTTTGGTTCATTGTACAAACTCTTCCAACGATCTGCGGAAGAAATGAGCTCGTTTGAAGAAATCTATAAGAAGGAACTTGAAGACAAAGTTTTCAAGGCGAGTGCCAGTGCGTTAGCTCTTGCTGCTCCACTTGCTGATGAAGACGAGGGTGAAGACGATGAAAACGGGAAATCTATAAACCTTAACAAAACTGCAGAACAGAGCCGGGAACAATCTCTCTGTGACGTTATTAAATATAATGTTGAGTATCAGATGCTCAAAGCGTTTTTGAGAGTTGGACTTTATTGGCCATCGATTTACATTTTATCGTCGTACCCTTTTCTTGTTCATGTCGAGAAAGAGGTTCCTGAACTCATGCATCGGCTATTATCAGCCTTGCTTGAACCATTATATAACAACGTGTCCCGGCCGATTTCAAAGCAACAATTAACAGCTTTACAACAAGAAAAATTGGTTGCATTTTCTCGCCCTATGGGTAAGATCCATTATGAAGTGCCACAGCTGACTTGTCTATACAGCATCAAGCCACTAGCCAAATCTTTTGGTAACAAAAAGGTACAGTACTTCTATACAAATTGGGATAAAAGTTTACCTAAGGTGACCACTGTGGATGAGTTACTTGAAATTTCCCATCAGTTTATTAAATTTTTTGGCGTTGAGCTCTCGTCGGATATTGCACTGTTCTCCAAACTATGTGAAATCATTGTGGAGGATTTGAAATCGAGTGATTCAGAGCAAAATAAGGAAAAATGGTTCACATATTTCAGGAACTACATATTTCCTTCAATAGGAGCGATCAAAGAAAACTCTATTCCTGTTGATAAGGCATTTGAAATATTGAGCTTTTTCACCCCCGCTGACCGTTTCAATCTTTATGGTGAATTATACCAGGTGTTATCAAAGAATGATCTGCATGTCAAAATATTCTATGGCAAAGCAGAGAAGGCGACTAAAGACTTGCTAAAACGACTTTCAAAGGAAAATGTTCAGCCGATGATGATAAGACTTGCTAAAATCAGTTACTCGAATCCTCTTCCATGTTTTTTGACCATATTACAACAAATTGAAAGTTATGACAACTTGAACAGTTTGGTTGTGGAAACAGCTGGCTATTTCAACGAATATGGATGGGACAATTTGACTTTGGCTATTTTGATGAGACTCACCGCAACTGGCAGAGGCAGTCACCAAGCTGATGGGTTGAATGAGCGTCAATGGATACAATCACTTGCGTCTTTTGTGGGCAAATTGTGTCTGAAATATCCTGCGAAGGTCGACTTATTGACACTTCTTCAGTACATCTTGAAATCTTTCCACAGCGGCGACAGTTCAAGCTTGTTGGTTTTCAAGGAAATGTTAAGCTTCATGAGCGGTGCTCAGGCGATAACTAATCTCACCCCACTACAAATCAATTTGATCAACAGTGGACCATGTCTAGAGAAGCTAGTGTACAGAACCATTGGAGACAAACGATACGAGAATACTTTGCCTGGAACAATTCTCTGCAACACTTTGGTAGAACAGGATTTGGTGAATGAGTTCTTGGTCGTACTCTACAAGCTTCTCAACACGTCGTTACTGTCTAATTCTCAAGATTCCCATCTCAAGGTTCTTGCTAACAAGAATGATGACATTGATGCTGTTTTGCATCTATACTGCACACTCATTTCCTTTTTTGGGAAGCAGACAATTGCAGAGAAGTTTATTCCGATTCATAAGTTGATATCAGAGTATCATGTACCTTACCCATGGGCATTTGAATTGTGGAGGAACTATCTTGAACCGCAAGTGACTGAAACCCTTGTATCTGAATTGAAGATTAATACTAACGAGCCAATCCAAAGGTCTCTTTCTGTTGATCTCTTTGTATCTTTCTGGTCATTGCGTTTGTATGACTTGAATTATTCTGAGTCACTCTATACGAAAGAACAGGAGAAATTGAAGGGCAATATTGCAAGCCTTCAGGAAGCAATCAACTTTTCAAGAAAGGATAGAAACGCGAGTCCCCAATTGTTGGCAAACCGGACAGCCGAACTTAATCTTATGAAGGCTTCTTTGTCACAACTCCCATTGCAACAAAATAAGCATAAGGAACATTATGAGTTGGTTATAAAGCAACTTACCGGAGTGTCGGGTGAATGGTTCAAAAGCGATGGGACAATTGCTGATGAAAACATGTTAGACCTTTTAAAAACATGCTTACTTCCACGTGGAACACATTCCTCGTTTGATGCTCTTTTCAGTGCCAGATTCTTGTTCACGTTACATGAAATTGGCACAGAAAACTTTTCTCTCATAGCTGTATTGCACAAGTTATTTCGGAGTATGTTTTTGTTCGGCACCCTTTTCACTTGTACGCCGACCGAAGCTGAAAACCTAGGAATTTTCTACTCCACCATATTACAAAATCTTAACGAATGGAGAGATGAACAGGTGTTTAATGCCCAAACTTCTAAACATCCGTTGACCTCTTCAGATATGAAACCTCTAGGTCACAAAGAGTTTAGATTGGCGCTCTTCAACTATCACTCGGATCTTTTGAAGGATTTCTCGCGGGCATTGAAAATCAGCGAGTATATGTCACGCAGAAATGCAATTATTTTCTTGAAAAACTTATTGGGAATTTATCCTTCAGTGGAGGATCACTGTGAGTCGGTGATAGACTTGATTGAGGAGATCAGTAAGAACGAGCTGCGTGACGATTTGAAGCTTTCTTCGAGCGCTTTGATTGGCCACGTGAAATCCAGACCTAAGACATGGGTCCCTATGTGGGAATTTTTTGAAATGGATGACGACGCTAAAAACGACCAAATTAAAAAGAGGGAATCTTTAGCAAAGGCTCGCGAAGAAGCCAGACAGAAAGAATTGAAAATAAAACAAGAATTAGAAAGAAAGAGACATCAGGAAGAACTAGAGCTCCAACAGAAACTCGAAAAGGAACGTGAAATGGAAAGGATGGCTAAACAAAAGGAAAATCAAATTAGCTATGACGATTCTCGAGTTAGAAGTGAGAGGTCCCACGCAAGAGCCGACGACTCTGCTCGTGGTCGTTACGATAGATACTCGAATGTTGCACCTAGTGCAGCATCTAATTCAAAACCAGGTCCTGCCAAACCTAATTCCTCTATCTCGACGCCAGCACAAAAAGATTATTCAAGCCCACATGAAGTCGTTGTCAAAGCCGGTGTTTCCAAACAGGAGAAGCTCGGAGAAAGCAACTCAAGAAGCTCTGCTTCAAGGGAGGTAAGTGTTCATGAACAGACCCAGAGATCAAATACACCCCCGGTCAGAGTGAGTAAGCCAATTTCAACGGCAAAACCACAGACTTCCGGTGCACCACCAAAGTCTGTTGTATCTAATACGCCACTGACAAGACCACCAGTCAGACTGTCTGGCAATTCATCATTCTCGTCTTCTTCTAGCAAATATGTTGCCCTGCCAAAAGAAGAAGGATTCACGAAAAGAAGCGAACCGGCGAAACGAAATGAGCCGGTGAAAAGAAGTGAACCAGTGAAAAGAAATGAACCACCTAAGAGGCCACCTCCAGGACGCCCTCAGGCACAGTCTGACGATTTGTTCCTGCTGCGGTTCGGTGCCAAGAACGGCTCCAATCTGAGATCCGATAATCTGAGTCTTAAGGCTAGAATCAACGAGGGCAAGCAAGAATACAAAGAAAAACATGCACGTGCTGACAGTAATCGTGTTGACCATTCTCGGACACGGGTTGAGGGAGAATATTCCTCACATCCTCCTGTACGAGCTTCTCAGAACTTCCCATCTTCAGCACGGACTGTCTCCAATTCCGCTCTGAGAGCATCTTCAAGCATTCCTGAAAGAGGAAGTTCGGGTTTTGGTGGATCATCACGGTCACTGACCCCAGCAGCAGTTCCACCGCCTTCAACACCTCCTGTTGTCAACAAGAGAATTCCATTGCCTCCACAGAGGCCGCCAGCTAGGTCGGGTAATACCGGCGGTTATGCTGGTCGGTACCCCCCACAGCCAAGAGGAAGCTCCAACTACCAAGGTTCTTCTGCCCCTTTACCTCCACCTAGTCAACCCCCTCCAAAGTCAGATAAATCCAATGAAAATGGTAGGTTTGGTAAGAGGAGGTACGATGGAGATTCAAGATATGACAAGAGACAGAGGTATTAGAGTCATTATATTAATATACAACAAGTAAAAAAAAAAAAAAAAAAAAAAAAAAACTCAACTTCAGTACTTGCAAAAGTAAAAATGTTACTGCAGTAGTTGCAGAAGATCGAGACAGATAAGTGCTTCTAGTTCCAGCTGAGTCTTGTCAAAGTCTGCGGTTTCATCGGCATCAGCCGTGTGGTCATTCTCTGAAGACAGCTCCAAAAGTGTGTCTATATTATCAACATCTTGAAGATCAGCGAAGTCATCTAGTTGTACGTCTTCCTCGATATGCTTATCCATCAAAGAGTTTCCTGATGAATAATCGTTGGTGCTGGGTGATTCTGGAGAGATTCTCGTCTGGTCTAAGGATTTTAAAAATTGTTCAGCCTTCTGCAATACTCTCTCGTGCCACAACAAATGCTTCTTGAATGCATGATGACGGGTAAATTTCCGGTGGCAGTTTTTGCGAGGGCACACATAAGTTTTGTTGAAATTGCCCAGAATTAAGGAAATCACAGAATTTTGCGAATCTTTGAAAGAAACGTCAGACGAGTCACGTTCCTTGACTGGCCGTCCACGAGAAGATTTCTCCTCCTCTTCACCTGAAATTACTTCAGCATTCAGAGATTCTCGGCGAAGATTCTGCAATGAAGATTGCAGCAATTGAATCATGCCTTCGACATTTTCCGACTCTTCAGGCAATAATAAACCTTCAGGGTATTCTTTGTTGTGTATATCGTGATAATGTTTGATCAATTCTTCTCTGCTTATGTATGACACTGCCTCGCATTTCTTGCATTTCCAAAGACGTTCATCTGCCAGCAGAGAATGATCAACGGAATGTGCACGCAACTCTGTTTTTGTTCGGAAAGCTTTGCCACAATTCAGGCACTTATGCGAAGGGTGTTCATTAGCGACATGTTGCAGCAATAGCGCCTGGCTGCGAAAGATTTTAAAGCATCCAGGCTCCTTACATTGAATCAGGATCAACTGTCCATGAGCTTTTAATTTATGTTCCAGAACTAGCGACGTCCGCTGAAAATGCCGATTACATACATCACATGTGTAAACCTGTTCATGAACAGTATCAATATGATGTTTAAGCGACTTGTGGTGGTAGTATGCCTGATTACACCCTTCATAAGTACACTTGTACTTTTTAGTGTGGGTGAGCTCGTGTCGTCTCAATAGCGGATGTGAGATTGCACCCTTGCCGCAGATTTTGCAATGGAACGGTTTTTGGTCATTTGTTTGATGTGAGTGTTGGTGTATTTCTAGGTGATTTTTGCGGAGAAACGTTTTGCCACACCCTTCAACGTCACACGCAAAGGGCCGCTCGTTCGTGTGAGTTCGTTCATGTTGTCGTAGAAGTGACGGACGGTTGTACTTCTTATCACAGCCTTCGAATTCACAGTGATATTTCTTGGGTGGAGCCACCATTGGGATGGGCCTTGGTGTTTTGATTAGAGAGACACGCGAAGTGCGAAGCGCGCTTCCTCATCACATGAATAGAATAAAAAGAAGGGGGACTGAAAGAAGAGAAAAGTAGATAAAGCAGATTTTTGGGACGAAATATTATTTTTGACAGTGACACGATTGTATTTGGCAATGTGCCTAATGACAATTGAAGGAAGTAATCGATAGTCAATTTAAGTAATTCCTTCTGACTCGTACTTGACAATAAGACGCTAAGATCATTCAACAACAAGTCCGTGATAGTTTAGTGGCTAGAATTACCGCTTGTCGCGCGGTAGACCGGGGTTCAATTCCCCGTCGCGGAGCTTCATTGCGCAAGTGGTTTAGTGGTAAAATCCAACGTTGCCATCGTTGGGCCCCCGGTTCGATTCCGGGCTTGCGCATTTTTTTTCAGTATTAGTTCAGTTTATTTTTTGTTTACATTGAGATCTGCAGAATTAAAAAAAGGTTCTGCCGCGAACTATTTGCTAGAAATAGAAGCAGGAAACCACAGTGCGATCGATCTTTAATTGAATTTACACTCGCCTATTTTTCCTTACTTCGAAAAGTTCCTCGAACCCAAAGTTCAATTTTTTTTTCACATTTTCATTTCACCGACCTGCTCTTTTCAGTCGTTTGGGTTCTCTGTTATCATATAAACACATCCGCTACAAATGTCATTCGTGAATGTTCCCCTGCCAACCATATCGGCCACAATAACTCAGATCCTCAAAAGGGATGATATGCCTAAAGTCACTAAACTGGAAGACGGTGGAATGCCTACTATTTCGACCACTGTTGATTTTACCACACCTTCAGTTACAGTTCCCCCAAACCACAACAACCCATATATCCACAGGCCAACTCATCCTTCAGGCACGGTTTTCATTGCTATGGCAGCGGTTGTTGGTAGTATTCTTCTTGCTTTTAGTTTGTTCTATTTGTTCAGATCATTCAGTGCCTCCCTGACGGCTAAGAAGAACTCCCAATATACCAAAATTGGTTATGAGAAATTTGCTCAGAATTACGATAACTTAGCACAGCAAGGAACAAACTTCTCCCTGACAGAATACAAGGGAGGAGTTCCAAAGTTGCCTCTTTTGAATCAGGGCATGCAAAGATCTGGTTTTGCTGGATCTCAAGGTGACACCTCCACCATCTATAACAGTGAGGTTGGAGCGGCTAGTAATTACGACGTTACTAACATGTTCATTTCGCCTACTAAGCAAGCCATGACACATAGTAACTACAGATCTCATAATCACAGTGGGTCAATCAGCACTTCATTATATGGAAAGTCTTCCACTAACTTGGCCAATCCCTTGCCAGCTACAAACAGATACTCCCAGGTTGTTCCTCATGTTTACGTTGATGAAGATTACAACGAAAGTGAATTTTCAGATGCAGTCAACAATGTTCCGAAAACGCCAGAGTCGAATGCTAGAACAGGAAACAAAAGGAAAACTGTTCCAAGTATGTACTTGGATGATTTGATAGATCAGTAGTCGTGTTTGTTACTTTTATGGTAATCGCACGCGAAGGTTGCCAACATATAGAGCCGTAGCAAAGATGTTGTGAACAGGAAGAAAATAATATACTTTTTATATGAATTGTCATTTCGGAAAATTACGGTTTAGGATAAGACCCCACTTGTCTTGGACTAGGGCACTTAGCTCCCCGTCCAAGAAAATGAAAATTACCGAGATTCTTCGTCTAGATGAGGTTCCTGATCTTCCCTTTCATCATACAGTTCCACTTTCCTCCGATCGTTATATAAGCAATACTTCGAAATGCAAAAGAAGTCCAATTGTGTTGATACATGGAGTTTTTGGCCTGTCAAAATATTATGCTCAGGTGGGACCTCGAATTGCTAATGAAACCAATAGAGAAGTCATCACCTTAAATATGAGAAATCATGGAAAGACGAGAAATGCAGCTCCTCATACGTATATGGCAATGGCTAGAGATACGATTTCGTATCTTGACAAATTGGACCAAAATTCCATCTTGGCAGGATTTCTGATGGGGGCGAAAGTTGCCATGTTGGTAGCTTTGCTTCGGCCCGATTTGGTGAAGAAATTGATTGTTATCGACAATAGTCCAGTACACCAGAAACTACACGCTCAATTCACCAAAATGCTTTTGGGTATGTGTCACGTTGAAAGAGAAGATTCATTAAAAGGATTAAATGGAGACCAATTGAGTAAAATGTCCGATAAGGTTTTGTCCAAGTATGAACGGAGCAAGTTGGTAAGAGATTACTTATCGCGGAACTTGCGGCAAGCAGGGGAAGTACATAAACCAGGTTGCGGTAGATTCTACACCGTTCCTGTACTTAATTTTCTAAAGGATGGTGTTCTTGATGAAATGGGACAGTGGCCGTCGTCCGAAGTTGAACAGCTAAAATACAATGGACCTGTGGATATAATTAGATCAACAAAGTCGGGGTTTGTGACTGATAAAAATATTGAGCAGGACTTTGCGAAGTACTTTGCTCACGTGCACGTGATAGACGTTGACACAAGTCACTTGATTCTTGACGAGAATCCGGACCAGTTTGCTAGTTGCGTAATTGAGCTGGCGTGCACTGAAGAATGAGCGAGACATCTGCTTGCTGTATCATTCGTTACTGGGACTTTCTCTCTCGTCACCCAGAGACGGTTTACGCAAAGGCCACATGCATGAGTAACCCCATTTACATTATATGAAGGAAAGACGTCCATAGCTAAGAGACACATTTTGAGCCTGAAAGAACAAGAGTGTTTTTGTTTTTTTATAACGTAGTTCGTTGTATGGCAACATATTTAAATAATGTATAAAAGACTATTCGCAAAGACTTATTCGTGCAACACATCTCCCATGTCTTAGAAAAGAAATTGAGATATCTTGTTTTTTGCCTCTGCTTATATAAGCAGGACAACTGGTTTTCTGCGTGGGTATATATATATGGGCAGGAAGACGTCCTGCGCTTCGCATCTTAGAAGGAAAGAGAACAAACTTACCAAATTAAAGAGATAAAAAGAACATGTCAGAGTTTGGCCCTACGTCGAATAATCCAGGTGAAGACTTGTCTTTGCCCAAGGCTACGGTTCAGAAAATCATAGGAGAAGTTTTGCCTAAAGATATTGCAATCTCCAAAGAAGCAAGGGAGGCAATCACTGAGTGCAGCATCGAATTTATTATGATATTGTCCACGCAACTGAATGATATTGCAGAAAAGGAAGCAAAGAAGACTATAGCTTCAGACCACGTCATTAAGGCTTTAGAAGAGCTTGGGTTCCACAATTACCTTGATATCATTAACAAAGTTTTGGATGAGCACAAAGAGCTTTTGAAGGGGAAAGAGAAAAAGAATAACAAATTTCTTAACTCAGGGCTCAGTGAAGAAGAGTTATTGAGACAACAGGAAGAATTATTTAAAAAGTCTCGTGCACGTTTGCAGAGTGGAGGTTCTGGGGTTTCTGAGATAAAGCAAGAGATTTAGGATGAAGGTATCCCGTGTACATTAGGTTGATGATTCTGTATAATAGTCAAGAAATAGTGAAAGTTTTTCTATTCAATGCTTTAAACTAACCGAATTTAAAAATGCATTTTTGAACGTCGTCCCAGTAATAATAACACTTTGGACCTGGGGATGTTTGGATTGCTTTTATCGTAAGATTGCCTTTGAACCTATGGCTTAACCTTGAGATCACTTATCCGAGGATGATCTCGTAAAGTATAATGGCCACATTGATGAAAATTAAAGGTAATCGTAACAACGTTCTGATGGCACTGATTAAAGTTATCAATCTGGTTTTGATGGAAGGATCATTCGTCAAGGTCTGTGTTCCATATTGAGGCAGGAACTGATTCGATCCAGCACTACTTGCAGAACTCCCCCATCCAATTCTGTTAAGAAATCTGTCCTCACTAAGAACTGCGACTCCGTTGACGCTCAAAATTATCACGTAGAGAAGCTTTCCCAACCCAAACATTACTAGTATAGTTCAGAAAGATTGGTGTAGCACGTACCTGTATGAAAGATGTGAACAAGAAATCAGTACACCCTGATCCCATATGACAAGTTACTTGGATCAAGTGTCAATTATGGTTTAAAGTTTAGTGTTTTAATTTAGAAAGAAACTGAGCTATTTTCATTTGATGTTTTTTTTTTTTTTTTTTCACTTTAAATTTTTGTATTCGGAATCTTGATTGACAGCATGTAATCGTGTCGATAATTGAGAAAGAAATCTTTTTTTGTAAGTGCGAAGCAAAGCGTAACCGAAGATGCAAAATGATAAGCAAGAAAAGAAAAATATGGCACCGTTTTGAATATGAAAGAGAATATGTTTATCGTGAATACTTATATTCGATTTATAGTATATCCAAAGTAAAAATTTCAAGATATCACTCAAACCAATTGAAAGAACGAAATAAGTACTTATGTATGTGAGGTGATTTTTCGAGGCCAATGAAGATTGACAAAAAGAAGAATTAGGTTTTCCAAGGAAGAAAAAAATCGAAAAAAAAAAGTAGTAGCGAATTTAATACGTAAATCTAATCCGTGATCCCAATTCAATATTATAGTTTTCTCTATGCTGACGATACATCAGGGTCCATTCCAGGTAAAGCCGGTAATCGCACACCCGCAGTATGTACGGTATTTTTTTCATATCCTACGCACACTACAATTATCCTCCTCAGCTGCACCAAAATGGATAAAGACTCCCTTCTTAAATCCTTGGCAGGTACTCTCGATGCCAGCTACGAAGTAAGAAAGCAAAGTGAGGAGCTGTTGCGCTATTTCGAGGAGATGCCAGGCTTCACCGCCTATTTGCTCGATTTAGTTACTGATCCATCCGTTAACTTGGGTGTTCAGACTTCAGCTGCTATTTTCTTTAAAAACAGAATTACAAGATATTGGGTTGTTCCTGAACTTAGAACAGCAACACCTAGATATATTCAAGCAGATGAGAAAACTGCAATCAAGGCAAAATTGGTTGAAGTCTTGAGCAAGACATACAAGAACAACCAATTGAGAGTTCAACTTTCCACATCTTTGAGCAGCATTTTGAACCATGAAAAATGGGATGAGTTGATTGAAATCATCCCTCAATTAATCAAAGACACTTCCAATGTTGACCATGTTTACACTGGGTTGCTTTGTTTGTTCCAATACACTAGAAACTACAGATACGCTGGAATAGATGCGCCAAACTCGAAAAACATTGTTTTGGACAGTGTTGCCGAGGAAATCTTCCCAACATTGGAAACCTTGGCAAGTAAATTGTTGAACGAGGACTCTGCGATCGCTGACGAGATGATGTATTTGATCTTGAAAATTTTCAAGTTCTCAATCTACACCACCTTGCCAACATACTTGCAAGACCAGGACAAATTGGGCACCTGGTGTCACATTCATCTTATGCTCATAAACAAGCCGTTGCCTGCATCTGTTATGCAAGAAGACTCAATTGATCAAAGAAACTCTAACCCAAGAATTAAAGCCGTCAAATGGTGCTTTGGAAACATTCACAGACTTTTGTTACGTCATGGTGGTGGTATTGGAACTAAGAACAAAGATTCTGATTTTGCGAAATTGTTTGTCTCTGTTTTCGTTCCAGAAATTTTGAACGCTTCCTGGGGTATTATCGAGAAATGGTCCACCAAAGACATTTGGTTATCAGAAGCCTCATTATACCACTTAATTTCTTTCTTGGAACAGCTTGTGGAAACTCCTGCATATCCATTGATTGAAGATAAGATGGAAGCTGTGATCAAGCATGTTCTCTTACCCACATTGAACGCCTCTAAGGAGACAGTGGAATTATATGAGGATGAACCTGAAGAATATATTAGACGGTTCTTCGATATTAGCAGAGACAACTCTACTGCTGACACAGCTTCTATCAATTTTCTCTGTAGATTGGCTTCTACCAAATTTTCAAAATGTGGTACATTGATCCTTGCGATCATTAATGAGGTATTTCAAAGAAGAGCCGCAGACAGAAACAATTTGCAGGTCGCCATGGAGGTCGAGGGTGCTTTCCGTACATTGGCAACCATTTCCTATAAATTGGAGAAGAAGTCAAGTCCTCTTAAAGGACAGATTGATCAGCTTTTGCACTCAATTGTGTACCCAGAACTTTCACAAGAAGTCATTGCCAAAACCCCATGGCTCACTGCAAGAGCTTGTGACACCATCGCAATGTTTGTTCACAAGTTCAACGACCAGGCTGTGTTGCAAGATATTTTCCACGGAGTCGTCATGTGCTTCCAACAACAGGAACACTTTCCTATTCAATTAACCGCTATCGATGCATTAAGAACTTTGGTGGAGGAAGATTTTGTAGCTGCCCAAGTCGCAGAGCAAGCACCTCAATTGATGGGTACATTGCTTGACATGTCCAAGAACTTTGAAAGTGATATTTTGACTACGGTTATGGACGTTTTTGTTGAGAAATTCGCTGCAAACTTGGAACCTTATGCAAATGAATTGTCTGTGCGTCTAGTTGATCAGTTTTTGAAACTATCGTACGAACTTTTGAACCAATCGTCATCAGACGATACCGTTAACGTTGAAAAGGAATACCAAGCTGCAGGCATTTTGAATACTTTGACTTCTCTTGTTATTTCCATGAACGCATCACCACAAGTGTCTGCTCAGTTGGAAGTAATTCTCAAGGACATGATCAAATTTGTGTTGGAGAACTCCATGCAACTGTTCTTGACCGAGATCATTGAGATGTTGGAGTCTATTTTGTTCAGTACTAACAAAATGAGCCCAACCATGTGGGAACTTTATGAAACTTGCATCAATTGCTTTGACACTTACGCCGAGGACTTCTTTGACACTTTTCACCCATTCTTGGAAGGTGTCATTCAAAACTCGTTCGGTACAGACGAAATCAGCATTGACAGTCCACACGTACAATCCATGTTCAAAGTGTGTTTCCAAGTTTTGACTGGAGACAATGTTGACCCTGTGTTTGCGCACTTTGCATTTGAATTGATCGAGTTTGCCATTTTAAGTTTGGGTAAAAAGTTCATTCCATTCATGCCTCAGTTCTTGGCTGAAATATTCTCCATCTTCTCTAACTTGGAGGCACAGGATGCTTTCGATGGACACATGTTGCACCACTTGTCTATCTTGAAGATCTTCTTTGCCTGTTTGTATGTTGAGCCTGTGGTCACTTTGCATTTTTCCAACGAAAACAAATTCACCAGCACTTTTTACAAATTGTGGCTCAAACACAGGGATGATTTTCAAAGTGTGTACGGTTGCAAGCTTCAAATTTTGGCCTCTCTTTCCATTGTGATAGATGCACCTTTGGACTTACTTGGGCTGGAGGAATTGATTGATGAGACTGTCAACTTACTCATTTCGAACTTAGAAGCATTACCACACGCGATTAGAGCAAGACAAGAGATTCTTGACAAAGAAAACGGAGTTAAACCAAGCGCGAAAGATTATGAAAATGACGCAGATGGCGATGACGACGACTATGATCAAGATTACTATGAAGAAGATTTGGAAGCCGATGAAGCTGAGCTTGAGGCCATGAAACAAACTCCGCTCGACCCTATCAATGCATTCCAAGTGTTTGCAGAAAGGGCTACAGCTGTTCAACAACACGATATCAATCGGTACCAGACCGTCTTTGGTAGATTGGATGATTCTCAAAAGGAAATTGCTCATAGAATCATTCAAATTAGTCTTCAACGGAAATAGTTCCTATAGTGCATGGAGAAGTTGACATTCTTGAGCATTATTATTTATTGTCGTAAGTGGATGCGCGCACTCTATATAATACCAATTGCCACATTAATCGATCTCGTACTCCTAAACTAATACACAAAAATGTTCTCTGGTTTCGGATCAGGCTTTTTTGGTGGTGGTTTTGTTCCAATGGAAACAAAATTCGACGACTACTTCCGATGTTATCCAATAGCAATGATGCCGGACAATGTTCGTAAGGATGATGCCAACTATGGTGGTAAGATCTTCTTGCCCCCATCCGCCTTGAATAAGCTTACCATGTTACACATAAGATATCCCATGTTATTTGAGTTGACCAACGAGGCGGCTAATGTGCGCACACACAGCGGTGTCTTGGAATTTGTTTCTGAAGAGGGTCGAGTGTACATTCCTCAATGGATGATGGAAACTTTAAAGTTGCAACCAGGATCCCTTGTCAAAATCGCCAACTGTGACTTACCAAATGGTAGATTTGTCAAGATTGAACCACAGTCGGTTGATTTTTTGGATATCAGTGATCCGAAGGCTGTGTTGGAAAATACCTTGAGAAAATTCTCCACATTAACAGTGGACGACGTTATCGAAATTGATTACAACGACACAAAGTTTGGCATCAAGGTTTTGGAAGTTAAGCCTGACAACCCAAATAAAAGTATTTGTGTTGTTGAGACGGATTTGGAGACTGATTTTGCCCCACCTGTTGGCTATGTGGAACCCGAGTATAAGCCCAAAGTTCAAAAACCTTCAACTACCCCAATCGACCCATCGTCGGTCAGAAAAGGTGCTGGCGCTGCAACTATGGCCAAGTCTATTGATTATGCTGGTATTGTTGCCGGTGGCAATAAGACAGAAGTATACAAGGGTACGGGTACAAAATTGTCAGGAAAGGAGCCGGTCAGTAAGAAAGAGAACAATATAAGCATCGACGATTTAGATCCCGATGCGTCACCAGTGCCACTAAATTTACCTGACAATCAAATCTTCCTTGGTTGGCCAGTTGTGCTTCCTACTCCAGAAGAGTCTTCTGCTGAGGAAGGCGCTGCCCCTACATTCGTGGGAGAGGGTAAGTCATTACGTCAAAGCAAGAAACGGGGAAATAAAGGAACAGAACACCACGTGTTGAAAAACCACAGCAGGAGCCCCGACTACATTGAAATCGATGATTGAGATTGATGTAACAGAAGTATGGTATTGATGATGGATTAGAATACAGGAGAACACCCGTATACCTACTCTGTTGTAGATGGAAGGAATACATCATTGCCTTGTTCCATAGCTCTCTTGGTGTGGTAAACAATATCAGCGGATTCCCATGGGTAGGCAATCCAATAATCAGGAACAGTTCTTGCAGCAAAGTAGTGACCAGTCTTCATAATATCATCTGGCAAGTCGGCCTTCTTTTCCTTAGCCTTGTCATGGAGAACAAAGACACCAAACTTAGTGTTGTTTGGGTCTTGACCTTGAGCAGCTGCTTGCTCAGCAACATCCTTCTTCAATTCGGAAACCGCGTAATGCAAAGTGGTTCTAGTGTCATCAACTTCGTCGACAATCAAAATGTTCTTGTTAACCAAGTCTACTTTAGATTGGGCATAGTCAATCCACTGAGTTCTAACCACTTGGGTACCCACTTGTTCAGCTTGGGTTCCCACAGTCTTGATATCCTCATAAAGTGACAAGATGATAGCCATAATTCTGATATTAGGCTGACCTGGCTCCTTCAAGAAAGTTCTCAACATACGAGCAGGAATGAAACCTCCACCACCAATAGCGATAATTAAGTCTGGTTTGAATTCCTTGATTTTCTCAGATGTTTCCTGACACAACTGGTGAATGTTGTTGTACGTGATGTACATCTTAGTAGCTTCAACGTCTTGGGAATCCATCTTGAAAGTTGTATAAAAGTATTGTATTTCTTTGACTTGGCGAACAAGCAGAAGAGGAATGGACCCACACTCAAATTTGTGCGAGCACGATGTAACTGTAGTTGTCCTGGCCTTATTTTATACCTCTGCGCGCAGATTTTTTCTTGCACCCTTACGTTAGATACTTGCTTTACCAATAATATATGGGCCGTGGATTTTTTGGACTTTGCAGTAACTATATTAAATCTTTCTCTTAAGTAACTTCTAGTGAACTATTTTATACATTTTCCATACAAAAAATTCATGTTTTGGTACAATCCATTCAACATACGTTGTGTGTAGACACCGGCATCGCCGCGGCACTTGCGATGGAGGTTATTCTATCTGCAGGACATAAAATAAAGTCAGAGGAAGCTTTACTTGTGCGGTAATAACCATAGAGCAACAATAAATCCTTATCTCTACTTTGAAAACTTAAACTTGAATGTACAAGGTATCTTTTCAGAGATTATCGAAGAATCGGCATGGGGAAATTAGACCGACCAATGGGTTCTTCCTTTTCTACTGCGGTTTCTGAACACGTGCCAAGCATAAGGAAATAAGTTACGATTGGAGAATTAAAACCATAGAGTTTGACCGGTTGCAATTGTTCCTTTGAGTCGCATATACACAATTTTTGAATATCGTAGAGCCATCAATTTGACTTTTTTTTTTTAATCTTTCTTCGTTTTCTTCATGATCTTCCTGACACAGAATGACGTAATGAGCCATGGGTGCAAAATTCTAACATCATTGGAAACGAAACACTTCAAATGAAAAGATTTTTTCTTTCTTCATTTTCGTTGCAAAGAATTTAGCTCACATCAATAAATCCATCGCAGGAAATTGTCTCAATCTTTGTTTTCGAGTGTGGGGCTTTTAATAAAGTATCGACGAAGATCGACGAACGACTTTGACAAGTGTACAATACTGCATACAACACGACACTTATACAGTGTTCGATTGTCTTCACCACCGACCAGAAACTTCGAAACACAAATCTACTAGCCATGAATTTGATTCCGTTGTTTTGGCTATTCTCAGCGGCTCTATCAGCCATTTTGGGTATCGACTATGGTCATCAATTCACAAAAGCAGTAATGGCTGCTCCTGGAGCGCCATTTGAAATTGTCTTTACTGACGAGGGCAAGAGAAAAGACACGTCAGTGATCTCACTTAAACCCTTGGTACTGAAGGGAAAAGTTGTCGAGACAGAAAGAGTATTTGGTTCTCAGGTTGGATCACTTTGTACGAGGTTTCCTGAATCATGTGCTGCTAATCTTAAAAAACTCATGGGTAAATCAATCACAGATGATTCTTTGGATGAATACTTACAAACACACTTTGGAATTTCAGTTTCGGGTGATGAAATGAGGAACGGTCATGTTGTGTTCCAACTTGGTTCAGGTCCTAACGCAGCAAACTTCTCTGTTGAAGAACTTTCTGCAATGTCATTAAACAACTTGAAGGAAAGGGTTCTCCGCGTTTTGGAAAGCAACCCGTCCGCTAAATCAATTGCTGAAGATGTGGCAATGGCAGTGGCTCCATTCTCATCCCAAATTACTCGTCATGCCTACTTGGACACTCTCCACCTTGCCGAGTTTTCTTCAGTTCTCGGTTTGGTTGACGAAGGTACTGCTGTCGCAATCACCTACGCGACTAACCATAAGATGACAGAATTTGATGGCAAACCTTCATATCATGTGGTTTATGATGCTGGTGCTGGTTCCACCTCTGCAACATTATTTGCCTACACGCCATACGAGAACGGTACTTCAAGTTTAGATATTCAATCTCTTGGCTATGATGCTTCTTTTGGCGGAGAAACTTTGACCAATACACTCTACCAGATTCTCTTGTCAAAGTTTTTACAACAATTTAAGCTTGACGGGTCATTCAAATTGCCTGTGAAGCTTTCGGCCAGACTTGCTGAAACCGCAGAGAAGGTGAAAAGCATCTTGTCTGCAAACACAGAATTCAAGGTCTCTTTGGAGAGTTTCTATGATGACAGTGATTTCAAGGCAGTTGTTACTAGAGAGGAATTTGAAAATGCAATTTCTGATTACGCTCCTAGAGTAATCCAACCAGTTCTAGATGCTTTAGCAAATAGCCCAACAGGAGCTAAAAGTGTGAACGAAATCAAGTCTATCATTTTGCACGGAGGTGCAACAAGAACTCCCTTTATTCAGAAACGTTTAGTTGAATTGGTTGGCTCTGATGACAAGATTGCTAAAGTCGTCAACTCAGATGAAGCCTGTGCCATGGGTACTGCCATTAGAGGTTACTACTTGAAAATGTCATCCAAAGCATCTCCGATTCAATTAAATGACAGAATATTCAATGATTTCGCGGTATCAGTGAACTCAGAGAAATCCTTGACCCCTGTTTTTGGCAAGGGCTCATCTGCCAACAATCTCACTACGATTTCCTTGGGTGTTCCAACGAAAGATTTGGCCATCACATTGTATGAAAATGGTCGTGAATTCAGCAGTTACAATGTGTCAAACCTTTTGCTGAAGAGTTCTTCGTTGAAATGTAAAACTGACAACCAAGAGGTTGTTGGTGAGTTCCAAATTGACAGCAGTAAAATGTTCACACTTTCTTCGTTGAGAATTCAGTGCGTACCAGACAAGGAGAATACTTCGTCTACGTCTGAGGAAACTGAATCTGCTACTAATTCCACCTCTTCCAATGTCAAGAATGTCACATTCGTCAATGTTGTTGTTCCTGAGGCTCAATTCTTAGGATTGAGACCATTCAACAAGACAGAGAAACAAAAGCTTTCCAGACAATTAGCCCACTTGAAGGCCAAAGATTTGGAAAAGGTTAAGTTTGAAGAAACGAAGAATCTGTTGGAGAGCGCATGTTATCTGTTGAGGAACTATGTTGAGGATAATTTAGAAGTTCTTTCTTCCTATATCAAAGAAAAGGAACTTGAAAATATTAGAGAGTTCGTTAGTGATACAGTTGAATGGTTGGAATATGATGCCGACTACTCTGAGCTCAATGCTATCAAGAAAAAATTTGGTACTCTTGAAGAGAAGAAAAAGCTTGTCGAGAGCGTTGTTAAGATGCAAAATGCTGATTTGTCCCAAGAAACGATGAAAAAGTTATCTACAGAAGGAACTGAGCTTGCCATGAAAATACAGGAAAGTTTATTAGAATTTGGAACGCAAGTCAATGGTATCAGGGAAAAATATGTCAACGCAAGCATTGATTTTGACAGAGAGAATGACAAGGCAATGAGCATTATTAGTGGCGGCGACAAGAACAAAATGATGAAGATCGAGACGCTTTTTACCAAGTTCAAGTCTGCATTGAAACGGTTATCAGAAATCGCTGAATTACCAGCTACAAAGTATGAAAAATTTGACCCTAAAAAGGTGTTTGACATTTCAGAGGAAACTAAAGCACATCTTGAGGAAATTAAAAGAGAAGTTGACACTCTCAGGGCCAACCACGACAGAAGAATGGACTATCTTATATCTCAGTTTGAGAAAATCAAGGAAAGAAAACAACAAAAGGAATTAAAGAGGTTATTGAAGGAAGCAGCTGAAGCTTCGCTTAAACAAGAAAAGAGCCTGAGCAATGCTGGCACTGAGACAGAGCATCAATCTACTGAGACTACTGAACAAAAGCCCGACTCTACGACTGTGGCAAACCCAACGGGTAACGTTGAGTCTGAAGAGGAAGTTTCCCACGATGAGTTGTAAAATCATTAAATAGAAATATATCCATAATGAAAAGAAAAAAAAAAAAATAGTAGAACGAAATATCAACCATTTTCGCACCCAACCCAGAGTACAGAGGGAAGTGCATCTAACAAACATCTCAGCAATTCTTAGAACTCCAATTTTTCAATAAATAAACAGTTCATAATGAGCGGAAGAGATTCATATAGAGGTGGAGATAGAAGCTATTATGGGTCAAATCAAAGAGACAAGTCTTACAGAAAAAGAGATGGGAGAGACCACGGTCCTAGTGAGACAGAATTCAGAGAACGTGACACTAGAGGTGTCGATCCTAGACCCCACAGATATAATGATTACAGAGAAGGAGACCACTACGAGCGAAGATTTGGACAAAGAAACAATACCTATAGGGGAAAACAAAGCGATAGATATGCTCCTAAAGGAGAAAGATACAGAGGAGGAGACAACAAAAGAGTCAAGCGGGAGAATAATGTCACAGATGCAGACGCATCGCTTTCCAAAGAAGAAAAAATAGCCAAATATGAAAAAATCCTTGTTGAACATTTGAAGTTCCCCACCTTGAATCATTTTCCTGTCACCAACTCTCTATGGGGAGTGAAGCCTAAAGGCTTTGAGAATGTGACAGCTCAAAGGGCAAAATTGTCAGGTCTTTTCCCGCCTCCAGGCACACCCAGATCCAATGAAACGGCAAAGTTAGATGACATTCTCAAAGAAGAGACAACGGAGACCAACATACTCCTAGGAGGATCAAAAATTGATCCCTTAGATTCAAGAAGTGCTCGTATTGTCATCATTTCTGAAATCGATTTTCAAAGAGAGGATTCATCTAAAATAGCTAACCACTTTGATCGTTATATATCGTCAGCAGATTTGAAAGGAACATTAGCCGCCAGCAACATTGAACAGAAGTCAGTTACACTGGATATGAAGCATCTAGTTCTAGAGTTCAAAAGTAGTGCATGTGCTACGTTGGCGTTAACATTGAATGGGAAACAGATCTCCGATCAAGGCGCAGATACCGCAGTTTGTGTCAAGGTACAGAGACCAGGTGAATACGTAATACAATGCCTACCACCATATAAGGGCGAAGAAGAGGATTGTTTGGATGAGGTTAAAGACAGTCCTCGCAAATTGACCGTTTATGTCAGCAAAGATGTGACAGAGTCTCAATTACTCGATTCATTGACTAAAGTAGCAAAGGTTCGTGCACTACAACTCATCAGAGAGTTAGGCACGAAAGAGTCATTAGGCGTTGCTTATGTGGAATTCTATGTGGATCCAAAAAAGTATCCTGGCACTAAAAGTGCGTTGAAAGTCACGATGGACTACTTAAAGCAAGTGAGGGAATTGGATGGAGTGGAGAACGCTGAGTTCTCTTGTATTACTGTCTCTCCTGAAAACGGAATAACCAGCAGTATACAAGACTGTCCTATTGACTACAAGAATTTAAAGAGTTTGGTGCGTAATGAATATGTGAGGTTTCACCCGAAGCTGAAAGTTATTCAACTTATCAACATCGTCACATCCCAAGATTTATTGGACAACGAGTTGTACGAATTTATCCGTCAAGATATTCTTCATGAAGCCAGTACATTCGGAAAAGTGGTGTCAATGAAAATCCCAAGACCACCACCAACATACACTGCCATTCAAGAGCTGAAACCGGGTGTCGGAAAAATCTACATTGAATTTGAGGACGAAAAGGTTGCTCTTAATGCTATTATGGGCCTTGCTGGTCGTTATTATAACGACAGATCTGTTCTTTGTGCATTTTTCAGTCATTCAGACTATCTTATGGACCTACTTTGAGGTATCTTGAAACACTTTCAATTCTTCCGCAACACGTTCATCGTAACCATGTCGAGCAATAAGATCGTATAGTTTTTTCGGAATTTCAGGGACAAAACTGAGACTGAGTTTGATGATATCATTCTCCTCCAAGTTAGGAAAGTTCCTTAATATTTTCATTGGTTGCTCAGACAGGAGAAGTGCTGAACGATTGATGATCAATTGTGCCACGATGAACAATATGTTCATATGAGTGCCGTACGCGAAAAGGAAGTCCCAAAGCTTGATAACAGATTTCAATCGAGGTGTACAAGCACACAAAGTCAAAACTGATGGGAACGCATATATCTCGGCCTTGAGGAATTTGGAGTCTAAGTAATCACTCAACACCGGGTCGATGATTTTCAACACAATATCCACAAGACTCAAAGCAGTATGGACGCCGTCTAAGTTAGGCGTTATGTATAGAGGAATTAGATCAGCCACCAAATGGTGAAGAATAGCAAATGCTTGAGGCTCACTTTTGTAGCAAACAAATGCTATGGGTGCCAATAGCACATTCATACCTTGCACGTATCCAACTTTATTCTGCGGAGTTGAAACGGCTACAGCAGCAAGGATTCTGGTTAAGGCATCTTCACTGACTTTTGCATGGAACGACCTGTCGTTCATTAACGTTCGAAATGTGTCATTTTTGATCTTTTGATATAGTTCAGGGGAAAGCGATTTCGGGATTGTTTTGATCAATTTGGAATACTTCTGCAGAGGGAATACCGGCACTTTGCACAAAATAGACCAAACATACGTTCGATAGGGACACTGCTCGTAGCCCTCAGGTACACTAAGACCCTCTATAAGAATCATGTACCGAAGCTGTGAAAGACTGTTCTCCAATATGATTTGCGGCAGTTCTATAAACTGCTCAATACTATCCTTTTTTCTTCCCTTTGTGTCCATGCTGAACGTCTTTGATTAGTTATTGCTATTGGCTTAGAACCCGGAGAAGTGAAAACACTAGACCTGTATAGTTGTATGTGAGCTATGATGGATTCACCAAAACGGGAAATGCATTTACCGATTGTCCGATAAAAAAAACCCGCTTAGACGAAATTGTAAAAAGCAAACAGGAAACTGAAGAGAGGCAGTTAAATAGAGATATTCACACTAAAAACCTGAATTCGTTTGTTGTTAGCCTGTTAGCGGGATCTACCTACCTTTTGTCTATAAGACCTGCATACAATAGATTACTTGAAGCAAAAAAATGATTACTCGCATCGGAGCCGGTACATCACATCTCTAGCAGAATGGCCATTACTGAAATCAAGGGATTCCAGATCCTTCCGGTGAGGCTACCGGATAGTAATGGGACTCATTATGTTTATTTTAGAAAGCATGAAATGAAAGCTTCACTGTCTGCAGCAGCCCAGTACATTAGCGGCAGGCTGTTATTCATGTTCAATGTCCCCATCGAAACCTCCCTTGTTACGCTAAAGAAGTACTTCCAACAAGTTGCCATCGGTGCCACAATCGAGAGTTATATCCCTAGTATGGTGACAAATTCTGAGGAAGATGTTTATGTTGATCTTTCGAGATTGACGTCTGATCTTGATTACCAAAATGATACTCATATAATTGAAGTTGCGCTGAAGTTGCCAAAGAACTGTGGAATTTTAACTTTTGTTGACAAATCTTCGTTTCAGCTTGCATTCAACTCTTTAAAGAAATTGTCGAACGATGCTAAAAGTACCAACTGGCCCATGCCTACCTTGGGGAGTGCCTTTTTGCTCGCTAAATACAGAAGCAGGGTTTACAATCAAACGGAACTTGCTGCAGCTGTCTCTAGTGTATTAGCAGACTTCAACAGAGCTGAGCAAGAGTCCAGAGAAGATTTGCAGAGACAGAAAGAACTTGTTGACGAAGATGGTTTCACTTTGGTTGTTGGGTCTCATAGAAAGACAAAGGCAGGTATTATGGGTAAACAGAAGTTTGCTGCCACTGTGGGAGCAGAAAATGCAAAGGATAAAATGAAGAAAAAAGAAAAGGAGGACTTTTACCGGTTCCAATTGAGAGAGAAGAAGAAGGCCGAGATGAATGACTTGTTAAGGAAGTTCAAACAAGATCAAGAGAGAATCAAAACTATGAGAGAAAAGAAGCGTTTCAGACCTTATTAAACATGTGTACAATAGAGTATTTTCATAGTGACAACAAGAGTAATAATAAATAATCGAGTAAGAAAAGAAAAAAAAAAAAAGAGTAACTTAATAGTGATTGGTATCTAGTTCAGTGATGCGCGTTACCTATACACAATAATTTATATAGCGAGTCTCTATATCGCAACTATATTCCTTCCGCCTCCCCACAATAATGCAAGACAAAGCTCCAACAATCACATATGAAGTGTTTAAATCACAATTAGCCGTCCCAGATCAGTTTGAGTTTGACCCGGACTCGTTTGAGATTTTGTCAACGATTAGATATGATCCTTCTTTAACCCAAACTTCACCCCAGACAGTTTCGGAAATTCAAAAGGAAAACTTCTTTCTCTTTGCAGAACATGTAGAACGGTTGAAGTATACTATACAATATTTTTCGAGGGCATCAAACTATCCTTATGGTGAATTTGAAGTGAATGATGAGTTCATTTTCAAACTGCTTACTACCGCATTTCGAGAAGCACAAGTGACTTTGGATTCGCCACTTAGAGTGAGGTTGCTAGCATCTTTAAAAGGTGGAATTAGAATAGAACTTTACTCAACGGCTCCAAGATCCAATCTCTTAGACGGCATTGAGGATGACTATCCAGAGGACCAGCGGTATGACATATATGTGGATTCAACTCGTGTGTTTCCCTCACCATTTACTTCCTTCAAGACTACAAAAAGAGAAGTTTATACTGCAGCAAGGGAGAGGGCATTGCCTGGAAAGTCACCGCGAGAGGAAGTGATATTACTCAATTCGTGTGATGAAGTGATGGAAGGTTCCATTACGAATATTGCTATAAAAACCAAAACCGGAGAATGGGTGACACCTCAATTGACATGTGGTTGTTTGTGTGGAGTGACCAGACATTTCTTGTTACGGAAAAATATCATCAAGGAGGGAAGTATCGCATCCAGTAGCCTAAAGATTGGCCAGGATGTCTTGCTACTGAATGGAGTACTTGGAGTGGTGAGAGGTACTATCAAAGGGTTTGTAACCTCGGAATAAGAACAGATAAAATATTAAGAATTGGTCTAGTTATTGCAAGTTAAAAAAATCACTGGACAAGAGCTTGAATTTCTTCATCGTCATATCCCATGATGTACAAAATATCTTTCAATGATTTTGTGTTTAAACTGCATGGTGCTTCATTTTGCACCTTTGGCTTTGCGTTCCAGGCAACTCCCCAACCGGCAGCGTTCATCATCTTCAAATCATTTGCTCCATCTCCTACAGCAACAGCGGCAGACGGGTCAATGCCGTGCTTGCTTGCAATCTCAAGTAAAAGCTCTGCCTTCTTGTCTCCGTTGACAATATAACCTTTTGTGGTACCGTCAAGTTTGTTCTCTTCGTCTACTCCCAAAGTGTTGGCATATGCATAATCCAAGCCAAGTAAACCCTTAACGTGAGAAGCGAGCGGGATAAAGCCACCAGAACAAACAGCCATTACCACTCCCAAAGATTTTAATGCTTTACAAAGTTCCTTGGCTCCGTTTGTCAATTCGATCTTGTCCTTCAATTCGTCCCACAAGGTGGTGGAGTCGATTCCTTTCAACATGAGAACCCTTTCACGCAAGGATTCATTGAAATCCAATTCACCGTTCATGGCTCTTTCTGTGATTTCAGCCACCTTTTCTTCGATATCTGCGTAAGCTGCAATCAATTCGATCACCTCTTGGTAGATTAACGTGGAGTCCATATCAAACACAAACAACTTCTTGTCTTTCCTTTTGTCTGATTGCTGAAAGAAAATATCATATGGTGGACTGTTAGTTTCCCTCTCTTTCTTCAATAATGACTCAATAATGTCTGGCACATTAGTATCAACCTCGAAGTCCAACGCCCTATTAGTGGAAAGCTCTCTTTTCGCCAGGATGACCAAATTTAAGTTAGAGACGACAAATTTCTCGATTTGAGTTTGCTCATCCTGAGATAAAGCATCTCCATGTGCTATAAATGTCAAGAAATATGCGCCCATTCGTTGCTCAATAAGACTATGATTCATATAATGAGATTTACAAGACTGAGGCTATATATGCACACCCGTAAATACTAACAAATACGAAGTACACACTGATGCGCGCGTTTCTTAGTTCTGTTTTGTTTAGCAAACAAATACTCTGGTACACATAAATAATGGGTGTCTCTGGAGACGACGTTTTCCAATGCGTGTTGGGTGATAACACAGAGAAGAAAACCTCCATACTTACGGATTTGAAAGCTCATGTAAAGAAAGATAACGTGGACCTAAAATGGGTACCTAAATATTTTGAGGCTCTTTCCATCGTTATGGACTCCAACAATCCAGCCCTTCAGCACCTAGCATTCAGTTTAATATGTCATTTGATAAAAAGGGTCAGCATCCAGGATAATGAGGGTAATCTACTACTGGATCAGAGTTATTTGGTATTGCCGATTGTCATTCCTAAGATAGCGGATGTGAAATACAATACTAAACAAGCGGCCAAACGAGCATTGGAGGCATATTGGCTTTCATCCCCATCAAAGGTTGAAGCTGCTCTTGTTGATATTGGTCTTGGGAACAGAAATTCATTGATTGTGAACGAATCCATCGTGTGGCTTAATAGTCTCTTGACCACCATAAACCCGACGATGAAACTAGACAGGTTCTTTGACGCATTGGCCAACATCCTCAAAAAGTACGAAAACGAAACAGCATTAGTGGAAAACGTCAAAATTTTACTCGCAAATTACTACCATCTTGAACACAACAGTCTTCGCAAATTCGAGCTACAACGTGTTTTGGAAAACTACAACATCAATCCTGCTTTAAGACGCTCAATCATGGGAACCGACACCATAATTAGTAAAGAGTCTCTTCCAAAAAGAACTCCAAATCTTCCTCGCAAACCTGAACCTGTCAGTTCCAACAACACATTTAACGAGAATCCATCTAATACAGAAGTCGTAATGGAAAGCAAGGGGCGACACTCTAATTTACCCAAATCTGAAGACTATTCTTCAAATCATAGTGGACAGCATATTAGAATAACTTCCGAGTTGGAGATATTGCTACGCACAGTCCCAAATTACAGTCATAGTGATTCTATTCCACCATTAAATATCGAAGATGAGGCAGAAATAACCAGAATAGTATCAGATATGCTCCCTGTTTTTCAAAACAAAGAAACAGAAAGAAATTGGGCGCAGAGAGAAAAAGGAATCTTGAAACTACGATCCTTACTTGCTGGAAATGCCCACAATGATTTCATTTTTGGATTACTTCATGGTATAAGAGATGCCTCTGAAGGTATCTGTAAGTCATTGTCATCTCTTCGGACCACCTTAAGCGTCAACGCATGCCAGCTTGTGAAAGACATGGCTTTGGTGTTACAGGCTAATTTTGATCCCGTATCTGATTTGTTTTTGCCTACTTTGATAAAACTTTGCTCTTCAACGAAGCAAATGACAACATCCAATGCTAATGTAGCTGTATGTGCAATTTTCACGAATTGTACACTCAGCACAAGGATGGTTCTGCGTATTATCGCTTCTTCTACAGAAAAAAGTGCATATACAAGATCATATTGCTCTATTTGGTTCCAAATATATTGCATTAGATCATATGGGTTTGAAAGTACAGCATCAGTCGTTGAAGTGGCTGGTAAGACATTGCCCAAGCTCTTAGGTGACCCAAACTCGCAGGTTAGACAAACAGCGAAAGATGCGTTTTGGAAGTTTGCAGACTTATATCCGGATCACACTGAAAGCATAATGCAAAAACTTGACTCCAAAGTCATAAGAGCATTAGAGAGGTCCAAACCACAATCCAGCTCTATAAATGTCCCCCTGATGTCTCGAGATCCTAAGCCATCGTTGAAAGAAGCAATTATCCAAAAGAATAAGGAATTGAAACTGAAACGTGCGGAATCAAGATCGAGCTCTCGCTCTATGCCACGCCACTCCATGGAAGAAGACATAATTTTAATTCCAGAAACTGCAAGAAACTTATCTTTGAAACTGGCTAAATCATCCAGTCGCCAAGCATCATCCAATTCTCAAAGGCCTCCTACTGAACCTCACTACGCACAACCTACATTTTCGCAAAGACTGACAAGCAATTCGAAAACAAAGCATATCAAGGTCGTTAGCGATAAGTCTAGAGAAGTTGCGACTCATACTAGAAGTACAATGAGGTTGCACAAGAGCGAATCACAAGAACAACAGAACATAATCGCCTTTGACAAAGCTTCGGATCCAATAATTAAATTTCTTACTTCTCAGAATGCAGAATTCATAAAAGAAGGAATTAATTTATTGAGGTATGCTATTATTGGAGAGGAAGATTTACCCAAAGAAGTCATGATTTCAGTGCAAAGATTATCGATAACTAACTTGAACCTATTGAGACCATTATTCGAGGAAGGGGAGAGTTTACTTCGGAAAACTAAAAGACTCTTCAATTCAGAAGACTTTATTCGTATATGCACGATAATTCTTGCGCCAACAGAAAAGAATATTGACATAGTGTTATCTCTATTTGAAATTGATGAGATTTATTCAACAATTAGTGTTCTCTTGTCCTACGTTGCAGACCTTGACAACGTTGTGGATGATAGGTTATTGGTGATGCAAATCATCAAATACAAAGGTAGAATTCTCGAAGTCCTTATTGAGTTACTTACACAAGCATCCTCAAAGCTTCCAATAAGTGATGTGAATTTTGCGAAATTGACAACAAATTTGTTTGAAATAGTTCCGATCGTTCATGCAACACCAAGTTATGACTCTTTCAAAACATTGCTCAAAAAACTCTATGCAATTAATACTCTGTTGTTTGTATCCCAGCTTTCTATGACTAGCAGAGTTAGCAGAAGTGAAATTGAGCTATTTGTTGGTATTGATCAGACTTTAAGTTTCAGGACAAATGATACTTTTTTTGCACAAGCAACTGAATTGACCCAAATAGCTCCAGGTAAGGAGTTCCTTAAACTATCTCCGCTTAAGCAGCAGTCAGAATTTACCATGCTTGTTCCTACGCCAATGAACAACCCAATGAACAACCTAAATGGTGGGGCTTTGCCCAAAGAAGGAGATAATGACACATTTTCATTTGAACAGAAGATGAACCTGTTGCACGAAAGTCCATCCACAAAAATGATGCAACCAACTGACATTGGTTTACTCGATGAAGATGGTCACTCTGACAATATGATGTTGGATATGGAGTCCGGCTCGAATGAGGTACAGATTTCTCACGACGATCCACTGGATGTCCATGTTAACGATTCAGAAGAGACCCCTATCTCATTTTCTACAGGCGGAACTAATCACCTTGACGAGTTAGAAAAGTTTCATGAAGAAAATGAAAATGTTCGCTCAGTGACACTGTCATCAGTTTCTTCGAACGAATTGGCAAATAATCTCGCACAAGTCAAGATTACGAACCAAAATAACTCTATTCAAACTTTGCTTGAAAAAGTTGACCCGCTAAAGCGGGTTTCAAACAAGAATAAACCCATTTTCATATTTGAAGATTCAGGACACGGTTCTCCAGAAAAGGCAAGAGAGTACAGCTATTCCGACTACAATTGGTTTAACTTCCACATTGCTAAGTTGAACTTCAACTCTACTAATGATAATGCTGAACAAGATTGTTCGCGGGAAGAATTTGAGTTTCTATGCAATAGATTAGGTGATGCAACAATTTCAGGAAACCAATTTGCGAGCTTACTCAAGTATATACAAGAGAAGCAGGACACACAGTTTGATGCCTATTTAACCGATTTTGGATACCAACAGCTTGAAAGATCAGTTTGGGCATACTTCTTATCCAACAAATATGAGCACCAGCTAAATGGGTTGATCATGCTTCGACAAATGCTCATCAATTCAAAGAGAGTCGATATTAACAAATTATGGAACATATGTCTTGAATTGAGCAACGTTACGGATGATATTCTCAGCGAATTGGAAATTGCGCTTGGGGAAACGTTTGACCAGGCATTAAGTGGAGTCTATTCGACAGCAGAATTGATTACGGTTGTTGTTGGATCGTTACAAAGCTGGCAAAGTATGAGCATTAATTCAATACAATTTGCGGGTGAGTGTCTTTTCAAGTTAATGTCGGTTCGAACTCTACCTCTCAAGATCAACGAAGTTTTGGTTCGCAACTTAGACGAAGTACTCAACCAACTCATCCAGCATCGTGAAGCATCAATCAGGAAAAGTGCCTTCCAAACATACGGCCGTATAGTGAAAGCAGCACGAATGAAGGAGGCTACCAACAATAATGACAAGGAGAATTGGGAAAGCTTAACCACAGAAATCTTTGATAAAATGTCAGAACCACAGAGAAAGTTAGTAGAATATTTTAGTCATTAACCAAAGTCTAGCCCTATAATATATATCAAGAAAGGTGGCGCCCCAGACACCATTCTTTCTACCAAAACTATACACTAATGCCATACTTTCCGTGTTGTCACACTCAATAAACCTCTTGGCAACTAGTGCGGTTGCTGGTGGTCAGAATGAGTGACAATAGAAGATTCCGGGGTAGGAATGTGCGATTGCTCCAGGTTCTCTTGGGTGCGTTGTTGATCTTGGAGCTTTGCACCATAACTAACCGCCCGGTTCTTTACATTTCTATTGGGTTTGGTGACACCCCGTCGGCTTCTTTGTAACTGCTGTCTCTTCCGCATCATACTCGCGCTGATATCCTGCTGCCGCTGAGAAGGAACAGCCAATTTGAAGTACTCTGGCTCGTCATAGACACCATATATTTGGTTCACCAGAGGTTGCTCGTAGTGAACTACAGGGGGCATCGTGGACATGCCCCCCTGAGCCAGAGCATGGTAGTAATCAGGCTCAGGGTTTCCTCGTGGCATATAAGGAACATCATGGACAAAATAGCTAGTTTCGAACATTGCCAGCGGAGACTGAGACATCAAAGCCGAAGCAGGAATATGCGAACCAGCCGCATTCGTGCCATATGGATAGGAGAAGAACGCACCTTGTTCATCAAATCTTTGCGCCAGGCGAGGGAAGAACATCAGGGTAGCTGAGCCAACTTTGAGCGGTACAGTGTGTTCAATAAGGTAGTCATCGTTGTATGCAACGTTCACCGGATTCAGAAACATTCCGGGATCAATGCTGTCAAAGTTTGTATCGTGGGAGTTAATAAATTTACCCGTATAATGGTTTGTGTCAATGCTGATAAAATCTTGGTCGTAAGAGTCTCTGTCAAGGTAATCTAGAGGGAAGTTATCGTCGTCTTCAGCGTCTTCGCCTTCGTCATCTTCATGGTCCTTTTGGAAACTTGACTCAAATGTCTGTTTTGGCTCGTCCATGCTATATTGCTGATTGTCTGAGCCTTCGCCAATATCAACATCGCCAATGCCATTATCATATTTTTGTGGGTTCAAATGGTCCGAGAGTTGCTCATACAATGAGCGTTTCTTATCTTCAACATAGTGGAACAGAAGAGCCGGTTCACGGACAGCAACAGAAGTAGGCGACTGTCCCAACTTCTCCTTTTTGATATCTCGTTCCAAGGCATCAGCCATAAGTTTGTCGTGAGGGACGTTGAACCAATAAAACACCTTTTGCTTCTTTTGAGTCCGAAGACATGAATTCTTATATAAGAACTCCAAAAACGGCAGCTTAGGTTCCTCCAACACCAGGTCAGCGCCTGCTTTCAAATTACGCAAATCTGAAAAAATTCCTTCTTCGAATTTCTTGCGATCAGTGATGGTTCTGCCAAAATGTTGAAATTTGTAAAGTATGCAACGAACAATGTCTGTACCAGTAATGAAGTAAAGATTGTTCCAAAAGACACACGAAACAAAACCTTCATCATTGTTCAAATAATATCGACGAATTACCTGGTTCTCTTGCCAATTGGCAGGGGCCGTAGCCAAAAAGAACTTGAGATCTTCGATTAGCCGAAGCGACTCTTTGACCTCGTCTGAGATTTCTGGCATCGATTGCAAAGAATGTGATGGAGACCTCTTGGGAATAGAGAATTGTGGAGGGAGGAAGCGTATAGAAGGAAACCTGCCCTTGAGCGAAAGAATTCGATACGCTTATCAAGTAATCTCGATCGGCAATACAACAAGTAGCCAGTACCCTAGGTCTAAATACCAAATTCTTGTCCTTGTTTCAGGTGACGATTTCTGAAACACGAGCTAAAACATTCATTCTAGACCGACAGACTACGTACAGGAATCGTCTTTTTTGATTGTTAATGCACCCTAACATCCCCATGGGCTTCTAGGTACTTTCCAATTAGCCTCTGTAACCAGTAGCAATTGAGATTACACTGCAAATTGATATGCCAGCTTTTGTTGTTTGCCATCCTTTTTCATATTTTTACTATTTTTCTATGTTTTTGTCGGGGGAAGTGGTTGTGGGTGGTTTCCTGATTTGGATTAAGGATTGTTTATCTACAGGAACTTTCGGCATTCTCAAGAATTCGAAAGATACGATACAGTTATAATATGCATTAAACCATACATGAGGATAAAGACACACTTGATCACTTTGCCCCATTGGGGTTGACCACATATGTTAGTGATGTTTCATAAGTTTGCAATCTCTGACATATTTTTCCATCTCCATTTCATGGCTGTCAGATCTTTGAACTGCCTACGTTTCACGATTTCGCCTGCAAGTGTGGCACATCTCGCTTCATATTGAAAGCTTCTCGTGCTTCTCGTGGCTTTTTTAGTCGCCCGCGCATAACGCTGCAGCAACTATGTGAGTGTAAATGCATAGGCATAACACATACTAAATCGCGAGAAACTACACCAATTTTCTACTATGGAAGATATTAAAAAAAAAAAAAAATAATCATCTATACTTTCTAAGAACTATTATGCTATGCTGCAAGATTTTACACATATGCTCTTTGAATCGTAGATAAAGGCCAAATTCTAACCCGTCGCTAGATTTCAGATGTGCATTCACTTCAAAGCAAGTTTAAGTTAGATCATGTACAAGAGTCCTTGGGAATTGAATAGCTCCTCTTCATATCCAAAGTTGCCGCAATTGTGTAGTACTTTTTATCAGAACAAGACCGAAACCATGCCGTTGTCTTCACAAACATCAGTGACTCGTCTCCCATCGATCAAGGAAATGCTTTCGACAATCAGCCCAATTCCTCTGGTATTTGACGCTTCAGCTCACAGAGAAGTGCCTAATTTTCCATTGGGTCTTCATCAAATTACCCAGTACCAGGCCGGATATTTCCACCGGAATTATCTGTATGTGACAGTTAACCAACCAACGCCTATGCTTCATCCGAACACCCAGGAGTATACTCCTCCTAATGCTGAGGCGGTGTTACCTCCGAGACTAGCAGGAAAAAATTGTGAATTCGAGAAACATAAAGAAGTAGGACTGTCATCACCTCCCAATAAGACACAGCGGAAGCGAGGGAGAAAGAGAAAGGCGAATGCAATTTGCAACCAGTGTCAACTGACACATACGCCAGAATGGAGATGTGGACCAGATGGTTCCAGAACACTTTGCAATGCTTGTGGGTTGTACTTTCTGAAATTAAAGAAAAGGTTTGGAATCAAGGACGCTTCTTTGATCTTTGCGTACAAAAAGAAGAACAACCAGGTGAATGTCCGAGTTGTTCCCACTAGCCAGGAAAAGGCTATGTTTTGCAGCCTGTAAGAAGATCTATTCCGGTGCTCGTGCCACGCTTCATTCTGAGCAATAATCTGCTGTGACCCATTGTCCGTAGCAAAGGTAATTTCTCTTTTTTTCTTAATATACGCTTATCTTTTTTTCTCATTCATTGCATCAATCAGGTAACCTGAAATCTTGCGGCTGTTCAGTAGCTGAAGAGCTTGGATTGCAGATTTTTCGTTGGTCAAAAGTGCCAATTTAGATGCAATCAACATCAAAGACGTATCGTCCAAATCGTCTGGAGTAACTGAAATTATATGTGACAAATACACCAACTTGCTCTCACTGTAAGAATCGAAGGTTTCACATTTCAAAATGGATTCAACATTGCTTTTTAAGTGTACTAAGGAACTGCGAAGAGAGGCACCCGATTCATATGTCAAATCCTTATTATCTTTGCTGTAGTTTTGATTATTCGAAATGGTAGATGTGGCAATCATTTCCGTCTCTCCTTTGCAAGGTGTCCATTTGAGTGGCTGCCGCGTCAAACTGTCAAAAAACTTGAGCTCCCCTTTCGCTAAGGTGCAATACAAAGGAGGTAGAGACCTGCCTTGCGGTTCAAATTGGTCCCATAAACTATCTGGGATTTCTAGTGTATCTTCAACTGAGTATAGTCCGATCACCTGGGAAGTCTGATCGACCGCCAGAATCATCCAGAGCCGTTTTTCTAGATAGTCGAAATCGATTACATCATTTTCAATTTTGAGCTCAAAGGCATCATCAACTTGGAAAAGGTCCCCGTTTTTGACTCCAGTCAAGATTCCAAACTTAAGTGGAGACTTCCGTGCCACGTGATCCGAGATAGCGAATAGTGCTACGGGTCTAATCTGAACTGACATAGGGTTTGTGGAGGTGCGTCCGCAATCAAGTTGAGTAGATCTATAGGTACTGCAGGTGGCCTTCGGCTGCAACTCATTCCAGTTGGCTACAAATTACAATACTGGCTATTAAGTTCATATACCATGAGAGGCTGAGATGAAATTTAACGACCATTTTAATAATGTGGTGATTACTAATTATTTGTTTATCCCGTTCGTTGTTTCTAGTTCGAGATGCTTTAGTTCCTTTTCTACTCCCTTAGTTATTTATTTTTTTCTCCGCATATAAGTGGGGCAAAGTGTGTGATCCGATGCTCACGTCCTAATGTGAGCACGAGAAACGATACATATATTCATTCACCAATTTTTGATGAAGCGAAAATGGACCAATAAACAGAGAAATGAACTAAAAGGAAAACATTCAGATACGGTTTACCCGTATTTTGTTCATGTCTTCTGCTTGAACACCAACGAGCGCGCCTGCATATAATATAAGGTGCGATGGGATGGAATAGCCACCTCAATAAGAACAATTGGCAAGATATGCCTTGAGCAAAAGAGGAAAAAGCACTTCTAACAAAAATCCAGTAACATATTTAAATGCGATTGGCGAAAGAGGGCATTAACTTAAATGAGAGAAACTCCTTCATTTGTTGCCTCCAGCAGCAAATAACCCAAATCACATGATATACACCAATTGGTTACTTACAGAGAATATTATAATCAGTCTACGTATTGCATTCATTAGGATTTTATTAAACTCCTCACAATGCCATCTCTTGCTGGACGACTGCCCTGCACTAGTCGGAGCAGAGAGCGCATATTTGTTGTGGCGCACAGGTTTCCTGTCCACAAGAGAGCGAAAAAAAAAGACCTGTCTCATTCCTTTTACCTCATCTCCTTAAACTACTCCCTCCTTTCCAAGCTCAGCATGATCATGTCGGTACACCAGCCTATCAGCAGGAAGCGAAATCTACTGCCGGATGTTCCAACGGAGGTTAAGCGTCAGAGGCAAGACATTGATTCCGATTCATTTTCCGACAAAATGTACTCGGTGTTTGTTAAATCAGCTATGGATTCTTTAGAAAAGGTATGTCTTTTTAATCCACACGGGAGGTTGCTATCTCGTCCCAAATATGACACTTCTAGTCGATGACCGACTAGTCAAGGTCCAGACAGAGTATGGTTGTATCTTTATCCCGAATTGTGGTTCTGTTAAAAATTTTTTCTTTTCCACTTTATGATCGCATAATACTAACTTCAAATAGAACGACAGCATGCAAATTAATTCTTTGACGGCAAAAATTAATTTGCCTCTAAATCACAATGAGGCAATCTCATTGTCAAACTTCAATATAGTTTTGAAAAATCTAATAGTAAACATTTCGAAACTCGATAATGCATCTTCTTCTGCCCTTATTTCGGCAGTCTTGCGCTACAAATGGTTGGAGATTTCTCTGGAATCCAGACAGTCTCCAGAATTTGACACTTTCTTGGAACTCTACGCCCAATTTCTTGGGGTTCTTGTCTCCTCCTTTCCAAGGTATCTTCATGAGGTGATTAAGAAACTAATAAAGGAGTTCCCTGACATCTCTGATGAAGTCTACCCTCACCATAAGATCCTTAAAAGAATCGTTTTATTCATTCCTACTTGCATTAATACCATTCCTCCAGTTTTATCTAAAAACTTGCCGCATCATCTTTCTGCCAATACTAGTGAGATAACAAACTATGTATCGAATTCCATTAAGATCATTTCATATTGCCCAGACTTGCAGTTCAGCATCTGGCAAATGGTTGTTGAATGTTGCATCAAGTTGGACGTGGAGTTACAAAACGAATTAGACGATTTGGATGACGACAGCATCGAGGAATTGATAAATGGCGATGATGATGAGATCGAAGAAGATGATGACGGAGATGAAGATGAAGAAGATGATGACGAGGTTTACACCGTCACTTCGACCAAAAATATCAAAAAATTGGTTTCGAAGCTTGATTCCACCATGGAATTGCTTCTAAAAAATACTGCCCATTCCTTCAGCAAAGAAGAACTTGAGTCTGGAAATGGTGTAACTCTTTTCAATACCCTTACGTCACTTTTCAAGACCCACATTTTGCCTACACACTTCACCAAGTCTATACAATTCCTTTTGTTCCAAATTGCCCAATACCAACCCGAATTGGCAGACGCTTATTTGGTTCTTTTGATTGACTTTGCATTCAACCCAAATGAGGTGACAGAGAAAAGATTAAAGGCCTTGCAATACTTATCGTCGTTTATTGCTAGAGCAAAGAATCTCAGCAAGCATCAAGTTGTATTCATTGTTAGTTATCTAATTGGCTGGATCAACAAATATATCACCGAAAGAGAACACGAAGTGTTTGACTTTTCTGGTGAGAACTCTACCGGAGGAATGGAGCGCTTTAAACTCTTTTACGCCACATTTCAAGCATTGCTTTACATATTTTGCTTCCGACACAAACAATTGTCCATACTGCCTGAAGATATCGGCGAAAGTGACAGCGAATGGGAATGTGATCTTGACAAGTTTTTTCAAAGGGTTATCATTGCCAAGTTCAATCCTTTAAAATACTGTGACGAGACTGTGGTATTCATTTTTGCTAAAATTGCTACTAAGCTCAACGTCTGCTACTGCTACTCAATTATTGAACACAACAAAAGAGAGAGAATGTTGCAGAGTAATTCTAGCCTTCCATCTGCTGTTGGAAATTTCAGACACAAGCAAGAGTTTTTAGATTTCGAGGCATACTTCCCATTCGACCCATTGGTGCTCCCTACCTGCAAAGGAATCATCAGTTCCAATTACATTGAGTGGAGTGAAGTAAATCCTTCGAATGATGATGATGATGTCGATGACAGCGGAAGTCACCCAGAGGAAGACGATGATGATGAGGAAGACGACGACGACGACGACGACGACGACGACGAAGACGATGACGATGAGGAAGAAGATGACGATGACGATGAAGATGCAGAGATTGTTGAAGACAATGGCGCCAAAGACGACAAAGCCGAAAGTGCTGAAGAAGACAGTGACGAGGAATTTACAAGTGATGAGGAAGAGGTTTAAGATTTACTACTCAATCGCATGCGTGAAATTACTTCTCATGATGTTATGTAATATGATATCAGTCTTTTTTTAGCATAAATAAACTTTTGGGAACTATGGATTCGTTTCTTTGTAGATAGCCGTGTTCCCCTTCGAATGCTCGACAACACATCTGATCACCCAAAGGGGTTCGATCGATCGATATCAGTGAGGCTCCCGCACAATATTTCCGATCATAAACCAACTGGTAGTTGGACATCTTTTGCACTGCAAACTTGCCATCTCAAAAAGAAGAAAGAATTAAGAAAGAAGCCAAACTACACACTGACTGAAAGAGAAAAAAATTCCAAAAAATGATCCTGCCCAGGCTCGAACTGGGGACCTTCTGCGTGTGAAGCAGATGTCGTAACCAACTAGACCACAGGACCGTCTATTCGACAGTTTTTCATAATTAAAGAGATTGATGATGTAATACAATCTGTTGAAGTATTGAATTTGACTTTGATAGATAATTCTGGAGCAATTTGGATCTATTTACGAATACTCATCTATAACCGAAACACCCTTGAAATACTTTCCAACGGGTTTATACTCGATGTTCTTGAACACAGGTCCGAACTCTTTTGGACCACCAAGAGCCAACGCTTTCTCTGTACTGACCCAGAGGTCGCAAGGCGCAAATGCAATGACAAAAACCATAATACCATATCTATATTCGGGAGTTCCGCAGGCCTCTCCCGAATCGGCATAACAGACCGAAATCAAATCAGGCACAGAACATACCGTTGTCCACTCCTTTGAGCCTGCCCCCTTCAAGTTCGCTGCAATGTTCTCATTCTTGAAAGGAATCTTTAATTGGTCCTTATTCTCATTCTCTATTACAACCTCTCCGTAAACATGGCCATTATAGAGTTTCTTCAGCACATCAACAATCTTTCCATAGAAGATTTGCTTCCCTGCCAGCGGCCCGCCAACGCTCTTTAAGATCAATTGCGGTAACTCATTGAAACGACATTGCTGGCGACCTAAGCTGACGGCCTTTCCAATTCGCCAAGCCGTAGATAAGGAGTGATGCACGGTCATGGAATTTAGCTGATCAGAAGTCATCGGAGTATTAACAACTCCAACATGACACCCAATTTGTGACAAGGCAGCTCTCATCATTGCTTCGACGTAATGATCGTCTTGTGCTCCAGTGATGAGAAATTTGTTGTTATTACCATCCGATACAGAAGTGATTGTGTAGAATGGTTCTTGGCTAAGGGCACAAGGAAGAACTTGGTGATGGGTGGGGTATGCTCTTCCCATCAAATCACAGTCAATCACAGGAATGTTCATTTTTGTCGATGCTCCACAAAAGAGACCCTGGAAACCATTTCCTCCACCGATTTCCAACGCGAATACACCGTCAGGTGTTGCTTTTAAGTAATCAAACATCGCTTCAGATGCTTCAACAAGCTCATCTCCAGTCAATTGCTCATCAGCAACAGTTGGTGAACCAGCATATCCGACTGCAACAAAGGATCCATTGCCTCCCACCCTCTTGTGTGCTTCCAGGATACTGATCACCTTGATTATAGCTCCATCACGAACCATGTTTCTCATTTCTAGGAAGATGGGATATGGAGTTCCTCCACCACCACAGCCTAGAATGTAGGTTCCTATACGGATATATTCTAGGTCTGTCTCAGAAATGATCCATTCCTTCAGGGCGTTGATGTTTGGCACATATTTGCTGTGGTCAACAACAGGCTCTTCATCAGCAATATCAACCAGCAGTTCTAACTTCTTGTATACCTTCGCTTGTTGAACAGGGACACCATTCATTGTCTCATCATCCAAGGTGAGAGCCTGGAAAGCCGTACGAACTCTATTGTAGTCCACATCCCCAACCACCTTGATCTTGAAAGAGTAGGTGTTGTCCACGTAAGGGACTGGATCGTAAACCATATCAACAACTTGCACAGACAGTTCAAGAGCACCATTCAGGACAATCTCATCTGTTACCTGTTTGGTCAATCTTTCGATAACACCATCCCTGTCATTCACATGTCCCATGACCTCAATTCTTTGTAACTCAGCAGATAATTTTCCCATTGCTGCACCAATTGCATTTGCAACCTGGTAAAATGGAGGACGAAGAACCACCGATGCTCCTTCCAATTTCAATGGTGCGATGAACGATCCACCACCAACAAGAATTACTGGTAAAGGTTCTGGGCTGGTTCGTATGCGATCGACAACTTGCTCCAATTTTGATACCAAAGAGCGATTGAATCTAGAAACGTAATTTGGAGAAAATTTATTGGCAAGTTCGGATGCTGGTACAGTTCCAATCTTGAAGGTTTGGTCATCAGTACGTGAATTGGCAGCGATGATGACGTCTGATGCTGTAACCACATTTCCTCCGTAGATTAAGGCTTTGGTGGAGATTTCAGAACCTACCGAATCAGGTCCAATCCGAATTTCTGAACCGTCTTCGTGTACAATTGAACCACCACCGAGCCCAATACTTTCAACATGAGGCATTGAAAAATTCATCCTCACACCACCAACCACAGAGTGGGAAGAAACCTGCCGAGGGAACCCTGAAGGAAGCAAAAGCCCCACATCAGTTGTTGTTCCTCCAACATCAACCACAATCACACTCTTGCCCACAACCCGCTCATCTCCCGAGCAAAGAAAGGACGCACCTCTCATAGAATTTGTGGCACCAGAAGAAAATGTCCTGATGGGAGTTTTGCGAGCTTCTTCCACAGTGAGAACCGTACCGTCGTTTTGAGTTAACATAATTGGGCAATGAAAACCCAGCTTTCTGACCGATCTTGCAAAAGATTTAATAATCTTGTCTGCAAAAGTCATTATGGCCGCGTTAAGAATGGAGGCATTTTCTCTGGACAAGTAGCCAATACCGGAGACCTCATTTGAGACAACGATATTTGCATCTGGAATAACCAGTCTCACGAGCTCCGCCGCCTCTTTTTCTTGGGAGCTGTCCATGATAGAGAAAATACCAACGATAGCGACAGCCTTAATGCCGAGAGCCTTTGTCTCGTGAGCAAAATTTAAAACCGCGTCAACATCAAGCTTACTTATCTCCTTACCATCGACTCTATTTCCACCATTGACATAACCAACATGCCCACGTAAGATTCTCGTCAACAGAGGAGGGAAATCAGAGAACGGGTAGGATCCTCTAGAATAAGGACCACATAAACGTAACACCGCCACTTTTTCCAAACGAGCAGTGTCCTGTTCAATGACCGCGTTGATGAAATGGGTAGTACCAATAGTGATAGCAGATACGTCCAGCTTCTGATAAGAGTGAGAAGAACTGAACAACTCTTGCAAAGCAGCAGATATACCGTCAGAAACATCAGGAGTGGTTGCAGTTTTGTGGAAGGCTAGAACACCTCGATTTGAGGCAGCAAACTGGGAGGGTTCAAGAAGAACCGAGTCTGTGTTCGTGCCTCCGACATCAATACCGATCAACAAACCCGACATGAGAAGATGTAAGGGTCACACTTGGTGCAAATATTTTAAGGCGAACTCAGGAGAGGACCTAGGGATGGTTTATTTACGAAAAGGAACGGAGAAGGACACATTCAACGAAGGGTAACGATATCCGTTGTGTTCAAAAGTAGTAATAGATGCGCAGCTGGGAACGGAATCATTGACAGTAATATTGAATACAGTAACTGTTGCGAAATGTGTCCACAATACATGTCATCTTATCTGCATGAAGTGAAAAATTAGCCAGAGGGGAAATAGATACGGCATAAAACATACAGGAAAAGCATCACATCATTATCAACATTAGCTATCAGAAATTCCGGTACTAATTTAAGGTGTAATTGCCTGGAATATCGCAAATGCGTGTTATTATTCTTAAAATTTTCAAAAGCAAATGAGTAGGTTTTTGAAATATTTAGAGATAGTTGGCGATGAGAATGTGGAGAAGGTGAACTATCTTCGAAACAGAGATATCATTCCGATGGGCCCAAAGAGAAGATTATGGGGCGTGTGGTCTTACATGTTTTATTGGTCTATCACCAATGTTACGATCGGGTCCTGGTCTGGTGCGTCTTCTCTTTTGTCTTTGGGTCTTTCGGTGGGTGAAACTATGGGTGTCATCATCATCGGAAATATTTTGGTGTCGCTCTTAGCATTACTAAATGCGGCACCAGGAGGTTACTATCATATTGGGTACACTATTTCTCAACGGACCATCTTTGGAATCCGTGGCTCTTATATCGGAATAGCCATGAGAACCATTTTGTCTGTGGTGTGGTTTGGCTCACAATCCTATTTAGGTTCCCAATGCTTGAACTGTGTTTTTCTGTCCTGGAGCAAATCCTACCTTAATATGAAAAACACTCTCCCAGAGTCTGTGCATATGACTACTCGTGATTTGATTGGGTTTTTGATTTTTCAGCTCATCTCAATTCCACCGCTTTTTATTCGCCCGGAAAGGTTTAATAATGTCATTATTGTCACCACTTTTATCACCTTCTTTGGCATGCTAGGAATGTGTATCTGGGCAGTTCATATAAACGGAGGAAATGGCCCTATGATGAACCAATCAAGTCCAATGTCTTCATCTACTAGGGCTTGGAACTGGATTTACGGTATCAGTTCATGGTACGGTTCGCTTTCTTCGGGAGTTGCTAATCAGTCTGATTTCACCCGCTTTTCTGAACGCCCATGGTCCTCGTTTTGGGGAACTTGGTTTGCTGTTGTTGTGGTTGGAACGATGATTCCATTAATGGGTCTCTGTAGTGCATCTGCCTTGAACGAATATTATGGCGAACTCTTATGGACCCCTAAGGATATCATTCTACATTGGCTTGATACTGATTACTCAGCAACATCAAGAGCTGCAGCCTTTTTCTGTGGTCTCATCTTTGCTATTTCCCAAATGGTTTTCAACACATTGGGTAATGGCTACGCCGGTGGAATGGACATGTCTGGGCTATTCCCAAAATACATTAATATCCGGAGAGGTGCAGTGATTACTGCTTTGTTATCCTGGGTTGTCCAGCCTTGGGATTTCTATAACACCTCTTCTACATTTGTGACTGTTATGTCTTCGTTCTCAGTGTTTATGTCTCCTATGGTCGGTATCATTACATCCGACTTCTGGCTAATTCGTCGCAGGCATTTGAAATTATCACATCTCTACACTGAAGACAGAGACGGTAACTACTGGTACTGGAACGGCTGGAATTTCCGTTCCATTGTGGTATGGTGTATCGCTTTTGCACCGGGTTTACCTGGATTGATTAACGGTGCCAACCCATCCATCAGTATCTCCACGGGTATCAAGAGATTCTACTTTGGCAGTGCCATTTTTGAATTCTCAATTGCGTTTTGCTTGAATTACGCTTTGTCGCTCGTCTTCCCTTACAAGAACCCGAGGGAAAGTGACAATGCTGATTTCTTTGACTGTTTCACTTCAGAAGAATGCTTACAGCTCAACCTCATTCCTTACAGCGAGATCTCAGAAACATTGTTTGAAGAGACACCTGTCGAAGACCCGATGCAAGAGAAAACTGAGATCCGCGTTGAACTGAAGCAGATTTAATACGGATTATTTTTAAACAATATACTTGACTTTAACCTTAATATACAATACAATCGAAGTTATCCTCGCTAAAAATTTGCCCGTTGTCGATGCTCTGCCATGCATTGTTGATCCGTTCTATCGAATTACGAGCAACAAATGTTCCTTTACTGCTCATGGCTTGAAACGTATCGTTGAATAATATTCTGCTTGGACCAGGAGGTGCACATAGAGCAGCAATGAACAAAGGCCAATGAATAACAAGTCCGCTAAAATCGACAAATGCTGTTGAGACGAGTTGTTCTTCAATAACACGAACGTTGCATTGGACTTCCTCCCCATAGAGGGTAGCGTTTAATAATACAACCAAAACGAAGATTCTCAATGCACAACAGAAGCATATATGACATCCCCGAATACATGCCCTCAACTGATAATTCTTAATGGCAACGAGATCAAAATGTTCTCGCTGAATTTCATCCAAAAGGGATAGGAGAAATGTAGCATCTTCATGAAATACCTTCTTATCAGATTCTTGTTGGAACAACCCTTCTGCGCCGCTTAATTTAATACCTTTGTTCATACGGACTGTCATTGTCAACGAAACTAATTTGATAAAAACTGAACTGAGCAGCTGTGAGTATCCCTTCATAATGTTGAACCCTCCAACCATGAACCCAGCATCTTTGTCGGAGGAAGTGAATGAAAGCATTGCCTGGGACTCAGCCAAACTTGAAATGGCTCCTCCATTAGGCGACGAGAGACATGCCATTGTTTCTGCCGCCACAAACCAGTTTTTTGCAAACGAATACATCTGTGTAGCATAATGCACACTTAAATCCAAATCCTCATTTTGAAGACTTGTAAGAGTGCTATGTAAAGTATCACAGTGCCGTAGTATAGCCAAAGCACCTTTCAAATGTATTCTCCAGGAGTTGGAACGGGCAGCCGATCTTTCTGAGAACAAAAACATCACACAAAGAAGGCACGAAGCCATCTCACTAAAAGAAGTAACATTTCCCACAACTTCATTCAAAGTCTGCAATGCTGCCTCCATACATCGAGTTCTTATCTGGTTCCATCTGTCATCATGGCATCGAATGGCAAGCGCATTAGCAGTGACAGCATTCACAACATACCCAATAACAGGGTGCTTACTTCGAAAATGGAGAAACCACGGCGCAATACAAAAATCCTCATCATCAATTAAAATAAGATTGTGGCATCCCTTAGTTGCACAAAAGTATTGCCAAATCCCCTCCTGTACCATCGGATCGTATTCTTTGAAGTAAAAATTGGGCCGGGGCTGGCTCCCAAACATGTCAAGCTCTTTGGACACCACAGCAAATCTCTCACGGCTGAATGGCCCCCATTCCTCAACAAGAGTAGTAATACTTTTGGAGGTTTCAACTAGTGGCGGAAATGGTGCGTTCAACAATTCAGTAGAATGGCTAATTGGCTGTGGCAGCGGCGACTTCCCACAAGACGACGATTCCTCCAACATCAGTCTCCGAAATTCATTGATGCTTCTTTTCATCTGGCCATCATTATCCAGAAACCTATTATCTTCAGGCCCGTTGGCGACGGACTTGACAAATTTGAATTTGCTGATTTTTCGATTGGGATCTATCTTTGGCTGATAAACAAATACAGAATTGTCGTAAACACACTCTGCCATTTGCCTCTTGCAGTACCCACACGTGGGACGGCTTTCGTCACATTTTTTCTTCTTTGTCTTACATCGTAAGCAACCTTTACGGCTGTACGCTTTGGACATTGGTGACCGATGTTCAGATGTTTCCAGCCGCGAGGTGATTTACGCAGAACCAATTTTTATATGTAATGCTTCTTATCTTGCGGAGTAGTTGTGTAGCGATGGAATAGACAGGACCTCTAAAACAGGAAAAAATATAAGCGGGAAAGGAAATACAAACTTTAAGGACATGAAATGTGGCCCCGTTTAAAAGAGATATTTTACATTGGATTAGTGATGCATATTGGGGATGTAATATGGGTGAGATCTAGCTGAATAAAATATCATGCGGGCCGAAGAGTTTTGTAGGAATCCTACATCCTGTTGACGTTGCATTTACGCGCGTTTCGGAAAAAATACTTCATGCAGAAGTCTTTCTCTCATAATGGTTTCTTGTAAGCGTTTTGAAGGAAGAGGGTGGTTCCATGGTCTAGTTGGTTACGACATTCGCTTTACACGCGAAAGGTCTCGAGTTCGATCCTCGATGGAATCATTTCTTTTTTTTTGGCCCTCTTCTTTGAACGGTCATCTATGCATACATAACGTACTTCGGACTAATGTGAAGTATAATTGTGTTTATTGTACATACTTAGTTCTCATCTTCTGACTCCTCAATGTCAAGATCAGGAATCTCAATCTCTGAACCCTCACCGTCTGAAGAGTCAGCTGGTTCATCTGGTTGCTCGGTCACCGGTTCATTAGTTTCAACTTCTTTTACTTCAGGCTCAGTCTCTGAAAAAGTCATTTTTGCTGAATCCTTAGTGAATATTTGAGACTGAGTAGAAGATGAATTGGAAATTTTCTCAGAATTAGAAGCAGTAACAACCTGCTCAAGCTTGAGTCTCTTCGATTGAGGCTCTTCAATTTCTTCATGCTCCTTCATAACGACAGATCCAGAGTCTTCCTCCTCTTCTTCTTCGTCTTCAAATTCTTGTTGCTCCGACTGCTTTGCTATGACTGGGAGCTGAGGAAATCTTGGATTATTGAACACGGAAACCACATCAGAATCCCATAAAAGTGTACTGGCAATGGGCAAAATGGACGCTGTTTCCGGAGCAGGTGTGACGATAGATTTAATGATCATCTGCTCCAATTCTTTAGGGACAGATCCCTCATTGGATTGCCCCATTGCCTTCACGGCCTCAACGATCGTAAATTTGATTAACTTATTGTAGTGGGTAGGGGGCAACGTAACACGAGGAATCAAAACCGTTAGGAATGCATAAACAGATTTTCTAGTAGTTTCCGGAATGGATTCAAGGAAGAGATGTTCATGGGATAACAAGTCAGCAAGGGTTGTAGCGCCTGCTTTCTTAGCCTTCTTTTTAGCTGCCTTGGAATGTTGAGACGTGCTAGCTTCTGGCTTATGCGAAGAAGCCGTGAGTGCTTCATTACGAGGCTCCACCAAAAATAAAGCCGATTCCACAAACCTTGTAATTTGGGAAGCGTCATGATAGTACGACACCAAGGACAAGTAGTTCATAACACACATGAGTCCCTGACAAATCAATGATTCATGAGCCAAGATCATTTCGTGGTCCAAACGTTTTCCCTTCACGAAAATGGTCAGCTCAACGGCAGAGAGAACTGTTGAGATGTGGGGTACAACTGAACCACCATAAACGGACGGAAGCTCAGCCAAAAACCCAATAGAGTATTCGTGCAAGTTCAACAATGTAAGTTCCACTATATCTTTAACAGACTGGTCTCGAATCTCTCTCTTGAACGGTGTGAACTTTGTATTCAAAGAACACTGGGCTTCAAGAAGTGTAATGATCTTACCAAGAGGAACAGTCACGGTGTACTGAGTAGCACAAGTCACATATGCTCTCAAGATTGAGAGTAACAATTCTAATCTTTGCGAAATAGCAATAAGTGACTTAGGATGGTTGATGTCAAGGTGCAAAGGAGGGAAGATATCTTCCTCTTCAGAACGAGAAAAGCTTTGGATCAGTTTGAGATTTTCCTCGTCTTCCTTTAAGTCAATGAAATTACCGTAAATTTGTAGAACGTCACTGATGTTAGACATGAGTCTCTCAACATCCTTTGCCCAATACTGTTCTGGGCCATCCTTTTCCACGACAGGCAAAGTAGCTAAGAGAGAGCAGGCTGAACGCTTATAAGATTCAGGAAAGTTTGGAAACTCAGGCGCTGCAATAAATTCAAGTAACTTCTTCTTTGTTTTATTAGCGAATGGTCTGGATGTGGTGGGATGGTTTTGGAAAAGGCTTTGCATTGAGGTCATCATTAGCACAGGATCAACCAACAATTTTTCAAGGTAAAGAGTAAGAAGGGTGGCAAGATTGGGCGTCAATATCTCTCTAGTAAGCGTTGGCTTCCCTCTGATGTTGCTGCATAGTTTATTTAAGCAGTCAACCACTGATCTGAACACTCTCAAATCATCAGCCTTGGAGGACTCCAAAACCTTCAAAAGTTGGACGAAAAATGCCAGTCCTTGAGAACTGAGAACAAGACTATTATCAATGAGGACATTAATAATGTTGACACCACACCAGGTGTTGTATGGCTTAGGGGATTTTGCAAGGTTGAGAGTTCTGCTTGTGAGATGCTTCAAGTCCACCTTTGACAATTTGGTAAGCAGGGCACGCTCATTATGTAAAGTTGTTAAGATTGGTATAATAGAGCTAGGAGTGTCCTCCAATTCCTTGATGATAAGAGGAATAGGCACGCTCATTGGAATAGGGAAGAGATACTTGAAGGAGAATGAAAAATCGCTAGTACAAAAAATGCGCGCGCACCTCTATGCGATGAGATTGCAAGGTGATGAGATTGTAATATAAGGTAGATTTTATATTGGAGAGCTAATGACTGAATGAGATTCTAACTATTTTGTATCTGACATAGTGGTGATGGAGTTTAAAAAATGTCGCTCAATAAGTTCTTGAAGCCAAAGGGTTCGTATAATGTTCCCTCACCTTCGAAAAACTTAGACATGGACTCAACCCAGTGCAATCTCAAAGAGTGCAACATGGCGGACGTACCTTCCATAATAACCAAAATAACGACAGTCAAAACCAACCACATAGCAAAGAGGAAAACCATCATGATCACACCAACAACACCAGTCATTCCAAAGGCATTACTGATAGTCATTGTCCACAAGACCGTAGATAATTGAGCATGCGCCAAGGACAAAGCCCACAATCTCAAATACGAAGCAGTATGCGAGACACAATTCAAGCAGAATTCAATGGTATGGATAATTTGATGAATCATAATATCACCAAAATTATGGTCATCATGTGCTTCTTCATCGTCCTCGTCTGGATGTTCTCCATCAGATGCTGGTGAGGAGATTTCACTGTCAGGTAAGCTCTCGTATGCATGTTCTTTGCTCTCTTTATCCATTTGACGCTTCAAATAGAGAGGTTTAACAAGAATCAACCAAGGGACACAGATCAATGCAATGATCACAAGATAAACTTGAACTTTAGCTTGTCCGTCATACAATGGCTCAGCGACAACACCTGGAGAAAGGAACATAGAAATCAACATGTTCAACAATCCAGGCGGTTGTTTGTTGATAGCAAACCAGTTCACAGTCCACTTGTAAACAATACACAAGGATAAATATCCAAAGATACCCTGCATAAACAACAAACCAGGAATAAAGTTACCAATGATGTCAATGGGGCTGTGGAAAAAGATAGCATTGAACAATGAGAAAAAGTATGAGTAGGTCATGTGCAAATATCCCATCAATACAGACAATTTCATCTTATAAGAGTTGGAAAAAAGCAATCCATTCTCAGCACCATGCCAAGCTGGGTCCAAACCGAAAGAATAAACGCCAACTTGAGTTGCATGGATTGTTTCGCCTGGAGTAAAATGTTCAGGCCATTTCCAACCAGAATTAAAAAAATCCATGGACTTAGAGAAGATATCATTGTACAAGAAACCTGTGTACATGGAAAAGAATCCCATCAACAACAAGATATAACGACCGGAGAAAGCCATGTCAAAAATCTCATCTCTTTTCATAGCCAGGATTTTCTTTTCGTTCAAGACCAAAACTAACGCCGCTAAAAACATAATGAATCCGTGGCCCAAATCACCAAACATAATAGCGAACATGAATGGGAAAGTAATGATAGTTGGAAGACCAGGGTTTATTTCTCTGTAACTTGCAATACCATAGGTGTCACAGATACTTTGGAAAGCAGCAGTGAACTTATTGGTACGATGGAAAGTTGGCGGGGTTTTAGTAGTTTCCAAAACACTGACAATAGTTGGAACCGAGTCGCTGGTACTCAAAGCCTTGACTGTGGCACTCAAGTCTGCAATTTCATCAGTAGGTACCCATCCTTCGGCAATCAATGTCTTTCTGGAATTGTCATAATCGCAAAGATTCATCGTTTTGTATACGGCTTTCTCTCTGGCAATAATATCCCACCATTTGCTCAAATCTCTAGAAATGACAATCAATTCTGAGTTCAAGGCATCTTCAGTTTGAGACAAAACTGTATCAAGATCATTTAACCGCGAGGTCAAATCCTTCACTTGTTGAGAGCGCAATTCAGTTGAAGAATCGACATGATACAAGTCAGCATCTAATGACTCAGCTATCTTTTTAATTCTTTGGTAGATCATAGAACCATGGGAGAAAATAATAAAAGCATTCTTGTCGACATATGTGTTAGACTTTGCGTCATAAAACTTTTCTTCAATTTCCTCTGTGTAGTAAAACAAGTTACCTCTCAAAGTTCTCCACAAAATTTGTTGTAAAGTAAAAACCTTCCGTCTGTCAATAACACCAGAGATAAACTCAGCCTGGAACTCAGAGCCTCCTGATTCTAGTTGGGACAAAAGAGCGTCACCTTCAGAAGAGTTGTGAGCTGGGGCAGTGTTGGCAGAAAAGAAATTCTCCACAGCATCCACAGTGTGCTTATATTGCTTCAAATCTCTTTGCTTGTTATACAAAACGTCACAAGAGTCAGTGAGTTCAGATACTCTGGATTCCAAAAATGAAGCGGTTTCAGCATACATGTCAATTTCAGATTGAGGGCATGTAGAAACTTGTTCATATGGGTAAACCTTAGCAGGGATCCCTTTCTTATCCAATTCAGACTTGAAATAGGCATACTGTCTTTCAACGTTGTCCAATTTTCTCAATTCCAGAACGAATGACCTTTGGAATTCACTTACATTCTTGTTCAAGTCTCTGAACTGAACCAAGTCAAGTGTACCAATCTTATGGATGACATCCCTGGCCACTTCCGAGGGCACATAGAGTTGTACCAAAGACATTTCCGCAGAGCCTATATATGTTAGTAGATGGAGCGCATAATAATTGTGGGAAGAACATACGGAAAACAGCCTCGTCTTTCTCTTGCATAGTTTGATGCCGTGGTTGAAAGCAGTTGTCGATGTATAGTCTGCTACCGTTTCGCTCGATAATTGATTAAAGGAAAGCGCCGAGAGCTCCATGCAGGAATAATACCATAGCTAAAACCCCAGAGATTATATGCAGGCCAGATATAATAAATTGGAGTCTAATCTGTCAAATTGCTAAAAAGTGGGTTATGATGTTTAGAAAGGGGTGTTAGATGGGGATGTGGGATAGAGGGTTTGAAGAGGTTTGTGTATAAAGAGTATGTGAAAAAATTATAGGCGTCCCAATTCATGCGACGGGAGCCGCAAGTCATACTGTCGGGCGAGCCGGAGACAAGGCACCGATTTCCAGAATGACTGCGAGCCAATTTGTATTCGGTAAGAGAATCCCAGGATTTCACGAAATTCGTTACAGAAACCCGCTGAAACGTCACCACCGACGAAACCAAGACGTCGCCGAAGTGGTGTAATATGCTTGCGCTCACTTAATGAGATGCGATTATTACATCACGTTGCATAGTTTTCTCCAATGAGAGCTCAATGAACCTATGTGGAATTTATTAATAAGCAATTGTACTTCGCCGCTCTACTGAAATAGAGGCACATATGTTAAACAAGCATGCATTCTATGTTTATAATTGAAGTAAGGTGTAGGCACCATCTGGGACTTTTGATTGATAGAGCCGGAACATCGCAAAACCAAAAGGAAAAAAATCTTGAAACATAAATTATATTACAACAGCTCAGAAATATGGTAAATAGATCAGCGATAATATCAGATCAGCCAAATGACCAATCACGTATATTTTCAAAGGGAGAAATTAGGAATCTGTCAATGATTTGTAGTATTACCATTTGTGGAATTATCCGCTCGCGTAATCAATTTACGTCTAGGTGCCTGCAGCTACGTACCATTACTTCAACACGGCCCACGATTCCGAGGTGTATCACAAAACAGCAGGAGTATTAATAGAATGTGAAGTTTCCCGTATATTTATCTGTTCAAAATTCTTGTGTTCTATTTCTCTTCGGCAATGAAAATCTTCGGAAAAAAGATTCCACACAAGGCTAATCCAGCGCTGACCGCAGCCACTATGTCTGGCAGTGTCCATTACCTCCATGCCAAAATTGCAATTTTTAGAGAAAACACCGGAACCCTTGAATCTTCAATGTTCAACAGAATGTACGGTCTTCTACGAGCGGATCATTCCCGCCGTTTGGACGATTTGCAACGAAAGCACAAGTTCAATACTGCACCGTCCAACGTGGCTTACCAACGGGAGCTCATTGAGCATTTCCGGCTTGTCATTCACGACTTGAACGGCCTTTTGGACGTGATGACAAACAATTACACAGCGACAAAACTAAGGAGAAATTTCCTGTGCAAAGAGCATTTACCCAAGGAGAATCTGTGCAAAGAGACTCTGGCTAAGTCAACCTTGTGCGATGCTCTGCGCCAATGCGATAGACGGAAGTCATTGTTTTCCTCGTCAAGTGACTGCTCAACAATATGTGACGATGCACCAGATGCAATTCTTGATCCTATAAGTTTTAATATTTTTCAAGAGCCAGTGGTGACGCCGAACGGAGTGACCTACGAGAAATCTGTCCTACTTGAGTATCTTAAACAGAACGGTAATTCCGATCCACTTACAAAGAAGGCGCTTTGTGCGCAGGACCTAACACCGAATTTGGCTATCAAGGCAATGGTGACCGAGTATTTAAAAAATAAAGAACTTATTTAGAGAAACTACTTTTGCATTGGACGATAAGATAGTCGGTATTTTTTTGTTTTATCTGATGTTAGTTACCAGAAGTATAGTCATTTGTATACCATGCAGGACCAAATATAGAGATGAGCATTCTTATTACTGTTGCGTTTTTTCTCCACATCATCCATCTGGAAGCAATAACAATGAGGAACTTGCTTCTCCTTAACAGGGGAACCATATTGCCTGAATCTAGAACATATCCAGATTTGAATCTTGCTGATTCTGTGTTTGATGTTGTTTCCGACACAATTACCAGTGTTTTGCGATCCGCAGATAGTGATGTCATCGAGGTGCAACAAATGATGAAAAATGGACAGGTAGCAGTGCTTGCATCTTTCTCCAGCCCTTTAGCAGAGGCCAAGATCTTAAGCTTTGCCCATTTTGTGGACTCATCTCTATTAGTTTTCGTATTCGAAAATGGTGATATCATTACCGCAGCTTATGATCCATCGAACCCAGACTGCGACACTACAGCGGTGGAAATCATTGGCCTGATTGACTGCGGCTTGCTTGCTGCATGTTGGTCACCAGACGAAGAGACTCTCCTCATTTTGACCACAGAAAACAACCTTCTATTGATGTCCAGGCTGTTTGAACCCATAGCTGAAAAGCATCTCAATCCGGATGATATTAAAGTTTCGGATGATAAACATGTCTCTGTTGGATGGGGTAAAGAGGAAACACAATTCAAAGGTAAAGGCTTCAAAGCTTTAGAGCGAGAGAGAGAAGCATTGAAGTACGCAGGGTTGGATTTAAAGGAGGATACGAAGTTGCGCGATCCTACTGTTGCTGAAGTACAGAAGGGTACACTCTCGCCTTTTGATGACGGTTCTGTCAAGTTCAGTTGGAGAGGCGATTGTGAGTACTTTGCTTTGTCTACACGAGAAGAGGCACTCGATGAGTCGACCCTGGAGGTTTATTTCAGAAGAGTCATCCGTGTTTTTAGTAGAGAAGGGAACTTGGACTCAGTTTCCGAAGCAGTGGATGGATTGGAACACAATTTGGCTTGGAGACCGTCTGGCTCTTTGATTGCAACAACCCAAAGATTTACGGACGAGGAAGGTGACCCTGTTCTCAACATTGCCTTCTACGAGAGAAACGGGTTGAGACACGGAGAATTCAATACTAGACTCAATCCTGAGGAAGAAAATGTGTGTAACATTGAATGGTCTGCTAATAGTGATATCCTTGCCTTGCAAATGAAGGACCGTGTTCAACTTTGGTCCACTAAAAACTACCATTGGTATTTGAAACAGGAATTGTTTGTCAGTTTAAACGACCCTTCTAATGAAGTTTCGTTTGTCAAATTTCACGCCGAAAAACCTCTTCAGTTGATGATCGGTACTACCAAAGAAGGTTTGCAAGTCCTCAATTTTGCTCACAAGATTGCTTCTGGTCCTTGTGTATCTGGCCTTGATGTTGGAATGACAGTTGTAATTGATGGTGCCGAAGCCAAGATGACTCCGCTTGCTGTGGCTAATGTCCCACCGCCAATTGCATTCCGTGATTATGACTTCCCTGACAATCTAGTTGATGTGGCCGTCTCTGCCACCAATGACAAGTTTGTGGCTGTTGACGCCCACCAAAATGTGCACCTTTGTTCTATTTCAGTGGAGGATATGAAGAAGAACAAGAGACCAGAGTTTAAGACAATTACGAAAGCAGAGTTCGCACAAGACGGCGACCTTGTGAAACTGGCCTGTTTCATTCAAGCTGACGTGATAGCTGTCTTGGTAGATACCTCAACCAGCTCAAAACTCTTTTTGTTCGACACTGAGAATGCAAGCGTAATGAGCGATATTGAATTGGAAGCTCGTGCAGTTGTCTTGAAGTCTCGTACTGACTTTCAAACAGCAGTCGTCGAGTGCATTAACGGTAGTGTCTACGAGGTTTCCGACACTGGTTACACTGAATATATTTGCACATTTCCACAGCTTTGTCCTGAGTTTGAACTTTCTTCAGTCAAAGTTGGCGATGAAGAAAAGAAGCAAGCAATTGGTATCTCCGCAAATGGCAAGATGTATTGCGGAGAAACACAACTCACCACGGCAGTAACGTCCCTCAGGGTGACCGAACTGTTGATTGCTTTCACAAATGCCCACTCACAACTTTGCTTTGTGCATCTTGATGGCGATCTCAAGCAAGAGCACTTCCTGTTCTTGCAGAATAATAGCGGAACTGTCGATGAAAGAATAAGACAAATCGAGAGAGGCTCCATTCTTGTTTCTGCCATTCCTTCCAAATATTCCATCATTCTACAAGCACCTAGAGGTAATTTGGAAACCATTTGCCCAAGAATTATGGTTCTCACAGGTGTCAGGAAGTTTATCAAGGAAGTTAATTACAGAGATGCATTTGTGGCTTGCCGAACCCACAGAATCGATTTAGACATCTTGCACGACTACGATCCGAAGTTATTTTATGAGAAGACAGAGACTTTCATTAAGCAGATTGAGCGTGTGGACTATCTTGACCTCTTTGTGTCATGCCTTCACGATGAGGATGTTACCTTGACGAAATATAAAGATACTTTGAAGGAGGCGCACCTAGTTGAAGATTTCTCAGCCTTGTCATTAGATCCTTCGCAACAACAGGAAAAGCAGACCACCAAGAAAATGATCATAAATAAGGAGGTCGCAAAGGAATCATCTAAAGTCAACAAAATTTGCAATGCCATCATCGAAGTCTTGTCAAAAGAACCATACAACAAGAAGTATTTACAAACAAGAATCACAGCTTTTGCATGCCAGAAGCCTCCTAACCTCCATGGTGCTTTGGCTCTTATTGGTTCATCGCTTGAAGGCGATGAAGAAGATCAGGCAATCACACACTTGTGTTTTTTGCTGGATGTCAATAAACTTTACGACTATGCATTGGAATTATATGATGTTAAGTTGGCGTTGAACATTGCTCAAAAATCCCAAAAGGATCCAAAGGAATACCTTCCATTCTTGCAGAATTTGCACATCCAGCCACAATTAAGAAAGCAATTCTTAATTGACGATTATTTGAAATACTACCCAAAAGCATTGAACTGGTTACATGAAATGGGTGAGTCCGCTATTGAAGAATTCGATGATTATGTTGTGGAACATACCTTGTATCAAAATGCTTTAACAATTAATGTTCGTGATGAAAGCCGTTTCAACACAATTTTGGGTCTCTACGCAGACTACTTATACGATGAAAAGAAATATTCCGAAGCTGCGATTGCTTATGAGAGCCTTGGAAAGCCGGAGCAAGCTTTGGAGAGTTACATTTTGTGTAAGAGATGGAAGGAAGCTCTTACCATTGCAGAATCTCGCGGTGACAGTGAGGAAGTTGCTAACAGATTAGTTGCTTCGCTTGTTGAGGACCACCAGTACTCGCTGGCTGCAGAAATTGAGTTTAACTTCTTAAATAATGTTGACGAGGCTGTGAAGTTGTACTGCAAGAGTTACCAATTTGATACTGCGATTTTGTTGGCGACGAAACAAGAAAAGACCGAAATTATTGATTCCATTGTTCGTACTCAACTTGGTGAAGGATTCGGTACTATTGCGGAGTTACTTTCTGATTGCAAGAGTCAAATTGCCTCCCAATTAAGAAGATTGAGAGAATTGAGACAAAAGAAGGAAGAAGATCCGTATGCTTTCTACGGTATCCCCAATGATGATATGGACACTCCTGACAATGTTTCTGTTGCTGCCTCCGAAACTTCAACTACCCCATCCTTCTTCACAAGATACACCGGTAAAACAGCCGGTACAGCTAAGACAGGCGCATCAAGAAGAACAGCGAAGAATAGAAAGAGAGAGGAGAGAAAGAAGGCCAAGGGTAGGAAGGGAACGATTTATGAGGAGGAGTATCTCATTAGATCTGTCGGTCGTTTGATTGACAGAATGCATCAGACCCAAGCAGATGCTGTCCGCTTAATCGAAGGGTTGGTGAGACAACACATGATGGCCCAAGCGTACCAAATTCAAAGTAACTGGGTCAGTTTGGTGGACTTTATCAAAGAGAACATTGTAGAAATCCACAACATGAGCGAAAGGGATCGCGAGAGAGTCAACGACAATGGCGAAGTGTATCTTATTGACGAGATTCCAGTTCCTACAATCCAAGATTTCCCTAAATTGGCAATTTTGGACTACTAATGAGAAACAGACCCCATATATAAACCTACGTATAATTTGTTAAACATAAATTTCCAAAACGATCACAACTTTTCGCTTTTCACCTTATTTTCTTGCACCATTAGCATATCAGTGAGGCCAATAATAGCATGTCGTAGAGCATTTGTCACTGCCATCTTCTTGCTATTGCCATGGCACATATACTTCGACGGCATGTTTATCGACTCTCCTATTCCTTCACCATCGCTGTAAGAACCATCCTGAAGGTGAACACGCACCTTTGCAATTTGCTTCATTGAATATTTAGACTCCGCTTCGTTGAACTCGTCGTGCGAACTCTCACACTGAAGGATCTCTGAGCTCCAGCCGTTGAATCCAAAAGCCTCGTTTGCAAGATGCATGATCAATGAGCTGGAGATGTTACTCACATAAATGTTCCTATTTGATCTCTGCTCGCGGGTTTGAATCACACTCTCAAGTCTGGCTTGAAATGTGCCAATTTTTGACACGGCCCATCTCGATAAAGGTACGCACGCCATTTCATCAGAATCATCTTCAAGACATTCAAACATACTTATATCAGGGAAGAAGATTGTGGATTCTGTCATAGCGTTAGAGGAGGACTCTGCGGTATCATGGGAAGAGTTTGATCTGGGTAGACTCCCGTTGCACGTAGACATTTACCATTCTAGTACTCAAGTTAAAAGCGCGTCCTAAAAAGTCGCACGTACGTAAATAGTCGCACATATATAAACAATAGGACTCGGGGAGAGGCACGTTGTAACGGTTCGTAATCTGTAAACAAAAAGATAATAATAACGAAGAAAAACCAAGAAATGGACCCAGTACTGAACTCTCCAGCTCCTATACTCATATCGTCGCAGAAACGCCTTGGGTTCCTACCTGAACTAATTAATGCAATCCTGCATATGGTAGTAGTGATAAAGTAGTGGAGAGGACACTCAACTACATAGTTACTAGATCATAACTAGGCTCCCAGTCAATGGAGTACTTGAAAAATAGACTCGGTTCTCTGAATAAGGGGACACGACTGGAAGAGCAAGAGGCAATCCAAACCTTAGGCAATCGTTTGCAACATGCAACGCATTCCTCGGACAGACGTTCGGCAGTTTTGGGGTTGAAGAGTTTCAGTCGCCAGTTCCGAGAATCTGTCGTGGAGTATGGACTACGGCCATTGCTTTCAACTCTTGACCGTGACAAAGAGAATCCAGCAACTGTGAAAGCAGTTTTAGAAACGCTTCTCATATTGTTCATAAGAGGAGAAACGAATGACGACAATGTTCGAGGTTGGATCTCCAATCAGTCACGGATCCAAAACGGGAAATACCCCAGCCCTTTACTTATGGGCTCGAGTACAGTGGATCAATTCTCCATGTGGATAGCAGACGAAGTAATCTCTTCACCGGATCACGTTCAGGCAATGGTAGATTCCCTCCATTCTAGTCAAGATTTTCATGTCAGGTTGTATACGCTCCAGCTTTTAGAGGCACTTGTTGCAACAAGAGGTCAAGCTACAAAAGAATGCTTTATCAATACACCACTTGCTGTCCCAACCATTGTGTCACTTTTGGGCGACGAAAGTGACATGATCCGAAACGAAACAATTTTGCTTTTGATGGCTTTAGTCAACAATAACTTCAACATCCAAAAACTTGTTGCATTTGAAAACACTTTTGATAGACTTTTTGAAATCATAGAGGAGGAAGGAGGCATCCGTGGCTCCATTCTTGTGCAAGACTGCCTCACTTTAATTACTAATCTTTTAACCTACAATGCATCTAACCAAAAGTTTTTTTTGGAAACAGATTGTGTGCCAAAATTATCAAAACTCCTATCAGAGCCTATTGATGAATCCGAAGTAAATGTTGTTCCGAATACCGGCGATCTAAACCCTTCTGCGGGAGGTATTGTGTGGACCGAACAGAGATTACAGAACATGTCAATTGCCTTGGAAATTTGTAAAACATTTGTGGATGAGGACATTCAACTCAGGAAAGAAAACCAAGATATGCTCCACCAAGCTGGGATTTTTTTCAGTGTTCTTAAACTTACTTTTTCTCCTTCGACGGAGGATTTGATCCGCAAGACTGCTCTCGAAGTGACGGGCGATCTTATCTCAGGTAATTCCGATCTTCAATTCGAATTTTCAAAGATTGACGTTCCTTACATTGATCTTTCATTACCCTCTCAACTACAGAAATATGATCTGCTGATTTCTGCTCCACTTGCTTTGCTAAATTGGACGTTATTGAGTAATTCTGTCCATACATTCGACCTAAGATTATCATCGATGTACTGTTTGCAAAGTTTTCTTTGTGGAAACCCAGAAGCAAAAATTGCATTCTTAACAGATCAGATCAAGGGAAGTTTGGAATTAGGTTTTTTCAGTGATTTAATTGAGGAGAAGAAATTGGAGACAGAAAACCCTGAAGAGTCAAATGATACAGAATCTACCTTTGCAAAGCCACATTCATCAGTTCCAAAAGCGAATCTTTTCTCAACATTAATGAACTTTGATCACGAAATAAAACTCAATCCATACCGGGTTTGGTTTGCCTCTGTGGTTTTAATGTACTTATTTGAGGATTGTCCCGAGTGCAAGGAATTGGCTAGAAGCGTCAAAATAGGAAACTCCGACGAAGGTGAGGAGGTAATGAGCTGTATTCAGGCTATTGGAGAAATGCTTACATCAAACTTGGAATACCAGGACCATCGGATAGCAATTGGATTAATCCTTTTGTTGAGTACATGGCTTTATGCTGACTTCAAAGCAGTTGATGACTTTTTGTCGGACTTCTCCATTATTAAAACTTTATTAACATTCCTCACCAAAAATTCCACAGAGTCTTCTGAGTTGATTCACGGTATGGGTGCTATTTTAGTTGGAATTGTGTATGAATTCTCAACCAAGTCATCCCCAATCCCAAGGGTAGAACTTCACCTGTTAATCTCAAAATCTCTCGGAACTGACCATTATGCTCTCAAAGTGAAGAAGTTCAGAGAATCGGAAGAGTTCAAATTCTACCAAGATCCTATGTTTTCTGGCTACGAGAAAGATTCCACGGGTCTTCCAAAAGTCTTTTTCATTGATATCTACATGAATTTAGTAAAGGACAATTTCTATAGAATCCGCAAAGCCTTATCACATGATCCCCATGTGGAGCCTCAGCTTAAAATCTCCTATGAATCATTCGAAGAGTTAGAGAACAAGCAGGCAGAACTTTTGAGGGATTTGGAAGATTTGAAAGAAAGTTCCGCAATTATTCAACAAAACCTCGAGGCACAAATATTAGAATTTTCGAAAGAATTGATGTCGTCTAAAGATAACCTTGCGAAAGCTACCATTGACATTCAGAGCTATCAAAAATCGAAGGATTTGCTTGATCAAAAAGTTGAGAAGTTGACGAATGAACTAAATGCGTTGAAAAAACAAAGAGATACCCTTGAGTCTCAAACTAAGGCTTATGAGATAGAACTAGAGGAACTCAAATGGAAGAACTCGGGGAATGTGGACCTTCTTAGCCAAACAAAACAGAAAATTGAATACCTTGAAGCAGAGAAGTCAAAGGCAGAGGATGGAATTAACAAGATGAGCCGTGAACTTTTCCAACTAACAAAATCACAAAGAGATTCACAAATGACGATTCAAAAACTCGAAACTCAAATTAAGACATTGAAGGAGCAAAATTCGAAGATGGTTCAAACCTACGAAAGCCAATTGGAGATGGCAAGAACAACCAATGAGAATTATCGTGTTAAGATGAAGAACTTCGAACATCAATTCAAGGAACTATCAAATGAACGAGACAGACAGACTTTTAAAATCAGAGAATGCCAGGCTCGGTTTGAAGAAGTTGAAAAAAATAATGGTACATTGATGGAGAAATTAAGAGCTGCAGCTGCATTGGTCCTGAGTTTAAGGAAGGCCAATCCTCAGTTGAATGAGAATCCTGAATTGATCCAAACGGCGATCATGAAATCTAATCAAGAGTTCAAGACCGTAAGAGAGTTGGAGCTTCATAATACGGAACTTCAGGACCGCTTGCGCGAACTCGAAATCACCATCCAACAAACACGGAAGGACGCTTTAGAGGATGCACAGGACCTTCAGAAGCAAATAGATAGTTATACTCAAGAACTTGCCCAACATGTGAAAAACGAGAAAGAGCTTCAAGACCAGATTGAAGCATTGAATCAAAAATTCGACGAGGAACGAACACTCCATATGTCGGATAATTCTGATAATGAAGAAAAGATTCACAATTTGACAAATGAGAACAAACATTTAGAAGAGAAATTGGAAGAGATTAAATCACATCACATTGAAGAGAAACAAGTGTTAGAAAAGACTCTTGAGGGTCTAAAAAAGAAAATCTCCGAAACGGAAAAGAAGTTTGTTGATCAATTGGAAGTCAAGATGAAGGAATTAGAAGCTGTTGAAGAAAACCTAACTAAGCAAATTCAGATTCATGACACAGTTAAGCTTGATCTTGAAAAAGAAAGAGCGAAGAATGAACATCTAAAGTCTAAGGCGAGTTCAGATATCACAGAGAAGCTAGCCATGATCAAAGAGAACACGGAGTTATCATCTCAAATTAAAAAGATCTCGAGAGAGCTACTGATAACTAAGGAACATTCTGAAGCGACCATTGAGAAGCTCAACCTTGAGTTGAAGCGAATGAAAGGGGCTATTGGCGACAAAGCCGAGAAAGATAGCAGACTCTCACAGGCTGAGGAGAGACTTAAACAATGCGAGGATTTATTGGCATTGAGAGAAAACGAGCTAGAATCAATTAAGAATAAGTATGAAGAACTTAAAGCATCAAAGGCTCAACTTGAAGAATCATTACGCTCTGAGATTACCGAAATGCAAGCCAACCATGCTGATGCCATTCAAAAATTAGAAAAGGAGCTCGAAGTCTTGAAGCAATCTAAATCTGAACTTGCCAAGCAACTTTCCTCTACTCAAATGGTTCTACTGTCAGAATCTGAAAGCAAGCTCAAGAATTTAGCGTCGACATTGGATGTAGAAAGGGGAAAGTATGAATCAGCTCTAAAAGAGAATGCTGATGCTACTACTCGGATTACTCAACTTAAGGCTGATTTGGAACAAAAAATGAAGATTATTGACGAACAAAAAGCTGAGATCGACAAGGCGAATGCTTTAGCAGATGAGCGATTCGAATCCTTAACCCAAAAGGAAGAGCACTCCCTCGAAGAAAAAGCAGCTTACGAAAAATCACTTCAAGAGCTACGTGTGAATAACGAGTCCTTACAAGTGGAAATTAAGAAGAGCCTCAGCAACAAACAGGAGCTTGAAACTAGGATTGATTCTTTATTGGATTCTAAAACTGCTTTAGAGGCAGATTTAGAACAGAATAAGCTCTTGTTGAACCAGCGGATCAGCGAATTGGAAAGTAAAGTCTCCGAATTGGAGACTTACATTTCCACCGTTGAAAAAGAAAGAGATGAGGCACAGCATGAAAAAACTCTTGTCGAAAAGAGACACATACTGGATGATGATTCCGACACAAGAGAAGCGTTAATGCGTGAAATCACGAACAAGATCAATGATCTTGTTGAGAAGGATAAACTAATTTCTGAAATGAAGCGGAAGCTTAACGAGTCAACTGTAATGTTAGAAGACTTAACAGAACAGAACGAGTCTTTGATCCAAGAGAAGAATCAACTTGAACAGGCACTCAAAGAGAATCAAAATGAAATCAAGTCGTTGAAGAAACAGGTTGCTAAATTGGAGAAAGCTGTAGCAAGATCTTCTTCTGCGATACCTTTGGAAGAAAATGGGGTAGATGAAGAAGCAGCTGAGAAAATCTCCTCGCTTGAGACATCTATTACTGAGCTTCAAGAAAAATATGAGAAGGATAAGAAACAAGTTGCCGCCAAACATCAAGATGAATTGACTAAACTTCAGCTGGAATTTGAGCATGTGGTCAGAGACTGCCAAGATACAAAAGAGCGGATTGAAAGTTTACAAGCTGATAACCTTGAACTTCAAAATCAACTCCAATCTAAGACAACAGAGTCTGAAGAATTGCGGAATCTGAGTAATGCTAGAAAGGCCGAATTGGACCAAAAGGATATCGAGTTGAGTGCTTTGCAGGAAAAGCTTCAAGCTTTGAAGAAGGATTCAGCACAGCTATTGCATACACACGAGCTGCAAATCAATGAATTGCACGAGGCTAACTCTAAAGAGAAGAATAATCTAATTTCTTCACTTGAATCAAAGACTACAGAGTTGAATAATATAAGGAGAGAATTAACAGAAGTCAAGAATCAGTTCGAAGAAAAATGTGCATCGTTGAATGCTCTAGAAGCTATTCAACAAAAAGAACTCCATGAGATTGAAGCAGCAAACGCCGAGATTGTTGAGCAAAAAGAAAAAACCATTTCTCTCTCAGAAAAGAAGATTGAAGCATTGTCGTCCGAAAAAGCCGTTTTGGAGGAGCATAATGTGGAACTTAAAGTTGAAAACACTAAACTACGTTCTGAGCTTGTGAGGTTAGAATCATCAAACACAAAGCTTTCCGAAGATCTTGAGTCTAAGAAAGTGGAAGTTGAAAGTGCATTATCCCAACTAAAGGACGAGGTAGAATCTTTGAAAATGACAAAAGAGGAGCTTACATCATCTGTTAATTCGCTACAAAAGCAGCTATCGGAAAAGGATAATGAAATCGAATTATTAAAGACAGACAGAGAAGAACTAAAAGGCGAATTTGATAAAAAAACTAAATTCCTAGAATCACTAGAACATGAAAAAGATGTCCTTGCGAACAAATTAAAGCAAGCATCAGAAGATTCCGTAACACGAGATATGTATGATGTGGTGGAAATGAAAGCCAATGAAAAGGCACAGGAACTTGGTGCCTTGCAAGAGAAAAACTCGATCATCCAGGAGGAATTGACTAAATGTTCCACAAATTTGGCTGCTCGGAATGAGCAATTAGAGCTGTTAACAAAAGAGAGGCACGAGATCGCTGCAATTGCCGAGCAGCATGCTTTGGAAAGGAATAAGATTCTGCTCGAGTTGAAAGAGAAAGAAAACGAGATTCTGCTGTTGCGGACCAAGAATGACGAATTACACTCACAATTATTTGAACTTACAGAAACCCTTGAACAGATCAAGGATGATAACCAAAAGTTGAACGTTGACAGGGGTAAAGATGTGAATTTACCAAATCTTCAGTCTGAGCTCGACGCCATAAAAGCTCAGCTCGAACACGAACAGCAATTACGTGAGCTGACTTATGCGCAACTCAAAGAGATCAAGCAAGCAAGGGAAGTAGATGTACAAGCTCTCGCAGAAGAGAAAGAGGCCAAAAGTAAACTCCAAGGTGACTTTGAAGATATGATGCTTATGTGGGAAGAACAAGAAAAAAAATTGGCCCGATACAAGAAACGGTTAAGAGAATGCAATCAAGTCGTTTCGAGTGACGAAGAATCAGATGTGGAATTAGACGGTGTACATAGATAACAAACAAAAAGTGAAGAAGCAAATAAATACCAAAATGCAAAAACAACAATATATAACAATGGGCAGAAAATTGAGGGTCCGAAGATATACCCTGTATGGTAGTACCAGTCGAACCGCACTAACGTGCGACCGTTTTTAGCCGAGTTTCTCGAGCAGGTGTGGGTGCGGCTTTCATACAAAAGATACAAAAAAAAAAGTTTCTATTGGCTTACTACAATCTCTGTCTATGATCCTTCTTATCGACTCCTATGATTCCTTTTCCCATAACTTGGGAAGGTTGATTGAGGACAATGCTCATAGAGAAGTTGTAACCATATATAACGACACGTTTGCACCTGAAGAGTATGAGCAAGCATTTGAAAGCTGGATCAAGTTCTTTGACTACATTGTGGTTGGTCCAGGACCAGGACATCCAAGCAACCAGGAAGATATAGGAATCATTAAGTGGCTCTATGAAAGATTTGACAAGTATCCGGATCAATGTGTGCCAACTTTAGGTGTTTGCTTAGGGTTTCAAAGTTTATGTAATGTGTTCGGTAACGACGTGGTGAGACTTGATTCTATTAAGCATGGACAGATCTACAGCATTGAGCCACGTGAATGTGACTTGTTTGGACACCTGGAACTGGAAATAGCACCTTTCCCAAGCGTGAGGTACCATTCACTCCACGTTAAATTGTCTACATTGAATGACAAAATCGTGCCATTAGCAACGTGCGAGGAAATCGGTGACAAGCCACTTACACTTCTTATGGCAGGAAAGCATATCCAATTACCATTATACGGGGTACAGTACCATCCTGAATCAGTTTGCTCAGAAAAAGGCGATATTCTCATCAAACGATTTGACGAGATAGCCTCTAAGCACAACATGCAATTTAGAGGTGCTCTACACACCTTAAGAGAGAATACGGACTTGCAAAGCATGTACGATAAGTTCACTCGCGATCGGGCAATCCATGAGCAAAGGTTGATTCCCGAGTTCGTGGACAACAAGCCTGCATCGGCCCATATTGAACAGTTTCTGTTGGACTCTGCGATTGATCCTATCGATGTGTGTGATTATTTTGCCAGATCCAAGGTCGATTTTTTCTTTTTGAACTCTGCTGCAGATCCTGGTGTGTGGTCAGTCATTGGCTTACCAATTGCAAATGAAAGTGAGGTTATCACTCACTCTGTGGATGACCCACAACATGCATTCGTACTGAAGTACAGACTGGAAGCTTCGGAAGAAAAACACAAAATTGAGTCCCTTTGGAAATTTGTGGCTTCTAAGATGACTTCCAAATATTGCTCTAGAAAAGGACTAGAGGAATTGACTGGTTCTTCCTTGGCTCATCTGCTTCCTTTTGTTGGAGGTTACATGGGATTTTTTTCATATGAGGAAGGCCAGTATATTGATACCGATAAGCTAGAGTCATTTTGCCAAGGAACTACCCCGGACACCAAACTTATATTTATTGAAAGGGCGATCATTCACAATCGTGCCACCAATGAATGGTTCATATTGTCTATCCATTCGACTAACAAAAAATCTTTGGATGAATCAAGTTGGTGCAAAAATATCTGCACCGAGTTACAAAACTGTAAGGATTTGAAAATAGATACCGATGCGGTACCCTTGACTGTTAATTTGCTATGCAAGAAGAACGAAAATATCGAATATGAATTTCCTGATAGAGGCATTTATGAGCAACAATTTAATGAATGCCAGAAGTACTTACACTCCGGTGATTCATACGAATTATGCCTTACGACGCAGCTGAAAGTACTTCTTCCCAAATACTTGGACACGTGGGAAATTTATAAAGTGTTGGCTCTCCATAAGAATCCTTCCCCATTTTCAAGTTACTTTAGCTTTGAAGATTGTGTTTTGGTGTCATCTTCACCAGAACGGTTTTTGTCCTGGTGCGATGATAAATCTTCTCCTGGTTCAAAAATCGTTGAATTAAGACCAATCAAGGGAACTGTCAGAAATACGGAAGATGTGACTTTCGAAGATGCAACAAAAGTACTTCGGACACCCAAAGAAATGGGTGAAAACTTGATGATTGTTGATCTCATTCGTCATGACCTTCACACATACACTGAAAACGTCACGGTCAGCTCATTAATGTGCGTGGAAGAATATAAGACTGTGTATCAGTTAGTAAGTGTGATCCAAGGACAATTATCTGAAAATGGATTTACTGGAATTGATGTTCTTCTGCTGTCATTGCCTCCTGGTTCAATGACTGGAGCTCCCAAGAAGCGTTCTGTCCAATTGTTACAAGACATAGAAAGCTTGCAAACGACTATTGTTGGCGGTGGAAGACGTGGTATTTATAGTGGTGTTGCCGGTTACTGGTCCATCACTGACGATGCAGATTGGTCCGTCGTAATTAGGTCCATTATGCACTACAGGAAGGATAAGGATAACACTGAAACTGTAAACGTCTGGCGTATTGGAGCTGGGGGAGCTATTACTGTTTTGAGTGACGAAGTTGGCGAATGGGAGGAGATGCAAATCAAGTTGACCAGTACTCTCCAGACATTTACAGGATAGGACCAAAGAAGACTTTCACATGACTCAAAGTCACGCATTAATTTATAATATAAGCAAGGAGCAGAACAACCTATGAAAGAAACCTAAGCGGCTACTGCTCACCTATGAGAGTAAACTACTATATATGACGACCCATAATTATATTATTACTACGGTTGATATTGAGCATGTATACAGGACACTATCCAATAATAGGTGAATTACAAGTGAAACAGGACGCCCTTAACAGGAAAGCTGAAGGGCACCTGTCTGCTCAATTTATCGAATTTCATATTTTTATTTCCCCTTCTCCTTCAAACTCTACAAAAGTGGCACACTGTCGCGTAATGTTTATTCACTCTCCACATTACGAACAAGCCAGATACTAATTCAAAGTCGTGCGACGACCGAAAAGTTGTCGACGGGCGCTCACCCATTTTGTAAAACGGAGCACCAATGTTGTAGTCACAATATATCGGGCAACAGATGTCGTTTTTCGGATTTGATGCTTCACAGCCTCAGTACCAGAACCCTGGTAAAGGCAAACAAACTTATGACTTCCAAGAAACCTATGATGGTTTGGGCGAATTCGAGGAAGATGATGCTTTGAACGAAGAAACTTTTGATGTGGGAAACATCGGGAAGGACTTCGACTTCTCTGCTGCTTCTAAAGGCGCTGCTCGGTCTGCCAATATTGCTCAGCCAAATGTGAGTTATGCTCGTGCTGCTGCTAACGATGATGACTTCATTAAGGACTTGTGGGGGGTCAATCCGCCAGAGTCAAAATCTGAGTCGACACCTGCTGCGCCTGAAGAGAAGAAGATTTTGAGCTTACAAGAGATTGAGGCTCAGTTGACTGCCATCGACAACACCCAGCCCCATGCCCAATTGCAGTCTGCGCCTCAACAACCTTTTTACCCCGGTGCTTACCCACCTCCTCAATTTCCTGGGTACATGATGCCACAAGGTTTCATGCCACCACCTGGTCAGTACGGGATGCCGTATCCAGGTCAGTTTATGCCCATGCAAGCACCTATGGGTCAAATGAACCAGCAGGTGATGCAGCCAATGCCTATGCCTCCTCAGCAGCCAATGGCACCTCAAGCGCCTCAGCACCAGCCAGTTCAACATGCTCCAGCTCAGCAACCAGTTCAAACACAACCAGCTCAAGCCCAACAACCTCAGCAACCTCAGCCCGTTCAACAACAGGTGCCCGTTCAAGGTTCCCCTGTTGCGCTCCAACTGCCACATGTGCATCAAGCTCCAAAAGTGCCAGCAAAAGCAGACTTGTCCCATTTCCCCGTATTGGGTTCCAAGGACCAGCCTACAGGTCATAAGGAATATGCACCACAACCTCAGACACAAAAGTCTCCTGAAGAACACACCAGCTCACCTCACGGCCGGTACCATGTTCAACACGATGAATTATCTCCGGAGGAGCAAGCCAAGTTGGCTAGACGTCAAGAGAAGGTTTCTCGTATTATGAGATATTCTGGTGTCATGAACCCTAAGGACAAGGATTTTGTCACTAGATTCCAACTTTCTCAGATTGTCACTGATGATCCGTACAACGAAGACTTTTACGCCCAAGTTTACAAGGTAATTCACCCAAAGAATGCACCTAGTGCGCTTGCACCTCCTGCTCAACAAGCCAACTCTATTGCCCAAGCATACTTGGACCAGAGTGGTCACAGATTGGGTGGAAGACACAGAAGAGCTGATGTTGCCTTGCAAAGAATGCAACAACAGGTCCAAAAGGCAGTTTCAGTGGCCAAGGAGAGACAAAAGTTACCTCAAAATGTGAGGGAAGGTGTTTTGGGTAAGATCTCAGTGGGAAGTGGTAAAAAGCCAAGACAACAATTGGTTATTTTGAGTAAAGCAGCACAAAAGGCCAAGGACAATGAGGAGAGTGATGTAACTCATGATTTGCCAGTCAAGAAGAACAGATCACCATCAATTGCCGCACCATCTAAGCCAATAAAGAAGTACACTAAGAAAGACATTATGTGCATTTTAGAAGGCACAATTGATAATTTGATGACAGTGGAAAGCGAATCCAGATTATCACCAGATGTGGACACCACAAAATTGTGGGAATCATTGCACATTTTGGATCAAGCCTCGTCTTCTGGTGATGATGAGCTGTTTGTCAACCCTTTCATCCAATGTCTCAATTACTCTAAGACGTTGAAGATTTTACCACGTTTGTTCAAATTCTTGACAAGAGAACAAGTTTTAACAATCGTGACTTTGGTCATGTCTAACTTGGAAAACTTGACAGTCATCAAGGATGGTTCTTATACAACGTATCCTGACAAAAAAGTACCAGAGAAGGTATTGAAGCTAGTTGACACATACTCCTTGACATTCTGCAAAGTGTTAATGAATGCTGTTCAAAATTTCAAATTCAACGAAATTATCGGATTGATCCTCATCTTAATTCAACACAATGTTGTGTCATTTGTTTCAACAACAAAAATCGGTTTATCAATATTAACCACTCTTTTATCACGCGCAGAACTCATGAGAGGCGAGGGAACGATTTCTGCTACAGATTTGTCAGAATGGACTTCTTGTTACGATGAGTTATTCACATCTTTGGAATCCCGCATTGCAGCTATTTTCCCACCTGGTCTTGCAGATGGTGAGGATGACTACGTGTGGCAATTCTTGGCCACCTTGTCTTTGGGAGGAAAATTGAGTCATCAAAGAATTATTGTTGATGAGGTTAGAGATGAGATTTTCGGTGTGATGAACAGAGCGAAAGCCATTGAGAACACCGACATTGCAAACTTATACAAGAAGCAAAACATGTTGAATAACTTGAACATGTACTTAGTTGTCATGGGATTAGTCGCTGATGAAAATGAAATCCAGGAATTGAAATCCTGATGGCACTGAAGCGTGAGACTAGGGATTGGCTGAGTGTGTCTTCTTCTATATTCCTTCTTTCAGGTGGATAAAGCATTCCCCCCAATAAAATACTTTGAACTATTATTACTACTTATGTAATCTCCAATGAAAGACCAGCTTTAGTCACATATGTGGTATTGTTACATGCAGAGAAGATCACTAGATCATAAGTCGTAAGAGTCACTGAGGTCACATTCGACACTGGAAGTGTCTATAACCTCATTTTGTTGATGTAATTGTCTAGGAGTGAGAGGTGAATTCAGCTTTGATATTATCTGGTTCTGTGGAGTATCCAGAAGTGTATGGGACTTAGCTTCAATTTGTAGCCCATTGTCATGATGGTCTTTATCTGTCCTATGTGCAGGACAACAAACTGTCGATGACTGGACGTCTGATCTGTTGTCCATACATGAATGTAAAGTACCTGGCGGGCATGAGGATGCAGAAAAGTTTTCATTACGTCGTAAGCTATCGTTCAGAAGTTTGTCTGAGTCACATGCTTCATTAGTATCAGGTACTCCATTACTTGGGTAAGATCGACAATGATGGGTATTCAGATCACAGCATGGATGTTCCGGTAGCGTGGAATCTGGCAGCTGCGAACAAGCGTCACTGATGGACATTTCTATGAAAGAAAGGCGGGGAATTTGGAATCAGCGGGGAAAGCCTCAGCAAACAAGCCCTTGCAAAGATGAATAGGAACAGGGTTTTTCCAGTTGAGAGAACAATTTTTTATAGTGGAGAACGTTTTGGATATGGGGGACTGTCTTGGATGATTGCGGGATGGTTTGAGGATAGAATAGCTTAAATAGGGAAGGAATAAGGATTAGGACACTATGTTATATTTGTTCCATGCATCAGGCTAAATAAAAATCATTGGATAAAATTGAGATGACTTTCGAGAAGAACGTACATGAGCTGCAAGTGTGTATAAAAGTTGCAGAAAAGACTTTTATGTCGTTTTGCGACGATCTCACATGTAGGTCATGTCCAATAATAACTCTGCTAAGCCACAGACAGGCCAAAAATAGATACACCCGTTATGCATAGAACGTTCACTGCTCAATCGAATAGATCCAGTTCAATTCTCTAGATTTGCTAAGGCACTTCTTATTGAAGATTCGATTACGTGATGTTGTGATACATTGAGATATTTTATGATTGTTGGGCCTATAATAATGGAGCCTGATTACAAATGCATGCTCAAACAATCACCCAAGGTGCTTATTTCAAGTAGCATTTTGTTGTACAACTGGGAAGAAATATTAATGACCAAATGCTTCCATTACAGTATATGCATGCAACGATCTTTTATCATGTACTGGGACATGTAATAGTTGGAAGGAATCACAATATGATAAATCACGTGAGCATGTGATCATCTCAGCCTCGTCGACATGACAGGGAAGAAACAAATGACATAATGCTGAGTGTCATGTGATGCAAACATCAGTACCTTCACAGTCACTTTTGTCACACCCGTACATCTTGGCCTAATACTATGTGCAGAACAACTATCCCATAACTACCACGGTGTTGCACCCACTTGCCCTTGAGCCCAGCATAAGAAGATAGGCATCGTGTTAGTTCTTTCTTTCTTTTCCTTCCAGTTTATCGCAAACGAGGTACTTACAGCGCAATTTGTTTTTCAAGGAGCATAAGTCTCGAACTCGCCACTAACGAACTATAATGTCTCCTAGTTCTATACTTTCTGAAAGAGGCCATGAGTTACAGGAATATCCAACGAGAATGAATCAAATTTTTACACACGGCTATGCCCATGGTCACGTTCACCAGCACAATGACCATATGCACATACATGGCCATATTCACAATCATGACCACAATGCTACGGCTCAAACTTCATGGTCGTCAACCGAAGTACCCTCGACAGATTGTCAAGAATTCAACGAAATTTGCAACGAGATTTTTTGCAACGATCTAGATGACTGCTTTTTCGACTACTGTCCACTGAAAGATACGGACAATAAAGAAGCAGGTTGCGGGCCCAAATGTGAAGATTTAGGTGAGGCTGACTGTTGTCATGAGCTAGGCCATACCCACGAAGGAAGTAAGGATGTAGAAGCCGAGTGCTCAGTAAGCAGCCACGAAAATCATTTATGCGATTCACAGAAACCAAAACTCACGCTTTTCGAAAATCTTCTTGAAAATGTTCAGAAAAATTTCGAAGATCATAAATCTGCAACAAATGACGACTCGAAGAGAAAAAAACAAAAACTTGATTCTGAGGAAGTTAGGCCTAAGTTCAATATTCATTTCCCACATCACTGCCATCAGCACGCACAAGCACAAGTGAAGGAGGAACAACAGCTTACCCTGCCGCTCGATCAAGAGCCTCCATCACCAGAAATAAAGGAGCACAAAACACACCAAACATGCTTCCATGCTCGTGTTCCAAGAGAGCTGCAAGATCGAAGCGAAACCTATGAGTCAAATACAAGCAAGCCGCCTACTTCCGACTTCGACTTTCTCATACAATTTGACAATTTCAATCAAATTTTTGGCTTCGATGACCATACCTACAATGCATCACTGGGGCTCAACTCACAATCATATTCTTTGCTGCCCCCTGCCAACAATATATCATATCCTTGCAGATGGACCAATTGCTTGGAGACAGTGGATGATAATAGTCTAGTGAAACACCTCATGGATTCACATATCAAACAAGATATTCTGTCTTACAATAAGAATATGGTTGACCGGGACTTATATGAATGTGGATGGAATAGCTGCGATTTTGCTGACCCAAATCTTGACACATTTAAGGATCATTTAAACACGCATAGGGTGCATGATAAAGACACAAAATATAATACCATTCTACCCAAGAGGTCGGAGTTATTGACGCCGAATTCTTTAGTTCAGAATGCCGAGTCTCCTACAGCCCTGCTAACACTTGAGCCCCAAAATGGGTCTCTGAACTTACACATCACGTCGATGAAAATATCGCCAAAAGTTCCAAGTAATCCTGGCCTGACAAATATCGTTTGTAAATGGCAAATTGGGACGGATGACGCAGGGAATCCGATTCTTTGCAACAAGTTGCATCGCGACGAAGGCCACCTACAAAAACATCTACAAGTGGATCATATAGGTCTGGGAAAGTCGATGTACTATTGTTGCTGGGAAGGCTGTGAACGAAACGGCGGGAAGCCATTCAACCAACGTCAAAAGTTATATCGCCATATTCACACTCATACTCAGTACAAACCTTGGAAGTGCGACATATGTGGCTCATGTTTCCCAGTAGAGGCAGTTCTCAAGCAGCATATGAGGGTGCATTCAGGAGAAAAACCTTTTCAATGTGAAACCTGTGGTAAAAAATTCACTACAAGCCAATCATTATCTATCCACAATCGTGTACATTCAGGTGAACGACCACTCAAGTGTAAATGGCCAGGATGTGAGAAGCGATTCAGTGAAAGCTCAAATTTGGCGAAACATATGAGGTTACATACACGAAAATTTGAATGCACTCATTGTGGCGAAGTCTTCAAGACGAAGCAAGATTTCAATGATCATAGGAAGGAACACGATTAATGAGAATATTACACCTCACATGCTTATAGGAAATTATATCATAGCTTTAGCTTGTATGTCGGAATCGCACAGTTTTTTTTTTCTTCATAAAAGTTCGATCAAGTGTAGTCAAAGTCAATAGTTACTTCATCATGAAGAGTTCTGTTCGTCTTTTAAAATCCGTGAGAATACCCACGCCGGTAGTTTCCAAGCCGCTTTATCAGCCACCTGCGTTGACGTCTATTTCCGTCTCGGAACTCCCAAACAACGGCTTTGAAAAGAACAGACAATACTACATAAAGAAATCAGCTTATGGACATTGGCCAGTATACAAAAAAGTCCAGAACACCAGAATTAGCACTGAAATTAAACGTGTTCAGGGAGACGTAACGGTTTTTGCCGAAGAATTGCTCGACCTTTTACGCCCGCATAACATCCAATCAAAGAATGTTAAGGTTAACACCATAACTGGGGAAGTCAACATTAAAGGCGACCATGCTGAAGAGATAAAAAAGATTCTTGATCAGTACATTTCATAAGGTTCTGGGGTATAAGGGCATAGTCTATGTGGTAAGCCTTCTCCGTATTTGAGCTCTTGTACATATGAATAGGCTATGTCAATCAGAAATAAAAGAATAGGAAAATAAAAGAATAAGAAGAACAAAAGAACAGGAGAAAGAGACAAAAAGTGGTAATCTGACGCTGCCACGTATATGTATTAAGACTATTATTGTAGTTCATGCCCCAGTTCTGATATTGGGGTGTTTCCATTATCACTGGAGCCAAAAGCTACTTGGCGGATCTGTGTAATCCACGGGTCGTTTAAAAGTTCGGTAGCACTTGGTCTTACGGTAGGGTCATGCTCTAAGCACCGCGATAAGAAGTGAATACCGGCCCGACTAAGCTGATCTTCTGATGGAAGCTGAGGCTTGTGGCCCGCGGCAATATGATACATGATTGCCCACTCGTTATCTAAGTTTGCCCATGGCCGTCTACCAGTGGCCATCTCTAAGACACAGCATCCAAGAGACCATATATCAATGACACCATTCTGGCTGGTGCATTGCCCTGTGATAACCTCTGGCGACATATACATTGGCGTACCTGTCATGGAATTCAAGTCCTTGTCTCTCTCATTAGCTCCACGGAGGGTAAGGTTTCTGGTTTTACCTGAAGCAGCAATAACCTTGGCAGCACCGAAATCAACAAATTTAATAACTCCATTGTGATCGAGAAGAATGTTCTCTGGTTTGATATCACGATGCACAACACCCGATTGGTGCAAATAGGCCAAACCTTCAAGCATTTGAAGTGTGTAAACTTGGATCACCATTTCATCCTCGATTCTTCCATGTGCTAACAAATTGGAGAGGGATCCACCTTCACAGAACTCCATAAAAATATAGACCTTGTCACGATGAACCTCCACACCAAAGTATTGTACAACGTTTGGATGGTTTAACATTTCTAGCACAGTCATCTCTTCCTGAATAGAAGGGATCATTTTGAGAGATTGGCTATCATGTAACATGATTTCCTTAACAGCCATAACTCCACCAGTGTCTAAGTTAACGGCAGCAAAGACTTGGCCAAACGATCCTCCACCGATAAACTTACCCTTCTGCCATCTGATGGAAACACTTGAGAATGATGACGCCAATAGAGTTACAAATTGGTACTCCAGATCAGAAACATCAAGCACTCTACCAATGGAATGTAGCTGTTCTTCCACCTCGGTTCTGTAATTCTCAATTTCCTGTATTTGTTCCATGAGATCTTCATGGTAAGCTTTCAAAATAGCCTGGTCACCATTCTTATCATCAAGACTTTGTTTCTGAGAAGTCCATTTTAAGATCTTCTTCTTCTCAGCTTCGTTTGATCTTGCTCCCATAATATCGAAATGTGAAATTAACAAAGACATACAACGAGCAACTTTTAGTTTAAGTTGGTAAAATTGATCTTCGTTAAGTGCCAATACGTTAAAGCCTCTTGTCATTTCCATAGCAAATTCCAAGGCAAGGACGCACCATCGAAAAGTTTTGCGGTTTGTAGGGATACAGTCATCGCATATGAAACTCACCCATTCAATGGAAAGTTGAATAAGTCGCATAATGACTGTAGACTTCTTGCTAGAATCAGACCACTTCACCGAGCTCCGGCCCAAATCTCTCGCGTAGATGAAATATTGATTAACAAGCTCCTGATAACCGCTATTCGGTATCAAGGACTTGCAATTAGCAATGACAATTTTAGGCGAATCCAAGAAAGACAACGTCAATCTAAAGAATATCTTGTTGATCCTAGTCAATTCTTGATGCACCTTTGTTAAGGATGACCGCTGCTCTGTGGACTTGACAATTGTGGCCATTGAATTAACACCAGAAAATAAATCCAAAATTCTCCTTCTGGCAACCCGAAGACTGGCATATGGTAGCTTTGTGATAACCAACAAATGACCTGGCTTAACATCATTTATTGGAACACTTTCGATACTGAGATTGATTGTCTCACCGTCCCAAACAATAGGCTTCAATGGACAAAAAGCAATCACATATCCGGTATCTTCATTGATAGACTCTGTGGAATCAGACCTTATAACACCTTCAAACTTCTGGCTTTCTGAATACTCGAAAACATTGTCAAAGGACGTTTCTCCGTGAGCATTACCAATGAAAGTTCCGTCAATTATACGTAAAATTTCCTGCTCATCGTTCATCAATTCGGCACTGGCAAAAAAGTACATTCCTTGCAGCTCCACGGATCCCGTATAAACGAGAAAGTGACCAGTGTTCCTCAAAATGTCAAGTAATGTTTTAGTCTTCGGGCCGGATGTCAATATCAATTCGAACATCATCGAATTTGTAAAATTTCGTGATAGTTCAGCAGTGAACCTCGCAAGTTTACGCCTCATTTGACCGAAATTTTCAGTCGTAGAATTGTACCACCGTATTATCTCAGACGTTCCTAGTGTCGGTTTAGGAGGATATTTAACTTGATAGTTAAGATATGATAGTAGCTTTTGACAAAGTCTGGCCGTAATCGATGTTACGTTCTCCGCCACAGTCACTCCACCACCATCAATACTAACGCCAATAGTTCTTAGGAAATTCCATGCACTCTCAAGTTCTTCTGGTTCCTTGTTGGTTCTAAAAGAATGTGCAGTTCTTGAACTATCAACGAGTTTCTTATTCAACAACACCAAAAAATAACGAATGCACAGTAACACAACCTTGTCAAAGTCTTCAATATCTGAGTCAAAAAGATCTTTAATGAGCCATGTGCCATCAATATCGGGACGACAATAATCCATAATCCCTCGTTTTACTTCCAAGGCAATCGTAATATATGATTTGAAATCTTCTATCATTTGATCAATCATCATCAATGTAAGGTTTTCTAATTTCTTCGCATATCTCATTCTAATGTTTATAATCTCCTTGATCAATCTTAAGGGAACAAGGCATAATTCAAACAATTTATGTCCGTAGTCTGGAAGTTTCAAAGTCTCGAACATGTGTCCTAATAGAATGTATGTCTCCTTAGATTTCAAAATCCACGGAGAAAGAGGCCCAAAAATACGCTTTCTGAATATAGTATGCACATCCTTTTCTTTAAGCATTCTCTCGGCTAATGAACGATTATCTTCTTCAAATATCTTCTTCATGTCCTTCTTACGACTGCTTGTTAGCGATTGGGACCCGACCTTCTCTGCTATTGAGCCCGGTGTGCTTTTGGCGATATCGAGGTCTGGATTTCCGATCCAGAGACTGAAAGAATTAGTTTCTCTCTCAATCGAGTCCGTTATAGTTAACCATGCTGTTAGTGCATCAATTCGGCTTATGAATTGATCATCCCGACATGCAGGCTTATCCTGTTTCATTTCCTCTGACGTTCTCCAGAGCTCACACATGTCGTCATATTTATTAAGGATGTCAGCCACCTGTTGTCTTGGCGGCAACGCACCAGGTTCGTAACTGACCTCAAAACTTGATATTTCTTCGATTACCAGATCGATAATGGTTCTTCTGTAAAGTATAATCTTTCGCTGCTCATCTTCGGTTCTATTAAAAAGTTTTGCTCGAATGCCAAACCAGAGATTTTCCTTGTAATGTGCTTGAAGAAATGATTCTTGCTGCTCGCTGGAATTATTTGTATCAATAATCTTCGTCTTTTCTGACCGGACAACATCACCCGTAAGTACAGATGATAACATGGCTTGCCATTCGAGTCGCTCAAGAACTGCTGGATCCTCCACCGTATCTTTGCTCACGGTCTTAAGATCATCAATACTAAGGTTTGCGTTGATGGTTTTCATGGTGTCAAATGCTAAACTGTAATCGATTTGATATTTCTCGTCATCCAAATCGGTTAGCAAATCCGTATTGCCATATAGGCCTGTGTTTAACTCGTCATCGTCCATATCGACGCTCGGTATATCGGACTCTTTTGGCTCCACATCTGCACCTCCAATGCCTTTGGTATAGTAATCATCTGTATCTTGATTCCGAATTCGTCTCAAATACACTTTCTCTTGGGCAAGATACAGATTGGTCTGAGATATATTGCTGTTGAGCGCCAGTGCCAAGGATTTTGGTGCTGCTTTTACACTCGTTCTGGGATTTTCATTTGTGGTTTTGGAAATGCTAGTACTGGGGAGTTTAGGATTTACCGTTCCATCCTGGCTCGAAGTTCTTGATGATTTTGCAGGGGTATGTGAACCATTGGTAGACACATTTGATGATTGATTGAGGCTAGAAGGGACCATCTGTTGTGAGAGCTGCCGATACAAAGTGCGAGGCAGACTGGACCTCGGGGGACGTGAAAGTCTGTCTGTGTGTGAATTGGTGTTGCCAGGAGACGCCGTCATGGCAGAAGCAACCTGATCGGTTTTGGACAAATGGATATGGAGTTACTGAATCAGAAGGATTCTAAAGCAGGCTAGGACAGTTCTTTCCTGGATCTCACGATTTTGAACCACAATGATAAAATGGACAAACGTATTGCACCAAGGTCTGTTCTTGGATGGGAAACGGACTTTGAACAGATAAGATGCGAGACACACCTGTGCAAATATAGAGGAGAATGTCATGGAGATGTACGGGGGTGTTGATAGGTAGCAAGATACAGAGCAAATTCTTGAAATAAACCAGGATAATAATTTAATTTGATTTTGTCCACCGTATATACTGAAAGGTTTCTACGAAGTAGTCTAAGTAAGGTATTGGTGTCTCAAATGTTGATGCTCTTTCTCTTGTAGCAACTATGTATATCTCACTTGTATTGTGTGCGAAATGGAGTAACAGAACAGATGGGTGCCAAAAATAAGTGAGCAAATAAAAAAGAAAAAACTTTGGGGCCATTATACTTTAGTTTAGTTTGCTTATATTATGATTTACTCTAATCATATGTGAAAATGTGGTTGGGCCAGAAGCCTCAATTCCAGCTTTACTCCATGGACCATCGTAGTTATTATATTTATTTCTGGCTTTAAGACGCATTTGGGCCGCGCGCCACCTATAAGTCTATTACACCCCATCAATTATTAATCAGCTATAGATCACAGGAACAAAAAGCTCTCTTCATGGCCTTACCTTCAGCATGGTCTCGCTCTTTGATATGTGTCTGCAAAGATGCATTTGGGACCATTTGTCAACTGGAATACCGACACTAGACCAGATGATAAGCTTACAAACAGAAGGCATATTTGACTTTCAGTCTGTCCCCTTCCACAGCGCCATGTACGCTGTCATTTGCAATTTAATTGTAAGCCATTTGCTTAAATCGACAAGGCTGAGAGTTTTGATCATAGAAACGTTGAATCCGTTCCCATGGGACTTGCTACGGCAGCACCAATTCTTTGACACCGAGTGGCTTAAGAATTCTCAAATCCAAGTCCAATCGCTGCCATCGTTTCCTCATCTCATAGCATATTTTCTATCTAGGAGAGCATCTAATGATCCTCCTGGAAGTACTCTTGTTTTAATCATGAATTTCCATGAAACAATAGAGCATTATAGACTACAAATATCTGCATCTTATGAAGAGACGCTAGTGCGCCACCAAATAGATAAAAATCGACATTTGATTGACAATATCCAGAAGTTTAGTGAGGAAGGAGTGCAGCTGATCAAACTTCCTTCGCTTCCTTCAAATTCAAGTCTATTACGAGAGAGTCCCATAATCAAAGCCCAGAACCACATTACTCGATTTTTCAAGCTTCTTGCCGATTTTACATTTAGTGAATCTTCAGTGGTGCTTTTAATAGGGTGCTTAGAGCCAAAATATGTACCATACTCACATGCTAAACCAAGTTCTGTCTCGATGGACTCAAGTTTCTCTGGGTCGTCCCAATCGGGAGGAATAGGCTCAAATTCGTCATTTACGTCCCGTGGCCGCTTGGTTCTATCTCCAGTACTATTTGATAATCGAACCAATGATCGAAACAATTTCAGAGCAGGTCTCAATGAGAGCAAGTTATCGTCAAGACTCATATTTTACAATGATTGGTTCCACAAAAGTCCGATGTTCCTCGCTAAGAAACGACCACCACTTCCGAAAGAAATGTACCTTGTCGCACTGGTAAAAGTGCAACATTTTAATGGAATAAGAAATATCAATGAACCGATTTTCTTTGACTTCCAACATAACTACGAAATCGAGAGTTCAGACACTCAAGAGAATTGTTTAATTGATTTGCTGGCCCATGATACTGAAGATCTCTCTCTTTTAATCCAGCATTCGCTTCTGTCTACACAAACTGCACCTAGAGCCATTTTCAGTCAATCACAAATATTAAAGGATATACAATCCTCTCCTCCAGTGACAAGCACTCAAATAGAAAACCCTGTGGTATTGGATATGAACCGTTCAAGTGCCTCACAACTGTATATAGATGGGTCTGATGTCGAGCTGACTGGAACATTACTTGAGGATCTTTCGGAGGAGTTCTGAACAAAGTGTCATATTTGGTGAAAAAAACATAGCATCACGTCATATGAATTTAAATAATAGAGAAGAAAAGAAAGAAAAAAAAAAAAAAAACAGAAATTAACGTATTATGGATTTCTTCAAAGTGCAAGTGTGATAATGACCTGTACATACCGCGATGAGCATCTAAGAGGGTATTTTTCACACTCTTTACTACTACTCACTACAAGACTCATAATCAGGAAGAATGGCTACTGTTATTCCTCCCCCATCTAAGAAACAGAAGAAGGAGGCACAGCAGGTGAGAGAAGTGGATTTGATTCCCGAAGATCTTCCTAATGTGCTAATAAAATTTCAAGCCGCGGACAGTGGAGATTCAGTGGGCGGGTCCATTCGTGTTCCGGGAGGAATCACCGAAAAACAATTGGAAGAACTTTTAAATCAACTTAATGGAGAGAAAGATGACCCTGTTCCTTATAGTTTCTCTCTTCTTAACCAGAAAGAAGGTGTGGAAACACCTGAACTTGTGGACATCAGAGACAACCTTTATCTGTCTGTATTGAAGCCAGGAATTAAAACGACAGAAGATTTCATGACAATTGTGTATACACCACGTGCTGTATTTAAAGTTAAAGCCGTTACAAGATCAAATACTGCAATCGCTGGTCACGGATCAACTATTTTATGTTGCCAATTCGCACCAAACAACTCAGGAAGAATGTGTTCGGGTGCTGGAGATTCTACTGCCCGAATTTGGGATTGTAATACCCAAACGCCCTTTAAAACACTTTCAGGCCATACAAACTGGGTTTTGTGTGTCAGCTACTCTCCTTGTGGTACAATGATTGCCACAGGATCTATGGATAATACTATCAGACTATGGGACGCTAAGACAGGTGAGGCATTAGGGAAACCGTTGTTGGGTCATTCTAAATGGATTTCTAGTTTGACATGGGAACCGTTACATTTGGTGAATGAAGGAGACTCTCCTCGCCTTGGATCCGGATCTAAAGACGGGACTGTCAAGATCTGGGATACCACTGGAAGAGTTTGTCAAATTACTATGAGTGGTCACACCAATGCTGTTTCTTGTGTCAAATGGTCTGGCTCCAATATCTTGTACAGTGCATCCCACGACAAAACAATTCGTGCATGGGACATTTCTGCCGGAGGAAAGTGTATTCAAACGCTCAAGAGCCATGCTCATTGGGTTAACCACTTGTCTATTTCTACTGACTACGTTTTACGCAAAGGTGGCTTTGACCATACTTCTTCCCGCGCATCTGTTGATGAAAGTCCTTCCGTATTACGCAAGAAAGCATTGGAACAATACGAAAAGGTTGCAAAATTGGGAGGTAACGTTAGTGAGCGTTTGGTAACTGCCAGTGATGACTTTACTATGTACTTCTGGGAACCATTGAAATCGTCCAAGCCGGTCTGCAGAATGACAGGTCACCAAAAGCTTGTGAACCATGTACTGTTCTCCCCAGATGGAAGATACATCGTTTCCGCTTCTTTTGATAATTCTATCAAATTGTGGGATGGTTTCAAGGGAACCTTCATTGGTACTTTCAGAGGACATGTTGCACCTGTATATCAAACTGCATGGTCTGCAGATAGCAGACTTCTAGTGAGTTGTTCTAAAGATACAACATTGAAAGTTTGGGATGTTCGGACTAGAAAACTTAATGTTGACTTACCTGGCCATTCTGACGAAGTTTATGCCGTTGATTGGAGCATGGATGGAAAAAAAGTCGCATCGGGAGGAAAGGACAAAATGATTCGCATTTGGTCCAGCTGAGAGTCGTTATGTGAGTAGAGAGCTATAATTAATACACCAGTTGAAGGGCCACTACTAAAAGTGTCAAAATCTATTTATTTCTCTAGTAGACGTAGTAAATATACCAAAGTGATCAATTGATGTATTTTTCTTTTAATTGGCCTTGTTTTAACTTCATACATATCGAACAGCACTGTATCCAAGGCATGACAAATGTGCGCTCAGCCTTTTGATTTCACACGACCCGACTGTTATCTTCATCTAGCCCGAATTACCGATCCGTAGCTCTCACTCACAGTTCCGATCAAATTGACACAAGATGGCAATTGTGAGAAAAGGAGCCCGTTCCAAAGCCAAACAGCAGGCTGCTCCTACAAAATCGGGAATCAAAAAGGCCGAGTTTGATATCACAAAGAAAAAGGAAGTCGGAGTTTCTGACTTGACATTGTTGTCCAAGATTACGGACGATGCCATCAATGAAAACTTGCACAAAAGATTTATGAATGGTACTATCTACACATATATTGGGCATGTGTTGATTTCCGTGAATCCGTTCCAAGATTTGGGTATCTACACCCAGCAAACTTTGAATATGTATAAGGGCAAAAATCGGTTGGAAGTCCCACCCCACGTTTTTGCCATTGCCGAGTCGATGTACTATAATTTGAAGTCATATGGTGAGAACCAATGTGTGATTATTTCAGGAGAATCTGGAGCTGGTAAAACTGAGGCTGCAAAACAAATCATGCAATACATTGCCAATGTTTCCGTTGATGATCAACTTTCGGCACAAACGGCTTCCTCTAGTGGTATAACAAAAATTAAAGAGATGGTCCTTGCTACTAACCCCTTGTTAGAGTCTTTCGGATGTGCTAAGACCTTGAGAAACAATAATTCCTCTAGACATGGAAAATATCTTGAGATCTTTTTTAACCCACAGACATACCAGCCTGCTGCAGCACACATCACTAATTACTTATTGGAAAAACAAAGAGTTGTTCAGCAGATCACGAACGAAAGAAACTTCCACATCTTTTACCAGTTCACAAAGCACTGCCCTAGTCAATATGCTCAAATGTTCGGTATCCAAGGTCCCGAAACCTATGTCTACACCTCAGCCGCTAAATGTGTCAGCGCTGAGGGTATTGATGACGGCAAAGACTTTCAAGAAACGTTAAAAGCTATGGAAATTATAGGATTGAGTCAACAAGAACAGGATAATATTTTCCGTATGTTGGCTACAATCTTATGGATAGGTAATATCTCATTTGTTGAGGATGAGAGCGGAAACGCAGCTATTCGTGACGAAGGGGTTACGAACTTTGTTGCTTACTTACTTGAAGTGAGTCCAGAAATCTTGAAGAAGTCTCTCATTGAACGGATCATTGAAACATCCCACGGAATGAGAAGAGGCTCCACTTATCATGTCCCGTTAAATATTGTGCAAGCTACTGCAGTCCGCGATGCATTGGCTAAAGGCATATATAACAATTTGTTTGAGTGGATTGTTGAAAGAGTTAATGCTTCTTTGAAAGGAGCAAATGAAGGTTTCGAAAAGAAATCCATTGGTATTCTAGATATCTATGGGTTTGAAATTTTTGAACATAACTCCTTCGAACAAATTTGTATTAATTATGTGAACGAAAAGTTGCAACAAATTTTTATCCAGTTGACTTTGAAAGCAGAACAGGATGAGTATGTCCAAGAACAAATTCAATGGACTCCTATTGATTACTTCAATAATAAAGTTGTTTGTGATTTGATAGAAGCAGTCCGTCCTCAACCTGGTTTGTTTGCTGCATTGAATGACTCGATCAAGACAGCTCATGCCGATTCCGATGCAGCAGATCAAGTTTTTGCTCAGAGATTAAGTATGGTTGGTGCAAGCAACCGTCATTTTGAAGATCGTCGTGGAAAGTTTATCATCAAGCATTATGCTGGTGATGTCACCTATGAAGTGGCTGGAATGACTGACAAGAACAAAGACAGTATGTTAAGAGATTTACTAGAACTTTTGTCCACCTCTAGTAACGCTTTCGTAACCCAGTCTCTTTTCCCTCCCCACTTGTTGGCGGCAATTACTGATTCTAAGAAAAGACCTGAAACTGCATCTGACAAGATCAAGAGAAGTGCTAATCTTTTGGTTGACACTTTATCTCAATGTCAGCCATCTTACATTAGAACCATAAAGCCCAATCAGACGAAAAGACCAAAGGAATACGACAATCAACAAGTTTTACATCAAATCAAATACTTAGGTTTGAAAGAAAACGTTAGAATTAGAAGAGCAGGTTTTGCTTACCGTACAACATTCGACAAATTTGTTCAACGATTTTATTTGTTATCTCCAGTTACTGGTTATGCTGGGGACTATATCTGGCACGGCGATGACATTACTGCGGTGAAAGAGATCTTGAGAAGTTGTCATATTCCTACAACAGAGTATCAAATGGGAACTACCAAAGTGTTCATTAAGACTCCAGAAACCTTATTCGCTTTGGAAGACATGCGTGATAAATATTGGCACAATATGGCGGCCCGTATTCAAAGAGCTTGGAGACGCTATGTTAAGAGGAAAGAAGACGCAGCTAAAGTAATCCAGAATGCATGGAGAGTGAAGAAGCATGGAAATAAATTTGAACAATTCCGAGATGAGGGTACTCAAATTCTTCAAGGAAGAAAAGAAAGAAGACGTATGTCAATGTTAGGCTCTCGTGCATACATGGGGGACTATCTCGGCTGTAATGACAGTAGCGGCTATGGCCGTTTTGTTGTTAATCAGACAGGAATTTCTGAACCTGTGATCTTCTCAGCGAAAGGAGAGATTTTGTTGGCAAAGTTTGGAAGATCATCAAAGAGATTGCCTAGAATTTTCATCTTGACTAAGAACAATCTCTATGTTGTTGCCGAGGTACTTGCAGATAAGAGATTGCAATTGCAAAAGGAGTTCACTATCCCAGTTTCCAGCATCAATTATGTTGGATTATCCAATCTCCAGGATAACTGGGTAGCTGTCTCATTACATTCACCAACACCTACCACCCCGGATGTTTTTATTAATTTGGATTTCAAGACTGAATTAGTTGCTCAATTGAAGCGTCTTAACAGAGGTTTGACCGTGAAAATAGGACCAACCGTTGAGTATCACAAGAAACCAGGAAAGTTCCACACTGTGAAGTTTGTACAAGGCACAGCACCTCAATATGGTGATATTTACAAGTCAGGAACTGTCACTGTTGCCCAGGGTCTTCCTGCTAATAGTAAAAATCCAAAGAGGCCACGTGGAAAATCAACTACAGTTGACTACAGCAAGTACTACAACAGAGGTACCACAAGGGCTCTGAGTGCATTTAGCCGTCCTAGTCCAGTTGTACAAAGAGCTTCAGAGAGCCAGGGTTATGCTCCTCCAAGGCCGGTGATACCAACTCAAGCACAGACAACCACACAACCAGTGACAACACATCAAAGAAAAGTGCCACCACCTGCTCCCGGTCATGCACAGGCCGTGGCTGCTGCGGCGGCGGCAAGCAATGCTCATGCTCAGCAACCAGCAGTTACAAAGTCACCAAATAGAACAGCACTGAATGCAGCCGCTGCAGTTGCAAAAAAGGCACCAGCGCCAACACCTCCAGCTAAGAAGGCCGCTCCCAAACCACCGCCTGCGCCGCCTGCAGCGATGCCTAAACCAAAGTATCCAACATACAAAGTTTTGTTTGATTATGATGGCTCTGTCAGCGGCTCGGTTCCACTTAAGAAGGATGACATCATGTATGTTGCTAGTGTTAATGGGCAATGGGGCTTGGTCAAGGATCTCAAGGAAACAATAGAGGGTTGGGCACCTTTAGATTATATGAAAGAGATTGACCCTCCATCCAATTTGCTCAATGGAACCAGAGCACCGCCTCCACCTCCTCCAGTGGCGGCAGCCAGTCAACAAGAGACAATAGCATCGAGCACAACTGTTAATTCCAACCAAGGAAATGGAACACAAAATGGGACAGTGTTGAGCAACGGTCTCGCTGATGCTTTGAAGGCAAAAAAGAATGAAGAGGTGTCGCTTGCTGGGTCATTGGCTGACGCCTTGAAAAAGAGGAAAGGTGTGAGAGAAGACAGCGATGAAGAAGACGAAGATGAGGATGACTGGTGATAGTGTTTTGCAAGTAATGAAAATATATATTTGTTGAGCGTTTACGATCTTTATGTAGAGATTCATGAAAGAGTGTGATTACATCCAGGTAAAGATTACTAGACTTCGCAAGAAGCCATTAATCATTATTAAAGAAGGTAACTAGAACTTGCCCCATTTCCACAAGGATTCGCCTGGGTTGATCAATTCATTGTGGTTGTCGGTGAAGGTAACTTTACCAAGAGATGAGATCACTTGCAAATAATAAAAGAACTTGGACCAATCGAAACCCTTCGCCCAAGACTCTTTAGCCTCCTTAATTACCTGGTCCTTTGGTACAACACCTTTAACCTCCAAGGTAGCGTTATGGTTTTCTTCCCATTTCTTAGCAACCTTGGCAGGGGTAAGACGACCAGACTCTACTCTCAATTTGTCAGGAAGTTTGGAGTAATCTGGGAATGTGGATACAGCGGCAACAACCTTTCCGATATCTTCAAGGGTAGTGTAAGAGAACTCAATATCGGGTGAGTTATAGTACGTAACAGACTTCGCTTCAGCGTCAATACCAACATGACGAACGATCTCAGTTAACCAACGACCTTGAGTAAAGAAACTGGTATATATGTCGACAACTTTCACACCTTCCACCTTTCTAGCATTGTCAGAGTGGATCTTTTTCAAGTCCAAGAAGCCAGGAAAGATCTCAGATGCATATTCCAAGTCACATCCGAATTGAGTTGGAATGAACAACTTTGGCTTCACTTGGGCAAGAAGAGCCTCAACACCGGTTAATACCTCTGGGATAGTGTGGAGCAACTCTACAATTGCATCCGTTCCCTTCAACTGCTCAGCCAAAGCGTCAATACCGTTAACGTAATCACCTTGAATGTATTTGATCTTGTCATCCGAGGTGTGTTTTGAAGCATCTCTGGTGACCGCTAAAATAGGCAATTGAAGCTTATTGATGAAGGTTGGGCTGGTCAAAGCCTTCAAAGTTGGAACACCTAAGTTACCAGTTACACCGAGGACTGCGACAGAGATTTTAGACATTTTGAAGTAAGTACTGAATTCAGAAGGTTGAGAATTTAGTGATGAACAATGAACCGTCTGAACATTTTGGATCCTTTTATATTCCACAATTTAGGAGCATCTGTTTTCGGTCTCCACAGTTTCCGGGTTCCACAGTTTTCGGTCCGAAATAACTTCTCGATACTGCGGGATCTGCACATATCTTCTCACATCTGTTAGACACAGTACTCATCCTGTTGACAGCTATCATCGAAATTTAGGCGTTGTAGCCAGCTTACTTAATCATGACATTATATTAGATACATACACATTACGATCAATTAGCAGAAGGACGGACAAGAATTAAAAATCAAAAGATTGGACGTACTGATATCGGACTGGTTTTGCCCCTGAGGGGTAATCTGTCAGAGCCGCACCTCAATTAAGTCTACTCTTTCGATGACATTCCACATGTTCAGACTGGCTTCAACTCTAGTAATTGGTCCCCGGTCATTGCAATAAAATTACTTTTCAAGTGTTATGTCAGGTTGTGATTTGTCAGAAATTCTTCTACGTTTGTACCGTAAAATATTGTAGGTAGTGTATAGAGTGGGTCGGCCCGAGTGTCAAGTTGTCACGTTGGAGTATTTAGATCCGATTCAGAGAGGTGCAAAGAGATTCTAACACTGGCCTCAATTGTTATAATACCAAATCTGCTTTTGTCAATCTTTTCAAGTACATTACATTCTAGAACCAAATTCCCATCAATTGACCCAATTGTAAGCGTTAGTGTAGATCCTGATCTCAGGTAGAGAAACTCTTTCCATTTTTCAGTTGATTCTAAATCGGTCTAGCCGATGGTGCATTGTTCGTGTGCTATTATGCATTCTTAAGCCAGTACTATTGACATCGTTGTACTGGAATTATGGGTCTATTCTTTTAAGAGATTCGTCAAACCACATGAAAGATTAACCCATCTCTAAAGACACCAATTGAATTCTTATCAGCCGGGATGCTTATCACGTTGTGATTCTGATTAGGCTTTCAGTATAGGAAATGCGCACAGGTGTAAGTGGTCGAACGCTTACGAGATCTCGACCACTCGAAACTTTGAAACATAGAGAACGGCTTGATTGTGTTTAAAAGAGCCATGTTTCCCTTTCTATCATTGTCATCTATAATTGAATCTACTTCATTATTTTTATTTAATATTTGGACTACTCTAGATTTATATATTTTATTTGTACTATCTTTATTTCTATTGTTATCTAATGTGTATATGGGATGTATATCTTTTCTACTTAAAATAAAGAACCGCATTAATAAATTAGAAGATATAAAACTTTATAGCTTTCGATAGAATACAACTGAGCTAAAGTACAAGCAGCATAAGTATTACCAGTACGAAGTTCAATAATCAAACTTCTATAAGTATTTTCAGTAGTAAGTAAGATAATATAATATGTTGATGTTCAAATAAAAATGGGATTCCTTTTTCTTCATTTCTAACATATTTTCGCCTTTTTAATACCGTATTCCATAGTAATATATCTTAAGTACACTCTTTGAATATTAAGGAGGAATCACCTAATAAAATAAAAATCTAAATATGAAATAATTTTTATCAAATATGACGAAAATAACAGTAATAGTACTAATTGTATTAAATAATCAGTCTGAAAAACTGTGCTCTGAACAATATTTCTTTGTCCTAACTCAAGTTCATGAAATTCCTGAGATGTGACCAAAACCTTACAATAACTACTTTGGTATTCAATTATACAAAAATCCGACATACCGTCATATGAATCCCACACCTTTCCGAATTGAGAAATTGAAACAGTTTACGGCTCAAGAAGTATTAAAAAATGTCCACTATTAATTCATTACCGTTGCGTAAGAATTTGGGCTTATGATCTTGCCAAAAAAAGGACCCTCATTAACACAAAAAATATGAGGTGGACGTAAAGGCACCCGCTAACTCTCAGTAAAATCATAAAAATTATAACAAAAGCTTCATAGTCTTGTAACAATGTTTTGTAGTCTTGGCTTCATAGTATCATGGTCCATCAATCGGTCATCACGTGACCCGTGATTAAGCGTACTGGCTAATGCCTTCCCCAGATCGTATCCAATAATCTAGTGACTGCCACCGTTAACTCGATCTTTACTCCAAAACTTGAAATTCCATATGCTTGAATACTAAAAAAGAAAAAATGACAAGCGAACTAACCAAAAATTCATCCGCCTCAAACGCTAGACAGGATGTGCTAGCAATGAAGTATATTATGGAGAAACCGAAGCTCCCAGTTTATCCAATTGACGACACTTTACCACAAAAAACATACCCTGACTATACCCCATGGCATGATGATGAGACAGAGAGTACTAGACTAACTAATTCAGGGTTTTTAAACAAAGGATACTTTGAAGCCCCTCTGGTTCCTAATGAATATTATTCTGCCCGGAGTTTAATCCAAGAATCCATCTTTCTGTCTTCAAAAAATTGTTCCATGATACTCAAAGAACTTTCTCAACACTTCACCAAAGCATATAAAACGCGCAATGAAGTTATCAACAAGATCAAACACGACACGAACAATTTCAAGGTTCCTCCGAGAGTCACATTGACTGCAGCCAAAAAGGAAGCATGGCTCCGAGACCTAGCAAACCCTGAGGTTCTGCTTTCAAACATTTCAAACAAACTTCCACATGGAATTAGAAACAAGGTTCTTGTTGACTGCATGTGTAATATGAATGTTCCTATTTCTCGAGCAATATGGTTCACCAAGTGCTCATTATACAGCGAGCTCGTTATTTTGAGGAAAAAGTTCAACACAAAAAAAGCATCATTACCAGCGAGTGCTTCCAGTTCTTTGCCACCTTTGGAGGTATTTGAAAACAAATGGTTGCAGGAATGGACACAACAAGTCATTGACTATATTTTCAAGTTTTCAAAAAGTATGAGCAGTGTCAATACTGTTGATAAAAAAGGGCATTTCAACCATAAACTCGAGTATCTTCTCAGTTATATTCAAACCTTATACGTCGAGTCGCTTCTTGACAAGGCACATTTCATCCTCTCCATAACAAAGTTCATTAGAGAAGATCTCCCGTTTGATGCGAGTGATATGCCCAAATTACTGGAATTGGCCAGGGCAGAGCCGGGTGAAGATATTACGGCATTGGAGAGTTTGCTCAACGGTCATCAAATTGACTTTGGCCAAATATTAATTTCTTTGACGCTTATCAAAACATTTTGGAAAGAGATTTTGAATGAGGATTACTTCTGCAAATTATTATGCGAGTCATTACTTCTAGTACATTTTTTGGTCGATAGGATACCAACATACAGATCAAAACAAAAGAGTTCCAATCCTCAGTTTCTTTGGGTTCTGACAAACATAAAAAACAATGTATTAGAACTCATAAGCTGTTGCATTAAACAGTTGTTCGAACATAATACGAGCAACTTCATTCTTCCCAACTACTGGGCTCTTGTAAGTGATGTTCTCTTCAAGATACTTTTGAATGATGAGGGTCTACTGGCAAGTGCTAGGGATGAGATGAGAAATGTTTTGAAGCTTCTTAATTACCGAAATGAAAGCTTAATGCTCAATATGCGCTATTTATCTCAGGATGATATTCAATTTGCACTGAAAAAGAAACCAGCAAGAAGAAGTTCATTTTTGGAGACTGAATCCCTCCTTACATCCAACTCAGACCAGAGCCTTGACTTCAGACCGAAAACAGACCAAGCGTATATCAATCGTTCATCTGATGACAACCTAAAATTTCTTGAGCAATTGCAAGGCAATAAGTTGAATAATGCCTTTGCGTTACGATTAAGACCACAAGTATCTGCGTCCTTTGAATCCAATTCGTGGCGAGAAAAGTTACATATCGCAATATACTGGTGTGTTTCGGCATATTATGTCAAGGAGGGCTCTTCAGAAAGGATTCTTATATTCTGCAACTTTTTGAAGCGGAAAGTATTGCAAGCCATTAATCCAAAAAGTGGAACTCATCTTCGTGCAGAGTTTGAGAATGAGATCTTGGAAAGTATTTTCAGTTTAGCTCAAGAACCCAGAGAGAATATTAATATGTACAACTTGAATGTTTTAATTAATGAGTTGTACCAGCTTAAGATCATTTCAATCTCATTCTATGTCCGAAAGTTGATTGCTAGCGGAACATTCTACAAACCACCAAAGAATCCTTACCCGCTCGATGAATTACCAGATGATCCTCAGATACAATTCCACTTGTCAGTATTGATGAATTTACCTGTGTTGAATAACAAGCAATGTGATCATCTTCTTCGGAAGTGGGTTGAAGGTGGGTTCAACTTTGCTGAGTATTTCTCACGAGGAAGACAAATTCTTCAATCTTGCCTTTTGGATAGACTTCTTGATAATTCACTTAATTCAAACTTGCGTGATAACTTCTCAGAGATTGTGAAATTTAATGTGGGCGTGAAATTTATGTTGGTTAACTGGTTTACAAATCAATTGAAGGATACTATCTCTTCTTGTTCGAAACTCATTCACCTAACTCCAAATATCATCGCAAACATATACCAATTCTATTACTTGATGGATAACATGACGGTATTTTTCAAGGTGTTTACCAAATTTGTTTTACGGAACGAGAATAAAATTATAATATTCTATTTGGAAACATTGTTTTTCCTTTCCAAACTTGTTCTGCAACACTACACGCTTGTCAAATCCATCTCTGGTAGCAGTTACGAGTCTGTTTCTACAGCGTATGAGTTGTTCAAGTTAATTGTTCTTAATTACAAGGACTTGCTGTCTCGTGAGACTGATGTCTTCCGATTTGGTGACATATGGGTATTAATTGAATCATCAATGGAGAAATCTTTACTGATGGAAGGAAATGAGGAAAAGACTCCGAACCATAACTTATCCAAGTTAATTTTTGAGAAAGAACCCGTAGAGTCACCTATTAAGGTCCTGACAGTCTCAAACAAATCTGATGGAATATATTCCATAGAAAATTTCAAAGAAGACTTGAATAATTTGAAGAACAGGAAAAATACATCTTTGTCAGTCGAAGAAACCAATGATTTAGTATCGGAAATCCCATTTATTGAGCTCACTTTTGATGTATTTTCTGAAAGTCAAATCCAAAAGAATGGGATTTTCCGTCTTATTGAGCAGTGGTACAGAAACGTTTCCACGATAACAGAATCTCAGGAGATTGCATTGTTCAAGCTTGTTGAGTCAACAATTCGAAAAGCGAAGATTATTTCACCACGTGCATTCTACAATCAATTTCGGAGTTTCATGGAAATGGTATTAACAACTGATGGAGCTGCTGAAACCTTTATTACGCTTTTGCGGAAACTCTTAACATTTGAACTTTTTCTGTTTTTTGATTTGATATCACTTTTGCAAGAGTTAAAGAACAATGAGAACAGTGAAATCATCATGCTGATAATACTTAAGATTATTCTAGGCCATCCTAAAAAGGAAGATTTGTTCTGCTATCAATATCTAGTGTTGGGTGAAATGCAATTGGATTACATTGAAAAGAATGAAACTCAAGTTATGGTATTTCTCGTGGAACAAATTAAATTGGAACCCATAATTTCTGAGAGTAATATTTTGATGCTGTATCGTTCAGCATTTTTCAGACTTTTCCAAAATAGCCTCCGGCACAATTGTGAGTGGACAATAAGAATCATTTTAAGGGAATTTTCGGATGATTCTGTGTTATACTTATGTAACCAAATGATCCCAGCGCCTTTGGATCTGTTCGATGATATTGAAAACTTGGCGCGTTCGACAAACGAGTTTACCCTACCTATTATTCAAATGCTACTTTGCATAATAGTGCAGAGGAAAGGTGAAGAGCTGACAGCAATTGCAAAGATGGTTGCATCATTGATGGAAAAATTTCACTTCCTGTTTGGGCCATATAATTCCTTTTTCGGAGAGTTGTTTAACTATCTTGACTGGAAATATCGATTGCAGATATTTGAATATTTAGAGAAAGTGTTCTTAGAGGAGACTAATTTTCGACTTAATCTGGAGACTGACATGTCAGATGGAGACTTGCATTCAGTTACTTTATGCACAAATGCCGAGGGAATCGAGTTAATTCCTACTTTTAAAGACTTCTTTAAGAAGTTTGCTGTACCTCCACTCGAGAAAATTGGAACTTCTCCAAAACAGCTCCAAATATTTTGCGATTTTCTGCAAAAACTTTTAAAATTATTGGATATCGAAGTACTCGTGCTGCAAGATGACCGCAATATCTACGATGTGGTTTCAATCTTCTTAAAACTTCTTATTATCCATAAGGCAACATTGACAACGGTGATACTTACTGAGGATAAAGGTAATTTTACTTTCTTGAAGTTGCTTGTGGGTATACTTAACTCCAAATACTTGTCTTTCGGGCATGAAAAGCTAAAGATTTTGTTGTATGATCTATTGTCTTTAATGAAGAGTTCACTAACCCAGCAATTGCGAATGGGACACGAGGCAAGTCTTATCAGTGAGCCAGGAATGAATGCAAAAAAGAATACCCGAGACGCTACTGTTCTTGTGTCAAGCAAACAAAGACTTGACTCTAAAAGTGAGCTGGATGTCAGCGAATTACATACTGTTTCGGATATTCTAAATCTTCCAGAATCGGCCACAAACAATCCGTTTATTGGCTTTTCTGGTATTGACCAAGATTGTACGCTCAGTTTGGACGTGGATGAAATTAGCGTCGATAGTGATGTTGGATTCATAAACAGTTGCGGTCTAGTTCTTACTGGAGTCAATCGTCACTCAGTTACATATGGCAGTCCATTTCCGGTTGCACATCCAGACGCGCTGAAATTGCCGTTTATTGTCAGAAGCATGAATTTGATAGAGGACACGAGTACTGAATTAAATGATGGCTGCATCAATTTATCGCTATTCGATGCTTATACTACCAGAGAGAACCCATTGTGAGTTACACTTCTGTCTTGAAGCGCCAGTTTCTTTTTTGATTATGCAAAGTGTTAATACCGGTTGATGTCAAGTGTGTATCATGTGCAGGACCATAACGTATATCCAGGTACTTCATAGGCATTCATAATTTTAGATATCCATTAGCATTCGTCGTATTGACCATGCCGAATACGTCTATGACTCCTGATGAAGACAATTTATTGTCTCCAGCGGCTCTTCAGAATGTGGATTCTGAACCCTCACTGGGAGGAAGGATTCCTGACCTCTCTTTTTTAAGTGCCAATTTCTCTACCGAGTCACTTGACAGCCACAACCGGTCGTTCCCTGGTACTCCAAGCGAACTGAGTATATATTCAGGCACTGAACTGTCGCAAGCTCCGCCACAGGCATTCTCGTCATTTCTGGGTCGGCCCTTGAGTGGAAACTTCTCGGGCGTAACAATATCGCCTAGCGCCCCTTTGAACCAGCCATCATTCTCCTCGCATCAACGAACAAATTCTAATTCTTCTCAAAGGCCGAGACCACGGTCCATGATTGGAACAGAATTATCATATAATGCCATTTTGGAAGACTTAGGAGAGGATTCTGCGGGAACACGCGTGAACGCAAACAACAAAAGGAACTCTTTTCACCTCAGTTCAAGAATGAATCATAGCCAAAGTTTTTCGCCAGTTCAATTCGAGTCTAAACATTACAGGTCACGGTCTGGATCACCTGTTCGGTCAACTTCACCCATTAGAAAAATGAACACATCTCCCAAAAGACTGAGGCCCACAGCTTCATCAACGCCAAAGCAACCCTTCAATTTCCAGCCACAAGACATAATGATGCATGGAAATGGGTCCAACCTGTCGTTAGCATCAAAACCGCTACATAGAAAAGGTCACCGTTACAAACATTCTTCTGTGTCTATGAACTTGTTCCAGGAGCCACTTCCACTGGTCGACTTGAATCTTCAGCCGGAGCTTATCCCAGATCTGTATCCCATTCCAAATCTTCTGGAGTCCCTTTCGAGTGCTGAACCTTCACAGCGGCTCAAACTTCTGTTGGCTACTTTACATTTCTTAACGTCAGGCTTTGTATTTTGGTTTGGGGTAGTATCTCAACAGTCTGCCTTCTCGACTTTAGCGCATTTAATTTTCTATGACTCTTTGGGATCTATATTGATTGCTTTTGTTGATGTGATGTCTAATTTCGAAGCATGGAGCAAATCATCAATTGCGTATCCATTTGGTTTAGGTCGTCTTGAAGTATTGGCCGGGTTTGCTTTGAGCACGTCACTGGTTATGGTTGGGTGCGATTTAGTCAGCCATTTTGTGGAGGAGCTTGTTGTTTCTTTAGTTGAGCCATTGTCGGAGGACCATGGATCTCATCACATTCATGGATCGAACGACCTCGAAGTGAACTGGTTTGCCTATGAAGCTGTTCTTTTGCTTGTTATCGCAATCACTTCCGCTACATCTACGATGATCTTCAACAAAGGTGCAATTTCAAGAATGCTAGTTGACCACGAATCGAAACTGGTTGGAAAAATCTTGCAGAATAATACCACCGATGGGCTTTTGAATGGCGAGGAGAAGGACCAAAATAACTGGACATCTAACTTGACAGAGCTAGTGCTGTTCTTTGTAAAGAACCCTATCAGATTACTCACATTAGGTTATTCGCTGTTTTTATTTCTTGTGCCATTAATCCCTACATCTTTAAAGGAACAGTTTGGGTTCGATATCAATGAAATGTCAACCTTGGTGGTTGCGTTCACATTGTGTTACGCAGGCTGGAATTTGGTGAAAACCCTTGGAGGGATTTTGATGATATCGTTTCCATATTCTGACTATGATTACAACGTATTGAAAGCTTCTATGATGGACCGGATTATGAACCTTGCTAGCTTCAAAAGCTCATACCTGTTGCTGAACTTTTACTTCACCAAAGTTAACTACGAGCTCTATGTGGTCGGCGTAACTGTGAGCATGCGAGGAGGAAGTGCAGATGATGAGTCACGACTTCTTTTTGAAATCAATAGAATCATCGAGAAAAGTTTGCGGGAGTTTGAAAGCAAATCCAGGGTTGAAACCACAATTAATGTCCAACGTGTATAGACAAATCACAGTTTTATTTATGCCACTCCCACTAAAGAAGAGTACGAGATGCGTCGTGTTTCCCGATAAGCCTGCAGTTAATGTACACGCTTGTATATAGGCTATAACTGTACATCTGGGTGACCCTATTCGGTAATTGTTAGTCACCATAAGCGCGGTGTGAAAAATTTTAGTACTTAAATCCATCATCTTACTTCTCCATCTTTCTTCCCCATACACTGCAATGCTTTCTAAGTACGCATCCAGATTACGTTACGCTGCTCGAATTAACCAATTGCGTTCGTTCTCAGCTTCCAAGACTATTTCTGGTTCCCTATCATGCACACCTGATGCGGACAACACCACCGTAACCGGCCGTTTCATTGATGATATTACAAAGCCTTACACTGTGACGACTTACTCTCGTCCAAACTTGGTGATTGCGCGTGGTCAGGGTTCATATCTTTATGATCTTGAGGATAGAGAGTATGTTGATTTCACCGCCGGAATTGCCGTGACTTGCTTGGGCCATAGCAATGTAGAGGTGACCAAGATCCTCACTAAACAGGCGCAAACTTTGATTCATTGCTCCAATCTCTACTATAACATGCCTGCAGGTGAATTGGCTAATAAATTAGTTACTAAAACCTTGGACACTGGGGGAATGGTGGATGCCCAAAAGGTGTTCTTGTGCAATTCTGGAACTGAAGCCAATGAGGCCGCATTGAAGTTTGCACGGAAATACGCAAAGAGTAAATCACCTAACAAGACGGAGATAATTTCCTTCAAAAATGCTTTTCATGGCCGTACGATGGGTGCCTTATCAGTCACCGCCAACCCTAAGTATCAAGAACCATTTTCGCCATTAATTCCAGGTGTTCACACAGCTGAAACAAATGATATTGCTTCTGTCAAGAAATTCATAAGTAAGGAAAAGACAGCTGCAGTAATCATCGAGCCTATTCAGGGTGAAGGAGGTATTAATGTTGTGGACTCAGAGTTCTTAACCGAGTTGAAACAGTTGTGTATTGAGAACGACGTTGTACTCATTTTTGATGAGATTCAGTGTGGATTGGGTCGTACCGGTGAACTATGGGCTCATTGTGGCTTGCCAAAGGAAGCTCATCCTGATATTGTCACTATGGCTAAGGCCTTAGGTAACGGGTACCCAATTGGAGCCGTGATGGTTGGAGAGAAAATCGAAAATGCGCTAAACGTTGGAGACCACGGTACTACCTATGGAGGTAATCCTCTTGGAGCTGCCATTGGCTCATATGTTGTGGATCAAGTTAGTGACGCCGATTTCTTAGCGAACGTCAATTCCATCAGCAACACCTTCGTCACTGGATTGAGTGCAATTGCAGAGAAATTCCCTGATCAAGTGGAAGGCGTCAAGGGTAAAGGTCTCTTATTAGGATTGCAGCTCAAACCGGAACTAGATGCTAGTGCAGTGGTCAATAAATGCAGAGAATATGGCTTACTAGTGATTACGGCAGGTGGAAATGTCATCCGGTTGGTTCCTGCATTGAATATTCCTGACGAGGTAACAAGTAAGGGATTGAAGATCTTGGAAAAGGCTATTGGTGATTTGGTAGTATAAACATATTAGTAATTCTTATTACAAGGGAAGACCATTATTGACAAATTTTATTTACTAACTTGTCTCTCTAAGTAAATGTTCGCACAGGAATTAAAGAGGTGCAGAGGTACGGGTGTATGCTCCCAGTGGTAGCTTTCTTTGTTCATCGCTTTAGCGTCCGTTGGAATTCTGTTATATGACGGTATCCTTTTCGATACCTACAACCGATCTAGACTATTGTCTAGAGCAGTTGCTAGAACACAAGCCTCCGAGAATTCTTCCTGAAATTGCTATCGAACAGTTATGCCACGAGCTTAAGACACAACTTTTAAGTGCGCCCAACATCATCAAGATCCAATCACCGTGCACGCTAGTTGGTGACATCCATGGGCAATATCATGACCTACTCGAAATATTCCAAATCGGAGGCTCTCCACCTTCCACGAACTATCTCTTTTTGGGAGATTACGTGGATCGTGGTTACTATTCTGTCGAAACAATCTCATTATTGATTGTTCTCAAATTGAGATACCCAAATCGTGTATTTCTCATTAGGGGTAATCATGAATCGAGAACCATCACCACTAATTACGGATTTTACACCGAAGTGCTCAATAAGTACAAAGGCTCACTTAAAGTGTGGAACTATATCACTGATCTTTTCGACTATTTGCCTCTCGGCGCTACCATCGACAACCAAATATTCGCAACCCATGGAGGGTTATCTCCTTCGTGTCAACAACTAGACCAAATCAGAGCTATTGATAGATTCAAGGAAGTTCCACATGATGGAATAATGGCTGATTTAGTCTGGTCTGATCCAGACCCAGAGATTTTGGACTTCAAACTCTCTCCTCGAGGTGCTGGCTATTTATTTGGATATGACGTGATGCGGAAATTTTGCCATGATAATGACTTGGTCCAGTTAGTCAGAGCTCACCAACTATGTAATGAAGGTTACGTTAGTTATTGGAATGGAATGTGCTTGACGATATGGTCAGCACCAAATTACTGCTACAGATGCGGGAATCGGGCTAGCGTTCTTGAGATCGATCATACAAACTATGAGTCAGGTGCCAAAAACGAACAAGGCGTACTACCTGGTCAGTTTTGTAACGTTTTTGAGGCTTCGCCTGAAAACACAGAGGATACACGCGAGGGAAAGAGTGTCAACGGAATTGACACACTTTCTGGCAAAGATATGTTCAGTGCGTATTTTGAGGGCCGGCCACAGAATCGCCTGATTGAGTACTTTCTCTAGATAGTGTCTACTTCACTTCTTGTGTGTTTTAATATCTGTTTGCTGTGATGATGCTATATATTCCACTCTCATGTTAGTCTCCGCCGAAGGGACGACTAAGTCTGCTCACAAGCTTAACCAAGTTCATGCTCAAGTCACTCCTTTTCATATTAATTGAGCAGTCCCCCCTCCATATCTTTCTTTTTAGCTAACTATAGTAGAGTTCAAAGTTAAATCCGTTATGGATCTCGTAATCGTCCAAAGTGATGTGATCTTTGTAGACTTGGTGTCCCTTCTTTAGAACTAGCTTATCATAGGACGTCCCTACTTGTAATGAGATGATCTTTTTCAAGTCACCGATCGTGTCAGAGGGAAGACATTTGACTTTAATCTTTTTCCCCAATCTGTCGTTAGCAAGGACTTCAATCATTTTGTAAAGAAAGAAAAGCAGAGGAATTGGTTGTGCACTACTTCGTCTAGAAACAATTGCTCATTCTATAGAAGGTGCAGGCACGATTGCTTAAACGCCTCTAATGGCATGTCTCATATCTCATGCTTTACTTTTTGCGGAAGTTCCGACACAAGACAGAATACTAAATCTTGTAACAAATATCAAGTTATGATCGTCATCAGTTGTAGAGGAAAATGGCACGCTACTTTGTTGCGTAGGCATATACGACAGGCTTCTAGAAGAAAAAAGTATCATACATAAAACGATGTACGGCCTGTATGAGAGAAGAACAGGTTCCTTTATCAGGTCGGCACAGTCCTCTAAAAATATGCACGTCGGAAGGGTAGTATTTTTCACCTACATTATCTGTCTTGTTCTTTTTCTTACAAAGGAGATTTTCCTTATCAACGGAATTAGTTTACTACCATTATTAAATTACTAGCAGCACAACTACCCACCACAATAGTTAACGCTGCTCTGAGTCATTCCCTCGTGATGCCCTATAGCATTAATTAAATTGATACATCCGCATCCTTTTTCATCACCTAGATGGAGTCTCTACCGCTGATTCTACCTCTCCTTCAGGGGAGTTACAATGCCAGTGCTCCAGAGATACCTCCACAGTATCATATAATATCATGTGTGTCAAAAATCTCTGGTTCTCTATCACTTTTGGTTTGGCTATTTGCTCAGCTACCTCAAGTGCTCGAGAATCACTTAAACCAGTCTGTTGACGGAGTGTCACAGGCGTTCCTTTTTTGCTGGATTAGTGGGGACGTTACTAATTTGGTCGGATGTATTTTGACTCGTGCATTACCGTTTCAAACATGTCTAGCAGCATACTACTGCTTCATTGATTTTATCTTAGGGTTACAGTTGTGGTACTATACAAGAGTGTATCCTCAACAGAAAGTCCATCACAATCTATTACAGAGTCCTAGAGTTTTGCTTCCGACCAAATCCCATGGAAGCGTAAATAGCATGGGACATGCTCGAACCAATAGATTCGAAGCATCTCCTAACCACGATGTGTTGGCTAGGTCTGCTTCGTCTAAGAGAAAGATTAGAAGAAAACGGAAAAACTTTATCCTGAAAATCATTTCCAGTTCGGTACTCAGTGGTAGTTTCGGGAAGGCGAATGCAATGCCTCTTGAACCACGGCACACGAGCGGAGTTAAGGACAATTTTCGGTCGTTTATGTCCAAAGCTCCTATTGTCTTTCATAGTGCATTGGCATTCTTGACACTGACTTTGCATGATTCTAAAGCAGTTGGCACAATATGTGGATGGACTAGTACAATGTTCTACTTATCCTCAAGATCTCCTCAGATTTTTAAGAATTTCCAGAACAAGTCTACTCATGGGGTTTCTCCACTTTTGTTTTTGTTCACCATGATCGGTAACTCACTTTACACTGTTTCCATTGCGAGTGACTTGTACCTTTTATCCACATATGATCAGTATATGGGAGAAGTGAGTTTCCGTGATGTTTTCTTTGCTCAACTTCCATTTTTGATTGGATCTTGTGGTACAGTGATCTTTGATGCAGCTCTTCTATTTCAATGTTGGTACTATAGACCACCATCCTTGATTTATTTACAGTCCCCCTATCAGCATTCCTCGCATTTGCGGACTCAGCTTGATGAATCTTTTAAACACAACATTCTGCATCAACACTCCGACAGACGTGTGAAGAAACATTCCAACTCCATAACACAACATTTTACAAAACCAGATTGGTACACCAATAATCATAATGCTCATTTGGCCGTTCATGATGAGTTTTACGATCATGTGGACTATGTAACAAGCGGTCAAAGGGGAAACAACACCAATAATAATAATGATAATAATAATCTTACTAATAGCAACAGAGATTACGGGATGGCACTGCCATTCATGTCGAATTATGATTCAAGTGATATCTACAATTCAAATTATAAGCATGATTACTTGCAAGACCATGGTGTTGTCAATGAGCATTCACTACTTTTGAATCCGGTGTTAAATATTCCACCTCCTTCACATTACGTTTCTTCGTCATCTTCTCATGGTGTCACAAACGGTAAATCAAAGAGAGGATTTTCAGAAACTTTTGGTGCAATTGCACGTTCATTTTCTCGTCCATCATCAATGGTGAAGTCCCCAACTTTCTCGTCCTCCTTCGGTAATTCTGTGGCCGCGTCCCCTATGCCAGGAACATCGCTCTTGCCTTCACTTGTGGGAACGTATTCTTCTGTCTCCAAACGTATGTTGAATGAACCCAAGATCCCATTTCTGCCAAGTGATTTCTTGCATAATGAGTTTACACGATCCAACTCTGGGCCCACACCAGATCAAGTATAAATTACATTTAGACTGATAGGAAATACATGCATTTGGGAATCTATTCATGATCCTTTTTCACCCTCCATGCACTCAGAGGAAGACTCTGTAGGTGGGCTGCCTTCCTTTTAACCCAAAACCAAATAACAATACCTAATGAGATACATAAAGCACTCGTGTAGAAATAACCGTCCCGAATCATCACAACTCTTCCGCCTGTGTCGAGACATTTTTGTTTCTGTTCCTCATTGTGGATGCTGACAACCGATGACGAAGTGATCATTTCGCAATTGGAAACGGTCAACTTGTCAATTAAATAAAAAATAATCAATCTTGGCCAAGTGCCTCCATAATTGGAGAGTGTGTTCAAAGTTGTCATGTAGGTTCCACCAATTGCAGGATCAGCAATCTTGGTATGAAAAGCACAAAGAGACACAAACTGCACAGTTGACATAAATGACCCTAACAAGTGTTGAAGAATAATAATAACGAATAGTTTGAGCGATATTTTTCCATCCTCCAGAGATGGGAAAAAAAATAAAATAACATGTGCTAATACTGCAGCCAAAAGTCTTCCAGCAAAACCCAATAGCCATGGACGAAGTGGGCTTTTCCCTGATGACCATCTACCAGCATAATACCCAAAGATCATCTCAAAGGGGAAGTCAATCAATACGGTTATAGATAAATCCTCTTTAGAAAATCCCTTCTCCAAAAGCTTCAAGTTTGTTGCTGCTTCATTTACTTGAAACCCAAGTTTGGAAATCAAAAGAATAACAACGAATGTTTGTACGTTTGGAAGCTTGAGAACTTGCCACATAGATAAATAGACTTGCTTCAAGTCCCGCCAATACTTAGCCCCTCCCTTCGGAGAATTGTGATGGTCTTCGTTCTTAAAATGTTCATCAGCATACTTTTCGGAGTTTTTCGCCGCCAAATGTGGAGGGTCCTCAGGAATGAAAAAGAGAAACGCGGTAACACCGATAAACATCCAGCCCCAAAAGGCAAGGTATCCTCCCAACGAGAACAAGCCAGAATCAAGAGGAGTCTCACGAAGGTATTTGTTTGCAAAATCTGGTGAACTAAGGGCCAAGAAAACGGTGAAACTCAGAAAATAACCGCAGTTCATTCCTATTGTTTGCGCGGTCGAGGCAAAGGGTAAACTTTCTGGCGAAAGGCACGTTAATGCCCAGCCATCCACGGCTATATCTTGGGTAGCACAAAAGAATACCAATAAAAAGAAACAGAATGTAATCCTGGATAAATAGAGCGATGGGTCCTCGATCATATCATTGATCATTGACCCAAGGTAAAGTAATGTCATTCCAGAGACAAATTGAACAGGGATAATCCAACTTTTTCTCCGGCCTATCCGCTTGCTATAAACGGCATCCACGATGGGAGACCATAAGAGCTTAAGCGAATAAGGATAAGATGCCAAAGAGAAGATACCCACCTGAGAATAGGAAAGCTTAGACTTCAAAATGAACGGCACTGATCCGAAAGCTAATCCAACTGGAACACCCTGAAGAGTGTAAAGCACGACAAGCACAAAAAAGTTAAGGAAATCTTTCTTTGGGAGCGATAGTGCCTGTGGTGGACTTGAAGGATTCGGTGGCCGATAGATAGGTAGCAACGCATCATTTTCCTCTTGGAAACCTTCTTTCGCAAGCAGTTGCTGGCCAACAAATGGTGTCATTGAGATCTTTTCATCATAATGGGACTCTTTCGGCGAGCCTGCCTGTCGTTTGTGAACGTCCATGAAAGATGTGGGGAATAGTAAGCGATAGTGGGTTTAATGGACTAAGGATTTGAGCACATGCGAGTTCAGAAAAAAGAAAAGAAAACAAGAACAAAATTCACCACCTTGGTTGGAGAACTTTTAATATGGCGATTGCGACAACTTCTTTAGACTAAAAAGAAAAATATTTTAAACTATGTTTATCCTCGTGTGAGACGCCCAATCTCTATCGACAAACTGTTATTGTCACTTGATCAACAATGAGGCCAGCGCGACATCTACTGGTCGAGAGACAGGAAATAAGATTGGAAACGCGGGTACAAAATTATGAATGTATTGCATTTTCTATATATAGAACGTGAATGCGTGAAGTTGGGATGGAATTTTCAGTAGAAAAGGGCGGATCAGGTAGCTTCAATAAATTACAAACCCAACACCTTTCTGGAAGCTCTCAACACAATGTCAGCATCTGGGAAGGCAAAGTCCTCCAATTCCTTAGCGTATGGGGTTGGAACTTCACAACCAGTAACTCTTTCGACTGGAGAGTCCAAGTAGTCAAAAGCCTCGGACTCCATGATTTGGGCACAGATTTCAGAACCAACACCGAAGGCAGGAAAGCCAGCCTCAACGGTCACCAAGTGGTTGGTCTTCTTGACGGATTCAACGATGCATGGAACGTCCAATGGCTTGATGGATCTCAAGTTAATGACCTCAGCGGCAACGCCGTATTGCTTGTCCAAAATTTCAGCAGCCTCAAGACAGTGTTGAACGGATCTTGTGTGCGCAACCAACGTAATGTCAGTACCTTCTCTTTCGATCTTTGCCTTACCAATTGGGATGGTGAAGTCTGGTGACAACACCTCTTCAGAAACCTCAAACGATTCACCGTAAAGAATTTCGTTCTCCAAAAACACAACAGGGTTAGGGTCTCTAATAGCAGCCTTCAACAAACCTCTGTGGTCTTCGGCAGAGTATGGAGAAACAACCTTCAAACCTGGAATAGAACCGTACCAGGCGGCGTAACATTGGGAATGCTGAGCAGCAACACCGGCAGCAGCACCGTTAGGACCTCTGAAGGTAATGTTACATGGTTGAGTACCACCAGACATGTAGAAAGTCTTAGCAGCAGAGTTGATGATGTGGTCAATGGATTGCATGGCAAAGTTAAACGTCATGAATTCACACACTGGCTTCAAACCAGCCAAAGCAGCACCAACAGTCAAACCAGTGAAACCCATTTCGGTAATTGGGGTGTCAATGACTCTTCTTTCACCAAATCTGTCAAGTAAACCTCTGGAAACCTTGTAGGCACCGTTATATTGAGCAACTTCTTCACCCATAAGGAAGACGTCGTCATCTCTGTCCAATTCCTCTGCCATGGCGGAGTTCAAGGCGTCTCTGACGGTCATGGTCTTTGGCCCAGAAGCAGCGGATGCCATTCTCAATGAACCGGCGATGTTGGCTCTTGCAGCCATCATGGAAGTCTTGGCGACACTAGACAACTTGGACATGTTGAAAATTTTAGTGTTATGTGAAGAGTAGTAAGGTAGACTGTTGGGGTGTAGAAAAACGAGCCTAACCTCATTCTAACGGAACGATGAGGACCGGGTGTGTATACGCGCACGGAGGTACAGTTCCGGTACCAATCTCCCTTGAGGTGTTGTGGTGTACGGGTGCAATACTATATGGGGATTGCCGTAATGGAGGGACTTAAGAGACCAAGGATTCATACCAATTTCTCCCACTTTTCTTTTATTATAATATGCTGTTTTTAATGTCTCTCACGGTCATGTCTTAGAATATGTATGTAATCATTCTGTATAAGCTGACTTACCTCGAGCAGATTAGATTTGTTTTTGAGACCAGTGCCTGGATAAAGTATTCATATGAACAAGGTTGGGTGCTCAATTAAAGTTGAAGTTTTATTGGGTGTCGAACTCCTAAAACGTTTATTATGTGCCACTTCCATTATGTGCGAAATACCCTCTTCGCTTCGCTTGTTTGACATTTAGCCAGGCCGAGATTTGCAGTAAATGAACCTTCGACGCGCGACCATGTCAATACCCCGGAGCTGTATTGTAACCTCAACAATGATTCTCTCCAGTATCATGTTCATGATGTATTATCCTAATGCTCTTTCGTACGAGAGATATTTATATTCCTTCTATTACATGCTGGATCCATAAACATTCAACTATTCTCTTTCCTTTTTTTTTTTTTTTTTTTTTTTTGAGACCCAATCTACTCATCTGTTGCGGGAGGAGGGGTTTATCCTGGACCCAGCAAAATTGATCCCTGCAGCTCCGGGATGAGATGCCCCACACCCGGACATCTCGCGATAAGCCCTGTCTCTTAAAAGGGTACAAAGTTTTGGTCTACACTTCTGATACACGAAATCCCAATTGACGTCAAACCTACAAGCAAGATGCTCAAAACGATTGCCCCAAGAATAGCACGTGTAGTTCCTCCACGTGCTCCAGCGATTCAATTTGTTAGATTGTTTCAACAAAATAGTACAAATCTTAATGCTGGCTCCAGTTCTCCTTCAGAAGCAGCAGATGCCGCCGCCACTATTATCTCAGACAAGAGAGATATCGACAAAGTTTCTCATACTGCCACATGGTTAGATGCATTGAGAGAACGTGAGAAGCAATTGGCTGACGGAAAAGTCCTTGATTCATATCAATACATGAACCCTAAAACTACCGAGGTGGGCGAGAAAACTCGTACAGAATCCTTCTCATATCTCCTACTTCCTTTCAAGGATGACAAATTTCTTTGTGATGCTTACATTAATGCATTTGGCCGTTTGAGAGCTGGTCAACTATTCCAGGATTTGGACGCGTTGGCTGGAAGAATTGCTTATAGACATTGTGCTCCAGCTGAGCCTGTCAATGTCACCGCATCGGTCGATAGAATTTACATGGTGAAGAAAGTCGATGAGATCCACAACTATAATTTCGTGTTGGCCGGTGCTGTCACCTGGACAGGTAGATCTTCTATGGAGATTACTGTGAAAGGATTTGCTTTCGAAGACCTGGTTCCTCAAGAAATTAGTGAGTCATCGTTACCAAGTGAAAATGTATTCTTGACGGCTAACTTCACTTTTGTTGCAAGAAATCCCGTCACACATAAATCATTCGCCATTAACAGGTTGCTCCCTGTCACAGAAGCCGATTGGTTGGATTACAGAAGAGCTGAATCCTTCAACGCCAAGAAGAAGCTCGCTGCCAAACACGAGGAAATTATCCAACCTACTGACGAAGAAAATAGACTTGTTTATGACATGTGGAGAACTTCGCAACATTTGAGTGAACTCAAAAGAAATACTCGTTTCATGAAAGATACTACCATCAGCTCAACTGCATTTATGCAACCGCAATATAGAAACAGACACTCCTACATGATTTTCGGTGGCTATCTTTTGAGACAATCCTTCGAATTGGCATATTGTTCTGCTGCTGCATTTTCTTCCGCCGGTCCAAGATTTGTCTCTTTAGACTCTACTACTTTCAAGGCCCCTGTCCCAGTCGGGTCTGTTTTGTATATGTCTGCAACCGTGGTATACACTGAGCAGCTCTATGACAAAGAAGATATTAGTGTTGTCAAGTCACCATTTAACTTGCCAGCCACCAACAAAATCGTTGATAGTCCTGATGCATTCTTGCTGGAGCCAGGTACTTTGGTTCAAGTCAAGGTCGATACAAAGATCAGAAACTTGGACTCTGATGTGTATAGCGAATCCGGTTGTTTTATTTACTCATTTTTCGTTCCAAAGAGCTCATATGCCGAGAACGAACCAGAATATTCGTCTGTGATTCCGCAGACTTATTCTGAAATGATGGAATATGTCTCCGGAAGAAGAAGAGCACAAGATACAGCAAACTTCGTTGCAACTTTGCCAACCTCCAAAAAAGAATGATCGTGACTACAATAAGTTTTAACTTTCATACTAGGTCTTTTAAACTCAATAAGATAATACACTGGAAAAGCGACCTAACTAAATAACAAAAAACCGCCGAATTGAAATTATGCAAAATATACTGATAGATTAGGATAAGGAATCAGTTAATCGCTGTCTCCTTCATGTATCTGAGCAGTCTCTCCTGGATGCTCCATGTCTTGCTGACGGGCCGAGTCTTTCAAACTAGCCTTTCGTGTAAAGCTAACCAATTTAGCCTTGCTACCTGGTGCCCTTGTCTCAAATATGTTATTATCCGTCAAGTCTGAATAGATTGAGGATCTTGACTTTGCAGGATTATAGGACCCGTTTGGAAATAGTTCATTATTTTTAGGCGTATCTTCTTGTGAGTCTAAGAAAAATCTCTCAGAACTTGGTGTAGCAACAAGTAGATCTTTCGAACTTATCCACTCAAAATTCCCTGTCGGGGTCTCAAAGGGCTTGAACCCCTCGGCTAGTGAATCGCTATCTTGTACTTGCAATTCGGAGTTTGATGGTGAAACTTTCCCTTCATTTAAGAATTTTGTTAATAAATCATAACTTGAAGAATCGTTCGTTAAATTCCCATTTGTGTTATCCATCTCTTCCTCTTCTCGGATATTTTTTAGAGTTGATGCACTTGGTACAACTCTTCTTGGAGATTGAGAATCGGGCAGAAATGAGCCAACAATATTGCCATCACTGTCAAGACGCTGAATATTGGTAGAGGAAGAATCCAGCGGAAGCATATAAGACTGGAGTGAATCTCTATTTGATGAGTCGTCCACTAGCTTTACTGAGAACAACTTATCTGTATTCACAGTGTTAGCGGAGAAAAGCGACGCGTGTTTTTGATCTTGAAGAAACTGTTTTTTGATGGCACTGAGATCTGATTGATCTTCTGCTCTCCATGATTTCATTGGTTTTTCTGTTGCGTCATAATACTGGCTGTCGTGTTCAGAGTTGACTTGCGTATCTTTTGAGAATGAGGAATCATTATCCGTATCGAGTTTCAATACATTCAAAGCACCTAACTGGTGAGGAGTTTCCTTACGGTCGTCAATATTATGGGTGATGCCGAATCCAGGTCCAGTGAGTTCTGGTTCACCGAGAGTTGCGTTTTCGGAGTCGACATCATTGTCTTTGTTATGGCGACGACGACAACAACACAAGATAAGAATTAGCGCTGCGATCAATAAAGCAAAAACTGGAAGTCCAACAGCCAACCCAAGCACAAGCTTCTTGTGGTTGTCTGATTTCTTGCCTCTGTTTACTACTGTGGCAGTAGAAGAGGAAGAGGAAGATGTTGATGCAGTTGATGACGTTAGTGGTGTTGTGGATGATGAGCCTTGAGAAGAGCTAGACGTAGTCGAAGGTTTCACTTGCTTGTCAATACCAATTATTTTTAAAGAACGAGTTTCGTCATCGAAACTTGAAGACGCATCGATAAGCACCAGAGCTTCTTTGAAATGCGTAGGTGTTATCCCGCTGATCGTGAGATTCGAGCTATGGTAAGTCAACCATGATGAGTCGTTAGAAAGCGAGACAGAAATCTTTGTTTCGTTGAACTCTGTGAAGTAGGAACGCAACAACTGATACTCAAAGAATTCAGTACGGGTTGCATTGACATCATCAATTTCGTCCACAGTAAACACTGAGCCAATGGAGTCGATGGTATAAGGTAACAGAACTTTATTGCCAAATGTATCCAGCACCAAAATGGTGAAATTTTCAAACGTAGAGGTACGAGGAAATGTACCTGCGATAGTGTAATTATTGACGTCGAATGACACAAATGACGGCAAGTTTGATGTTGTCACATTAGAGATGTTAGCAGAATTGATAGGCTGTCCATCCAAATACACTGAGCTCAAAATAGGGACGGTATATTCGAAATCTGAGCCGTAAGTTCCATTGAGCTTTATGGTCTCGTTTTGGCTGGTACTCAATTGGTGAGCACCCACAAGGAGCTTGAAGATTCCTTCTGCTCCTGCGTAGCCATAATAGTCTGAGGCAATGAAGCTGAAGCCGTACTCAATGGATGGAGCAATTTCCGAAGTGACATATGGTACAACGCCAGAAAATTCATAGGAGTCTGGATTGAAATGAACCCAGTTAGGCAAAGACGTTCTATCTGCAGAGCGGCCATAGTACGCTATAATCGGCAATTCTGCGTTCGGTTCAAGCTTAAAGATATCAGGACTGAACTTGATATTGAAGGACTCGCCTTCACGGACGACGAGTCCATCCACACCGTTGGTCTGGCCGTATTCAGCAATGGCCACAAACATGCCGTCAGAGGCCGCAAGTTCAACTCCAGTACTATTCGAAACCAACATCAGATACATGTTGCTAATGACAGAGCCATCAGCAGAGTCAGTGCCGTTCAATGTAATTTGGAATGTCTGGACATCCTTCAGAGATGGTTTTCCCAGAAAAGTTCTGGTATCGCTGTCAAAGGAAAGCCAATCGGGTAAGCCATCAACTGAGTAGGTAATGCTTCCTCCTGCGCTGGATTTGTAAGTTGTGTAAGCAAGCGTGAACTGGTAGTCTTTATCAACGCGTGCAACAGTAGGTAATTGTTCGTTCATGGGCCAGCCAACGTATATGGCGGCCGCATAGACCAACAAGTAGAGGAGCGCTAGCATGAGGAGCGGCAGGAACAGTAAGACAAAAACGGGGAACGAATGACGGGGAAAGGATGACTTTGGCAGAAGAAAGAGGAACAGATAGTAAAATCGATGAGGACAGTGGAGACTGGGAAGGCTGAATAGAATTGACCTGAAATGGAATTGCAATCACGTACTGAATCAGCGCCAGGTACAATGCGCAGAAGCGTGTTTGACAATTTAACGCGCGTTTGTTTCGCACAATGAGATCTCATTGATACATTGGCGATATGGCTACCTTGTTACTAGAATTATTGTTTCTGTAAGTTGGGTAGAGGGTACTATGGTCTTGGATGTATTCTTATAGCAATGCAACTTTTTTTCCTTTCCTTTTTATTCCGAATTGCGGTTTCTCTAGTCAGATTCTCTCAAATATCCATGCAACTAGGCACATTCTGCTGCCTTCCCTTATGACACTTTGGGTGCGTCACCCTGCCTTTATTTTGGTGTGCGGCTTAGTGTTGACGTCTTTTACCGCGTCGCGAAATGCTAAATGGAACGCGTGCCTCCTGCAAGGAGGCATTGAGCCAGACCCCACCGCGCAACCCATACTACAGGTGGCGGTACATAACCTTAATTCACCACCACTCAACCCATTACAGTTCCGCTCACGCCCTTTTAGATTCTTACGCGTCTCCTTTAGTTATTTTTTCGCGTCTAGTGTATTTTTCGCGCCTGCTGTCCTCATGCCTTTTCGAGTTCACACTGACACGCCAAATTACCTATTTTACGTCTAATTGCAATTTGTTATATACCGATTTGGTGATTATCTTCTAAGTTCTACTTAAAGTGCATTTATTATTGTCCCCCAATATGTGACATTCCTTGGCGACCGTTTTTTGGATGTACTAAAATTCTCAGGCGAACGCCGTTTTATCTGATCACAAGTGCGCTCTTGCTTTACTGATTTGTTTCTCATTCCAACCAAAATCCATACTATGGTGTAATGCAACCGTTTCTAAACCTACGAAACATTACTAGTATTGTCACCTTTGGTGACCTATTAACACTCTACTACGTAGTAGTTCTAATGCTCTATCCACCTTGGCACGTAGTACACGAGACCCACCGCAATGTACCCAAACACTAAACCCACCAATTTTTCCGCCAAAGAATGAAAATACATGTTGGTCATCAACAACATGAACCACCAAAGAGAGAGAAGAGCAAGCACCACTACACTCGGAGTAGACCTGATGAGGCTCTGGAAATGCAGAGGAAAGCTGCGGCGGTCCGTTGTCCTTAAGAAAATCTTCAACCGCTCTGATGTGACGGCCCAACCTGGCCAGTACGGCTTGATCTCATGAAACATGTAAAGCGACGAGTGCACAAGTAAAAAGACATGGCCCAGAGGGTCGTGGCCTCCCTCCCAGGAACCTTTAATTCTACGGCACATCATTGACGATACCGAGTTGGACTCATATTGCCCCTCCACAAGTTGGAAGAGCGAGAGGTATTCCGGCGTAACGATCTTCTCAACAGCAACTCCAGCACATTTGCCGCCAGTCCATAAAAATATCTTATCCATAATTGGGAAACCAAAACACCATTGTGTGAACAAGATCCACCACAAAGTTGCCACGCCCCATCTTACAAGAGCACGCCCAAGTGTTTTGCCTTTGTGGGCCATTTGCGGTGCTTCTAACGCATAAAAGAGAAACACGGCTCCTGTCGTCCAGGCCCAACCTTTCTTCACAAACCATTGGTTGAATATGTTACCCTTGTCGTTGTAGTAATTGTACACTTCATCGTGCACTGAAAATACGTGGAGCAATTTGCCGATGACGAAGTTGAACGCAAATGAGAGGCCATAGACGATCTCCAGAACGGTGAAGCGATATCGCCTGATCTTTTCTATTTTTTTCTCAAGAACGGTCATGTGGCGGTTGTAGATTGCCTCATTAGTGTTCATGATGATAACCTGTTCGTATCTTTAGGAGTGCGCGAAGATTCCTGGACCGCGAGCAACATACGAATCAACCCCAATGACTAACACCACCCGTGAATGGAGATACTCACGGAATAAGTTTTTTCTGCATTATCACTGTTCTTCTGTATTTAACAGGAAATGAAATGAAAAAATTTTGGCTGATTGATTAATGTTTTGTTTATTACCGTTGTGTGGTTATACTATATATATTGTATGGCTATACTAAGAGTACTGTATGGCTAATACCCCGTATTATGTATACTACAGTTACTTGCCATTATCATGACTTGTTAGGCGTTTTTTGTTAGTGTGCCAACCCCAGGGTCTATTCTTTAGTGGATCCTTCTTCAGTTTTGCCTTCAGTCTCATTCTTAGTACTATCATCATTCGTTTTAGCTGAAGGCAGGTCCGCTTCAGCATCCACATTCTGCCATCTTTTTACCATGTCATTCATCAAAGTATTCATAAATTCAGGATTGACAATATTTCTTCTGAATTCTTCGTTTTGTAGTAGCGTAAGGATATGAAGGCAGTTTGGATAAACCACATACTTGGCGAACTTGGGGTCCTTCCAGTAATTTAAATAAGCCAAGTACCTAATAAATGCTGGGTCTGATAAATATTCGTTTTGCGCTAGATAGTTCACATATTGGATATTTGCTAGTGATTGCACAAACTCTAGTTCAACTTCCCATCTAGTAGGAAGAGCCTCCTCCATTGTAGCCGGGTCTGTGATGATGGGGTTTTGTATGGCAGATAATTATGAGGTCTTGTTGTAATGAGGTCTTCTTGTAATGAGATCTTGTTGTAATGAGATGTTTATGCCACTCGTATTATGACGGCAATGGCTGATTGTTTGTGGCAGAGTTTTATCAGATCTAGCTCTATTATAATTCTCGTAACGTGTGTCACAGTAATGTTCTCCTAGAGTTCAGAAAACCAAGTCAGATTGCGCGCCATTCACTGTTCTCTATATGAAGAATCACAAATCATATAAACAAGCACAAGATGTCAAGACAACAATCGCTTGAAAAAGAATTAGAGCAAGTCACCAGTCTAAATGCAACAGTGGACTCTCTTTTGCTGACGATTCGTGCTACCCAAGCCAATATAGTGGCGACGAAAAATGCCACTGATAGCACCTCTGCTCTTCTAGAGGATTGGATACGCATTTTGAACCAAACCAGCTTTGCTAGTCAAGCTTTGCAGAACTCCCATTGGGAAGGGAACAAGCTAGAGTATTCCGATGAAAAAGAACAGGCAATCCTACAACAAGAGAAGGAACTCGAAGCTGAACTTCTATCTCTTGAACAGGAGAATGCAAGGCTAATGGCCAAGATTGATGCTGAGTCGTCTCTGCCACCCAGGGAATACAAAAAGTCTCGTCGTTAAATCGTCTTTATACCATTGCTCTACTTGGGTCGTGGCCTTAAAGTTTCAACACGTCAATAGCGGGTCTATGTGTACGATCTAATACTATCTTTTCAGATACTTTGCCATTGATGCTCAAGCTAATACTCACTTCATAGATAACGGTAATATTACATTTATTGAAACAGTGCTCAGAATAAAACAACACTAGAGTTACTTAAGAATACTAGCTATTAAGTCACCAGAGTCAACTGAGTCACCTTCTTTGACAGCAAGCTCGCCAACTCTTCCGCTTGCTGGTGCACTAATCACCATCTCCATCTTCATGGCACTCAAAACTGCGATAGGGTCACCCTTCTTCACATCTTGGTTAGGCTTCAGTCTGATTTCAACGATTACACCTGCCATTGGAGCTCCAACCTCGTTAGGTTGAGTGGCCTTTGCTCTGGTCTTTGTTTCAACAGACACCTTGTTGTCGTCAACAGTGACAGATCTCATCTCACCGTTCAACTCAAAGAACACTTCACGCTTTCCTGTTTGGGTGGAGATCTCACCAATGGCCAACAATCTAATGATCAAAGTTTTACCTTGTTCAATGTCCACAACCATCTCTTCGTTGATATTCAATGGTTTCAAGAAATAACGAGTTGGCAATACTGACAAGTCACCGTATTTCTCAAGACTCTCACGGTATGCATCATAGACCTTAGGATACAGAACATAAGATGCAACATCACATTCAGTAATGTTTCCACCGTAACGAGAAACTAATTCTTTCTTAACTTGAGCAAAATCAACGGGAGGTAACTCCAAACCTGGTCTTCTGCTCAACCTTGGTCTCTTGTTGCCCAACATGTTCGTTCTTAAAGGCTCAGGGAATCCTCCGTAAGGTATTCCCATTAAACCTTCCATGAAGTCTAAGACAGAGTCAGGGAAGTCCAACTCTGGGGCTAATCTGATCACATCTTCCTCAGATAAGTTGTTAGATACCATGAATTGTGCTAAGTCTCCAACGACCTTGGAAGTAGGAGTAACCTTAACGACATCGCCCAAGAGCTTGTTTGCAACCTTATACTTTTCCTTGGTCAACAACCATTTCTCACCCAATCCCAATTGTTGAGCTTGGAAGAGCAAGTTAGTCAATTGACCACCAGGAATTTCGTGCTGGTAAACTTCAGGGTCGGGTCCCTTCAAGTCAGCTTCGAAACATGAGTACAACAATCTCATTTGTGCCCAATAGTTATCCAATTCTCTAACCAAATCTTCATCCAAACCATGAACAACTTCACCTTCGAAAGAAGAAAGCAATGCACTAATAGATGGTTGAGATGTCATACCAGACATAGCGTTCGAGGCGGCATCAACAACATCTGCACCAGCTCTCGCTGCTGCGTCCATACTGGCGACTGCAGTACCGGCAGAGTCATGTGTGTGAACATGAATTGGCAAGTCGGGATACTTTGCTCTGATGGATCCAACCAAAAGGGTTGCAGCCTTTGGTTTCATGGTACCGGCCATGTCCTTAATACCCAAGAAATGCGTACCCATCTCCACAATCTTGTCCACTACATTCATGTAGTATTCCAAATTGTACTTCTTACCTGACTTCAACATGTCACCAGAGTAACAGACAGTGGCCTCCACAACACCACCTACCTTCTTGACGGCATCAACACCAACCTTCAATTGCTCTAAGTCATTAAGCGCATCGAAAACTCTGAAGATGTCTACACCATTTTCCTTGGCCTGCTTGACAAAGTGGTCAATAGCATTGTCTGGCAAGGAGGAGTACGCAACACCATTGGCACCTCTCAACAACATTTGGAAAGGAATGTTTGGTACCAATTCTCTCAATTGTCTCAAACGAGCCCATGGATCCTCGTAAAGGAATCTCATGCTGACATCGAAAGTAGCACCACCCCAACACTCAAGTGAGAAGGCACCATTCAAGGCATAAGAAGTAGTTGGCGCAATGTTCTTCAAGTCAATTGTTCTGACTCTGGTGGCCAACAATGACTGGTGAGCATCTCTCCACGTAGTATCAGTGATCAAGGTACCCTTGAACTCTCTGACTTGCTTAGCAAATTTTTCCGGACCAAGCTCTAGAAGTACCTGTCTCCATCCTCTTGGGCGAACTGGACTGTCGACATTTATTGGAATACCGGTGCTTGGGTCGTGCAAAACTGGGATTAACGCTTCAGTAGTAAGTTTTGGAACACCAACTTGACCTTTAATAGAAGATCCGTTAACAGCCATGTCACCAAGGTAATTCAACAATTTGGTGGCTCTGTTTTGAGAAGATACCATTTGGAACAACGATGGAGTGTCATCAATGAAAGTGGTCCAACAGTCACCCTTGATGAACGTTTCGTTAGTAAGTAATGTCAACAAGAATGGAATATTGGTCTTGACACCTCTAATTCTAAACTCAATCAAAGCTCTCAACATTTTTCTTCTTGCAATCTCGTACGTAGAACCCGAGCAGCTACATTTCACCAACATAGAGTCATAATGAGGCGAAATGACAGAACCAGCAAACCCGTTACCACCGTCTAATCTCACACCGTTACCACCAGCGGAACGGTAAACTTCGATTTTACCCGTATCAGGCTGGAAGTTCTTGGTAGGGTCCTCAGTAGTGATTCTACATTGGATAGCAAAGCCACGAGTAGTGATTTTGTCTTGCAACAAGCCCAATTGCTGTAATGAGGCACCAGCAGCAATTTGAATCTGGGCAGCGACAATATCCACGCCGGTGATTTCCTCAGTGATAGTGTGCTCAACTTGAATTCTTGGGTTGATTTCAATAAAGTAGTGTCTGTTTTCTTCATCGACAAGAAACTCGGCAGTACCAGCGTTTCTATAGTTTGCAGACTTTGCCAACTTAACGGCATCGGTCAAAATAGCATCTCTGACAGTTCTTGGTAAGTTCTTAGCAGGAGCAATCTCAACAACTTTTTGATGTCTTCTTTGGACAGAGCAGTCTCTTTCAAACAAGTGGATCACATTACCGTAGTTGTCAGCAAGTAACTGCACTTCAATGTGCTTTGGCTTGTCCAAGAAACGTTCAATGAAACAAGTACCATTGCCAAAAGCAGTCAAAGCTTCAGACTTTGCTCTGTTAAAGGCATCCTCAATGGAGTCGCCTTTTCTTACCACTCTCATACCACGACCACCGCCACCAAAGGCGGCTTTGATTATCACTGGGTAACCGTACTTTTCAACAAAAGCCAAAGCCTCTTCAGTAGAGTCAATAGGACCATCGGTGCCTGGAACAACAGGAACGTTGTTGGCTAAGGCTAAATTTCTAGCAGACACCTTATCACCAACAGCGTCAATGGTCTTATAGGATGGGCCAATCCAAGCAATTCCCGCTTCCTCGACTTTACGGGCAAAAGTGGAATTCTCAGAAAGAAATCCGTAACCAGGGTGGATCATGTTAACATTGTGCTTCTTTGCAATGTCAATAATTTCGTCTATTTGTAGGTAAGCTTGGACCGGGGAGTATTGGCCCTTTTTTCCAATGACGTAGGATTCATCTGCTTTCAACCTGTGCATAGATAATCGATCTTCATGGGAGTAGATGGCCACAGTCTGCATGGACAATTCATGGGCAGTTCTAAAAATTCTGATTGGAATTTCTCCACGGTTGGCCACAAGAATTTTGTTCATTGGGCCTAATACCGTGGAATCCCTTCTCATCTGGTTAATCTTCACAGACTCGGAGTTGGTGTTCGCCATTGAAGCCATCTTCGAAAATGTGTTGGTAAAATTTGTGTCCTTTTTTAAAAGAATGAAGTATATCCAGATGGGGTCTCTGGTATTTAAAAGCTGGGATCCTTATCAAATAAGGGATAGTCTAAAAAACGGAACCTGTATAATGACCCAGTTCAGCAAACGTCAGCAATAAATAGTTTGTTTGGCCAAGAGGACAGACTATACGGGACAAAGTAGAAAGGCAATTGAGCCGTGACTATTGTTGATCGATACTATTTTCATGGTAACTGCGGATATTGGTTATTTATATATTAGGATTTTTTTTTTTTTTCCACAAACCAGGTGACTCTTGACTACAGACCATGCGAATTATGCGAGTCTGACCTGCAGAATACCGCTTCACCGGACATGGATATTAACCTCCGAAACACATCTGTCAAGCTTCCGGGCATCCGAATGACGTCTAAATACTTCCCCTAGTATAAATAGATCCGCCTCCGACCATCCAAATGTCCCATATAGGCTAACCAAAAAAATAGTGAAACTAGTGTATGAAAAATGGTGTTTAAACGGACCAATGTCATGCGTCTGTAAGTGATGACGCTGCACCTTGTACGTCTATGTTTTTCCCCGGAAATGGGGTTAACTCATATACTTTGATGACAACTTCTAGATATTACAGGTCATCTTTTCATTTTCAATTTCGGGTAATGGATATACTGAGCATTCTTTTATCCAATTACTTTTTTTCTCTGAGATTCTCTCGCAAAGTTGCCGATATTTCTCAATCTTCAAAATGCCAGGTTTCTTCGGACCTTTGAGTCATGACAAGTCCGAAATACTTGGCTGCAGTACTGAATCATCCTTTACGCGCTTCGCTTGACCATGGGCAGTAGCACTCTGATTGGCCACTGATATGTTATTCTCCGCGTGCGATCCATCTCTCGGCATGCCAGTACCATCTCGCCGAAGTCTCCTTTTTGACATTTGCACATCACCTCGGTATTAAGCTCCATCTATTACTTTTTTTCTTGGAAACATCAAAACATACACAACGAGAATCATATGGCTTTAAGCTCGGTCGTATAAGTGGTCTATTTTTTACTTCTTACTCTTTTATTAGATAGATGGGGAAATAGCCTCCAGTGTAATCTATCGCCGACAGGTTCAACGTGGTAACGATGTCAGAAGCGGGGCATAAGACATGTGTGAGTGCAGCAAGGAATTGATTCCATGTCGAAAATTCTCCTCACCCAAAATATTTGCAATTGAGCAATTGATGATCATAGAGTATAGCACTAGTATCTGAGCCAGGGCTTGGTACTGTAAAACTGTGAATCACGTTATGCACATGATGATATGCAATGGCCTGACTCGCGCTGGTATGATTGTGTTTAATTCGCCGCGATAACGAGATGGCGCGATGTAGGACAGTGGCGCGCAAGAGAAATTTTTCACTCTAATCCCCGCTCTTGCCAAAATATATAAAGCCAGCGCTTCCTCCAGCGCTAAGGAGTAAAAAAATTGTGTGTGTTTTTATAGCAATAGTAAATATGATTAGAACCTTTTCCACTTCTGCGATTTCTTTGTTTAAGCAAGAATCTGTTCAGCAATTTAAGAACTTGGCCAATGCGGCTGCAAGTCCAAAGAAGTGGCAGCCAACAGCAGGAAACTCATTCAGATCTTTTGCTGAATACAGATTGAAGGCTGTCAATCAATCTCCTTTGAAGATCAGATCATTGAACAAGAAGAATTAATTTTGCCGAAGGCACCATTTTTTTTGCTGTTGCAATCTCATTTGCAAGTGGTCTGGTTGTACAACCGCGGATGAAAAATATTTTTGACAGGTGCCTGGAGTGTATTGGCTGGTACAAGCATTCTAAGTCTACAGTTGAATAGAGTTATACCTTTTCTTATTTTTTGGTAGTAATTCTGGAGGAATAATAAATGTTAGATTTTATCGAGGTTTCTAGTAGGAAGTATCCTAGGTGGTTATAAGGCCGATACTCGGGGATTAGATATGGAGGGTCATGTGAGCAAGTTGTATTTCCTGCATATAGATGTATGTGCCCCTCCATGTACATAGTCTCTTATGATGAATTATGACTCTTGCGAATCATAATTGATTCCATATTTTGTTTTTCAGTTTTAAATTCTATTCATTTCTCGTTATAGAGAGCGGCCTACCTGCCGTTAGAAATCGTAAGATAATTATCGACTATTTAGAGTCTCATTCAAGATAGTTACCAAGCAATTGTTCTAATAAGATACTGAAAAACTTATGCCTAACAAGAATTGCACTAACAAGAATTGCACTAAGAATTGCATTAAGGATGGCACTAAGAATTGCACTAGTAATTTGATTGCTGCTCGGGTACTGTACCTACACCGCGACCTCCTCCAAATCTCCTGTCAGAAAACGGAGGATACCCACTCTGTGTGTCGTTCATTAATCAGCAATCGGATGTACTCCGGTTTTGGGCTAGTGTAACCGAGCACCCGCCCTGTATTGTCCTATTGTGCCTGAACAGGTCTCTCGAAATAGAAGATATAGTTGTAGTTCCACGTGACATTACGAAAAACATTAGGGAAACATAGCACGTGCTATTGCATAATCTAACAAGGGAACGTAGGAGGATGTCTGGGTGTTTCCTCCTCTGTAATGTTAATCACTATGTAAATCTCCTGCACAAACCCAGAATGTTCCAGTTCCTAGCCATAAAGAGAAGGTGTGGTTAAACTCCACAGTAGCACGTTGACACCGCAAGTACACAAACTTTCCGGCATTGACTGTATTGTATCGGCAGCGCATAAATATATAGTCCGGAAGGTTCAGGAAATCGTGTCTGATAAGATTGTGGATATTTCATGAAAGATTTGACACACAATCAAGTCATTCGAACTTTTAAAAACCTTCCACGAAAACAAGGCAATACTCAATGCCAGACTCATCTGCAGCTTTGATTGACCAACTAGTCTATATAGACAACTTCCTTAGCAATCTGAATGGGGGAACTCCTCTGTTGGATGTTGATGAACAATTATCTTTAGATTTGGCTGCCTTTGCTGATGAATCCTTTGTGTTTCCTGATGAGGATAAGCCCAAACGTCCAGACGACGATAGTGACAATGAGGTAGTGTTCAGTAACGGGGATGATGGCGAACATGTGGCCCAAGCCAACCATCCAGCGAATTCCCTTGATTGGCTACGCATGCCAGGACAGCATCTGCCTTCAAATCATGCCAACAATAGTGTCCCTAGTGAGGGAAATAGAGCACTTTCTCGAATCAATGCCAGTACTAGACTTGCCAAACTAGGACGGAATAATCGAGGGACAAATCCTGAAGATTTGACTAATGTTGCATTTAATCATTCCTCCGATATGAATCTCGACGGCATTCAGGAACCGTATTTAACCGAGAATGGGGAAAATCATGATGAAGGAGCATCTTCCAATAATCATGATTTATCCAAACTTCCAAAATTTCCTGTTCCACCCGGAGCTGAGAGTTCTCTTCGTAAGGTTGGGCTTTCAGACGGACAAATCGATCTTCTTTCTGCGTTAATTGCTCAGCATCAAAGTTTGCTTGGAAATTTTAACCATCCAGACAGACCAGCAGAGACCCCTATGCACCACGATAACCTCCATTCTGAGAATACATCGGAAGCTTTACTAAAGAGTCAAGTTAATGCCCTCAAGGCAAACAAAAAATTGGTAACACAAGGAGATGCTGTTCTAAGTCCTGATAGCAGTGTTTCAAATTTCAGCTCCGGATACAGTAGTGGATCATCTAATTCTGTTCTTTCAACCCCACAAGTTGGTACAGCCATGAATAGCATTTCCAACAACAGGGGACCGAATTCTGATTTAGACAAAAGGAGAAGAAATACTGAGGCAAGCGCACGCTTCAGAATCAAGAAAAAACTAAGAGAGAAGGAAATGAGTGAGAGGATTCAGAAACTAGGTGATATGATTCGGGAACTTGAAAACAAAATATCAGAAATGGATACCGAAAACAGGGTACTAAAAAAGCTCGTTATTGAGAAAGGGAATCAAAAATCAAGTCAAGAGGTACAACTCTTGAAAGATAGGGTTTGGGGAGAATAACCAACGTATAATTACTTCATAGAAATGCAGGCATTTGATAAGAAGTATCGCAACGTAAAACGCCAACCAAGAAATACATAGAGATCTTACACTTGATTGTACATATGACTACATGGGACCAATTGCATACGAACAATTGATCTCAGTGATTCCATATTCCAAACCGTTTATTGTGTATCTATCCATGACTCATATTAAGTCAAACCCCATTGAAAATAAGCTCATGAAACGCTATATGAAAGAAAACCCGAATCAACAGCGCACATATCACTTTCTGCAGATGATCTTCGACTTTTCCAGCGTTTCTTTGTTCTAGTCCACCCGGAATAATCCTTGATATTATCAAAAATATGTCCAAGAGACGATCCCCGAGACGAGGGCCCCGTAGAAGCTGAGGTGTTTCTCATTCTTCCGTCGTTTGGACTTGCAGGTGAGTCCGAGCATGGACTTGAAGATTCTCCGTTTGAATTGGACTCCATCAGGTCCAACGCTTTGTCCCAATGTTCTCGTAGTTCGTTGTAGTAGATGTGATCAGGAGAGTATCCACTTGTAGACTGGCTTGGTATCGTTTGCACAGTCGGAGACACGTTCTCCAGTGCCCTCCGGCGGGTATAATTACTATCAGAAGTTTCCTTCACAAACCGAATAAACTCATGGTAGTTGTCTATGAGCAATTCATAAATCGGGCGGCGAATCCGGTGGAGCTGTGTCACTGAAGGTAAGAGCGACGAATGAAATTCTGTCTGTAACGCGTAAGGGATGTTGACCTCCTTTGGGGCATGACGAATGAGAAAAGTATAATGCACTTTTGTCCACAGTTTCAAAATAGCGTCTTGTTGGAACACATTCTCGTCCGTTAAGAACTCGTCATTCTCTAGTGTGGTTATCCTCCTTAAGAGGTCGTCTATCTCCAAGACAAACTCGAAGTTTTCTAAGCAATGAGATGCGGTGACAAAATCCACAAAATTAGCCCTGCTGTATGGCCCACAATCTTCTGGGTCGGGGCTTTCGCTTATTAGTTGATCTAGCGGGGGGACCTTGTGAATAGGAGAAAAACTGAACCTCTCCATACTATGAGACTAATACGTGGTGCAGCAGATGTATGGATAGCTTGTGGATTAAACTCGAGGAACAGGAAAAGAACAACGGTAATCTCTTAGGAAAAGGAAGTAATATAGAAGGTTTCAAAAAGAAAAATAAAAAGACTTAACCTCAACGGTTTCTCGCAATCAGAGAGATGACCGGTAACGGTTTATGCGGCCCCTCGCAGTACTGGTTAGACGCAAGATAAACGCACACTAACCGTTACACAGTACGTGTTTCTCCACACTTTTTAGTTCGAGGCCCGATCTTGAGCCACACTACTAAGAGGGGATACAATATTATGTTGTCCTATTGTTTCTATTTCATCTTATGAATGTTATCTTTTTTTAATCAATATCAGACTCTGAACATATTTTTGCCCAACGTGGGTAGGCGCAAATATGGGCCAACAGTGCACTAATTAAGAAGACTGTACCTATGCTACCTTGCCAGAGCATGTCCGCGCTTGTACGGTAATAATATCCCAAATTTGAGTTATTTCCGAATCCGATACAGGAGTGTGCATATACCCGATTAGAAGTACTTGGGTTAGGATATCTTTCGCGTTATGGTCCCTGATGTTGAGGGGATGGCCTACGGAGATAATGAGTGACAGACCACATGGCCCCTTTAGAGACGCTTGAAAATTAATAACTAAACAAGAGGCGCTACGATGACGTCTCTTTGATGTCAAGTACTGTGCTCTCTCATGTGTCTCCACCGTGTGCGTTTGTTCCTGTGTGTGGCGTGGCTTGTTCGGCTATACCTTACCAAAGTGTAGTTAAGTAATAGTTGATTGCCCCATGCACCCCAAACACAGTTGGTACTCTGGACTCAGTTCAGAGGTGGGGTAATCAGATGCATCATAACTAAAGATGTGCTTGATATATCAAGCTATTATATAACCCCTCACTCGAAAAGTGCAACGTCCTTGTAGAAATTTTCAAATTGTTGTAGTATTTTTCTTCTTTTTTTCTTACGTGCGTTGCGATATCTTTCAGAAACACAATACGCTTAATCCGGGCCGGACCTACTATATATGGTAACAGAATAATGAAAATTCACCTATTATATGATTTTGGATGTTTGCTGATTGTAGAATGTTTAATCATCTTTTGCAGATCTTTTGGTCCTCGTGATCTCCAGCATAATTTCTATCACGGGTGCAATTCTGACACATTAATGCGAATATCTCATGAAATTGAATACTCATTATGCTTCCTATACACTACTGTCCATACTACATGTACCAAATTGCATATTTCGTACTTGGGTGGCTGAACCGTGCCTGCTAATGTCTAATATCAATTCAATTGCTGTCACTATAAAGTATACTAATTTATGGAGAAGTAGCCTATGCTATTCTGCTTATGAAATCATTAGTCTCGGCTCATTTTCATTGACCAGTTCCAGAATGAAAACTCTTGTAACAGACTACTCCTTGACTCCCTTGGAAAGAATCGCCCACCAATTGGTACAGCCGTTAGTAAGACGATAGTAGAATTCTGGATGTATTTCCCTGAGGCTGCAACATCGGTTGGAACGCAGTCGTCACGTCATACAAAATGTAATCCGAATACCGTATATTAATCTCTATATCAGAATCTTAGCTTTGGTGGGCTTGAGGTTGATGGAAATTGCGCTGTATAAAAGAATCACAGCAATGGAAAAGAATCCAAAGGCTAGCACCACTGTTTTCAAATCCTCGTCGTTGATCATTGGTGACACGTAGTTGTAGGTAACTTTGTTGAGAAGTTCACACGCAATCTATATGGGCTGTATGCAGGTGGGTAGTACGTGTTGATGGCTTATACCAACAGAGTGTGGTCAAAAGTACGGGATTGTAAGAATCTTTGAGTTGTACATATTCTTAACTTTGATTTCTATTCAAAGGAGTTTCTGCACTCTTTCTCATTGGTTTTGATTAAAATTATTCCGAGCAATTGCCCTAGCTCTTGGTGTTTCACAGGTTATTGTCGCGCACCAAAATAACCACAATATAGTCATAGGAACAAGAATGAACACAATAAATGAAAGAACCAGTTAGATAAATAAATGAATATAATACAAATTATCATAAGAATAAAGCACTGTCCTAACTTGTGATAAGTGAACAATTAATCCCCAGTCCTGAATTGTTTGTCCTCCCTTAGTGGTGTAGAGGCATATTCCTGCACGAAACGTACTATAGTTTATAGTTTTGCCTTGTACCTAGAGAACAAACCAGAGATGCCTCCTCCACCCTCCTCCTTAGAGGAGTTGTTGTATCGGCATTTGATGAACTCCCCAAGGTTCCATGCCTGGGTGAGGCGTATTTATGCCAGAGTTAACAGAATCCCTATCGAGGAGCAACCAGTGGGACAGGGTAAAACCATGTATAAGCAAGATTACGTTCCCACGACTTGGCATAAGATCCATGCTGCCAGGGTTATATTTTGGGATGAACTCAAAAAGTCATTTACTTTCAGGAGCTAGAAAATGTGCTTCGGAAGCTGGAGGGTGGAAGTCAAAAGTGTTTATTACTATACTATCCCGGTTGATTGAGACTCACTAAATGTGAACTGAATTGAACATATTTAAGGCTGTCAGGTGGTTCCATCTAGATTAATATTGGCTTTATAGCCTAAGCTTGATGCTCATTAAAAAGAATATGTCAGATGATTAATGCACTGCAGAATGATGATTCTAAAGGGTGACGGAAGAGAAAACGGGTCGACAGCTCAAACTTGGAGCCCAGAAATGAAATATGAACCCAGAAGACAACCTCGGGCACATAAGGTAGCTTTAAGTAAGGACAACTTATGTCCTTCTCGGGTTAATCACAAATAAGCATATAATCTTGTTGCAGAATACATGGGCCAATAAGGCACAAACTGGATAAATTGAGTCAAAAAGAAGTATCGATTAGCCCGAGTACTCAGATGCATCTTGAAACACCTCCGTTTCTGGTTGCTCACTCAGATCTCTATCGCTAGGTTCAGATCGTAAAATGGCCATACGCTGTAGATTAGCATAGTGTCCAAGTGCAGACTGAAGAGCACTCCAATTTCCCAAGCCATTTATGGGTCCGTCATCATTCAGCTCCTTCTCATTGTAAATAAGACGTGATAGTTTTTCAACATCGGACATGCCTGTCGCAGATTTTCGGTACATGTTTTCATACATGCATCGATAGAGTGTAAGAACGAAATTGTCCACCTCAGACGCCCGTATTTCTTCGTCAATTAAAAATTCAAATCGATCGCCGTAGTCTCCACTTAGATCCTTCCAGGAAATAATTCGTGTCCCATCGTTTTTGGTATGGAACCGTGCATCCAACTCATGCGTCAAAGCGAACAGCTTCTCATCATTATACTTCAGCTCTTCCAGACTACCTTCGTTTTCATCGTCTGCATCATCAAACCCATCAGAAGATTGCGAGTTGGACTCTCCTTCTTCATATGCTCGAATAACATTTATCTGATATAGAAAGGTGCTCGTTGTTCTTTTGATACTGATGAAGGCGTCATTGTAGAGACATTCCAATTCTCCTTTGGGCAGTAGTGGGGATCTGGTGAGGAATAGTTTCCCTAGAGGGATCAGCGCCAAGTCATCCGTAGCGGATGGCTTGAAAAATGTTTTCAAAAAGTTCATCACTGGGGATACTTTACTGATAACGGTTGTTGTGGTTTGCTTCCTGCAGCCCATACACGAATTTACGTACTACGGAGGGAAGATGTCACGTGAGATTATAACTATAGCATCGTTTCCTTAATGCAAGATGAAGGTTTCAAGGGAGTAATAAATGAGCAAATGATACGGGGGTGGTGTCCCTTATCTAACGAAGTCTTGGTGTATGGGTGTAAAGGAGTTTCAGATGTATGGGATCTTTGGATGTATAGGGTTTTTGAATCTCCACAGGTATGTCTGTAGGTGAGACTTACTCTCATACTAGGACACAATACAGAAAACAAGAGCAAGAAAAAAAAAATAAAAACGGAAAAGAAAACATATACTATCACACTTCCTCTTCAAATACGCTTTCTTTTGTTTTCCAAACCAAACAATTCTATCTTCGTCGATAATATTAGAAGGGCATCGATTCGTTCTACCTGCATATTACATCATCAGCATAATGCATTTTCTCATAATGGCATCAGATATTAATCACGTTGCAAACTTATTTGATGTGGGCAGCCATTCGGTCACAAGCAACACAATCATGGAAGCTATTTCATAGGTCTTATTCGTCAAAAATAACCGATCCGGAAGCGATATTCAAGGAAAAATTTAAACTTGCTGAAAAAGAGCGATTGCGCAATGCTCCAGAATGGGAGAAGAGAGAAAACGCATTACGAAAGAGATACAAGCAATGGAATCCAACGAGGAAACTTTCACGACAGAAGATCAATGATATACGAAGCTTGAAACAACAATATCCTGCAATGAAAACCATCCAGCTAGCAGATTTTTTCGATATCAACCCAGAGAGCATACGTCGTATCTTAAAGTCCAAATGGGAACCTACAGAGAAAGAATTAGAAGACATAAACCGACGAGCAGAAAAGAGAAAGCTTTTCTATGAGGAGAAGAGAGTAGAGGAACAAATTAATGGGCATGCGGTTAAAGGAAAGTCCCGGGGTCCACCAAGGAAAGGATATCACAAAGGCAAGAAAAATAGAAATACGGATGCTGGACCGAAACAAAACAAACCATTTACACAAGGTGTTGGTGATTTTTTGGATTAGAGAGTTCGCCAGGACGAATTACTCCATGTATATAGATTAATGGATAAGCATAAGAAGAGCATTGGTAAAAACATCCGTACCCCACGAGTTATGGTGGGGCAGCCGCGGTTCTTAATTGATCACAACTTACGCCCCACATATATGACTATCGGATTCCACCGTTTCTTTCTTATTTATCAATAACATTATTTCTTTGATCCAACTTCATATAAATGTCGGTACCCGCCATCACAATTCCAGAATCGGCTTATAATCCCAGTGGGTACATGTCTGGACGTCAGTCGCAGAGTAATCTAGTCCGCTACTTGCTAAGGTTGATCAGAGGTTCTTCTGCATTACTTGTGTTGGCATATGCCGTGGGCATTCTTGTGATAAAGCCACTAATGGAGGAGACCCTCTCGCAAAAATTAGATTTCTTGGAAACTTGTCGAGGCAAATTGAGAGACTTATATTTGAACGTTATCTCACGGGTTAATTTCATACCAATCGTCGCAATTAACAAGAATGATGGATCCGGGAAACTCTATGCGGATGCTGTTTGTCAAACAGAAGATCAGAACAAAAAGGACGACGATGAGGACTCCAAACTCTATTTAGGTCAGGATGCCATTTTAGGAAGAGTGAAGAGCTTACAAAAGTCCTTGATGGAGTGCTCCAGCTATCAAGTTTCGGAAATGCCCCATTATAAGGTTGTTGATTTCTCACTCAAAGATTTGAGACAAAAGACAGACATGCTGTACTTTAACCAGCGGAACTTCTTCTCGGGTGGTGCGACCACATCCAAGAAGGTTAAGAAAAATATGGCACAAGAAGTGAAGATGGATATCCGCAGTATTAAGGGCTTATATATGAGCGGCAAGGCATGAACTAAAACTCAAAAAAATGACGAAAAAAAGGGTTACTTAGTACGAAGTTGGAATATAAACGTACCAAAACTCTTGTATGTGGAGGTGCGGTTGTGTATATTAGGAAAGTAATTTGCGGCTAGTAAATCGTAGCGTCCACAACGACACAACAATAGAAGCAGTATGCCCCCTAAAATTGCAGTGAGTGACGACGAATCTGATGAAATTAATAACGAGATTCTTGAGACTGAGTCTGATGTAAGTGATGTCGAGTTGGACGATGAAAATGATGAGGATGTTGCAGAGGAAGACGAAGACGAAGATCTTGATCAGGATTCAGAAGAATACGCTCCAGAAAAGCCACAAGAGAGTCGACAACCACTACGGAGTACAAGATCAGGTCGTGAGACTCGCAAACGCCAACTTACTTTCTATGAAGAAGACGAGAATGACAGTGAAGACTTTTCTACACCGCAGCCTAAGAGAGTGTCAGTTAAGTTGAAGCTACCAAGACGATCAGCGGCAACGTCACGGGATGACAGCTCGCGTAGTGAATTTGAATCGGATTACAAGCCTGATGTTCTGAGGATGACAGAAAGACAGCGGGCAAAGCTCATGGAGGATGACACCCCCGAGAAATATGAGGAGCTGATGTTCGCCAAAATGGACGAGCAACTCTTAAGCTTGAACCGTAAAACTGCAAAGAAGAGAGAAACCGCCGAGCAAATTGCTTTGCGTAAGGCTGAAAATGCCCGAAGAAGGGCTCATTATAAGACTAAGCAATTAGAGGAAGAGAAACGGGATACTTTGAACAAATTGTTGAAACGTCGTGCTACTAAAACACGTGAAAAGGCCTCAGATGACGAAACAGATTCAAAAAGAACCCTAAAGCCCCGGCGTCCCACCGCACAACATCCTGCCCTAGTGCGTTGGGTCTGTCGACAGGAATCATCTCTTCTTGGATTACCCGAGTGATGGAAGAACCCTTACCTAATTGACAAATCATATGCTTCACGAAGAATAACATGAAAGGTGTTGGTATTTGAAAAGGAGAATATTAACTTTAAAGAATAGGGAAGGGTGTTTCAATGTGCCATAAAATGGACGCGCAGTCAACACTTCTCTTAATTAAGGTTTCGCTAGCGATACTACAGGACAGTGATAATTGGATAGTTATCTTATGTTATGAGGTATTTTGGAATTAGGAGAAGGAGTACAGATTGGTAAGGCCCAACCTTATACGTTACAGCTCAGACAGAAACTGAACTCTCGCCCTTTCTCCTTGACATGCACAAATAAAGAAAGGGCTACAGATGGTCCAACGAGTGGCTATGACACAGTCCATAGCACGCCTGACCGTATAGATTCCTTTTACTTTCTCCCCTTGTTTTAATTCTGCCATCTATTAGGTATGAGGACAAAGAAAAAATTTCTTTTTTGCAATGCCGGCGATTTATACAAATTGCGTTCGTGTGAGGGCACCTCAGCGATGGTATACTTAAGTACTACAGCTAGAAAAACGTCGTTCTCTGAAAAAAAAATTCTGAACTAATGATACAGAACTCTAAGTCATTTATCTTGTATGTATGGCATCTACCCTCCGTATCCCAGGCCAAAAGAGACTGTGGTCTGTGGTCTAGAATAGGGGAGTGCACAAGAGAAAAGGAATCTTAGTAGTTGTGCATACCGAAAAGGAAGAAGCATGGAAGCGGGTGTGCGCACATTACATTATCTCAATGAGCGTAACGCACTAACCCTCCCTTCCCCTAAATTAAATTCACTTGCCACCACCACAACCCGTTTGGCAGCACTAAATTAATTAGCCAATGGAAGATTAAGATGTAACGTGAATCCTAAGTCGTCACAATAGTACATATCGAGTGGAGACGGAAATCATACCTCAGCACTGTACGTGAATTGGGGCTATTGTTTATAAGCGACAAATATTTGCCTAAACGAGCCGACATGCAGCTCAGACTGCGTAAAGTCTGAAAATCCCGACATCCACAAGATGAAGGCGCGTCTATGCACACCAAGCTCCACTTCTTGTACTGTGGTCCACATCGATATTGAAAAAAATACAATTCAAAGTAGTATACCCAATAAATTTCTCCACGAAAAAATCTGTTCACTGAAATATTCAAATATTATCCCCGAAACATATCTGTTGTGCAGTTTTCCTTCCCATATCCTGTGTCATTTTAGTTCCTGCGTCCCTAATCTCATTCTGATCGTCACATCCATCATTCGTCCGCCATGGACATGAATATGAATACACCCATGCAGGCATCACCATATGGTATAGGGATGGGTCCGCCACAATCACAGCTTCCCAAACCATCGGCGCCGCCTCAGCGGCAAAACTCTCATCCAGGGCCGCCTCTTCCAGCCGCTCGTCCCCCCAGTCTTACGCAAGCATCGCCGACAGCAAGATACGCTGCCGCTCCACCTTACTCACAGCGAATGGCCATGCTAGGGCCGGGAGGAAGCCAACAGCAAATGATGGCCGCCGCAGCAGCGGCAGTGGCTGCTGCTGCCGGACAGGGTATACCTCCTCAGCAACTGCCACCAGCAATTCCCCAATATTCAATGGGTGGCGTGGCGGACGGTGCTGATCGATCTAAAATGCCACCTATGCCACAGATGGATAATGGAATGCCTCCTAATGGACCTATAATGATGACACAGACGGCGCCATACAAACCACAAGCGCCTATGTCTCAACAGATGCATCTCCAGCAAATGCAGATGCTTAAACGACAACAGGAGGCCAATATCGGAGACGTCAAATTGGAAACTCAAAAGGCAACAAAAATGCGCCCGCGGCCGGGCCCGGGCGAAACAGCATATACGGGGCAACCTGCCCCACTGCCTATCAAACAAGAGAGACCACCTTCAGTCGCTAATGGCACTATGGGATCGGCTACTAATGCGAATGAAATCAACGCAAAAATATTCAAACGTAATCTTGGAAACGCTGCAGTCATGCGTATACTTGATATGATTGATTTTGTGCTGAATGAATCGCAAGGAAATCTCTCGAAATTTGAGTTCTGGGTACGACTTGTTCTGGGTTACTTCTCTCAGACTGCTGTGATGCGTCTTACGACTAACAGCAATACAACAACACAAACGCTGCCACAAAATCCCGATGGCTTATTGGATGGGTGCTTTGCACAATCTCTGCCCGGAGTTTTCGAGCTTGATGTTGCAACCGCTCCACGTTTTCTTCTCACAGCAGCAACTACTGCGAATGTCATTCGCCACCAAGTCTCATTACCGGGGATCAAATTTCAGGTTATGAATGATGGCTCAGTTTTCATTGTTTCGCGACTCCAGGTCAATGTATCTTACGCAGAGGGATCTATGGGAATCACCAATGGAACATGTCGTATGCTTCTTAATCGTGATCTACGGGTGGAATGGCTAGATTGTCGATATCTAACTCATCAAACTTGCATTACCATGGCTGCGCTCGAACGGCAATGGGAAATCTTCCAGGCAGCGGATCAATATAACTACACAGCTCAACTGGATGGCTCTGGTTCATCTTCACGGCCAAACTTTTTTGAAGCTGTCTCTTCATCTTCAGAAGCTACAAAGACCGGTATCTGTAGCATTTCTCCTCCTGCATTGAGAGTGATGCAAGTAGGGGACCTTCTTAAGCATCTAAAACCTTTGATGGTGTATTCAGCAGCAAACAATGTGAAATCCCCACTTAAAAGTCTTGAATTATTCAATGCTCAAAACCGCTCACGGCTTGGTTCCTCAAATGGCATCACGTCAAGCCCTTCACCTCATACGGACAATGCGAAAAACCCAAATAAAAAACGCTGTCCATCTTCGCCCATCATAAGCCCCATGAACTATGTTCGGAAATAACTTTCGCGAGAAAATCGCTCTTCATCAACATTTTAATTATAAAGTCCATTTCGTTTATGGCCTAATTGTCACGGGAATATACATTTCTCCCATTCGGATTTCATTTGGTTATTGGTTGTACTGTATATAGTACCTATGGTTACACAACGCGTAGTATTTGAGCTTTTGGCTAACATCACCAACTGATGCAAAAACATGTGGCCGTCCTAGATAATTTGAAAGACCCACAACTGTCCATTTATTCACTCCCACTCTCTGAAATAGTGCGACCCCGCACGTTGAAAGACTATGTAGGTCAAGATCATCTCCTCAAATCTAGCCATGGCGCCATCAGCAATTTCATATCGATGGGCTACTTACCATCGATGATTCTTTTCGGACCGCCTGGAGTCGGGAAGACCACTTTAGCGAGTAAATTGGCTGCAGAAACTAATTATGTTTTTGTTGAACTTTCTGCAACAGATTCTACTATTTCTGACTTGAAGGAGATACTGGTTTCAGTGCAAACCGAGAATGAGAAAAGAAAACGATTTCGACAGGATCGCTTGCGGGTGGTTGTATTCATTGATGAAATACATCGCTTTAGCTCGACCCAACAGGATTTTTTACTTCCTTATGTTGAGTCTGGTGCCTTTGTTTTTATTGGTGCTACTACGGTTGAACCTTACAAACGCGTTCGTACGGCCATTTTATCAAGATGTCAGCTCTTCGAATTGAAACATTTGACTGAGAGGAACATAATCACAGTACTCAAGAAAGCTGTACTTTTTGAAAATATAAGAAGGAGGGTCCGTGAGAATTTGAAGTTTATTTCCTATACTGATGGATGTTATAAGAAAGTGTCTGAGTATGCTCATGGAGATACACGAAGTGCCATCAACTTAATCGAGCTCATCAGCTCACGCTGCAGAGGTGAAAGTTGGAAATATTCTGCTGGCTCTAGTGCTGTTGAATTAGATACTGATATAATTGTCACCACGACCAGATTACTTGACAAGCTGCGGTACGGCCTTCAAAATGCAGAAAATACTAAGCTTTTGAGACAGTTATTCGATATCATGTGCGGTGACTTTCCCACAGAAAGCATAAAAATACAAAGTCCAAATTATGTGACTTTATCCCAAAGTAATGGCAGGTTTCTTGTGACCATCAACGTACGTGCATTGAATGCCGCATTAGATGATATGTGTGACAATGCAAACGAAAATGAAGTATCCCAAAATGTGTGGAATAATCTTCCAGATGATCATAAGTTGACTGCAGCAGAATATGCCCGGACTCTTGACCACATGTCCTTTTCAGATGATAGTGATATTGAAAGTGGTCCCCTATACTCAGATGAGAATGATGTTGATGAAGTGCCAATAAATACTACCCGGATGTCTTCGGCCCAGTTTCAAAAACTCAGCACCGTACACACTCTATTGCTTCTATTGCAACGAGGTGAAACGCATATGTTTCTCCTAAAACAGTTGATTTTGTATTTGTGCATATTTGTTGACTCCGACACTCGTGAGCTTCCGAGATTAATGGCTACAAAAAAGGCCCTCGCATCAAGCACTGACAATACAAGGTTATTGAGTGACTGTGCTGAACGCTTGGTATCGTTACCCAGAGTTTCAGGCAAATCTATTGTCAAGTTCGTCAAGCTCATTAAAGACTATTTGACACGGTCTATACATGACACATCTATCGATGAAGAGACTGACTTATTGCGAATAGTGTTTGATGAAAAATTCGTCAAAGCATTGTTGCATTCATCGTCAACGAAAATGGAAAAAGCCGATGAGCCACGCTTTCCCGTAGACCTCCGGATATTGCCCGTAAAATTTGTTGAATCATGTTACACATTTGGTTGCGACCAACTTTATGATATATGAATAGAATTATATTACGCAGGGTAGCCAAATTGATTTCAATTACGTCTTGTAGAAAACTATATTACAAGTTATACCTAGGAGAAGAATGCAGTGGAAAACAGATGCAAGTTGGGACCATATTCGCATTAGTGTCCAGCATCCTCATCATCATCATGATCGCCATCTAAAGCGGCAAAGATGTTTGAAGCCATTGAGTCAGTTCTCTTTGAGTTCTCTCTAGGAGACATGGTCGAAGAAGCTGGTGTAGCCTCTGGAACAGGCCTATTAGATTGGGATCTAGGAACAGAAGTGAAACCTCTGCTATCCTTGACTGGAGCTCTAGATTCTTTTCTGTTACCCCACATAGATCCACCTCTTGTAGAGTTCGATCTAGAGTCACCACCATTGTAGTTGCTGCCACTGTTATAGCTTGACTTATTCTGTCTTCTCTTTTCAGCTTGTGCTCTGCTGTCCTCAATTCTCTTCAACTCCGCCTCATTGTGGATTTCTTTGATTGTCTTAGGTCCAGATTCTGGCTTAATAGACTTCCATTGACTCTTTCTCAAATCTTGCAAGTCCATCAACATAAACTTAATTCTTGAAGAAAGTTTGCAGTTGTCCAAAATTTGTTGGATGTTGTCGTAAATCATGTTCAATGCAGCCTTGTTTCTGTCTGAAGTCTCGAATCTTGGACCAACAGTCTTAATTAACTGAGCCAAGTTCTCCAAGGCATCTTCAGATGGATCAACAACGTTCTTCGATTGATCTCTCAAACAGTGCAAAATGACTTGATCGTTCAACATGTTCAAGATGTACAAGTTACCAATAAACTTCACCAAACCAAGACCTCTTCTCTTGGCAGCAGCCATAGCGTAATATTCGTCAGACATCATTTCTGGTTCCAATGGAGAACCGTCAGCGTTAGTTGGAAGTTTGTCAACCCAACCCTTCTCATATTCAGTTTGACAGGTGGCTAACAAAATTCTTCTGGCCAAATCACCACCAGTGGCTGGTTCGCCATTCTTGGTCAAGGTGTTGACGTCCTTGATATCGTCAGAAATAACTTTCAACATCTTGGCGCAGAACTGAGCATAAACTGTAGACCAATATGGCTCGTCACAAGCTTTGGCAAATGTCAACGAGATAACTTGTTTAATGGTCTTAGCGTCATCCTCCCAACGAGATTGCTGGGCAATGGCCAATAACTCCTCAGTGATTGGTTCAAACATCTCCAACGTCAATTTGTTCAATGCAGATTTAGTTTTTCTTTCCACGTCCTCTTCGTCCAAAATGATAGATCCGTCAGGAGCAGTCTTAACTTCCTCCTTCTTGGCTCTTGATCTTGGCACCCATCTGTTAGCGGAAGGAACCAAAGGCTTAACATCCTCCATAACCTTGGCTTCTTCTTCCTTTGAGTCCTTTCCTCTCTTTGATTGGTTTCTATTTCTTGAAGATCTGTCTCTTGGACCGCCAGCATTCGAGCCGCCTCTTCTTTTAGATCCACTTCTAGAATTTTGTCTTCCATCAAATTGGCCTGGTCTTCCAGTTGCAGAGCCGAATCTGCCTTGCATTTGGTTACTGAATTTGTTGGAGTTCATTCTCAGGGAACCAGAATTAACTCTTCTTGGCACAATACCCAATCCCTCGAGTTTCTCCTTCCAAGCATCATCAATTGGGTATTGAACAACCTCACGGAATTGAAGCAAGAATTGAGGATCATATCTGTAATGTTTCTTGCCAGACTTCCATCTGTTGTCAACACCTGCCAATGGATATGGATATATGAAAGAAAATGGATCAGCAATTGGCTTCGCTTGTTCTAATCTGTTAAAGTACATTGAAAGATCAAAAACTGATTCTTCATCTTCATCTTCATTTTCTTCATCCTCTTCCCTCAATGTTTCTTCGCTTGGTTCAGCGTTAGATCCTTGATGTTGGTCTTCGCTTGAAACAGGCTCAGAAGTCTCGTGGGAAGGTTCAGCAACCTCATCCTTTTGCTCAGATTGAACTGGTTCATTAACATCTGCTTCTGGTTCTTTAGTATCTTGCTCCTCAGCCTTTGGTTCTTTAACTTCTGGTTCTTGAGATTTTGATTCCTTAACCTCTGGTTGTTCAACTTCGGGTTCTTTAACCTCTGGCTCCTTCACTTCTGGCTCTGCCACCTTCTCGGATTCAGCAGCATTTGGTTCTGCGACTGGGGCTTTCTCTGCAATTGGTGCTGCTACTTCAACAGGAGCAGACTCTGATTGTTTTTCACCTTCAGCCTTTTCACTGGCAGGTTCCTTTTGCTCAGCAGTGGAGTCAGTGTTCACAGCAGAAGTAGTTGATTCAGCTTTTTTAGGCTCGGCAGACGCTTGTTCAGCAGACTTAGATTGTTCTTGTGCCTTTTTCAACTTTGCTTTTTTAGCTTTCTCCAAAATTTTTCTTCTAAATTCTTCAGCTGCAGCCAACTTACCTGGATTGGAAGATGCCGAAGCTAAAGAAGATGCTGGAGTGGGAGATGCAATAGAAGTGTTGGCGACTTTTGGTGATGGAGTAGACTCTGCGCTGGCAATGGCGGAAGAAGAGGCAATAGCGGCGGCAGGAGAAGACGAAACTGCTCTCTTCTTCTCTTCTAAATCAACTTGTTTGCCGTCTTTATCAGTAATCTTAACCTTAGATATAGGAGGGGTACCAGGGGTGGCATATTGTTGCATTGGCGAAAGTTGACCTGGCTGAGGAGCAGGGTAGCTCGCCATGTTCATGTTTGGAACTTGGCCAAATGGATATTGATAATAGTAAGTTCCGTACATGTTTGGAGGGTACGTGTAATTTGCCCCAGCGTACTGATTGTTGTGGTTATTTATCTTCAGGTTGTAATTGCGTGTCTTGTAGAATCTTCCATTAGCATTACCGGAATAATTTTGTCTGTTAGCACCAGAGTTGCCACCAGTAGCAGAAGGTGATCCAGAAGGGCTTGGTGCCTGGACGTTCACGTTGCCCTGGTTAGCACCAGCATGTTTGTGATGTGGTTTACCATGATGGTTTTGCGAATGGTGCTGGTTGTTCGTGGAAGATTGATCTTGGGAATTGGGAAGCTTGGGCAGTGATACCGCCTGCTGGCCCTGTTGGTTTTCAGGATTCTCAGACATAATGGGTTAGAGCCCGACTAAAAACGGAGTCCGAGGTTGGAGAAAGAAATGTAACAAGCTCCTGAATTTTATATATGGAAATATATAAAATGATTTCTGTTGAAGGTGGCGAAAGCTTTCTCGGGGGCAAACAATTAACCAAATAACTAGATGCACGAAAAAGTAACGACCTGTTCAACAATGATGTCTCCTAAACTGTGGTGTAAATAGGGAGACGAAGAAACTCTGGCGAGAAAAGTGAGGGCCTAAGGAGATTGAGGAAAAAAGTAAGCAGTGATAAAAAAAATTTTCAACCACTCGCGGGTCTTGCACGACCTACTACACAATTATTATTGCAAGTGGGGACGGGATTGCTAAGATTATACGACGTCCTATTATTGATCGACTTGTTGGTATGTGTCAGTGACTGGATATCTAATCCATTTCGCTTATAATGCTTATATAAATACATCTTCAGTGAAGGTTCTCTCCAATAACTGCGTGAGATGGCTAATGGTACACATGCACAACACCGCAAATCTCCAGCGCCCGTCTATCGAATATTAGTAACAGCAATTTTCGAAACAGGTACAAAATTGCATGCATCGCGAAGTTTTTCAGCTATGTTCGGAAGGATATTGTGCCTTTTATTAGCGGACTCAATTAGCCATCACGAGTTCAAACGGAGTCCTGGTTCCATCCTTAGTTCCTGACTATGATGGGCATGTTACTTCAGTAATTTACTAAAAAGGCAACAATGTCTTTAAAACCAAGCCGACAACACAAACCATGAACACAATGGCCATAATCTTCTCTTTCGTAGACTCGATTTGGAAGCAGCTGATCACTAAGTCGCCATTCTCTGGACATATGTCTGGTTTTAATCCTAAACACCATTCCTTCGTACAGCGTCCACATCCGTCAATAGGTTTGACAAGGATTCCATCTCCACATTGACACTTGCAGTACTGTTGGTAGCAGCTGACGAAACCAAGAAATAGGAGAACGGTAACACTCGATAGCTTCATGGTCTTTGCCAAAGCAATTGTTTGTATGTCTACCTTCTCAAACCCATACACCACAGCCGGCGACGAGGTTTATCAAAGCCTCCGTCAACATTGATTTTACTGGCAGATTTTTCAAAAGTATTTCCTGATCAGTTATGTCGCCAATATACGGTAACTGCATGCGTTTAGAGTGTTACATTATGATAATAGCATGTTTGCAATGGGGCATTAAATAGTTCGAAACCGCGTAACAGACATGAAACCGCTCGAAATATGAGACACTATACCGAGCCATTTTTCACTTTTTTTTTTGCTTTTTTCACGTTTTATTTTTCCATCCTAACCTGCTTATATTTGTTTGCCATTACGGTGGCAGGAGGCGGAATAATTCGTATTTTGTATGTCTTGACAGTTCAAACTTCTGTCATCGTGTGATCCTGTATTCAGCTCAAAGGCCAGGTCGTGTGATTCACATGACTTGTGGAGGCAAAAGGAAACGCATACCAAGGTACCAAAGTGTAAACCTAATAAGTAACCATGACTACTGTTGACACTCCATATGTTCACGAAGGCGGTATCAAGCCCTACTTTGAACAACAGATACAGGATACAGAGATTAAAATTCAACACACCACTCAGAATTTACGAAGATTGGAAGCGCAACGGAATAAATTGAATTCAAAGGTCCGTCAATTGAAAGATGAGCTTAGACTTCTCCAAGAACCAGGGTCATACGTTGGGGAGGTTGTGAAGGTGATGGGTTTGAAGAAAGTTCTTGTTAAGATTCACCCAGAGGGAAAGTATATTGTCAATGTGACCAAGGATATTGATATTAAGAAGTTAACTCCATCATTACGAGTATGCCTCAAGTCCGACTCTTATGACTTGCATAAAATCCTTCCTAATAAGGTTGATCCGTTGGTTTCATTGATGATGGTTGAGAAAGTTCCCGACTCCACATACGACATGGTAGGAGGTTTGGACAAGCAGATTAAGGAAATCAAGGAAGTTATTGAATTACCTGTTAAGCACCCAGAACTTTTTGAAAGTTTAGGTATTGCACAACCTAAAGGTGTCATTTTGTATGGGCCACCCGGAACAGGAAAGACCCTTTTAGCAAGATCTGTGGCTCACCACACAGACTGTAAGTTTATCAGAGTTTCTGGATCAGAGTTGGTGCAAAAGTATATTGGTGAGGGATCCAGAATGGTGCGTGAGCTTTTCATCATGGCCAGAGAGCATGCGCCTTCAATAATTTTCATGGATGAAATTGATTCTATTGGTTCTTCAAGAGTTGAGGGCTCCTCAGGAGGAGATTCGGAAGTTCAAAGAACCATGTTGGAGTTACTTAATCAATTGGATGGTTTTGAGAGTTCCAAAGACATTAAAATTATCATGGCCACTAACAGATTGGATATTTTGGATCCAGCGTTATTGAGACCAGGAAGAATTGATAGAAAAATTGAATTCCCTGCTCCTACTGTTACTGCCCGTACAGATATCTTGAAGATTCATTCCAGATCCATGAACTTGACCAGAGGAATCAACTTGAGGAAGATTGCAGAAAAGATGAACGGCTGTTCTGGTGCTGACGTCAAGGGTGTCTGTACAGAAGCCGGCATGTACGCTTTAAGAGAAAGAAGAATTCATGTCACTCAAGAAGATTTCGAACTTGCTGTGGCGAAGGTCATGTCCAAGAATGATGAAGGTGCTGTTTCGTTGGCCAAGCTCTTCAAGTAGTTTATGATGTAGTGGAATACAGTTTATCATCATGGCATTGAATTGTAATGGCCTCGTCTCTTCATCATAATATGTATGTAAAAGAGAACGACTGACATAAATAAACAAACCCGGACCACAAGGTCCACCTACAGTTGGACCACATTCTACCAATGAAGCCTCTGTATTAATCGTCGTATATGCAACTGACCAACTCGAATTCAATTATGCCGCTGATCAGATTAATTAAGTATAGAGTGTTGTTGGTAGCTCTATCTGATGGTTCTTTCAGTATGAAGAGAAGATTTTCGAATGTGCTGTGTGAAATTCAAGAATCAGTGGCAGCATGGAACTTTCTTCAACCTGTTGACGATGTAATAAGTGTGGGCATTGTAAATTATAGGAGATACTTCCTGAGTTCGAATGGTCGTTAAGTGTAATTGCCCTTACAGAAGGAATCTTTCATTGATCGTAAGCGTATTGGCAAAAGTATGAAATTTACTAATGAAAATAATAATCAGATGTGTTTCTCCGTTAGTTTATTATATCTAAGTATGGATGGTCCTCACACAGACTTGTGTGTACTGTCTGGAATTGGCACATACCAAGTCAAATTAGTTTCTCAAAATTGCAATTGGAGAAAAGCACTTGACAGTATCATAACAAAAGCGAGGTCCATCTAAAAAGAGAAGTTGTGGATGCTGAAACTTTGGATCAAAGTTCGTGGATGTGGCTTTGATCTTTCGTGCGTTGCTAAGTTTGTGCCGAACAAAGACCTAGGTAAGCAAAAACCGAACAGTAGGTCACTAACCAAAGACGGAGAAGCCCTACACCATTTGGAAGGCAATTTATAGTGTTTGGTTGTTTCGCACATTCATTCTTGGCCGATGTCTACTCATCATACATGTAATGATTCACATAGTGCTCACATTGTGCCCCATAGTCACAGTACTGTCGCGCATCTCTTGATACACTGAGAAACAAATAGATTGTACCTGTCGACTTTACCAGTACATTTTTATCTCGTTTTACTGAACACTTTTATCTCTTTTTATCTGTACATTTTACCACCGTGGCTGAAGACAATACTTTATTCTCGTTTCACATAATTGTCTGTGGTTTCTTGATGTCTCGTCCTGTGTGATCTGTCTTGAGGTACATGTGGAGTGCATGCATATACCACCACGTACTTTTCTGGAACTTTTTAGGCAACTGCGCCAGTTGGCAATTACGTTTTCGGATCACCCATCATATCTGATTGAATAGAAATAAAGTGGAAGAAATAATGAGGCAAGCTCTTCTTTCTTTAGTACTATTGGTCTCATGTGTGTTTGCCAATGAGCTGTTCCTACTGCGGATTCAAGAAACCCAAGACAGGTTGCTGGAAGAAGGACCAAATTTCCAAGTCCTCGATCAATACAACGCTTTGACAAACGACCTAGAGCAATCACCAGGTGCAGTTGAAAACTCTACTTTGGCACAGGTTTATTACAAGAAGGCGTTGATTGAGCTCAGCATGAATAAATTGCTGCCGGCTATCAGTGACTTGATGAAGACAATAGACCATGATCCCGCCATCACTCCAGCATCATCCAAGTTGCTTGAACTTTTAACAGAACAAGGACAATTCGCCGAAATTGAGAAACGCTTTTCCAAAGAAAAGTACCCAGAGGTGTACTCTAAGATGGAAGTGTGGAATCGTCACTTTAAGGAGGTGAAAGAATCCAACTTGAAAGCTTCGGATATCGATAAATGCCTAGAGATCATAAATTCCTATCTCATCCCATTGACGCCCCTTTACCCGCAGGTGTACATGCTACGCCTAGATTGCTACAAAAGAAAAGTCGCTACGGTCCTTGATACAGATGAAGGAGCAGCACAGTCTCTCTTCAAAGATATAATTAGCGATTACTCCAAGTTGTTGAAACTTCAGCCACAAAAGTCCTTAAATATGTATACTGAGCTTTCTCAGTATGCATTATTCACAGAATGTTTCTTTCAAGAGGGCTGGAACGTTGTCAAAAGCTGTTTGCGCATAGACAATGAATTTGGTACATGTGGCGATCTTCTGAAAACTTACTCAAGACAGCAAGTAGTACTCAGGTCATTGGAGGACTACTCAGAATTGAACGAGCTCTTGTATACTGTTCAAGAGGATCTTGGGGAAATGGTCTTAGAGCTGGACGATTTGGATTTTTCTTCAATCTACAATTCACTTGTTAGTGGAGTAAAGGTCCCAAAGAGAGAATCACGCAAGTTGCCCTCTTCTGTGGTTACGACTTACGAATATCTTATTTGGAAAGCCAAGCAGTTTTCACTACAAGAGTTTGGTTCTGATCGGTTTGTGACACATTTCAAGTTTGTTCAAGATCTCAACAAATTAGGATGTGAAAGTGGAGTTAGAACTGGGAACCCAAAAAACAGATTTTGCTCACTTGTGGATGAATCGTCTTCTTTATTCTTCCCTAAACATGTGGCCCAAATTGACGCACTCTTGAAGAAGAAGAAGTATAAAGAAGCGAAAGAGCTTTTACTGAAATTCAACAAAAATGTTGCTAAGACTTCCCTTTTTAAAGAGAGATTGTTGGTGATCGAAAGGGCACAGCAAAAACAACAGCAATTTCATCAACAGCAGCAATTCAGACAACGCCAACAACAATATCAACGTCAGCAACAACAGCACCATCAAAGACAACAACATCAACAGGCTGTTCATGATACCAACAAGGACTACTACAAGATACTTGATATTTCCAAAGATGCTGATGATAAGACCATCAGAAAGGCGTACAGGACCCAGACTTTGAAGTTCCACCCAGATAAATACAAAGGAGGCGATCTCTCTGCCAAAGAGGTGGAGAACAAAATGCAAGACATCAATGAGGCCTACGAGGTGCTTTCAGATCCTAAGTCAAAAGCGGAATATGACAATCGTAGCCAACAAGGCCATGGACATGGAAATCCACGGAGACAACAAGGTCGGCCAAACTTTGCACAAGGATCATTCAACCCTCAAGACTTCTTTAATATGCACCAAGGGTTCCGGTTCAATTTCTGATCAAGAATGGCGATAGTCATGTGCTAAACCGTTATGCATCTAATTAAAAAAATTCTTCATACAAACAAAAAAACGGCTGGCTGTCATTCTGCAGGACGATAAGCGAGCATTCAGCCAAAGCGGAATTAGACAAATAGACATTACCCTCAGTTTCAATGGCTTCTAAATCATGGTCTCTACCTAACATAGCTGAAATATTATACAACACCGTATGTGAAAAGAAACTAAATTCACTGCGGAGTTGTATTATTTATACTGATTCTAATTTGACCTTTGACCTGTATCAATGAGAGGCACGGGTGCGCCGTTGAACAGTCATATATAAGGTTAGTTTTCTCGTCATCCACAAACTCGCGTCTCATACTGCAAGAATGAAGTTATCTTTTGCAACATCGCTTGCTATCTTAGGGGCAGTTAATGCGTTCCCTGTTGACTTGAAGTCATTTTTTGGGGCTGAACAAGACATATTTGTCGTTGGCGACGAAAGAACTGAAAGCTTTCCATTCCCTTGGCCACATTGGGGTAAGCCTGAGGTAGACACCGAAAAGTTGCAAGATTCCATCACAGCCGAAGGATTGAAGGAGCGTGCGGAGACTCTTTTCAATATTTCCAAGGCGTCTATTGATGAGTACGGCCACCCAACTCGTGTCATTGGCTCTCCGGGCCATTGGGGTACCGTGAACTACATTTTGGGTGAAGTGCAAAAGTTGAGCAACTACTACACTTGGGAGGTGCAGAGATTTGATGCTATCGACGGTAAGGTCAACTCTGTCTCTCTTTTGATTGATGGTGTGAAACCTAAGTCGTTGCTGGCCATGTCTTTAACTCCACCAACTCCTGACGAAAAGCCAGTGCATGGTAACTTAGTTTTGGTAGACAACTACGGATGCGAAGCATCAGACTTCCCAGCTAACTTGACTAAGGGTAATATTGTGTTAGTTGCTAGGGGAAAGTGTGCTTTTGGTGTCAAGTCTATTAATGCGGGTAAAGCTGGTGCCGCTGGTGCAATTATCTATGATGACGACGCTCCGTTACACGGTACTTTGGGAGAGCCTACTGGTGATGAAGTTCCTACAGTTTCTATCAGTACCAAAGATGCTCAACATTACATTGACGTTTTGTCTGACCACCCAAAGCATGCGTTTGAAACTACTTTATATGTGGACTCTTATGTTAGAACCGTTAACACTATTAATGTCATTGCCGAGACCAGAGGCGGTGACCACAACAATGTTGTTTCTTTGGGTGCTCACTCCGACTCTGTCGCTGAAGGTCCAGGTATCAACGATGACGGCTCAGGCACAATCTCTTTGCTTGAGGTTGCCAAGCACTTGACCAATTTCAAGGTTAACAATGCCGTCCGTTTTGCTTGGTGGGCTGCCGAAGAGGAGGGACTCTTGGGTTCTTATGCTTACGCCAACTCTCTTTCTGACGAAGAGAATGCAAAAATCCGTGTTTTTATGGACTATGACATGATGGCTTCTCCAAACTATGAATACCAAGTTTATGATGCCAACAACGAAGATCATCCTAACGGTTCTGGAGACTTAAAGGACCTTTACATTGACTGGTATGTGTCTCATGGCTACAATTACACTTTGGTTCCGTTTGACGGAAGAAGTGACTACGTGGGCTTCATTGACGTTGGTATCCCAGCTGGTGGTATTGCAACTGGTGCTGAAGGTGTCAAGACTAAGAAGGGTGTTCAAAGATTCGGAGGAAAAGCTGGCGAATGGTTCGACCCATGCTACCACCAGTTGTGCGATAACTTGGACAATCCTGACTACAGCGCTTGGGTGGCAAACACTAAATTGATTGCTCACTCTGTTGCTACATACGCCAAGAGCTTCGAAGGCTTCCCCGAGAGAAACGCCGAGTCAGTGGCTGTTGCATCCTCGTCTAAGCCTAGCGATGCTTTCAAGTACAGAGGTTCCATGCTTATTATTTAATGTGTATCCTACAAGAACAGTAATTCTACAAAATAAAATAGCTTGTGACAATTTTAGGTGATGGAAATTGTTGTAAATCTTTTTTTTTCTAATTCCCTCATTAAATGGTTTCTTTAACGAATATGGTGAGGTAATCCTGTTCTTATCAGGCAAACCGATGCATCCACATGCAGGAGATATAGTGGCTATCGTGGTTTTCAAGGTCCAAAAGTGGACCCGACTACTATGGACACGTACTCAATACTCTATTTTCTTCAGGCAAGTCTAGAGTATGTTTCGCCCTATGTATAGTAGTTACGTTTCAATCATATCATGTAGAAAACTGCGTGTGGGGGAACCGATTGGTTATCCCCCCACGCAGCTTAGATGCCGTCCTGATTAGCATACTATAAAAAGCTCAATGTTTCGAAGACGTTCAATCCGATGAATAAACTTTTTCGCATTAGACAATTTACTAGATCCATTTCCTCAGCCCGAATGACAACTACAAGACCAAAGATTTTAAGACTCGGTCCATGGAACCACAGCGTCGAAGCATGGGCTAAACTCGGTGAAATTGCCGATGTCATTGATTGCGACTCCAAGGACAGAGAGCAATTCTTGAAGGACTTACAAGGCAAGTATTCTGACATCACCAACATAGCAAGAACATTTTCTTCCATTACTCAGACCGGCCGCTTCGATGCAGAACTTGTCGCTGCATTGCCTAAGTCTGTCGTATCAGTCTCTCACTGTGGAGCAGGATACGACCAAGTTGACCCTCAACCATTGACTGACAGAAACATCCAATTGTCGAATGTGACTGTTCCTGTAGAGGCACCAACAGCATTGACAGCTGTCTACTTGACTCTTGCAGCCATGAGAAATTTTCAACATGGTCATGACTTGTTGTTGCAAGGCAAGTGGCCCTCCCAGAAGTGCGCAAGTTCTCCTATCGGCTGGGATCCAGAGGGGAAGGTTGTTGGTATTATAGGGATGGGAGGAATTGGTAGAGCCATCCGCGACAGATTGAAACCATTTGGTTTTGAAAAAATTGTCTACTACAACCGTTCTCGTTTAAGCTCTGAATTGGAAGGAGATGCTGAATATCTCAGCATGGACGAATTGTTAGCCCAGAGTGACGTTATCATGATCAGTGTCCCATTGAACCCCAACACACATCACTTGATAAATGCTGAGACTATTGCCAAGATGAAGGACGGCGTGACGATCATCAACACTGCCAGAGGTGCTGTGATTGATGAGGCGCAATTAACTGAGTCCTTAAAAGCCGGAAAGATCGGAGCCTTCGGCTCTGATGTATTTGAGTTTGAGCCACAGGTGTCGTCTGAGTTACTTGAATTGCCAAATGTCGTTTCCTTACCTCATATGGGTACTCACACATACCAAGCCATGAAGAACTTAGAAGAATGGGTGGTGCAAAACATCACCACCTATATTCACACTGGCAAAGTTAAAACCATTGTTCCGGAACAACAGAAGGTTGAATTTTCACATTCGCCTATGATTTAATAGCCTAATACATTTTAGAGTAATGGACATGCATCAACTGTAAGCGGTAATTGAAATAGGGCTGCACAAATAGCGGAGAACTCGATGTTTTCCTGCAGATTTCACTTATCTCTGCTAGTCCAAGGCAGAAAAATAAGGACGAGAATTGCTGAAAATAAATGAAGCTGAACAGCTTCCTTCTCATGGATATTCCCCTTCATAATCTTGGCATGCCTAGGTTTCTTAGGTGGGGAAAAAACTCGTCGATATGACAAGTCATCTCCTTTTCTTCGAAGGTGCTCGCTATCCATGTGCAGGTCGTTAAGTCCATTAAGTCCGTCTCGGTATCCCGGACCGGATTTGTTCTGTTAGACCAATGGACCCCTTGCAACTGTCTTAAGTGGGAGAAGAACTGAAGAGCATATTGTGAGTCACTTGGTGTCATGGAGATTTTGGTCATTCATCCAATTTATGTGCTGCACTTAATTTTTCTCATCTCTTACTAGTCCTTGCGTCCGCATGTAAAAGACCGAAAATACTCCGAACGATTTTGAAACGTGGGGATGACTACTGTAGACTCTGCTACAAATGCTCGTAAAAAAACAATCAAAATAGCACGGGCATATTTGACTATTAAGTTTAGTAACGCGGCACAATTCTCCTTTCTTTTTTAAGCCTTGTTCCCGTTGGAATATGCCTTGTCTATTGTCATTACCACTCATGCCGATTTGGTCACATTCGTACGTCAAAGCGGGCGCACAGTCCTGTGCGTGGTGGCCGCACTGAAAAATTCTCGGGGCCGACAGCGAGAATCTAATTTCTTGCGGCTATAAACGAACAAGATTTTATCCGCAATCAAAAAGAAGCCTTCCTGTCTAAATTTCAAGATTTGTCTAATCTGGGCCTTAATTTTCCATCTAGGTTTCATTTTTTATTACAGATTGCCTCTACTCCATACGTTGTTTGCATTTGTTTCAACCCCTTGTGTTCTTAGGCCAAACGAGCAAGCTCCTATATAATGTCGGACCATCCCCACCTTCTTGTTACAGAACCTCTTGAGGTTGATTACGAAGCACTTCCTGAGGATGCGAGCATCTTTGCTCATCTTTCTGCGGGTGCATTTGCTGGTATTATGGAACATACGGTCATGTATCCCATTGACTCTATCAAAACGAGAATGCAAATGATTGCTTCGGGTCAGGCGTCCAACCGCTCGGTTATCTCTTCCATCTCGCGTATTAGTTCGAGTGAAGGAGCTTATGCTTTGTGGAGAGGTGTATCTTCTGTTGTCCTTGGAGCTGGTCCTGCTCATGCGGTATACTTTTCTGTCTTCGAGGCCACCAAAACCATGTTGGTTCACCGACTCACGGACTCATCTTCAACAAAGTTTGTCACAGACGAAACACATCCATTGATTGCTTCAGGCGCTGGTATTGCTGCAACAGTGGCATCAGATGCGTTGATGACGCCGTTTGATGTGTTGAAGCAAAGAATGCAATTGGGTACAGATGCTAAAAAGAGATCGACCTCCGTTAAGCTCCTTCAGACTGCCCTCAATGTCTATAAAACAGAAGGCCTTGGTGCATTTTTCATATCCTACCCAACCACCTTATTCACTAATATCCCATTTTCTGCGCTCAACTTTGGATTTTATGAATACTTTTCATCTATCTTGAACCCAAACAACACCTACAATCCTTACTACCACTGCATTTCTGGTGGTATTGCTGGTGGTATTGCGGCCGCATTGACAAACCCATTCGACTGCATTAAGACTGCTTTACAGACTCGTGGTATTTCCGAAGATGCATCGTTAAGAAGCATCAATGGTTTCAAGAGTGCCGCCCAAGCATTGTATAAGCGTGGTGGCGTGTCTGCTTTTACGCGTGGTTTAAAACCAAGAATTATCTTTAATGTTCCAAGTACTGCCATTTCTTGGACCGCTTATGAGATGGCCAAAGAGGTCTTGTTGAGAGATTAACTGCATTGACATTAGTTCCCATTCTGATGCATCTACTCTTATATGAATGAACCCCATTATGGTTGACATGTATATTAGAATCATGGATGGATGATTTCGAGTTTGTATATATTTGTTCCTGATAACATAATCAATATCCCAAAAGAGCTGGATTATTTATACATGGCGAGTCAATCGTAGGTCAGTGGTCGTGCTTTAGGTTTGTATCGATTTTCTTTCTCGTATGGTTTGCTGTGTTCGGGTCATGGGTGTTTGGAAAGTTTCTGTGCAACAAAAGAGAACATTACACAACTTCCTAAAAACCCTAGTAGATTGAAAAATGCACTTCTCGAATAGGATCTTTCTTCCTCCTCTGTACGAAACGAAGCAAAGATTCGCCGAATACTCGCCACGATCATCTATACACAAAGATCAAGAACTGGATTTATCACTCGCGTTTGAGCTGGAGTATCTTTGTTAGTATGCGTCACGTGCTCACTACGTTGGAACAACCATAAAATAATTCAATAAAAAGAAAACCTGACTCCCAGCAATGATCGGTATCGGGTGCCAAAGGCCGCAAATTGCACTCAACAGCCTTTCCTCGTATTGAAAGACCAACCATCCGCGCCGCCTCCCATGCAAAGCGTAGCTCTGCTGTTTTTCTGATGGCGACGCCCGGCGTAACTATCTACGCCCAGGAAGCTCTCAAGAGCATTATATCGCTCTGAATGCAGAAGCACCCAGAGAGGGATGGGGAGAACCACCGAATTTCCCACCCGCACTGAGCTTTCGCTCGAATCCTCAGTGCGAGATTCGCACCGGGGAGCCTTAGTAGGCGGGTATTTGCGGCATGCCGCGAGAAAGGTTAGACCGCTACACCAGAGGTGCAACAATCCGATATATAATATATCAGGCCTCACAAGAGCAATATGTACACTTTGAGTGCAAGTTTTTTGGTGATTACTAGTAATTATACTTCCCTGGTTTCACATCCTTAATTTGGCCTGGTATCTTACGCCATCATACTCGATTGTTATCACAAATGGTGATATGGACAAGAACGTACGATTTGCAATGTGAATTTAGGCGGCGAGTTACTGTATTTAGAAGGTGCTAAGCGCTCCCGCTACTAGCGCGCACCAATATATATCAATGGAGTGTACTCCCAGTTAGATACCACACGAAATAATATGACAATCTACAACGTTATTGGGTATGCATACAATTAAATCCCTCAATTGAAATATTTCTAACCCCAAAAAGCTCTGGTATCATTGGTCTCTACACCACGTACCAACTTCTTGAAAATGGAATCTCAGGTTCAGATATCTCGGTGATCGCGGAATTTATGCCAGGAGATGAATCCATAAAGTATACATCGCCATACGCTGGTGGAAACTTCTCGTGTATAACAGGGGACGATGCCGCTACTTTGCAATTCGATAAGTTCACGTATCAGAATTTAGGCAAGTTGCAAAAGAAATTAGGCGGTGCTCTGTGTGGCTTGGACAATCTTCCTTCTACTGAGTATTGGGATGAGAAACCATCGGAGGCCAAGCTCTCTTCACTCAAGTCTTACTTAAAAGGGTATGAAGAAGTTCCATCGTCCCAATTGCCCAATGGTGTTGCATTTGGAATAAAGTTCACTGCTTGGAATTTCAACTGCCCCAAGTTTTTGGCCAACGTTCAAAAGTTCCTAGTCAGCCAGGGTGTGACGTTCCAGAGAAGAAGATTAACACATGTTCTGCAAGCGTTTACTCCTGGAACAAAGTATGTCTTCAATTGCACTGGACTTGGTGCAAGATCGCTTGGTGGTGTCCAGGATCCGAATGTCTACCCCACCCGTGGGCAAGTGGTGGTTATCAAGGCGCCTCATATTCAAGAAAACGTAATGAGATGGGGTGACGATTACGCCACTTACATCATTAAAAGACCACACTCCCATGAGCAATTGATTCTTGGTGGCTTTCTTCAAAAAGATGACTGGACTGCCGATACTTTGAAAGATCAAACGGACGACATTTTACAGAGAACCACTGCTCTTTTCCCGAAAATCTTGACTAAGAATCCGGGTGGAAATAATATTCACGACCTAGAGATACTTCGTGTCGCTGCTGGCTTGCGTCCAAGTAGACACGGTGGAGCAAGAATTGAAAAGACCTTGGTGGAAGGTAAAGTTCTAGTACATAATTACGGAGCTAGTGGCTATGGGTACCAAGCTGGTTTAGGTATGGCAGCTAAAGCCGTCGATTTGGCACTTGGCCGTTCGAAACTCTAAGATTTTTAGAGTCTTTATATTAGGTAGACAATGGCATTTTCCCAATGATATGTGTTAGGTCGGTAGTGTGTATCATTATCTAAATACTGGGGCATGCATCATACCGGACTGCATAAATCTTTATCAAGATCTACTTTATGCATGCAGAACCCTTCTTCTTTTCATTATGGCACCTCGTAAGACAAGATTCACTAGGTCCAAAGACGGATGCATTCAGTGCAAATCCAGAAAGTATGTTCGCCTCTCGTTATCTTCTGTCCGGACTACTAACTTCTGCTCAGAAAGAAATGCGACCAAATTAAACCCGTTTGTGGAGGCTGTTTGCGAAAAAAGTTATCTTGCAATTGGCCCAACGTTGAAAAGGGAGGATACTCCAGAATCAAATTTATAGTTGACGAAAAGAACAAGTCACAAATAAATCAAGAGCCGGCTTCAGAGTTGGTCAGATACAAAAATGTTTTTCCTGGCGATGATAGCGAAGGTAGCTTCTCACAAATGGTACACGGCCACTTTGAGACAATAGATAGAGGGGATTCTATGGTCTCACTACTGTCGCTACTCTCACCATCACTGTTGAGCTTCTTAAGGTCACCAGCTTGGCCCACGGTAGTTCCTCTTTCTGAATTGGAGAACGATCACTTTGATTATTTTTGTAATATTGTGGCTCCACAAATGGCAATCGTGCCTCGAGATATTAACCCGTTCTTGAAATCAATACTTCAGCTTTCTATGAATGAAGAGGCTGTTCTCTATTGCGTGATAGCTTGGGGAAGTATTGCACGTCAATACAAAGAAAGGGCCTGGTTAGATGGGATGAGTGCATGCACTGGAAATTCTCCCTTTGTTCGGCGCCTGCTCTCGATTTTAGCCAATCGTGACTTTTATCAACCTCAGAATTTTATCACTTCACTCTTTTGTTTTTCTATTCTAACGTGTATTGAGATATCTATCGGTGATATTGATGCATGGGCAAGATATCTATTAGAAAGTTATGAACTTTTGAACAAGCTCGGAGGATTCAAGATCTTGTCAAAACATTCACATGAAGGCAAAATTCTAGCGCAGAATTTTGCCTACTTTGATATTCTAGCCTCTCAGTCCAATGAAAATGGAACATACTACCCTGTCAATGAGTATTATGAGCTATTCTACATGCCTCAAATGGACATCTTGGATCCATTTCAAGGATGTGTCCGCCCGCTTGTCCTAATATTAGGTGACGTTATTAACGTGATCAAGCGGTCAAAGGACTTTCTTGACTCTGAAATCTGTGACGAAAATTGGCACCAATTCAGTGAAGTGATACAAAAAGCGAAGGAGTTGGAAGAACAAGTGGATAATGCTTCGGTTCATCCATCAGATTATAAGATTCTTTCAAAGCACGATAACATAGAAAACCACTTCACGATGTTTGCTCTATATCAATTGGTTATACAACTCTATATTAAACATAGTCTTCGAAGGCTTCCAGCAGTGACACCCGAGATTCAAGTGCTCCTTCGACAGGTGAATCAATGTTTGTATACCTTGATAGAAACACCCCTTGCTCTGTGTTTGAGCTTTCCATTATTGATCGCTGGTGTTAGTTCTGTCAGTCCCAGTGCCAAGCAACGTGTTTTGGACTTTGTTGACCACATTGTTGCACAGTTTGGCTTTGAGAATACCAGAAAAGTGAAAGTTGTATTAGAGGAAGTGTGGAAAAAAAACCACAACGGTACATGTTGTGTCGATTGGTTCAAGATAACCAAGGATTTTGGTTGGCGATTTAATGCCGGAATATGAATATTAGTAGAATTAAATACTGTTCCATATCTCTCTCAACCTGGAGGGAGTTTGGGGTTTCTCTTCTGTAGAGGCCGGTTCTTCATCACTGCAAACAATTGCTTGTGTCTGTACACTTCCTGTTTGAAAGTCCATATCGGCATATTTGACCCATTTGCTCTTCAAACGCAATCTGAAGCCAGCCCAAACTACAAAAAACAAAGGAAGCATAATATATACATCAACGAATTGTCCCTTGTCGAAAGGCTTAAAAACGGACCAGCCTTGTACCAATATCAAGATGACGCCCAAAAGCATTCCGGCGTAATTGGTGTAAGGGAAGAATGGCGATTTATAAGGAAGATCTTCAACGGAGTTTCCTTGAGCCAACCAACCCTTCCGAAATCTGTATTGGGCTAAGATAATACCAGTCCAAACAATAAATGCACACACTCCCGCCAAGTTGACAATATAACTATAGGCCACAGTAGCACTTTGGTTCATAGCCAATAATGATAGGAAGCCAAACAAATGAACCACATGAATAGCAACCCATGGGACACCCCTTTTCGTGACTTTAGTAAACACTCTTGGAGCATAACCGTCATCAGCTAATCTTTTTAAGCATCTTGCGGCAAAATATATTGCACTGTTGATGGATGAAATACAAGTCACAAACACAACAGAAGTAACGAAATATCCTGCGTTAGCCCAGCCAGCATTCACCAATGCGATTGTCATAGGCGATCTCATTGTCTTGTTCGCAGTTGATAGATTAGGGTCATTCCATCTCACGGTGATACCATAAGAAATTGTAATACCAAAGTACACGTAAAAAATACGGAACACGGATTGTCTCACGGCAGTCTTTACGGCAGACCGAACATCCTTCAGCTCCCCAAAAGTGATGGAAAGACTTTCAATGCCAGTATAGAAGACACCGGCATAGACAAACGAGTTTGCAATACCCTTGAAGCCACCTGCAAGTGGGTAATCTCTGAATGGGTTTCCGGGACTATGTCCTGGAATACCTCCAGCAGCAAAGATGATACTAAAGAGGTAAAACCCGGAGATAAAGAGCAATTTGATAAACGATAAAATGTACTCAACTTCTCCAAAAACATCAACGCCAAACATTTGATACACGGAAAAACAGCCCCAGCATATCAAATAATATCCGTACATTGGCACCTTGTCACTGTAAAAGCTTAAAACCGAAGTCGCTGACACATATTCGGCGATAATGTTACACACCCACAAGAAAATGTAGTACCAGCCTAAGGTGGCCCCAAAGGCTGGATCAATCCATCTTGAAGCATGAGTATTGAAATTGAAGTCAAACATCGAGTTGAGTTCTCCAATGCAGAACATCATGATTATCACAAGAACTCCCACAATAGAGAAACCTGCTATCATACCGACAGGACCGCCCGCATGAAGAGCAGACCCCATACCAATAAAAACACCTGGACCAATAATTCCTGCAAGTGCCATCATCGATATGTGTCTAGTTTTAAGTCCTCTTTTGATTCCCGTATCTGGGTCAAACTTGGGCCTTACGGCGTGAGCCAGAGTTACCAGAACTGCTACTTCTGATTTTCCCAACATTTGTACTCAAGGCAAATATCTCTGACGAACACAAATGGAAACAGGATCAAAGAAGCAGCACATATATAAGGCATTTCCAACCTCTTTTCCTTATCGACTTTATGGACCTATCTGCGGTTGCGAGTGACTAGTTTTGGTTTGTCCATTTCATGAGCGCTTAGCTCTTTCCATTTTGAGACTGACACCCACTTCTCGCTATCTTTGTACATAATTCCGCTGGGTGTATATAGCAGTATATCCGGCGTTGGGTGATTTAGCTCAAAAAAAAAATAATACTTTTAATTTAAAAGAACTGAACATGCCCACTTCTGCAACGGTGGATGATAGGTTCGAATCTTTGGTTCGAATTCACCCGGTGATCGACACCCATAATGATTTCCCATACTTGGCGCGGGTCCAACTTCATTACGAAGTGGAAAATGATCCATCGTTCGAATTCGATAAGTGCCTCACTTCCCACACCGACCTTATCAAACTTCGTCAAGGTGGTGTGGGTATCCAGTTCTTCAGTTGCTTCATAGAATGCAAAGATGATAATCCCTTGTATCAGGATTTCAACAAGCCCACTACCGTGGTGAGGGACACTATGGAACAAATTGACTTTGTCAGACGTTTGACACAAATGTACCCTGAACATTTAAAGTATGTCACCTCCTCCAAGGAGGCAATTGATTCATTCAAAAATGAACATAGACTAGCAATTACGATGGGTGTAGAAGGTTTGCACCAGGTGGACACTTCCCTCGGAGTTTTGAGATCTTACTTTGACATGGGTGTGCGATATATTACTTTGACACATAACTGCGACAATCCGTTCGCAACCGCTGCTTCGTCGGTTTCAGGTGGTTTGCCCGATAAGGGTCTTTCGGATTACGGTCGGTTATGTATTGCTGAGATGAATAGGCTAGGAATGATGGTAGACCTTTCCCATGTCAGTTTAAAAACTATGCATGATGCTTTGGGTGTATCCAAATCTCCTGTTATATTCTCTCATTCCTCGGCCTATTCCCTCACTCCTCACTTAAGGAATGTACCAGATGAGGTGTTACATAAAGTTAAGAAAAACAACGGCGTTGTCTGTGTCAATTTCTTCCCTGCATTTATTAAGAGGTCTCCCGATGGTCCTGTCACTATTGATGATGCAGCAGCGCACATATTGCATATTGTAAAGGTCATTGGTTGGGATCATGTCGGTCTTGGTTCAGATTTTGATGGTATTCCTAACGGTCCTGTTGGTCTTGAGGACGTTTCGAAATATCCAGACTTGATTAAAAGAGTCATGGCAGAATCGGATGCCACTGACGAACAAATTGTCAAATTGATGGGTGGAAATGTTTTGAGAGTTTGGCAAGAAAATGAAAAAATCGCTGAACAATTAAGTTCTGAGGGCTCAAAAGTAATTGATTCCAATTGGCCTGACAGAGATTGGACGTTCTATGATTATGCCAAAAAGTTTCCTGAAATTTACCCAGGTTCGTATTCCTCACACAAGAATAATTACAAAGACTCCCAAGAGCTTGACGTCGTTGGCGGGCTAGAGAAATGTCGGGGCAAGAAGTAGCTGGATTCTACCTGGAAACAATATAGACCTTTCTAGAAAATACAAACAAAAAAAATGATTCAGCAATGTAAACCTTAATGAAGAAAAATAGATATAAGAAGGAAAAAGAAAATAGACGACCCCGGTGAGGATCGAACTCACGATCTCAAGATTAACAGTCTTACGCCTTAGCCAGCTTGGCCACGGAGTCGCGCTATGTGATTGGATTACGTTTTTCCTGTCATTGCTTTTCTCTAGATAAGAACGGATCTACTTTTTATTTTTTCAGGATTTTATCTCGCAGGTTTTTGTACTTGTCACATTCATTCTCAGAATTTCTACTAATTATTATTTCGGCTGGGTGGAGTTAATTCATGCCCCGCACTTGGCCATGTGTCATTTACTATTGTTAGACCCCATTCGCGAATACCTTACTAGGCAGGTCCGTTAAAATTGATAGACGATAACTCTAGTGGAAGATACGAAAGAAACATGATAATGTAATACTCACGCAGAGGAATGAATTGATGATTCCCTTTCCAATCATTTAGGAAAGAAAAATAAAAAAATTAAAAAAAAAAAAAAAAAAAAAAAAAAAAAAAAAAAAAAAAAAAAAAAAAAAAAAAAAAAAAAAAAAAAAAAAAAAAAAAAAAAAAAAAAAAAAAAAAAAAAAAAAAAAAAAAAAAAAAAAAAAAAAAAAAAAAAAAAAAAGAGAACATTCGGAGGTAAATTACCTGGAACGGCAATGCGTTTTATCTCATGCGTAAACCTGTCCAGTAGATGCGTAGAGCGCGGTTCTCTGCAAGAAACGGTGAGAACACCAAAACAAAGAAAAAAAAGAAAATATGGCATATAACTTGACCACCATAAATTCCCACCATTTTGGACCTTTCTGACCGCCTTCAACTCTAAATGAATAAGTTGAACCCAACAGAGAAGCGGGCATCACATGGCTTCTTCATGAAGTATGTGGTGATCGTTTCATCTGCAATAGGGACATTTCTTTTCATCTTCACTTTGCTTGTTTCGGCACTGATTCACCACTTAAGAGACATTGTCTCTGGACGTGAAAAGGCCAACGCTCCTAAGAAGGATAACTCGGTCCCAAACTATACCCCACGGGAACCTTATCCGGATATGAAGAACTTGAAAGTGACCAAAAATTTTAGATATTACCTTCAATTGTTAGGGTTGGACTTTGAAGAATATACGATCATTACTAAGGACGGATACCCATTGGTTTTACATCGGTTAATCGACCCGAAAGACACCCCTCAACAAAGAGAGAACAAAACTCCTGTATTGTTTCAACATGGACTTCTTCTGTGCTCAGGAGCATGGTTAGCTCCAGGCAGAAACTCATTACCTTACTACTTTATGGAACAGGGGTATGATGTTTGGTTGGGCAACAATAGGTGTGGATTCGAACCTAAACACACGGAATATGGCGGACGGCTCTTTCATAATGAAAAGTTTTGGGACTGGGATGTTCGTGACTTTGCTGCATTTGACTTACCCTGTATCATAGACAATGTGCTACTGCACAAGCCTAAGCATCCAAAGCTTCATATTATCGGCCACCTGCAAGGTTGTACTCAAACTGTGCTTTTGTTGAAAAACCCAGACCTTGAAGCGTATCATCGCAAGATTTATGGCTTCTATGCCTTGGCTCCTGCTATATTCCCCGGTAAAATGTTTCATGAGAGATCCTTCATTAAATTTATTCATCACAGAAGTCCAAAGATGTATGCCGCAATCTTTGGAAGCTGTTGCTTTGTTAAGCTTTTGGGTACCACTAGAAAATTAATCGGTACTACAAGACTTTTTGGGGTCTTATCTTATCAAATGTTCAAATACTTGTTTGGCTGGGGAATTGGTAACAATTACGATGACAAAAAAATCCTTCGAATCCAATTCTTATATAACGTGACATATGTTTCGCTGAAACTTATGTCATGGTGGTTATCCTACCTGGTTCCTGAAGGCTTTTCAAATCAGCTTCAGCCTCTTGAGGCATATCTAGACGGTTCGCATTGCTCTTTCACTCCGGTCAATACTAAAGAAGAAACTAATAACTCGGAGGAAAAAGCAAACAAAGTTTCTCCTTCTGAAGTTGACCCTATCGACCAGATTTCATCTGTCAAAGAAATTGACGATTCGACCACATTCTTTCCTTACAAGCAAGAATGGTTCTCATTTTACAAGCCAGAAGATATCGTGCCAATTTCAGTTTTCGCCGCCGACGAGGATTACCTCGTTGATGCTCAAAGATTCACCACTCATTTGAGCCATTACGAGAGACGCCTTTATAAGGAGGGTAAAAACTTGCATGTTTTTAGTTTACCCACTTATAACCATTTGGACGTTCTTTGGTCGCTGAACGTGATTGGAAGAATTGGTATGCCCATCCACGAGACCATCCAAAGGTCGTCATAAACAATACATTGTTCTACTGACAGCCAAAACTCATCAATTGATGTTATTTATGTTCACTTCTTGCATCTGCTCGCTGAAAGGCGAGAAGTACATTTTCCCAGAAAAACGGTACGTTAACACCCATTCCAATGTACACTCCGTTCGCTTCAATATGGAGCGGGTCTAAACTTCCACTAAATACAATCTGGCCAACCCTTTCGCCTTCTAACGTAACCGAGATTTGACGCTGAAGGAAATGAAAATCACATTCGTTTGCAAATTGCTTCCAGTCGCACTTCTCCCTAGAAACCATTGCAAGTACTAGAAATACAGCAAGAGGGTCATGAACTGGCGGTCCCTTAATATTTTTGTAAGCTTTGGCGTAAAACTCAGTATAGAACTCTAGGATATTGTAAAAGAATTCCCGCACAGGGGAATTGTTGCGTCCATTCTTATCAAACAACCTCGTTCTAATCTCCCGTGATGCTAATGTGGTATGTGTGATATTGAGCGGACACAAAATAATTTTGTTATGCAATTTTTGTTCAGAGAATACAATCTGTGCTGCGTGGGGATCACAGAAGACATTGAATTCGCTGAATGGTGTAATGTTGCCCATTTGAAGTGCACCTCCCATAATTGACACGTATTTGATCTTTTCACAAACTTCTGGATACTTTCTGATCAAATTTGCAAAGTTCGTAAGTGCACCTGTCAAAACGAGACAAATATCTGATTCGTATGCGTTTATGGCATCCCTCATAGCATCCAAGTAATCACGGTCAGTTGACACCTGTAACTCAATTTTTTCTGGCAATGAGACACCGCCAATCCCATCTACTCCATGGACATTCTCTGCATGCAATGGTTTGCGCTGTAATGGGCGTTCGGACCCACGATAGACTTTGATTTCGTCCTGACAGAAACCAAGAACTTGTAGAAGTGCAAGAGCATTACGGGTAGTCTTCTCGATCAGCACATTGCCGTGTACAGTAGAGATACCCAAAAGATGAAAGTAAGGTGAACATGCGGCAAAGAGAATGGCGAATGCATCGTCATTTCCCGGGTCACAGTCTAACCAGATCGGAATCTGCAAATTAGGATGAGGATCTTGTGGTAGGAGATGCATTGTAATTATTTGAAAATGATTGAATGACTATTTTTCGTGCAGGTTCTTTTTTGTCGAAGTTTTTGCTGTCTATATATGCTGGGTTATACTCAATGGAATGATCTTAGAAACATGACACATGTTGTGGTTGCATTTACTACGTATGTGCATATAAAGCCCAGCCTGCTCACGGAAAAATGAGCCAAAAGTGCCGTTTAATGTGCATCTTTGCCCCGCACTTCACTTCCTCGAAAATGGTTTACGAATGATGTCTATTAATACATATGAGCATCAATAAGCATACATGCTTAAATGTCAGCACCCTCCTCCTCTACAGGGACAACAAAAGCACCAGCCAAAAACAATGCTGGTTCGTCAATGTTGTGATGTTGATAGCTCAAAACACCTACACCTCCTGCATCTAACATGAACTGTGGGTTCTTATTGATGGGCTTTTGGATCCATCTGGCAGCAAAACAACGCAAAATATGGCCGTGGCCAACCACAAGAATATCACATGCTTCATTATTCTTCAATGCCTCCCTATGAATTGCTTGGATTTCGCTAATAACTTTGTCCAATCTAGTAGTGACCTCCTCGGACACTTCTCCTCCCTCACATCCGTATTCCCAGATGTTCCAGACTTCGCCATTCTTCTCGTGACCTCTCAGTTTACGTAAGTCAATGATTTGGGATGTGAGTAATCCTTCGTAATCTCCGTACTCCCACTCCCTCAAGTCATTATTCTCAATTACTTTGATGCTCTCTTTGTTATCCACTCCTCCCAACAACAAGTCAACAGTCTGCTTCGCTCTTAAACGTGGAGAGGTAAAGACGTACTTTAAATTTTCAGCTTTGATCAATTGAAACGGGCTAGGACCAATCAAATGTTTACCCGTATTTCTCATTTGTTTCACACCAAAAGGTGTAAGTTCTAAGTCTGTAACCGAGGTATATTGACCCGATTTGGACCATTCTGTTTGTCCGTGACGAACGAAAATAACTCTGGGAGTGGGTGCTTTCATGGCCAGGTGATGCTGTCAGATGAACTGTCGGATAAACTCAGCTATAATGAATAATGTCCGAGGCAACTGCATAGACGTCAGGTGACAGTACGTTTGAAATTCATTACCAAAAACACTCACACCACTTGAGTAGACTTCACTTGCAAATGCCAAAAAGTTACAGGTTTAAATTCCTCCAAAAATGGAAAACAAAATAGAAGAAAGAGAGAATTTTTCATAAATTTATATATCGTAGAATGGCCCATGATTGAGCTGCCATCTGGTGTAAGGGTCTTTTGGTGCAATGAAGAAAAATTGCCCAGCCATTCATATTACTGTCTTATCAATAATCATGTCCCTGAAAGTCCAAATCACGGAGAAGATCGTCTCTCTCTTGAAAACACTTCCCAAGGATAAACTTAATCATTACGCATCGTTCAAGGACATTCAGTTAGAGCGTTTTCAAAACAAGGCACTCGTTGACACTATTGATGAACAGGATTTGAAGTTACAATATATTGCTTTGAGAGACTTGGTAAACGACAAATACAAGAACTACTACAAGCTTGATGACAAGTTGTTAAAACCAAAGGGTAACCCCCAATATTATGAGCGTCTTTTGGCTGAGATCAAGGGCGAGAAAAAGGAGACTTTGAGCAGTGCATTCAGAACTATCGTATTTGGGAAATGATAAATAGGGAGTTAGTTTTATCTTGTGTATAGTAATTATGAAATATTCTTGTGAAAATAGCGTCATTTTGTCGACATTCCATCTTCTGTTGGAGGCGGAGGGGCATTACGATAAAGAGATGTACTAGTGTGCAAAAGTGTTTTATAGGCCTTCAAAAGCAAGAGAATTTGAGCAGGAAAATATTTGGTTTTCCATTTCCTTCTTCTGTTCGATCTTATTCGATGAACAATACCACGATTTGTGGCCCTCTCGCATACTATCAAACAACTATCTGGCACAGAATAGTCATGGACCATAGATTGGGATAACGCCGGCTGTGGTATATGCACAAGAAAAAAAGAAGATATTAACTAATATAAGAATAATATAAACAATTCACATAACCATCTTTTTTATTTGCTGAGAGAAATAGCTTATTGCACAGGACTTTGTTCGTGTACTCCAAGAATCAATACATCGGACTAAAGTCGGATTTAAATCGGACTCGCGCATTTACTCATTTGAACTCCATCTTCCTCTGTAACACTCTGGTCACCCGTGTTCGTCGCAACACATAGAAAAATGGCTTCCTTCTTGCGGTCTCGCTTCTTCAATGGGTTCCTATCATTACTAGCGCTCGTTATTGTTGCATTTTATTGGTTTTCTTCCAGGGGTGACGATGGAGGCCTTAAACCTGAGGAGATCAATGACATGCTTCAGAACAAGGACCTGAATGTTCAGGTTAAGAAAGTCGAACTTAATGCTTTAAAAATTGCAGCACCATATTTGGACAAAACCACTTTGCAATCTCCAAACTGGGACTGGTCGGGAGATATTCTTGTTAAAGGTGAAGACTACATTCGACTTACATCCGCCCAAAAGCATCAGGTCGGTAACATGTTTGCCAAAATGCCTATTCAGGCAGAATCTTTTGAAATGGAACTAACGTTTCACATTCATAGTCCTTCTAAGAATTCATTAATTGCAGATGGAATGGCCATTTGGATTTTGAATGAACCATCAAAGATTGGCGATGTATTTGGCGCTAAAAATTATTTCAATGGTTTGGGCATTTTCATTGACACTTATAAAAATGGTAAGGTTGGAAGATTCCCCTATGTGAGTGCCATGTTAGGCAATGGTAATGTGGGATACGATAAATCACAGGACGGAAAGAATACGCAGTTTGCTGGCTGCAATGCCCGTTCTCTTGTAAATCCAAAATCTGGTATGGCCCGTATGCGTCTCATTTACACCAAGAACGGGTATCTCTCAGTGGACTTCAATTACAATCCCCACTCATCGGACGATTGGAATAACTGTTTTACAGTATCTGACGTAAGATTGCCTCCTATTAAATACTTGGGTCTCTCTGCAGAAACTGGCGAATTGGCTGAGAATGTTGATATCGTGGAAAATAAGGTTTATGCCTTGTATAATCCTATTAGTGGAGATTTTATCGACTCTCTCGAACAGCTTGAAAATATTATGGAAAGACAAGAGGAACAGGAACAGGCGCCACAGAAAAAGAGGAAAAGAAGAAAATCCTTGCTGAGATTAAAAAAGGCTGAAGAACGTCTACAAGCACAGTCCAGGAAACGCAGACTAGAAAAGTATGGTGATGAAGAGGCAACTTTTGTCCGCCGGACGTGGAACAGATTCCTCTACGGTTTGAAGATGATCTTGTACACTACAATTGCACTTTTAGTTGTGTGGGTTGGAGCTATAATTTACAGAGTGCAAAAGCAAAAGAAAAGATCCCGTACAGGCGGCATTTTAGATTAGGAAGGTCGTTGATTATAAGAGCAGCTGGATGTATGTCACTATTAATTATGCTTCTCTATAAGAGATTTAAACTCTTTTTCTTCTTCTCACTGTACTGGTTTGTTTTTGAATAGTCTTTTCATTGCTCGTGATCTCAAGCTCGTACATGTTACGGTAGATACCGAAGAATTTCAACAACAACGACGTTGGAAGAATAGTGAGGAATTTGTCACTCCTTTTGTTTTCTGTGAAAGGGTTGATCTCAGTTGTTGTTTGAACTAGCTTAAAATTGTGTTCTTGGTACACCTTTGGTAACACAGGGTCAATCGAGTATGCATCTGCAAGCAACACTATTTTAATATTCTTATTTTTAATGTTGCTGTCTTTAATGTAACGAGAACAAAGATCTTTGGCCTTTTCTATGGCGATCTCCACTAAATCTTCTTGGAGTCCCGCATTAGTGTACACCTTTCTAACGTGCAATCCTGTGATTTTGGTGTAGAAAACTTCTGAGTCAGACTTATCAGGTAAAGGAACCACGGTGACAACAGCAATCGGAGTATCTCTGTAAGTGATGAAGTCTGTAGATTTCGAAGCACTTTCAATGAATGCAAGAGACAGAGTATTCTTATCATTTTCATCGAAGTTCGCGTAGATTCTCAATGGGAATCTAAACAACTTCAGCATGGTGGCATCATCCTTCAAGCTGTCACTAATAACCTTGAACTCATCAGTGATCAAAAAACTAACAATTCCAATTGTACCAGCCAAGAAAATAAGAACAGGAAAATAGGAAGTCAAGAGGAATTTATTGTTCCACACCAATCTGAAAAACTCCCCCACAGAATCTGAAATCTGAATAAAGTCCGCATATTGGTACCAAGTTACTGCTGCCACCGTCAGCAAAATAAAGGTCTGGGTCAATTTGTGCCAAAAGATCCTGTGGTTGGATTTGCTTTGAAGCTGTCTGTAGTAGTCACCATGGAGTGTGAGGGCAGTGGTGGCTAAAGCTGGTTCCAATGGGATTCTTTCAATTTTTGGATCCACAGTGGCATCCAATGGGGCAGTGATGTTGTACTCCTTTTGCTTCACCATCTTATGATATTTCAGAATCAAGAAATAGAATTCAGTTTCGAAAAGAGGACGTGGTAGGATTCAGTGGCATCTCATCTGGTGTTCATAATCAATTTCATTATGCGCAGGAAATCAGTAAGCTATTGTCGCACGTGGGTTTATACTTAAATGGGTACGTTACAGATCTGGTCGAAATGAGCCGCATTATCCTATAATGGAAGTGACAGGGTAATTCCATTGAATATTCTCTTTTTTTTTTGAATCTTGAATTTCATTCTTGAACTTAACGGAAATACCTCTCTATACATACTCTCTAAAATTCGCCAGTTTTATTTCTTTATAGTTTACCTTGATTTTCGAGATAGATAGTTTGTTAAGCCATTGTGGTTTGTAACTAAGGCGCGAAACCTCTCTTGTATCACACAAATTGCTATACTGGGCAAGTATAGCTATAACTCAAAAAATGAAAAAGTTACAAGAAAAAATACATTATTGAAGTTTTTTGATTACTCATGTGTCGATGAAGAATCTCCCGATTTTTCTTATGTCCTATCGGGTATCTCGATCCTTATCGCCGTCGATGAACATCCATGTTAGTGCATTATGGCACCATGCAGTTGTGGCATTGATCCACAGTTTTAATTGTGGGAATGACAAACTGGCGTAACATCATGCGAACCTATTATAAGTGATCTATTTCTCTGTGGCAATTATATTTTATCCTTAATGCCTTCTAAAACTAATAACTTCAATTACGCTCAAAACCAGAAATTATCAAGTATTCTGCGAGTCGCAATCATTGGAGGAGGTGCATCCGGGGCCATTACCCTTGATTCTTTGGTACAAGAAGATTCCTTCAATGAGATTTGCTTATTTGAGCGCCGGGACATTCTAGGTGGGATTTGGGTTCTCGATAAAAATCCAATCGAAACACCAAATGAGATTTTAAAGGCAGGTACTACAAGCTCAGTCCTTGATCCACCATTGGAGAACCCATTTGAGCATGGGTATCAAGGAACGAAGATTAGAAAGTTACGCCCAAATCAGGAAAGGTTTGTCCACACACCTGCTTATCATGGGATGACTACCAATATCATAGAGAAAATGATGACATTTAGCGATCAAACGCAATGGAGACCCGATCAGGAAAACGATTATGTTGATAGGTCAATTGTGAGAGACTACATCGATCTGTATATCATGCGTCACAAGGATCATGAAAAAGTCTCATTAAGACTCAAAACCACTGTGGAGGCTGTTGAAAAAGTAGCGAGTGAGCCATCTTCTCCACTCCCATATAGATTCAAGCTAACAATTAGAGAAGAATTGCAGGACGGAACAGATGAGTGGTCACAAGAAATTTTCGATGCGGTTGTCGTTTCAGTTGGTCACTACCATGTACCGTTTATTCCTGATGTTCCAGGGCTAAAAGATTTACAAGAAAGATTCCCTAATGTGGTTCAGCACGCCAAGTTCTTTCGCAGCGGAGAAGGATATGCCAACAAAAAGGTGATTGTTGTGGGATCGCGTGCTCTGGCAGCGGACATTACAAAGTTTACTTCTGAAGTTGCAGAGTCGGTATATCAACTGATTAGAAATGTGGCTGGTGTTAGAAGACCGGTGATAAAACCCAACGTCTTTCAAAAACCAACTATTGATAGGTATGAGGTTGAGGGGAATCAGATCCGTGTTATATTTTCAGACAGATCAGTAGTGGAGAATCCTGATCATATTATATATGCTACAGGCTACCAATTCTCGTATCCGTTTTTAACGAAAGAGTTTGGTGATGTTACCGATGAAGGAAGGATTGTGTTAGATCTTTATCAACATACATTCCTCATTAGAGAGCCACGCATAGCTATTATTGGAGTGCCAGTGGATGCTATTTCATTCAGGGTATTTGAATATCAGGCTATTTGGGTTGCTCGTTACCTTGCAGGAAAAGTAAGTCTTCCTTCTGAGACAGAACAACGCGAGTGGTATCAAGAAAGGTTCAAAAAATTTGGATCCGCTAGAGCATTCCATACCATTGGCGCTGCAGATGCACTAAATTTTATGATAGGCATTACACAATTGGGGACCCCAAAAACAGATGGATCTTCGAAAGGGCGAGAGTTTCCGAAAATCGAAGAACGTCACATTGAGGAATACAAGGAAGCGGCCTCTAAACTCATTGCCTTCTGGGACGAGCCAAGATCTGTAAATACTTAAATGTATTTCATTAACATTTTACCTATATAGTGTATTACATTTCTTTTATTTTAACAAATCAAACGAAAACAAAAAAACGAAATAAGAATTATCAAAAAAACAAGCTAGCGCCGCCAAGTTTCGATCCTGGGACATCAGGGTTATGAGCCCTGCGCGCTTCCACTGCGCCACGGCGCTTGTTATTGATGTAGAGTTTAAAGAAACCTGTTGAGTCATTTCGATCTTAAAAGTGTTATTTATCAAATATTTCAACTATATACAATTTAGTATGTTCTCTTTTGTTCAGACATATCCTAATAACGGATAATACAGTGGTATTTGTCTAAAGCTCATTCGCATCAGTGGCAAAAGCTCATCTCATCATATAACAACATAACAACAATCACTACAGGTGTTGTACAAAATGTAATCCAGATTAAAATATTTACACATGTACAATGATATATATAAATATATATATCATAGATTCCTGAAAACAATCCCGACTCAACGGTTTCTGAAAATATAAGGTTCATCTTTTATACCCTCGTTCAGAAATTTCAGTGATGCTTCTTCAAAGGCTCGACAACAAGCTTTTCAAATGTGAACATTTGAGAGATAGTGGTTTGTCTTTTCAACATGGCCAAGTTATTAATGCCTTCATTGTAGAAAGATGTGACCTTGTCTTCATTGTTCACATTCTTGTGTTCCTTGAAAGCATCATGTATTCTTCTCTTTGAGTACTCTCTGTAGTTGTAGTTATCAAACTTCTTGGCTGTAGACAAGAGCTGTTTGTATAGGGAAAGTACTTGTTTCGAACTAGGTGCCATGGTATGAATAAGTTGGAGATACGGAGGTGGAGAAGTGACTTTTGAGTAATGAAAGTGCGTCTATATGCAGTACAGACAGATCACTAGTTGTAATGCACACTGTATCCAGTCGGAAGCCGGACCGAACGCTTTTAAAGGTATAATATTTCAATTTATTAATCGATGAAAGTTGTGTGGGCTAATACCCACTAAGTAAATCAAATAAAAAAAGATTAAGAACTAATTGAGCGAGATCTATTCATATACCGCAGAATTGGCGGATCTGGCCTTTGACTTCTTCGTACTTGCCTCAGCCATCATCTCCTCAAATATACGGGCCTCCTCGTCTTCTTCAGGTGTACGCTGTATGGATAGCATCTCCTTTCCTATGAACAAAAGTGCCTCGGCTCTCGCCCTTCTCACTTTCTTATGCACTTCTTTGTCAGACAAAATATTATGCGTCACTTTGTTCAATACCCCAGTTATCTCAAACTTAGTATATGCCCATGCGGCAGCCAAGAATTTTCCAGTAATCAACCTTTCAGAAGCCATCAATTTGTATTTATCTTCGTCTGAAAGCTCTTGACCGGATTGTTCAAAGGCTGCTTGTTCCTTCACCATTTCCTCTGCTGCAGCCTGTGCATCCAAAAAAGCTTTTAAAATCAGGAACCCGGACTTAACTCTATCAGTCTTTTTCTTGACGGAAGTAAAGATCTTAGACACACCAAGCGTTTTACTTGCCAGGATAGTAGCGTTAGCCCGATCCACATATATTTTACCCACTAAATGCAAAATTTGTATTCCAAAGGATTCCAACTTCAAGTCTTCAAGCTCGGCTTCAAGTTTTGACTTAAAATGATTTAGAGAATCTGCATTGGAAACAGACAGGAGATATTGCTCAATCCTCATGAGCAAGTTTTCGGTCAAAGAATCCACACGCTTTTGTTTAGCAATCTTTTGTTCTTGCTGAATTTCTCGAAGCTTTTCCATTTTCTCAGGAGACAACTTTGTGCTTTTCTTTTTCTTCTTCTCCACTTCTGAGTTCAACTCTGAGTATGGTTTCTCGAGTTTATTGATTTTGTCCGTAGGTTGCTCATTGGCAACTACAACATCTGTAACTTGAGCACTCAGCGTTTCGGATTCGGAAGCTTCGGAATCTTCTTCACCAAGTAGATCTGCAGTCTCAGTCAATTCATTCATCATGCTCAATTCGCCGATCCAGTCTTTGAAGCTATCCCCACCGAAAATCATCTTAAAGAATTCATTAGGGTCAATATCAGCCGCTTGTTCAGCAACCAGGTTATTCTTCATTCCCTCAACACCGAGCTCATCATACAAGGCCCTCAGTTCCTTATTCAGCAAAATTCCGTACGCTTCTCCAAGCTCTTGAAACTTTGCCGCCGCGTTGGGATCATTGCCATTTTTATCTGGGTGGAGCCGGATTGCTTGCTTTCTGTAGGCTTTCTTCAATTCAACTTCTGTGGCAGTATATTCTACTCCAAGAATATCGTAGTAGGTTGTATCCTTTACCATCTCAGCTCAAATGCACCAGGGATTGGAGGTGAGATTAATCTGGACTTATAAGTGAGAGTAGTATCTCGTGCGTTTAGTCGCGCACAAAGGCCTACAACGGTACACCATTCGGCCGTTGCACTATTTTGACTGAGGTGGCGATGTCAAAAATGTGGTCTTCTTTGAAGCTCGAGGGCTTGCTTCACAATATCTTCTCCACGCACAATCACTCTAAGTTGAATTTTCATTGTCCAACCACGAACTTGTGTTGTATTATGTCAAGTTCAAAGTCGGTATACTAAACACCATTTCAATGGTTTACAATTGAGTGACAGTTAGCGTTATTATTGTTTGTATTGACCGCTATTAGTACTCAGTCCATCACTCTCTAATACAAAACAATTTCTTTTTTTTATTTTTTTTTTTACTGTTGTGTCGAACTTCATAATTCGTGATTGCGCTGTGCCTTTCGCAATCGGCATCTTACATATAACATCGAAACGATGACAAAGCATACTGCGTACGTGGTGCATGTCATCCCGTATGCACTATACAGTAACCCCACCTGTCGAAGGAGATGAGTAGCACTCATGGATTCGATTCCTAGACTTCAACCAAGGTTTACCTTTTTTTTTTTTTCTCTTTTAAAACAGACTTCAAATATACTAATTGGTATTAGTTTTGCTTTGATAAAAGCGATTCGAGAATATTTGCTTCTTCACGCGTTTCTCAAATGTGTAGCTTCGGAGTCGGAGAAAACGTTAGCATTACCGAGCGTTGAAGAATTTTCTCCGAGATGCTCGGTGACATCTTCGGAGAACCGAGATAAGCGCAAGTTAGATCTGGTATTATAAAAGAGACATCCCCGATATTGATTTCCTGAGTCTTGTATTGTTGGTGTACTTAATTTTTCAACTTATTGAAAGAAGAACAGCACTAGTATTTTCCTTTGAAGACTAGCGACCGTTACGAAGTGTTCATCATACATTGGTAACTGACAAGGTCATTAAATTCATTGTCACATTACTATTTATCATCTACATTAACACTTGGAAGATTAATAACATAATGTCTTCTAATATCGAGCATAACAAAGATCTACGGCCGGGAAACGATCAGATAGAATCAGCGGGAACCCCTTCAGTCATTAAATCGGATGATTCCTCACACGAGCTGGACATTGAGAGAGTGGCTCAAAACCTTGAAGATAAACTAGGTGATGTGCATGTGAACTATCTTCCAACTAAAAAATTGATCGTGTGCATGCTTGGCATGTCGCTATGTTTGTTGGTCTGCTTCTGCGATCAGACAGGTGTGACTGTTGCATTACCCATTATAGCTCATGACTTAAACGCAGAGGATTCTATCAACTGGGCAGGAACGTCATCTTTAGTTGCAAATTGTGTTTGCCAAGTTCTCTTTGGACGATTTTCTGACATTTTCGGCCGCAAGAGAATGCTCATTGCTTCACTTGCTCTTTTAATGATTGCCAATTTGCTCTGCGGATTTGCCCAAACAGGTGTACAATTCTATATCTTCAGAGCCTTCGCTGGAATTGGAGCAGGTGGTGCTCAGTCATTGACAATGGTTATAATTAGTGATTCAGTCACATTAAAGCAAAGAGGAAAATTCCAAGGCATATTGGGTGCAAATGTCGGAATAGGAAACACAGTGGGGCCTATAGCTATGGGCCTTTTAGCTGAGCATCATACTTGGCGAGACTTTTATCGAATTTTCCCCCCAATCATAGCCATTTCGATTTTAATTGTGTACTTCCTCGTCGACGGCAGTAAGCAGGCGAATCTTGATTCCATGTTGAAAACAAGAGAGAAATTGGCAAAGTTAGACTACTATGGAATATTTTTCGCCACGGCTGGGTTACTTCTCCTATTAGTTCCAATTAGTGGAGGTGGTTCCACGTATGCATGGAATAGTCCACTTGTGATTTCTATGTTCTGCATTGGAGGGGTCTGCTTGATCTTATTCGTCATCATTGAATGGAAAGTTCCCGAGCTCCCTATGATACCACTTTCAATATTTAAGAGCCCTACATTGAGTATTCTCCTTGGATCCTCATTCTTAATTGGAATGGCATACTTTGGATTTTTGTTCATTGTGGCATACTACTTTCAATTGGTCAAAGGCGTATCACCAATGAGATCAGCAATACTCCTTCTACCACTCGTGTTGCCACAAGCAGCCATGTCCTCATTTGCAGGAGCAGTAATCTCATACATCGGTCATTACTTACCTATTATGTATAGTGGATATCTGTTTTGGTTGACTGGATGTGGAATGACATTGGCATGGAAAGAGAACACATCTAATGCCATGATTGCAGGAACTTTAATAGTGATGGGTACTGGAGTGGGTTTTATTTTCCAGCCTACAGTTGTTGCAGCTCAAGCACATTCTAAAATGGCACAACGTGCAGTCGTCATAAGTACACGAAATGTTGTTCGGTCATTCGGAGCAGCACTTGGTATTGCCCTACACTCATTAATTATTTCAAACTCAATGGTCAAGCATATTAATAGTGTTGAGAGCAAGAACATATTTCCAAAGCTGTTTTTGGAGCATTTGAAGACGAATGTATTTTCCACTTCAGCAGGTTTTGACCTTACTCCACACCAAATCTCAGTGTTACGGTCGATGTACCTCAAGTCAATCAGAAACGTCTTCTACTTCGAGATTCCTTTGATTGCTATTTGTTTAATCTCCACGGTATTTGTTAAAGACCATGGCCTTCATTGCTTAGACCAACCAGGGAAGGAGAAGGATGAAAAGGAATGAAAATAATATAGCATAGTAAATTTCTGGGTTCTTATGTTTAATTGTATCTCCGGTAATAACGTCCGTAACTGTCACGCTGGTGTGCCTCGGCAAAACGTGTACCAGTGAAACCATTGCCCTGGGTTTGAAGGAAATCCTGAATCACGTTGTAATTGTCCTCAACAAATCCTTGAATTCCTGACCTAAAGTTCTCAACCCGCTCACGATCTGAAAGATAGTCAAGTAACCACGAGCGATAGGTGTCTTTAGTTTCAGTAAATGTTGTAGATGTTGAACCGAAGTGGGATAGTCTGTCTTTTAAGTTGAAGCCACCAGAAAGAACATTGCTGCATACATCATAAATGAAGTAGATGTCTTTCGTGAAAAACACCAGGGCAGTTCTTAAGTAAATGGCTCCAACTAAAATAAAGAATAGGAAAAAAAACGTCATTTTTATCATGGAAACCATAAACTTGAACCATATACGTATGAGCCGTTTCGAAAGCCAGTAGATGACAAAAATACAACAGGCACTAGTGATAATGTCTGTAGCACCAGGGAACACCAGCGAGAAATATTGAATAGAAATTAAAATAAACCGCAACAAAACTGCAAGTGCTGACACCGCATAGGAAAAGATTACCACCAAAACATCGCCAACAAGAGCCATCTTAGTAATGATCTTGATGGATCTGTCCTACTCAAGATGTGGCGATAAGTATAGTGTACATGCAGGTCTGTTTGATTTGCCCCATAACAAATTTAAACTAACAAGATTTCAAGGGTACTTAACAGAAAAGAACATTGTTATTGTGACAAAGTAAGAGATACACATCTAACTTGTTTATTCTTCTGAATACGTTTGTACCGCCAATTGTTTGCCTCAAATGTGAGAAACAGATTGGAATCGTTTACACAAAAACCATTCACCAATATAATAATTTACTATTTAACAATTCCTTATTGGCGACCGAAACCAAGGAGTTATCATTTTCAGATCGGAGTACAAGTTTGTTTTTGCTGTCACTTGCCTGTCATAAGCTATAGGTACAACCTGACCTGAATAGTGAAGAAAACAGTGTTACCCGGCGCGATGCACACTATATAAGTGGGATAATACCCGCACCCAAATTTAGTTCGATGAAAGTTGACCTCCGGAATTGCAGATATTAGGCATTAGCGGGCCTGTTTCCCTCTTGGATTCTATTTTCGCTCGGTTTCGGCCGAAAGCTTGTATGCTCGTGTTTCGCCTATTAAGTTAGGGAGACGCATTATGGGCGTACGGGTCAGGAAGTAGAGGATAGGAAGGATCCTGGGCAGTGCGCTTTATGTTGAGTTCTTCCGGTCAGATAAATGTGGTTACAAAGAATATGTTTGAGGTTGGAAACTCAAGTGTATCCCGTTAAATCACTACATTCCATACGCTAGAAGATTTTTCACGCGCATGACAGCCGTACTACTTACTGTCTATATGCACCAGTTGTAGGGCTTACCAGGCCTCAGTACACCATATGTGGAGGAACCAGAGCCAAATTGAAATCGCCCAATTCATGTCTTAGATTTATCATGGCCTAGGTCATGCACGTACATCGTGATTGACAGTCAGAGTCACGCGTTCCATTCACAAATTTCAGCAAGTTACGTAGACTAGATACCGCAAGAGGCGCTGCACACAAAGAACCCATATACACTATTGTTCTCAGGCCAGGTTCACTGATACCAAGAACTGGTTAGTAACTCGAAGGGATTGAACTCAAACACCACCGCACTCATTGCCATTACAATTGTAGGTGTGAAATAGCCCTATTCATTACTACCTCCTATAATATCAACATGTTTCTGAGGAAGAAGCCCCCGCAGCTCACTGTTCTTGAAGAATTACAGCAAACATACTCAGACGTCTGCAACACCACACTTAAAAACCTTGATCTAGAGGAGCAAGGATACTTTGAAGAGGCATTAAAGGGTTGGAAATCCCTTCATACACTGTTGTTGTATAAAATTGACTTGTTTAAAAAGCGTCTGTACAAGCTGCACAGTGACGAAGCGGTGATCTTGTCTGAGCTCGAGAATATCAAGGACGAGAACTTGAAGCATTTGGTACGCATCCAGGGCATTTTAGATACGAGGCTTAGACCCAGTGAAAGTAATGTCAGCTCAACTCTGCAATTAAGCCATATCAACAGTTCTGCCCACAGCATGAGTGTTCCATCCTTGCGGTCTAATAATCCGTCTTCAAGGTCTTTAAATAGTGGCACAGGACAAAGGCATATGATGAAGTCGTTGAGAAGTGTTCCTAAGTACAACCTTGCTCCAAGAGAGCGAGATGCCGTGAAAGCAGCAGCCAATATCTCGTGGCTGAAGCCAGTGAAACAAACGCGGGATGAAAACGCATTCAATGATTTTGATCAGACGGAGATGTCTGCTTCAAACTGGGAACGTCTCAACTCTAATGGCTCATCTTCAACATCTGGTGGATCATCGTCTCCAGGTAATTTGATAGACTTGAACGATGTACAGTCAAGTCAGGATGCGTTCGTCTTTTCCCAATCCATCAGCAAGTCTGTGGAGGATCTCTCGTTACGCAAGGTAAAACCACCCCCACCTCCACCTTCAAGGAAAAAGTCCTCCAATACTGCATCTGAAAAGCCAAATCGTCTACTCTCATCAACCCCTCCGCCTGTCAAGGCACCACCAGCATCTTCAGTTCCACGGCCTTCCAATTCCAACCATGAAGTTAAATCGTCAGTTACACCTACAGTAAGTGAACCTAAAAAGTATACTTACGTGCAGCCCAAACCGATTAACGTAAAGAAAATGATGCAAGCTACCAGTAATCGTACCAAGCCCATGGTAAAGGTGACTCGGGCAACTCCGAACTCTAATCCTGGTGCAAAAGTTAACCCAACTGTGTCAAAAATTGCCTCCGCTCCCCAACTCCCATTGAGCCAAGTGAAAAAATCCACTATCACATACAATTATAAACCATTGGAGAAGCCAAAGACGATGACGACCAAACCGAAGTCGTCACCCAAGCCAAAGCCACCTGTTGCAGGGGCAGAAGACAATCCAGCACTCATCGGCTCTCCGACTATGGATGATATCCTCGGAGGGTACGAAAATAGCGATGAACCTATTATTCAGGGAATACCCGATGACGGATCCTTGACTGCAGCAGAGCAAGAAGCGTTGATCAAATCCATAAGAGGTATTGATGAACTATCAGCTATTCAAATTCTAAATGATATTGTCGTTAGGGGAGATGAGGTTTACTGGGATGATATTGTCGGTTTAGAGAGTGCCAAAAACTCATTGAAGGAAGCAGTTGTTTATCCATTTTTGCGTCCTGATTTATTCCGAGGACTTCGAGAACCGACAAGGGGCATGCTTCTATTTGGACCACCAGGAACAGGTAAAACGATGCTTGCTAGAGCTGTTGCAACCGAATCTAAGTCAACATTTTTTTCCATTAGTTCTTCATCATTGACTTCGAAGTACTTGGGTGAGAGTGAAAAGTTAGTGAAGGCTTTGTTCTTGTTAGCAAAGAAATTGAGCCCCTCTATTGTTTTTATTGATGAAATCGATTCTCTTTTGGGCACTAGAACAGAGGGTGAAATAGACAGTATGCGGAGAATCAAAAACGAATTTCTTGTCCAGTGGTCAGAGCTCTCTTCAGCAGCAGCAGGAAGAGATACATCTGCTGGGGATGTGAGCCGGGTGCTCATTTTAGGTGCTACAAACCTACCCTGGGGAATTGATGATGCTGCAAGAAGACGATTCGCAAAGAGGGTTTACATTCCTTTACCTGAGAAGGAAACACGGCGATTGCAAATCAAGAAACTACTTGCCTACCAGAAGAACACTCTTCTGGATACTGACTATGATAAACTTGTTGAGCTTACTGAAGGTTTCAGTGGTAGCGACATCACTGCATTAGCCAAAGACAGTGCCATGGGTCCATTGCGACTGTTAGGCGATAAGCTTTTGAGCACACCTACAGAAGATATCCGACCAATTCAACTAGAAGATTTCATTGAAAGTTTGAAATATATCCGTCCTAGTGTGTCAAGTGAAGGACTCGGTAAGTACGAAGAATGGGCAAGTAAATTCGGCTCCTCCGGGGCATAAATATGACCCTAAGAGCTCTCTCGCTCATAAATACTCTTTTACAGGTCGTATGCGAGATAACTTAATACATTATACAAATGATAATCGAAGATACGGCGTCGATTCGCTTTATATGTAACAGCAGAGATCAACTCAAATGCCATCGCTGAATCCGCTGACGATAGACTTAGAGAATCCACCCTCCTTAACAGCTAACTCATAGTAGCCGTAGATAGTTGTTACACTCAACAAGATAGAAGTACCACTACCCAAACATCCCATCATGTCACTTGCAACTGACAAGGCACCAATTGCAGCACCACCGAAAGCAGCAGCGGTTGGAATGATCTTCTTCAACTCCTTGTAAGCGCTGGTTTCTCTGTGACCAGCAATAACTAAACCTTGTTCCTTGAATTGCTTGGCAACATCTCTTGGGGAAGTACCAGAAATCTCAATCCAGGTGGTAGAGAAGACAGCACAAGAACCCAACACAAAGGTGATGTACACGGCAGTCTTAATTGGGTCCAACATAGCCTCGGTTACAGACATTGGAGGTTGAATGTAGTAAGCCAAACCGCTAACGGCGTACAATTGACTGGATCCATTTCTCTGGCCCCAAGATCCCAAGATCTTCACAAAAAGGTTGTTTGGCCATCTAACGAAAAGCATTTGAGAGATAATAAAAATGTTAGAAGACAAGGCTGTTTGCAACATAATTGGGGTGTTAGATGTGTAGAACAATCTGATTGGGTACAAGGCGTATGGTCCTCTTTGTCTGGTAGACTTGATTGGGATTTCCACTCTGAAACCTTGCAAGTAGACAACGACAAGGAAAACAATGACAGTGGAGATAACTTGAAGCATGTTAGGCAAGTTTTGTCTGTAGAAAGCTTCCAAAATGGCTCTCTTCTTGTCCTTTCTGGAGCCCAACAAGTGGAAGAAAGCAATCACAGCACCATCAAATTCAGTGCCCTTGGTAGTAGTCTGAGTAGTTGGAGCAAAAGCCTTCCACATCACTTGCTCACAAACGTTTGTGGCAGTGAACAAGGAAATACCAGATCCAAGACCGTAGCCCTTTTGCAACAACTCGTCCAACAAAATAACAATGATACCAGCGAACACCAATTGCAAAATCAACAACAAACAAACACCAGTTCCTAAAGTCTTTGGTGGTCCGTACATACCAGTCAATACATAAACAGTAGCTTGACCAATGGACAAGATAATTGCAAAGAGCTTCTGAGCAGTTTGGAATTGCTCCCTGTCTTGCTTTTTCGACATGTCAACGTGGATCAATTTGGTTCCTTGCAACAATTGGAAAACCATAGAAGCTGAAACAATAGGAGTGATACCAAGCTCCATAAGAGTACCACGGTTGGATGCCAACATCATTCTGAGCCAAAGCAAAGGGTCAGAACCGTCTGAGGACACGATACCGTAAAGTGGAATTTCAGACATCACTAGGAAAATCAACAAGGTGACTCCGGTCCACATGACTCTTTGATTGAAAGGAATCTTACGCTCAGGAGCGATGACTTCCGGAACCAAAGGCTCGAAGGGCTTCACTAGATCCAAAACACGGAAACTCATGGTGGTTCTTGGAAGTACAAGTGGAATCTTCGAAAAAATGCGTGTGGTCGGGGCCTAAGTGCTGTTGACGTGTTCAGTGGGCACGTGACAAGAATGAAATCTCCATTTGGATTATTTATTCTTCTAGTTCGCTTCGGTTTCTTTTACAATTGCACGTCAATTCTTTTAGTCTGTTTACTCTACTTATAGAGAGAATTATAAATGGATATGGGTTCGTGGCCCATCTACTTTGTTATTCCATCCGGTATTGCTGTTGATTAGGCTTCTTAGTAGCCACGAGTGGACCACGTCGAAAAAGGCGCGCGCCTGAAATGAACACGCAGGCATCTCAGGCCAGTTAAACAATGTTAGCATGCAAGACTCCCACCGAGAAAGTATGACAGGTTGGGCAGCCAGTCTCCAGCAGCACAAGAAGGCTTCAACAAGGCCAGAATTGCCCCTGAGTACAAGCAAACACCATGCTGATAAAAACAGCTCTGGAGCAGACACCACTGCTGAGATCCTCCAGTTTTTGAGTGGAAGGTATGCCAGCGATATGGCGGCAGCGAAGCAAGACAAACTGGGAGAAAATGTTCGTATTTATCGCTCACTAGACTCTTCTTCAGGTTGGACTACGAAGGCATCGACCAACGGTAAAGGGAAACGAGATGGTGAGAGAAGCTTCGATCTCTTACTGGAGGTGAATCGGTCAATTCTGCATACGAAGAAAAAGAATTAACAAAAGGGTGATACACAGAATACAATTGCTGTTGTTTCGCCATTGCAGCTTGGCTAGACTAGGTGTGATGCTAGACCGTACGAATTTTGTCTTGTTCTCTAATGTTTTTTCTTTTTTAACGTATCGTTGTTAAAGGATCATGAGACCTTTTGTCTATGGATCTGTTTCTACCGCTTGTGCTCCATAGAAGTGCACGATTATATAGAGGAGAAACCTTTTATTATTAGGCTGTTTCTTCATTCACAAATTTGCGTAATAAGTCCATATTCGAATCGAAGACTCCAATTTCCCAATTTTGTTTGTTTATATATCAAAATAGATGAGCCTGTCAACCAAATGATAGATTGTGGGGTTCTGCCCCGGAAGTGTGACACTGCGCGCACAGATAAATGTCGAATGGGCTGGTTTGGAGCCTAACCCCGGACATCGAGTGCGCATTGTGACAACATTTCTGTTGCTTTGAGCAACGGAACGCGTGAGTCCGGTGGTATCAAATGGCCCAAAAGCTGTCAATCTTAACAGTAATACGCCACAAATTGACCAGGATATCAGCTATCATACCGAAGGGAAGAAAAGACATATTTAACGGGTCTAAAGTTGCAAAATCCGCGTGCGACGAATTCTTCCCTTGAACCGAGCTGCCCGGCAAGGGTCGGTGAAAGGTCTCGTTCCTGCAGCCGAGCGCCCCTACTCCTCAATTCCCCGGGACAGGATATAAAAACTCTGGGGTAACTTGCAACAAACAATTTAACCTTCAATTTTATTTGCGGCTCCATCCTTATTTTTTGTCGCATAGATTCATTCCTTGCTTTTCTTTTTTTTTTTTCCACCCTTACCTTTAACACGAGTGCGATTTCCCCGTAGTGTCCAGCAATATCCACCGTCGCAATGCCACAATCAGTTTCTGAACAAATGAATGTCGAGACCGACATCATCACATTGACCCGATTCATCCTTGAGGAACAGCAAAAGTTCGCACCAAAGGCTACCGGTGAATTGTCTCTTTTGTTGAACTCTCTTCAGTTTGCATTCAAGTTCATTGCCCACAATATCAGAAGAGCAGAATTGGTTAATCTTATTGGTATTTCAGGAACTGCCAATTCCACTGGAGATGTGCAAAAGAAGTTAGATGTTATTGGTGATGAAATCTTTATCAATGCTATGAAATCTAGCGGCAATGTTAAGGTTCTTGTGTCTGAAGAACAGGAAGACCTCATTGTGTTTGAAGGAGGTGGTCGTTACGCTGTTTGTACTGATCCAATTGATGGTTCGTCTAATATTGACGCCGGTGTCTCCGTTGGAACAATTTTTGGTGTCTACCGCTTGAAAGATGATCTGTCTGGATCAATCAGAGATGTTTTGCGCAAGGGAACTGAGATGGTTGCTGCTGGCTACACCATGTACGGTGCTTCTTCTCACCTCATGTTGACCACTGGCCACGGTGTTAACGGTTTCACTTTGGACACCCTGTTGGGAGAATTCATCTTAACTCAACCTAACTTGACAATTCCTAAGAAGCGCGCCATCTACTCTGTTAATGAGGGTAACTCTTACTATTGGCCAGAGAACATCAAGAAATACATTGAAGACTTGAAGAAGCCGCAAGAAGATTTGAATGGCAAGCCTTATTCTGCCAGATACATTGGATCTATGGTGGCAGACATTCACAGAACATTGTTGTACGGAGGTATTTTCGCATACCCTGCCGACTCAAAACTGAAGAACGGTAAGTTGAGAATTCTATACGAATGTTTCCCAATGGCGATGTTAATGGAGGAAGCTGGTGGTTCCGCTGTCAACGACAAAGGTGAACGTATTTTGGAGATTCTTCCAAAAGGAATTCACGACAAGCTGGGTATTTGGTTGGGTTCCAAGGATGAAGTAGACCGGTTCATGAGCTATTTGTAGATATACTAAATATAAAATGTGTCATTACAAACGGGAACAACTGTAGAGGAGATCGGTAGTGTGGACTTATCTTCGTATCTCACGTGACAAGATAGACATACAGACTTAAGAGTATGTTAGTTTAAATGTAGCTTAAACGGGGCTAATATAAGCAAGACATCTCTGTTATTCTATTGTGATTCCTATACAATCAGAGAAAATACCCAAGGACCCCAATTTTAATGTGTAGAAGTTCAGAAGAATGTTGATTTATTCATTCCAGCTCAAACCTCACGGCTGACTCATTTGACCGAAGGACACTTTAAGGACCTGCATGCTTAACACATATCAACTACTTTCATCATATGCCAATAAAGAGGACTAGTCAACATATCCGGCGGGTACTAGCAAGCCGGTTCGATGCTGTGCACTTAAAGCGATGGGCGTTTGCCCTTGCTTTATTCAGCTGCCTTTCGCTGGGTTCGATCATGCTTTTTTCTCTCTTTGCACTGGCACTCCATTCCTCGGCAGGCTTTTCATATACTCAGATCAACACCATCGTGTCCTTATCAGCAGTTGGGATGTACCTATGTCTACCAGTATTGGGATATTTGGCTGATAAGTATCTGCCTGCGTTACTTACGTTGATATCCATTTGGGCGTTCTGCCCTGGGTATGGTGTGAACGCATGGCTAATCCAACGAGAACGACCGGAGGTTGGTGCGAACCCAACCACTGTAGCCGGTATGGCTATCAGCTTCTGTTTCATTGGTTTGGCAACCCTGTCGTTGTATTTTGCTAGTTTACTCACATGTGCTAGGATCTACCCCAACCATAAGAGTATGGCCATTCTGATGCCAGTTGCATGCTACGGATTACTGTCGTTGATCGGAGCGCAACTTATGAAACTTCCAATTTTCTACGTCAATGGCCTGCTTGATTTGTACTTGGTGTTCCGTTTTTTTGCCATATTGTACTTATTTGTGGGCATTCTTAACTTTGTCTCGAATCTGATTGTGGAGATTGAAAAAGAAGTTCTTTTTGAGCAAACGCCTTTGCTAGAAAACAATGTATGTGATAATGAGCTTTGCCAAGATGATGGCTGCAGCGAAATAATCCACACCGAGAACGATATTCGCCCTTATACCTCTCGATCGTCCAGACGTTCTTCTATTGAACCCGTGCATCACCACCAGCGCTACTTGCGATTCTTGCGCGACCGCTCGGCATGGATGCTTCTTGTTTCTCTTGTGCTCAACATCGGCCCATTAGAAAGCTTTCAAAACAATTTGGGCCTGATCATCGAAGCCACCGGAGCCAACACTACAGTCGCCGACCAAGTGTCCATAATCGCCGCCTCCTCTACCATGATCCGTCTTCTAATTGGGGTAGTAGCTGACTGGATCTCTAGTCCTGATCGTGCGCGGCCTGTATGCAAGGTATGGCTTTTGGTCGGGTTGGCCGTAACTGGTGCGGTGGGTATGATTGCGGTGCGCGCAGCACCATCGTTTACTGTCGCTTCCATATTCTGCGGCGTCAGTTACGGCGGACTCTTCACCACATACCCGACTGTGATAGCATCGATATGGGGGGTGGATATGATGGGGTCTACGTGGGGTTCGTTCATGGTCGCGCCCGCGGTGGGTAGTATTTCATTTCTGCTTCTTTATGGACATCTGGTAGATTCATGTCAAGCTGACACTGCCTGTTTGGACTCTTATTTCAAACTCACCGCTATTTGCTTGGTAGCGAGTGCGGGTTGCATTTTGTTGGTGTGGCGAGCCATGTGGTGGAAGCGCGGGTTACACTGTTTCTAAGTGCAGGTTACCACGTGTAACATTTGGGGTTTTTTGAGCGCCGTTTTCAACATGGGCTTTATAGACAACGGCCACGTTTACGTCACGTGGAAGGAATTTTCCTTTCCTTTCATTTTTTTATTTTATACTTTTGCATAAGGGTGAATGCGTGGTGACTTTCTTATGCTAGCAATATGTTCATGTCCAGGAGTGTACTTTGCATTTCCAAGTTCGGACTATGACGATCAGATCCTCTACCTTTATGCGGCTGGTGATGCGCGTCCTGCATTCTGTCATGGATCTTCTGCCAGAGTTTAGATGCTGGGAGTGGAATGCGGCACATATAGAGAAAGTCACCACGTACTATGATAGCATGATTCAAGTACAAAAGAACACATACATATAATTCAGCTACCAATCATGGTCCCTTTCAAGCAGCCTTTCGTTGCACGTGCACATATCACCTGCATTTCTGATTGTACCTCGTGATGTTCGTAGTTCTATATTTATAAACACGGTACCTAATCAACCACAGTATATACAGGCTGTTTGTTGGCGCGACTTTTTTTTTTTCGTGCGTTCGGTGGCCTCTCGCGCGCCATAATATATATAAGTCGACGCATGCGTCCAACAGGTCAAATTTTTTTCTCTGACGCTGTGTGTGGATTCATTCGTGCAAAGCATCTTTTTCTTATACCCAGAAACCATCTCATAATATGAAGGCTATTATTCTCGTCGGCGGATTCGGTACTCGTTTGAGACCTTTGACCTTGTCCAAGCCAAAGCCATTGGTGGAGTTTGCTAACAGACCAATGATTATGCACCAAATCGAGGCTTTGGTTGCTGCCGGTGTCACTGACATTGTTTTGGCTGTTAACTACAGACCAGAAGACATGGAGAAGGCCTTGAAGAAGACTGCAGAGGAATACGGTATCAACATTGAGTTTTCTCTTGAAGAGGAGCCAATGGGAACCGCTGGTCCATTGAAGCTCGCCGAGAAGGTGTTGAAGAAGGACGACTCTCCATTCTTCGTCTTGAATTCTGATGTCATTTGTGAATACCCATTCAAGGAATTGGCTGACTTCCACAAGAAGCACGGTGCTGCTGGTACCATCGTGGCCACCAAGGTGGACGAGCCATCCAAATACGGTGTCATTGTTCATGACAGAGACACCGCTAACTTGATTGACAGATTCGTTGAGAAGCCAGTTGAATTCGTTGGTAACAGAATCAACGCTGGTTTGTACATCTTGAACCCATCCGTCATTGACTTGATTGAGATGAAACCAACCTCTATCGAGAAGGAGACCTTCCCTCTTTTGGTTGAACAAAAACAATTATTCTCCTTTGACTTGGAGGGATTCTGGATGGATGTCGGTCAGCCAAAGGATTTCTTGTCTGGTACTGTTCTCTACTTGAACTCTGTTGCCAGAAAGAGCCCTGAATCTTTGTGCCACGAGAAGTACGTCCTCGGTAACGTTTTGGTTGACAAAACTGCCAAGATCCACCCAAGTGCTTTGATCGGTCCTGATGTAGTTATCGGTCCTAACGTTGTCATTGGTGAGGGTGCTAGAATCCAAAGATCTGTGTTGTTGGCTAACTCCGAGGTTAAGGACCACGCCTTGGTCAAGTCTACCATTGTTGGATGGAACTCCAGAATTGGTAAGTGGGCTAGAACCGAAGGTTGTACTGTTTTGGGTGACGATGTTGAGATTAAGAACGAGATCTACGTTAACGGTGCTAAGGTCTTGCCTCACAAGACTATCTCCAGCAACGTCGAACAAGAATCTATTATCATGTAAAACTCTCATTTAACCTTTGAATTTCATTCTTCTTTTCCAAGTTGTATCTTTTAATAGACGCATTCATTGCCGCCAATTCATATTAATTCTACTATATATCATTAAGCATTGTCAAAGTTATAAACGAAGTTCTGGCGTAATGACTCGCTCAAAGGCTTGACACTGCTCAAATACAGCACCAAAAGTACTTTTTTGATAATTGGCTCTTCAATTTTGCCCATAGTTTGCACTTTCTTACCTTCATGGAGAATGGTGACTCCAGTCGTATCAGCCACGAGCCACAAAGTGTCATTTTTAGGAACGGACCCTTTGAATCCCAGAAACGCGTTTCTGAGTTGTTCCAATCCATTACCCACCTCCTCTCTCGCTGTTTTGGATAATGGGGTAGCCAAAATAGACTTTGTTAGTCCATCCTTCAAATGGCCATAATCTGTGTTCCTGACGGGGGTAATTTTAATAGCATAGGAGATTTGAGGCGCGAGTTCAGCAAATAGTTGTTGTGACAATTCGGTATCGTTGAGTACATCCTTGGCACTCTTTCCGTTATTCTTGTCCTTGTATTCTTTAATGATTCCACGCACTTTAGCTTCATCATTCTCCGCAATGTATAGCCCAACACCATACACTTTGAACCCAATGAATGTGACACTTCTAACTCCTGAAGCTGCCAAAGTATGCGGTGTATTCACCAATTTCTTTTCTTCAATCGTCAATGGAAATGGGTCAATCATAGAATCCACAGTAATCGAATTAGGAACATTCTTACTAGCATCGTTCAAGATAAGAGACCCACCAACAGCCAAGGACGTCGCAAAGGCTGCAGAAAATTTGAGGGCGTTTCTATTTTTGAATGAGTTTGCAAAAGCAAATCTCACTCCGCTTAAGGGCCGAATAAATCTCCACATTGTCTGGGGAAAGAAGAGTAGGTGGTTGCGCGCTTGGTGCGCCGGTATATTTTCTACTTGGTCATGTGCTCCGAGGAATTGCACCATTTTGTCCCTGAGACTCTCTACCGTAGACGGAATTCTTTGCCCGTATCAATTCTTTGTCTAGATTATTTTCTCTAATTATTATTTATATTATTGTTGATATTATTTGAGGTTAAATTGAGACTTAATAACACTTATATTTTTTTATTCTTTGTTTCGTGGCATTGTACCTAGAGCATCAGTGCAATTCTTTTACTGACTGCGCTATGGCTCGTTAGTGTCATACCGCTGGCCACTTGAGACTTGTTGATTGCCCACCACATACCCCACTCTTGTTCTAAGCTATCAATCTCGGCACTAAGCCAATCGTTAGCCACCAAAGTTGATGTAATATATCCTAATAGAGTATCTCCAGCGCCTGTCACGTCAACCACGTGTAAGTTCATATTCTCTGGGGGAATGGGGAAATGCTGCACAATTATCCCAAAATGACCATCCGATCCATTCAGTTTCCCACTGGAGGTGACTGTGAGCGCAGGCCTGAACTCCAGCGTCGTCGGTATTGATTTATAGTCATTCACATTTACGCAAAGACGAATTAAAACGCACCCATCAGCGCCCAATTTAACTAGGATTGTAGGGATGTATGGAAGGAGTTGAAAAGCCTGTTGAAGAATTCCGTCCTTGGAAAGTGACTTTAATACTGGGTGGTGACGAGAAAGAGAAGTGATTTTCTCTCTGAAAGCACTATCGATTCCCATGGAGTCTAATACAGGGAACCATTTATCGTAGTCATCGAAAAATCCTTTTTCTGAGAACGAAGCATAGATCTCCCCGAGTTCTACACGAGTCGGTGTGACCATCTGAATCACATTGTGTGGGAATACAGAGAGAACCTGGGGATCGATTTTACTGATACGACTCAGTTTTGGCTGTGAGGTAGGTTCAATAATCACCTTGGGAGGTACTGCAAGGCCCAAAGCTGTAGACACAATGGACTCAAGAATCTCGGGCAGTAGATTGCAATCTACGATAATAAACCTGGGCATTGCCCGTTTAATCTGATGTACAATATGGTCACGTTGTTGGGCGCTTTCCATGATGTTCATGTCGGCCACGGCGATTGCCAACTCTCCTGATGATTCAAGTACAGCGTTATATTGCGCCGTTCTGCCCCCGTCAACCACTTTGATTCCAGAAATATCTCCTCCACTCGCTTCAATTTGTGCGATAATAGATTTACCAGCAATGTCATTTCCAACCACAGAAACAAGTCTAATACTCTCCTTTATCTGTTGGCTTTGAAGCCCGTACGTATGTGCCAAACTTACATTGTAACCCACACCTCCGACAGACGATCTCAGTGTACCTGGGTTGGAATCACTTAGCACGGTTTTACCACTAATTGTACTGATAGTATCTAAAGCCACCAGACCAATAACAAGTGTTTCAACTTGGTCATTGAACTTCAGTGTAGAAGAGACGTTTTCTTTGCACGTTTCCGCAATTTCAGTTGCGGACGTATGTTTAGCGAGTCTGGTAGAAGGCTGGAAGCTCGACTGAGAGATTAGTATATGAATCAAAAAAAGTATAATTGGTTCAGAATATACGCACCGTTTTGCCATCTTCTAAAGCATTAAGCCGGGTTGCAATCTTCGAGGCAGCTTCTGCATTATTCAAAACAAATCTCGTGTTACATTCCACGGACTTGCCTTTTGTATCATGGGCAATTTTCAGAAGCAAAAATGGAGTAAGCTCTTTGCCATGAATCCCTTTATCCATCGCCTCACGATTGGCTCTGTCAATAATTTCACTAATAAATTCACTCTTCAAGGCGGATTCCAATGGGGGTGGGATACAAACAATACTTCCCGAACTAAGACCCATCAAGTTGTTCAGGTTATGTATCACCGATGCGATTTCGTCCCAGGAAGAAAATGAATACGGTGACTTCACTCCCGATTCACGACAAAAAAATCCAGGAACTTCCACGTTGCTCCGACCATCGTCGTTATATGTGGTAACAAGTACTCCTTGTGTTTCAAGATATTCTATAGTGCGTGGAATGTCCAATATCAGCTTTGGTCCAGCACAGACAACAGTCACAGGCGTTTTAGACAATTCAGTTAAATCGGCACTAACGTCCATGGTAATATGACCATCTCGATGAACTCCACCTAAACCTCCAGTAGCGAAAACCTTGATTCCACTCAAATGGGAGAGAATCATTGTTCCTGCAATTGTGGTTCCTCCATTAAGTTTGCTTGCCATAGTGGGGCCAATATCTCTACGAGATACTTTGTTGACATTTTTCTGGCTAGCTAAAAATTCCAACTGCTCATCATTGAGTCCCACTAATGGCTTTCCGTTGATAAAGGCACATGTTGCAGGAACACATCCGTTTTCTCTGATTTTCTGTTCAACTTGGCGGGCCATTTCAATATTAGCAGGGTATGGGAACCCATGACTGATAATTGTTGATTCAAGAGACACAACGGGGATTTTATCGTTAAGAGCTTGTGCCACTTCAGGCGATAATGTAATGGGCACTTTTGACGAAAGTCTTCTCACCAACCGAAGTGCTAAAGCCATATCCAAATCAGGAAAGTGAATTCAACAATAGATTTGGTAAATGTAGGCCAATTTATAAGAAGGGTGCTAGAGTTTGTAGTGACTATAACTCAGTCCACCTTGGAAATGTGGGGCACAACTTTGGTGCATTTAAAAATTGTGCGAATATTCCACACCCACTTGATCTCATCTGTCACTATGAGGATAGTGGAAATTGAAAAGTCCGAACCTTCTGACCCCAAACCTTCTGACTCTTCTCAACGGAGTGTGTTGTTGTATCCTGCCAATTCCCATAAGCTCGGTGAAGATTTAAGGAACGGAACATTATGCGATGAAGATCATCAACTCTTGCTGGCGAAACTCAAAGAGTGGTTAGATGTTGACGTGAGGTCGCAAAGGCCACCGATATCACACGACTTGCTACGATTGGGAACTGAATTTCTTCTGCATACTCTGGAGGATGATTTGGATATCCTTATTCTTGTCTCCGCTTATCTCAATCCCAAGGTATCGTGGTCCACAGAGGCTTTATCGCAAATTGCGGAAACATTGCCCTCAGAAGTGTGCTTGCCATATATGGACAAATTTGCTGATTTTTTGAAACCACAGCTACTCAATTTAAGTAATCCAAAAGTTACTCCAGCAGGATATAGACGTATGGGTGTGAAAGGTACTGGGCTTCAACCAAGGTTAGGGTTTCAGCAATCCAGCTCTGTAGTTGAATCTCAGATTAGTGCTTGGAAGAATTCAGATAAAATAAAATCCCTCTCATGGATTTTACTAATAATGAAGTTAGGAGAGCAATGGGACGGGTTTGGTGCATTTTGGCCCACGGTTACCTCATTTATACTCAACGTACTCGACGATTCAGATCCATTGTTCAGAGAGCAAGGTTGTTTTCTTTTGAGTAAATTTGTTGACTATGGACATGGCGATCTATTAATGAAATCAGGACTCAATATACTTTTTTCAGATCTGGTTGAAACCTGCTTAGCATTTATTCCCAACCTTACTCCAGCGGAAAAGTCTTTGAAACTCCTCTCGTGTGCGTATCCGACGTTGTACATGCTAGAAAAGCTCCGAGGGGCACTGGCTCTCGATTATGTGGGTATTTTAGGAAAACATATATTGAATCTGATTTCCCATATTCAAGGTTCGGGTGACGCTGTGAACTCAAACATAGTGATCAAATATCTTATTGATCAGATCAGCATCGTTACTGCCAAGTATATTGATGTTTCTATCCTTGCAACAATGTCTCGAACAAATTTCGTATTGAATCAGCTAATAGTGAATCCTTTCTTAATCGAGAAAGAACATGGCCCAGAGATTGTGGATGCAGCATTGAGGGCACAGAGTACTATTTTGAAAGTATTTGAGGAACATGGCGATACCAAAGGTAACGAATTAATTGCACTGTATCGCTTTGATCTTCTAGGTGCATGGATCATTTTGGGTAAGCGTATTGTCAAATTTGGCGTCGGTACTCTGGATACGCCAAATATCATCAAAGAGAACACATCCCTTCTTGAACAAATATGCACGAAGGCAGGGAAAAAAGATTCTTTCCAACTAGAGATACAAAAGATATGTGATACTGTTTGCGAGTTCAGAAAGTTTGTCTATTGAGGAGGGTATTACACCGGTAATATTTACAAGAGAATGCTAAGATATTGATCACTTCTGGCCTTGCAATGCTTGAACAACCTTGATATTTGTGTCCAAGAATCTGTTCAAACAGTTAGACAAACACAGTTCTTCGTTCTTGTCCAAAGTGTTGCTGGTGATTGGCTTGTTCTCGTTACACTTCTTAAAGCACATGTCAGTGAAGTTGTGGATGGACATTTGGACCTTGGACTTAGAATTTTCAGCCTCGATAAACTCTAGAATCTCTTTTCTGGAAGCATCGTCGAGGTTTTGCAATGCAGCCTGGGAAATTTGGGACATGATAATCGGCGGTTGAAGTACCAATGCTCACCAAAAAACCATGAAAAGTGTCGTAGGTGCCTGGGGTACGGATGTAGAGGTGTATAGATATTATGCATCAGAGACATGGGAATGAATAGAAACAGAGAAAGAGAAATAGAAAATATCATATATTTCAGGCTGAATATTGTCTGAAACTAAACAGAAGAAGAAAAGAAAAAAATATTACTGTGGTTTGCATCTGTTGAGGTATAATGTGCACATGTACTGTCCTTCGTTACTTTCGTTGTGTGCGCGTTTTCTGCTACATACTGTAACTTATGGAATCACGGGCAAAGAAAGTACAGAAGCTACTAACGAAGCGGGATATCGAGCTGTTTCCTTTGGCGTCTAATTCTGCCCAAAAGACATACGTCAGTAAATTGAACAATGACATTGAACGCACGAAACGGTTTCTCCAACAAGCAAAAGACGCGGTACTGACGCTACAGCAGGAAGTATCTTTGGATGCCCTAGATGCAGAAAGTGCCGAAATGGCACGTATTATTGCAAAGTTTGAAGTTTATAAACTGCTACCGTACGCTCCAATGAAAAATGATCTGATAGGCATTGCAACCGCAGCAGCGATAACCAAAACAAGTGTCTCTGAGCAGAGCCAGGCTTCCTCTCTGTTGTTACAAGTTAATAATGATCTTGAGCAAGAGGTCGAACAGATGGAACAGATTTTGGCTGACTACAAGATTGCGCACAAGCTGTTGGAAGAGCGGATTCGACAGCATCCAACGCGTATGGAGGCATTAGAACGAAAGCTTCACGACTCGCGCCCTTTGGAAGCAGAGTACGCCCACAAGTTGCAGACAGCTCAGGCCGCAGCTGAGGCAGCAAAAAAGGCAGAAGACCGAATGTATCTTCATGTTAAGCGGGTGGTTACTAAATTACATGCTCTTCTCGACTGGGAAAACTCCAATATGATGAGCGAAGATGTATTCAACGAAAGTATCCGCCGACTGCTTGCCTTGGTGCACCGGTTGGTTCGCACGCTTGTGGCTGGTACCTCAGGCGACGCGGCATGGGTCACTGTGCCTGTCGGCTCGCTGGAAGAAAAACTCGTCCAGGCAATGGTGCGGAATAATTTGGTGTACAGTCGCACTGACGCCCTGGTTGGATTGCAAATACGGCTTCGAGCGTTCGGCGTGTGAAGGTATGCCTAAACCCAGCGCGCACATGACTTGTGAGTGAGCGTTTATGGCTGGGTTCCTTTAGAGTACATTAGCTCAAGAATAAACGATACAAAATAATAGGAAAAAGAAAGAAAAAAAGAAAGTTTGATAAGATATATATCGAAGTAGTTGGCACATGCTCTCTATTTATTCTGCACAAACCCTTTGCAGTGGACTGTGTATCCGGAGATAACCGGAGATAATTCTTCTTCGCGGTTCCTCCGAAACAGGCGTATGTAATCTCCGTGTATCAAATACGTTGCCTTCATATGTGAGTTGCAAAGTATCTGAACCTTCGTGACATGGATCAATCGAAGAATGGGCCGAGCGTAATGCGCCGCAGGAGAAATAGGCAGACCATTGTGTGCCAGAGATGTCGGCAGAAGAAAGCAAAATGTGATAAGAAATTGCCATGTAACAACTGTGTCAAAAATTCTTGTCCGGAACTTTGTGTCTATGAAAATCCTCGTCCAGCCCCTGTGAATTCGTCATTTGGAAGTTATCCAATGTATTTAGAAAAGTACATGCAAACTTCTTTCAAGAGACCAGATGACTATATATCTGGAGGAACATGGCTGATTCCAAGAGCAGAAGGGTTTTTACAAAACCAATCACTGGAAAAGGTGCTAATGGTGTCCGGAGATTCCCATTATTTTGTTGGCTTCAATCCTGTTGTGTCCTCGAGTGATATGATTAACATGTTTATGGACCTTTCCGCTGTACGGCCAGATACGTTGGTCCAAAATCGCCCGGAGCTATACCCCACATTGAATTTTAATATGTTTCGAGGAGTCATGTCTAGGATAAGGCATGCATTCTTTCTTGAATCGTCTCAGCAAGATGATGGAGCTAAATTATTCTGGAGATCTAAGAATCGAATTGAAGTTTCGAAACTCATGACGCTCAATTGCTTTGAAGAACCGGTCCGCAGTCACATCATATCTGAAACAAAAACAATGTTTATGGACAAGTATATCCCACCTATTATGCACAATACCCATGATGCCGATCTTACAAATGTGACACAACAATTGGCGCTATATGGAGAGGTATTGGGAATGGCACTTTGTAATGCAAATTTCGAAGATATGCCTTACATTGAAGCCTTGCTAACAGCTCTCCCAAAACAAGCAGAAATCCTCGGTTACATAAACCGCTTCTTTCAAGTGATATACCCAGTTTATCCAATTATTGACGAGGAGTGGATCTATAATGAGGTCAATCGTCTTTTGGTTTTCAATGATGCAGATGACCTCCTCACAGTCAATATTTATAAGAAGGATGACTTGCTCACCCTTTCCATCATCCTTCATGTTTTACGTTTATCGTATCTTTCCTACTTTTCGAATGTGACAAGTGAAAATGAAAAAATGATTCTTCAAACAACACCTGATCATCCAAATGCCCGGCCGCTCAAATACTGTCCTATTTCTCTCGAAGTTGGGAATTTGGGATCAAAGCTCATAGCTGAAGGGATGTTTTGCCGACGGGTTCTGTTCTTAGCGTTACAAGCAAATCTATTGAAAATGATTGTGCATATGTTAGCAGTGGAAAATGCCATGCCTTTCTGTGCTCTTCATGACCAAGTCAACTGTGCTTATTTAATACAGATAGCAATTTCACTAGGAATGGAACGTGACTATGAGTATTATTTGGATAATACGGTTCAAAATGAGCGACTGGTCAACTTAAGGCGCAAAATTTGGTATGTCTTACTACGTTTGGATTACATGACTGCGTACATATTCTCCTGTCCATTGAGTGTCAGTGCAACCTCCCACAATACTAAGCTCCCAACTTTCAGTGCAGCTGGTTCCAATATTAGCGACCTCGCTCTTGAAGAGGAAGTTATTAAACTGCTTGGATATATCTATGACGTGCTTCAATCCGGAGAGAGTTTACTCAGATTGACTCTCAACATCACTCAGCTATATCAAGTCTCAGACTTTCTACAAAAGTTGACTGACTTTGAACAGAGAGTGGCGAACTTACTTGGAACTGCTACAGATTACTTTCTGCCACATAATTTGCTTCGATACAAGTCCCGATCGCTCAATTTGTTGGACCTAGAAACTCAGCTCATTCTTAAGTTGTACATGGGGAACATATATTACTTTCTCCATTTGTACTACAAGCAAAAAAACATTCCAGACTATGACTTCTACTTCCTAAGGAAACTTCTCCTTATAATCTACAGTGAAATGAACCAATATTGCTCGGAGCTTATGTTCGCTAGAAATCAAATTGTTGACTCTTCCTTTGCTCTTTTCATGTCCCCATCCATTCTTATGTATGTTCATGCGGTGTCCTTGGTTGGACTTGGGCTTGCAATTAGACTACATTTTTCTGTGGTTATTGCTGAAAAAGACGAAAAACGATCTCCTAAAGAAGTTTCGTTACTAAAACGTCTAACTGCAATGAATCAAATCTTCGTCTTGCGAAAGCTCAAGTTGTGCAAATTACTAAGTGAAAGATACTTCTATGCATGGAAATGTACAAAAGTCAATGGACATGGCTATAACTTGGTGTATCAAGTACTGCTCTATGGAGATAAGCTTTGTGAATTAGAATCGACCATCATACATTGGACTGCATCGCAACAAGAGGAACTACTAAGAATTATTCCGGGAGATGTCCCGGTTGATATTAAAGACATGGATAATGTGGCATCGCATTGTTACTATAGTGACAGAAGTATTGAAGATGCTGATCTAAGAGGTGAGGATCTTTACAAGACTGTTCAGACGGACAGTTTCTGGATTAGGTTTAATGCAATTGCAGATAGTTCTCCCAATGAGTCTCCCAATTCTAAAGTATCGCTCAGAAATTTTTCCGGCTATTATAGGGATGTACAGAATGACATTCATGGGCGCTACTCCTCACGCCATGATATTTCCTCTAAGACAGAAGAACTTCCATCTGTTCCGGAGTCTGCCCCTAAGGCTCAGCAGCCCATCGAGCCACAATTTCCTCAATTACCTAGTCCCTTCAGCACGGACATCAATGTGCATGAAATTCTTGATTTGAATTTATTGGGTACATATTGGTCTTAGACGGTTCTCTTGTGATGAGAGTTATGAGACTGTTTATTATAGCACAGATAAAGGATGAATCAAATCGCCTCAACGGCGACATGGCAATCCTTATATATATAAAATTGAAGGAATATAACACAGTCTTCAAGAATTGTGCCCAAAGATCCCAACAACCAACTTAAGTTCAAGAGAATATATTGTGAATCGCTTCTGTAGAACAAGATTTGTCCAGCATAGGTGATGTTTCCTAAAGTAGAAAACATAAAGAATAACAAACTCAATCCGTCAACGGAGCGTCTTCTATGGTTTTGAATAATTTGAGGAATTCTTGCACCCAAGTATAAGAAGGCAGAAAGATAGCCCACTACCTGAGGGCCGACCGAAATCTTCTCGGGAGCGTGGTCGCCTGGAGCCGAAGAAGAGTCACTAAAGAAAAATCCCAAACAGCCTGCACCAATGACAAAAATAATAGGCATTACGTACTTGGAAATGATACTGTAGTGAGAGGGCTCTAGAGCTATGTCTGTGAGGGCAGAAGACCTTCTTCTGACTAAAGGAGATCTTTCTGCAGAGCCATTTGAAGCTGCTCTCACATGCTGTTTCGCCTTGTGATGTTTTGGGTACACATGGGAGTAATAAAAATAGGAGAAGATCATTAAAAAGTCAGCAATGCAGAACCAAATGGCAAGGAAGATGACCTCTGGTAATAAGCCTGCCCAAACAGCACCAACTAAATTAAACAAGTCTCCTAAGAACCAAATCGATATGAAACCGATGGCAATACCTTCAGCAGATTTCATGCGCCATTGTTCGATTAGCTGCGGCATCAACAAGACTATCCAACATGCGAGCCTATAGTTAGTATGTGGGACAAGACAGGGAAATCCAGAACTTTGGCTAGCGAATGACATACGAGGTGGAGCCCATCATGCCGGAGACTGTAGTTCTCCATGATGACGGAGAGCTCAGTTCTGCCGTAGTGAGGAGCAAAGAAAGCATTAATGGGTTGAAGTTAGATAAGAGACTCGGACAAGGGTTGATACAAATTCGCGGAATTAGTGCCGCACTTGAGCGGGCCAAAACAAGAGGGGGAATAGTGTATAATATTCCGTGCAAAATCTAAAAAAGAAAGAGCAAATTAGAAGGAGAAAAATGGGGTACAATCTGGAGTGAGAGCCGAGTACGTGACTGTAAATTACACCTTAAAAAAGTTCATTTTCATAAATCTATAGCAGTCAATTGAATGCAATCTACATCAGTACTCAGTTGAATACAAGACTGCACATGCGCCATAAAATTCTTTCCCTCGCACTATCGTGCGACTCTGCCGAAGAAAAAATTTTCGCTCTTCTTCTAACTCTCTTCTTCATAGTTATTTCAGCACATCTATACAAAAATGGTATGTTAGAGCACTAAAAGACATCTGACATCTTCCTCACGAGTACACCTATGTGCCCTCAAGAAGTGAAGCCTTTTTGATTCGCTAAAAAGTCAGAGCCCAACCCCTGTGGGACAGATTTGCTTGTCGTAGCTCCAATGTTGCAAACACAACTCTGGAAAGACAGTTACAGTCACACGGGCTGTTAAGGCTCTATTATAACATTTTAGTTGTGCAAGAATGTGTTTTCACTTCTTGGAGCACAGGCTGAGTATCTTTGATACTGTAGAGTTCGTTTTGGACCGATTGTTCGTTGAAGTGTCTTATGGAGAACAATGAGAATTTCGAAACTAACTCAATGACACAGCCTGCCAAGAAAGTTGCCCCAGCCCCTTTGGCTACTAAGAACCAAGCCACCAAGGCTCCAAAGAACCCATTGTTCGAATCTACCCCAAAGAACTTTGGTATTGGACAATCTGTTCAACCACAAAGAAACTTGTCCAGATTTGTTAAATGGCCTCAATACGTTAGATTGCAAAGACAAAAGAAGATTTTGTCCATGAGATTGAAGGTTCCTCCAGCTATTGCTCAATTCCAAAACACTTTGGACAAGAACACTGCTACCCAGGCTTTCAAGTTGTTTAACAAGTATAGACCGGAGACTGATGCCGAGAAGAAGGAGAGATTGACCAAGGAGGCTGCTGCCGTTGCTGAAGGTAAGAAGGCTTTCGACGTCTCTCCAAAGCCACTCGTTGTCAAGTACGGATTGAACCACGTTGTTTCTCTTATTGAGAACAAGAAGGCCAAGTTGGTTTTGATTGCCAACGACGTTGACCCAATTGAATTGGTCGTTTTCTTGCCAGCTTTGTGCAGAAAGATGGGTGTTCCATACGCCATTGTCAAGGGTAAGGCTAGATTGGGAACTTTGGTTCACAAGAAGACCTCTTCTGTTGCTGCTTTGACTGAAGTTGCCGCTGAAGACGAGGCTGAGTTGGCCAAGTTGGTTTCTACCATCAACGCCAACTTTATTGAGAAATACGAGGAGTCCAGAAAGCACTGGGGTGGTGGTGTCATGGGCGCCAAGCACAACGACAAGGCTGCTAAGAGAGCTAAGCAAATGGACGTTTCTGCTCAAGTCCAAGCTTAGAGGGTTATTTCGGTTACAAATAATATAATTTAAAATTGGTGAACTTAATTGTAGATCGCTTTAACTATTGTACCGGCCATACTACGTAACGCTCCGGGAATTTAGATGGTTATTCCACGATCACCACTAATTTAAAAGAAGCTCTTTGCTGAATGCCATGTTCATTCAATATAGTTAACGCATAAGTACAATAAACAAGCTAATACATTCAAAACATAACTTCTGTAATACCCTCAATTAGCACTTTGATATTATACACGTGACTGTTGTGACTGTGAAATAATTTGCTCCATGCACGACTTCAAATTTTTCTTCCACTGCCTACCGCGCAAAAAATGCCCAGGCGCATTGTAAGACCAAGTTTCTTTCCACAACAGACTAAAGGTATGTGCAAATTGCGTACGGTGGTTTTGACCCTGTCATTGCCACAATAATACTGCCTATTCAATGTTCGCCTCATCCTAGAGACGATTCTCCCGTTTTTTCATCATACTAACGTCTCCAGCAAAATGGCTAAATCTAAGAACCACACCGCCCACAACCAAACCAAGAAGGCTCACAAGAACGGTATCAAGAAGCCAAAGACTTACAGATACAGATCTTTGAGAAACGTTGACGCTAAGTTCAGAAGAAACCACAGATACGCTTTGCGTGGTACTGCCAAGGCTTTGGCTGCTGCTAAGGAGAACTAAGCTTTTTAGCCTGCATCTCTTTGTGAATTTATACTAAGTATTTAATGGTACTTTAATGTCAGCCACCATGTAGCTCGCAGAATGTTGTGGATTTGCACCATACTTCTCACCCTGCTTAGCATACTTTACATGTTTTAGGCATTGTTCGTCGTGTTGGTATGGAGTGCATACAGCTGTTTGGTGTCCTCAGATAATCGTTCTGTCAGACACTGTCTCACTGAAAGCGATGTCCACCAATATCTGTCTCTATACGCAGCCCTAGCCAATAGAAGACATTTCTTGACATTCATTTGGTTTTGGTTTATATATTTTGCATAATTGTCTCTTATTATGGGCCACATAGCGTCCGTGGTCTGTTCCAGTATTTCTCCTGGAGTGTAAGATGCTAGGCGGTATACCCGCGTTGTGCATGTATCGAAGCTGTTGCAAAATTAGAATGCTGCAAATATCAACAGTGATATTTATAAGACGCAGGTGTTACACCAATTTTCTCTCCCACTTTATCTCAAATTATGTCAACTAAAGTATACATATCCAATCTTAATTATTACACTACGGAGCAAGAATTGCAGGAGTTTTTGAATGCCTACGAAGCGTATGTATATGCGTCAACACCGACACCTGAGCACATGTACTAATCGATAGATCAAACGTATTTATACCTAATTACTTTGTACGGTTGGGCTCACAATGGACAAAGCCTTTGGGGATTGCTTATGCAGACTTTAGTACTCCAGAGAAGGCGGAAGTTATGATACAAGACTTGGATAACACTGTGTTCAAAGACCGCAAAATTCGGATTAGATACCATGTACCTTACGCTCCCAAATCCCGGTTTCTGAGAATATCAACTGTCAGCCGCCTCAGTCCAAGGCTGAAATTGTCTTCAGCTTCAGAAGTCGAAGATTCAAGTAATGAACTGCCTGATGAGTCTGCAGTAACCAATTCGAAGGTCTCCCTCTCGGAAAGCATCCTCTTTGTTAAAGGCATTAGACATAGGGTTAAAGAAGATAAGTTGATGGTGTATTTTAAAGATTTCGAGCCAATCGACATCAAAATCCAGAAACCTAGGGGTTTTATCAACGGGTTAAAGCCACGGTCCTGTCATGCATTGGTTTTATTTGATCTTCCAAATGCCGTAACTTTAGAGGATGTAATCCAGCAATGTGAATCACGCATGTTCGAAGGTTGTTACCTTAAAATGTCTAAGGCGTTTCTTCAGAGAGAAAAAATGTTTGGTTTATCAACTGGCGAAGCTGCTCCTAAGGATGTGGTGGTGTCCAAAGCTTCTTCATCAGTTGAACCCGCGGATGTTAACGTACATGATGAGGGTTCTGAAAGCCGCACAGATGAAGTTCCAAATACTGGGAAGGCAGCTCCTTCAGATGCAGCTAATATTGAAGGAAATGAAGTTCAGTCATCTTCACATCAACCTAACTCTGCTGTAGACCAAGAAAAAGAGGTTGGGCGGACAGAAAATGAGGTTGGTCTGAATAAAGAAGTGAATAAAGAAGAATTGAATGTGGAGACTAGCGAAGATGAACCGGCTAAAAATGAATCGTCAACATAGTTTGTTCCCCTTTGATTTAATAAAGTAAAGTTACTGGTTACAATGTAGCACAAGATGCCTTCATAAAGCTACATTTGATGTCAGACATATTATCGATTACTTTTTGTGCTTCATTACTATATTTGTACATCAAAATCAGCAACACGCTTAGTCTTGAGTCTTTTGGGTACCTCTCAACAAACCAGTTCTTCTAGCAGCAATCAAACCAGCCTTTTGACCTGGAACAGCACCTCTGGAGATGGTAGAGGCCTTACCAATATGTTGATGGTTACCACCACCGTGAGGGTGATCAACTGGGTTCATGGCAACACCTCTAGTTCTTGGCCAGGAGTTTCTCTTAACCTTGTACTTGTGGAAAGCTCTACCAGCCTTCAACAATGGCTTGTCAATTCTACCACCACCGGCAACAACACCAATGACACCTCTGGCATCAGAAGAGATGACCTTCTTAGCACCAGATGGCAACTTGACTCTGGTCTTACCTTCATCTGGGTTGTGACCAATGATGATGACGTAGTTACCAGAAGTTCTACCCAAAGCACCTCTGTCACCAACCTTCTCTTCGACGTTAGAGACAATGGTACCTTCTGGACAAGAACCCAAAGGCAAAACGTTACCGACGTTCAAAGAAGCCTTCTTACCACAGTAAACGAATTGACCGGTGTAGACACCTTCGTTGGCGATGAAGATTTCTTCTCTCAACTTGTATCTGTATGGGTCTCTGAAGGCAACCTTGGCCAATGGAGCACCTCTACCTGGGTCGTGGATGATTTGCTTAACGACACCACGAATGTAACCGTGACGTTCAGCATAGTCCAAGGTTCTCAACTTGGCAGCACCTTTTCTCAATCTGGTGTGAGAGGTGAAGATGGAGCCAGCACCCTTTCTTTGGTTACGAATAACTCTACCTTAAACATGTTAGTATTGAAGTTGGATTTGACTCGCAGGTACAATCTTGAAAGGATTCCTCTCCTTGATTTTGAGGACAGTCAGTCCTAGCACCGTGCTGAAGCAAGGATTTGACAACATACCCATTGTTAGTGTTTAGTCAAACTTGGGAAAACCTTGTAAGTGCGAATTTTCAGAGTGGGTGTGAGAAGTTTTTTTCCAACCCGGCATACAGTGCGCAATGCCTTTGAGGGCGAAAGCCCTATGTTATCATCTAGACACGTGATATACAGTGTACAGGAGGATTGAATCCTATTATGATTGTGTGTGGAGAGTGTTTGGTAGATGCTTAGGACATATATTATACTTACCACAGGGAACCTCTCCTTACTCTAGCGCCAATAAATCTGGCAAACTCGTCAAACAAGTCGGCCAATTCCTCTTCAGATAACTCGCTAAGCTTTTCTTCCAACGGCTTATCTTGCTGCGGTGCGAGCAACTTTCTTGCATCCTCCTGTGATAACCCTTCACTTTGCAAAATCTCGGCTATTTCTGGAGACGGATCCTCATTTTCCGAAATCAATTCGTAGTATGTACACAACAGCACAATATCTGATGGTTTTAAGTTTTGGAGCTCGCCAAGTGTTGCTGGGAAGTTTGCTGGAGCAGGTTCGCCGTCTCTAGTGCAGAGAGGAGCAAGAGGAGTGGCAGGATCAGCAGATGGCGAGATTCCTGAATTGTAAACCCTGCGGATATTCCTGTCTTCCATAAAATCGAGCTGTCCTTGCAATTCTCCCACCAATTGTATAATGTCTTCGTTGGTGGCAAAGTCTTCTGTATCAATTTTTGGAGGTTGCATATCCATCTTACCCATTTTACTTTTGATATCCTTCACTTGCAACTCCATCACCTGTTTACCCGTTCTCGCAATGATCTCATTTTGCTTAGTGACTAAATCACTAAGCTCTTTGATTTTAGCTTCAAGATCCATCTCCTTAGACATAACAATCGGTGGTTTCACCATGATACCGAAGTTGACTATATGGTTACTTGCAGGACATGTGCTACATACAGGGACCCTCTACCAAATCTAGCTGACCACAGAGATTATATTTCTAGAGGGTCCAGTTTCTAAGTCCAGAAGTAATTTCCTACGTTTCCGAAGGGGAATACTTTTTGCTCAAGCGTCTTTTTTCCTATTGGATGGAATCATTCTTTGTAATGGGTCCATTTAATCCTCTTGACTTGATAGCCTGTATATTATCTCCGGTGTGGAGAAGATTTGCCCCAGATAAAATGAACCCCTGCTTGGAGCATACACTGCATTCCGGCCATCGACTACGTCAAACGCTTAGCAATTGCGGGCTTTAATTCTTTGACGGTTTGTGCATCTCGCTATGATCAAGTTCTTGCGCCTTTAACTTATGCGAAACTACGACAGCGCAGCCGTATCATTCTGATTCGATATTTGAATCAACTGCGTCTTTTTATTTTGCTTATTCATGACGTGAGTAGATAAGAAGAACAACTGACCTTTACAATGTTCTACTGAGGCTGCAGTGTTCGTTGTTTTGCCGCACCACCACTAATTACTGAATGGCGCGTGCCTAATGGTTTATCACCTGCGCGCTATTTACCCAGATTGGGGTCCATCACCAGCACAAATCATATCGGTGCAGGGCCAACGCAATTTCCTGTCGCTGATGATTTTGATCCCGAGGTTGGGATGGTTGATGTAGGTTCCAGTTCTGGTTCTTTTTCTTCGCTTGAAATTGGCCCTGAGCATCTTTCGGATTTGCTTGCCTAAACCCAAAAAGCCATATATAGATGCGATTATTAGAAAGGCGACAAGTGTAAGTGGAAATCTACTGTGATGCGCGCAGCATCTGCAGGCATATTCTAAGGGAATTTGACTATTGAATCTTATTTTTGACGGCGTATACCGCCACAGGTCAAGAAATAAAATAAAAATAGGAAAATGTCCCCCGGAACTTGGAAAATCAGTATATAAAGCAGAGGATTCCTCCCTGTTTGTCACGGATCATTCAATTACACTATCATGTTCAAGAAGCTTATTGAGGGCATTCCTGCCCTTCTCTACGCTGGCGCCATTGTGACCCTCATGTTCATTAATCTTAGCGGGACGACAAAAGATCTGAAATTTCTCCAGAGATTTTACTTCTCTAGTATTTCATCTACTGCCGAGACTAGATGGACCATGTACAACATGTGTACGCCATTAAAGGATGGTGATATTTATTGCACAAAGATAAAGCCGGCATTTCCATACTCACCGGTCGACAATTTCAAAGGTCTGATAGTTCCTGAAGAATTCGTCAAGCATAGAAAATTTTATTACTACATGCTGCGCACTTCCTACGCCATGCTCCTTCTCGGGCTTCTTTTCTCGGTGTTCGCCTTCTTGTTTGCGATGGGAGGATGGACGTGCTGCTGCTGTGCTATTATCCCCGGTTTTTTCTCTTTTCTTGCTGGAGTCACTGCCCTTTTCTTCTCGATACTTGGTGCACTGTTTACTACAGCTGTGCATACTAAGGGAGTGAATGCCTTCAAGAAGGTCGGTTACTCTGCTAGAATTGGTAGACCCATGTTTGCTTGTGTCTGGCTCTCTGTAGTTTTTCTTATTTTGGCTTTCGCCTGGCAATTGTTTGTGGGCATCCCTGGTGGACATGCTTATTCAGAAGTTGAGGAAAGCTCAGATGAAGAATCAGTCCATGACCACAAGCTGGAGTACTCTAGTGAGTAAACTAGGAGAAGTATACCTGGGTATATTTGGTATGACATTGCCTATCACTATAACGCATTCTTCTCTCTGAGTGTCTTTCATTTCAGTTCATAATCAATAATATATTTGCATCTTTTAATCGACTTAGTCTCTAGAACCTGTTGGTATTGTATGCCTCAATTTCACACCTCATAGGATTCTTAAAAAGTTTACTAACGGGGAGGAAAAAATAGATAGTAATATATTTCCAAATTTTTAATAAACGATTTTTTTTTTTTGAACACACCAGACTAACAAAATCCATAGCACAACATTCGATGTAGTATTGGGTGCAAATCATGATCAGCTTAGATTGGGTACGAGAAATTGACAATATGGCCTAGTAAATAAGGCAAGACACAAAACTGACGATTAGATTGGACATTAGCAAAGATTCACTAAACATCTTCATAGGGGCCAGCCAATATATGGAGCAGCTGGCGAGGAAGACAATTACAATTCTTTGGCATGTCACGTGTATGTGGGGAAACATGGCATTACTTCGATTTTGCTCGGCGTCTCTATTTTACACGTTCCATACAAGTCCCAAACTTCTATATTCTGACTTAATCACCAGACTACCATATTCTATCTAAGTCACCAAATCTTCCAATGCACCAAATTTAGAGAAGCTGTGTAAAATGGCAAATATACGGCACTATCATTAGGTGCACGTGACGTGGACTTTACCTAGTGACCAGGTCCTGCAAACAGTAACGAAGAACACCACAAGTATTATCAACAATAATGAGGTAGTAATTTCGCCCTGGAAGAGTAAAGTTTAATTTTGATAGTAAAAAAACCTATATTGCCTTATTTTTTAAAGTTTTTTAAATCCGTTTATATCGATTTTTCACCTGTTATCTCGATTAGTTTTAAAGAAACATGAACTGCTCATTACACCATTACATCATAGTTTAGCAATCCAACCTGTCCTGTATACATCTACCAGGAATGATAGCCATTACTTGCAATTAAAGGCAACGCCCCGCCCATCCAAAAGTTTTTAGTAGTTTATCCAATATGTCTGACACTACGAATATCCATATTGTCACCCAGCCAGAAAAAGAAGAGTCGCCTACTCATGAATCTACTCTTCGGAAGTTACAGGATCTAGTGGCTGCGCAGGAGGCAAAGAATTCGAATTCTGTACAATATGATCCTGATGGCTTTGAAATCCCAGAAGGAAAAGTTCCTATCGACGGTCATTTCTCAACTGAGGAGGTCAAAAACTTGCTAGATCTTGCTCAAAAAGATGGTTTGGTCGAAGACAATGTGCAAGTTGAGGTGGTTGAAAAGAACGACCAGGTTGGAGACAAGATTAAGATTGTGCACGAAACCGAAAAGAATTTTGATGATAACAATGACCAGAATGAAAAGAGTAGCGCTGGAGACGAAAAGTGACTGTAATGAAAACGAGTAAGGTGAGACCACCGAATTGTATGAAGCTATTCTATGTTCCTAAACAGCGGCGCTCAAAACTAACCTAGGGATCCATTTTATAGAAGCCACTTTTCAGTACATATATTTATAATAAGTTTGATTTTTATGAGTTGGCGTAATCATATTCTTATGGTATATGATCAGTTTTTCCGTAGGAGGAACTCCACACTGCGCGAACGCGCAGCTTTCTTTGCATATGTCTCATGCTATAGATGCAAGTAGAGATTGACTTATCATAGGAAAGTGGGACCGAAATCCTTTCAAAAGAAAAATAAACATATCCAGCCATTCTTATTTGATTTTTGCATTCATTGTCATCATCTCTAATTATTATCCCCCTTTTTTGTTATTTTTTCTCCTGCTCTTATTTCTCAACATGTAGACGGTCTGTATACAAAATGTACCGACTATTGACATAAGTGTGCAAATCTCATAGAAGACTATCAATACCCATTTGGGTAACATTCAACACAATATTCTGCAACATATCACGAAAAGCAACTTTGCTTCATAATGGTTGACCGTGGATCACTACGAAAACCTCTATACTGGGTTGTTTTTGTGGGCATCCTTCTGATTTTCCTAACAGCATATACTTACGTTCGAGAGGAACCAATCGGTGCCGACTCTCCTGAATGCAGAGTCGTATACATGTACCCTTCATATGCTAGAATTGTATCCTTTGACGAATCACATACCAAATATGCTTCCAAATTTTCCCTATATTTATATCGAGAACAGGGCAAGGATCCTATTCCTGAAAACGAGAAGGAAGGATTTGAAACATTGGATGGGATACCAGCGTTGTTCATTCCCGGAAATGCTGGTTCGTACCGGCAGGTTCGTTCTATAGCAGCCGAAGTATCCAATCTTTACTTTGATGACAACATTGATGTAATCAAAAATCCTAATATGAGAAACTATGATTTCTTTGCCGCAGACTTCAACGAAGACTTTACAGCATTTCATGGAAGAACGCTTTTGGACCAGGCAGAGTATCTTAATGAGGCCATAGCTTTCATTCTTCTGTTGTATAAGAATCATCCAACACCGCCTACTTCAATCTTAATCCTAGCCCACTCTATGGGAGGAATTGTTGCACGGGTTCTACCTACATTGCCTAACTATTTAGAAGGATCGATCAACACAATCATCACATTATCTTCTCCGCACTCGGCTGCTCCATTGACATTTGATGGTGATGTCTTGAAGATATATCTGGCAGTTGATCGTTTCTGGTATGAGGCTTTCAATCCTCTGGAGAATTCTGTTCTGACAATAGCTCAACAGCGATTGAGTAACGTCTCCCTCGTTTCAATAACTGGAGGAGCCACAGATGCTGTTTTACCTGCCGATTACACTACCTTAGGATTCCTTGTTCCTCCCTCCAACGGATTTACTGTCTTCACTACAGGAATACCTGATGTTTGGACACCCATGGACCATTTGGCCATTGTCTGGTGCCGTCAGTTACGTCGGCAAATTCTGAAATTGCTTCTAGATATCGCCGATGTTCACTCGCCAACACGAACATATCCATTACAGAAGAGAATGACCCTAATGAAACGGCACTTACTCAGCGGATTTGAATCTTCTGCTCAGCCATTGTTCAATTCCACTGACTCTTTCCGAGTGGATTTAAGTCTGCAGAGTCTTGAAATTAGCTCTGAGCAAAATGTGCTTTGGAAATTATCTGATTCGTTAAGTTCTAGACGTTACTTGTATCATTTGAGAGCCGGTTCGGTCGTTTCTATTATCGGGGATTTTGCACTGAACAATAGTGGTTACCCTAGGGTCACACTTTGCAAAGCTGTGGATAAGACAATGAATGAATCTTCTTCACCAAAAGTGGATTCGGAAATGGAATGTTTTAATTTGGACAGTTTGATGAACCATATCCCTAGATCATCAAAAGAAATACAAAGACTTCTGGATTCTTCATTTGACGGTGATAGCCGCCCATTTCAAGGTCTTAAGATTATACCGAGGCAGTGGTGGAACTTTGATTATTTATTAATAGACCTGATAGATTCAAAGGGAAATGATGGATTCTTCATGGTTCTGGTGGCAGATACAACACAGGCATCTCACACGCTTGGCGGTAGCTTCTTGTCTTTGATAACAAGAGGAGCAACTGTAACTGTCCCTCGGGATCAACCTCTAGCAGTTAACTTCTATATTCCGGGATCATGGAGCAGCATATTGTCATACAAACTTTCAATTGAAAGTGATCATTTAAATGAATCAGAGAACTTCATGCCAATTGTCCGACAATGGAGAGACAATCCTTATGAAACGAAGTGGCACATAAAGGTTAAATCAGGGGTTCCAATTCCCATCAGTATGCATGGTGTGGCTCCCTATACCCCATTCAACAGTAGTGAAATTGGTAGGGGACTAAATTTGGAACTTTGGGCAGATCCTGGGGATAAAAAGGGAAATTTGAGCATCGAATTCTATGTCGATTGGATCCTGAGCTTTAGGCTCTTAGTCATGCGGTATAGACTCGCAGTTGTCTCGCAATGTTTTTCTGCCACGTTAGGTGTGTTTATCATTCAGCTTTTGAAATACTTACAGTCAGGTTCCTTCCCTGATTACATTTACGGCTTGCTGGTACTAACCAGTAAAAGAGTGATACTTCCCTTGTTTTTAATATTGATACTCTTAACTCCTCTTACGACGATAAGGGGTGTTCAAATGTTTCTCGATATGATCGATCCTGTTGTTCTTCAGGATCGAAATGAAATCAATTTGAGTTTGCATCATGACTACGATCTTAATTCATTTTATTTGGGACTTGAGGAAGTTTGGCTTTCCTTTTGGGGATGTATCTTTTTTTCGATGGCTATTGCTTTGAACTATCTTGTCTACATTGTATTATATTCCGTTCAGGTCATTATTACTCTGGTGTTAAAATTCTTTAACAAATTCATTCCAACAAACAAAACCCCGGGAGACTCAAAGAAACCTATACTCAAGAAGCTTGTTGCAACTGCGGTAATTCTAGGCCTAATCCCAATCTATCTTCCATATCAGTTTGCTTTTATAATAAGCTTGGTTATCCAGATTGTCACAACAATTAGTGCACTGACTGGGCACGTACTGAAGTCGATTTGGAACTACCACATAAGCGTTTTACTAATGATGCTTTGGATTCTTCCGATTGAAATTCCAGTTTTAATCGTGTTTGTACACAACTTTAACATCAACTGGGCCACGCCATTCTCCTCGCATCATAACTTTTTGGCAGTGGCTCCAATCCTTTTATCTTCGGTGGTGCATAACGTATACCCGGAAATAATACCTTGGGTCCCTAAAGGCAAAGATGCTAGCTCTAAAACTAACGCTTTGCAAAACAAAGTCACTTTCGGATTGCTCCTATACATTGCAAGCTATAGTGTTCTATATGGAAGCCGCCATACTTACTGGTTACATCATTTGTTCAATTTCTGGTGCTGTTGGCTGTTACTCATGTTCTATAACACTATCGGTCAATTAAAAACAAACAAGAATTACTAAATCATTCAAAAATTCTTCCATTACTAATATACAAATATACATTACACTCCATAGCAGTAATAATACCCCCACGTGTACTGAAATAACTCAATCTATTAATCTGAACATTCAATGCTCAAACTAATGATTTGCTTCAAGAATTGTTACACCATAGTTTAGTTAGCAGCAGAGGAGTACTTGGTGACAGCTCTGGTACCTTCGGAAACAGCGTGCTTAGCCAATTCACCTGGCAAGATCAATCTAACAGCAGTTTGGATCTCTCTAGCAGAGATGGTGGACTTCTTGTTGTAAGCAGCCAACTTGGAAGCTTCAGTGGCAATTCTCTCGAAAATATCGTTAACGAAAGAGTTCATAATGGACATGGCCTTTTGAGAGATACCAGTGTCTGGGTGAGTTTGCTTCAACACCTTGTAAATGTAAGAGGAGTAAGTTTCCTTTCTGGTCTTGCTCTTCTTCTTGGTCTCACCAGAAGAAGCGGTCTTCTTAGCAGCTGGTTTCTTCTCAGCTGGAGCCTTGGAAGCTGGTTTCTTTTCTGCCTTTGGAGCCATTGTTGATTAATATGTTATAGATACTTTAAAAAAAGATGTCGTAAAAACAACTTGTAACTTCCATGCGAATCCCCTCAAAATATATACTACTTGCCACTCCTGAAAGTGCAGGATATCTCCTACGCTAGTTCCCTAGAGAAGCGCGTGCTGGTACTGCACACGACGCGGTTACGTTCTCCCTAAACACAAACATCTTCTCTTCGCACCCAGGTGTGTACATTTCAGTACAGACTGTTCTCCTACCGCACACAATCATAACGCGCCTTGGAATATTCAATCACGTGGCAGTGAGGTACGTTCCCATACTTTGCACATGGTGTATCAACTTTTATAGCCAGAGAACAGTGAAAATCCTGACAAACATTACAATTAACTCACTGGAAAAATTCTGAGACTGTAAAGTGAAGTCTAGATTCGTCTACTTCCATACTTCGTGTTGCTACCCAGATTGTTTTCCACCACGTCTGTTGTTTTCGCAGTCATGATGAGTTTTACGTATGTGTACAGGTAATTAACAGTACGGTTTATGGCGCGCGTAACTATAGGAACTGTGCGTAGAGAGACGATCCGGAGAGAAAGTGAAGTCGCGTGGAGAAGTGCAGGAGTGTTATTCACGCGAAGGCAAATTAGACACTCCCTGAGGACTAGTTATATAAAAGCAATTACGATCGCACATATCCTCAACTTCTTCTTCCCAACAAACAAATTATTTAAATCAATTTCTAAAATGTCCGGTGGTAAAGGTAAAGCAGGTTCTACTGAAAAAGCATCCACTTCTAGATCTGCCAAGGCAGGTTTGACTTTCCCAGTTGGTAGAGTCCACAGATTGTTGAGAAAGGGTAACTACGCTCAAAGAGTTGGTTCCGGTGCTCCAGTCTACTTGACTTCCGTTTTGGAATATTTGGCTGCTGAAATTTTGGAGTTGGCTGGTAACGCTGCTAGAGACAACAAGAAGTCCAGAATTATCCCAAGACACTTGCAATTGGCCATCAGAAATGATGAAGAATTGAACAAGTTGTTGGGCCAGGTGACTATCGCTCAAGGTGGTGTCTTGCCAAACATTCACCAATCCTTGTTGCCATCCAAGAAGGCTGCCAGCAAGGCCTCCCAAGAATTGTAAGTGGATTAGCTTGAGAAAATTGATTTTTCTTATGGCTTTCCTATATTATAATTGACACAATGGCGTATTGGTCGCCTTCGTGTTGTGTATATTAGTTTGTGGTCAATATAATGTTAAGAATGTATTTTATGGTGTAATGTATTATTCGACATCCTGATTGAGTGATCGGTCACATGACCATTTCTAGATATTATTAACAGTTTGATGGGTAATCGATTCTTGGTTTAGTTTCAATGGAAAAGTTTAGCACATGGAGAGACAAGGGTACGGGAATTTCCCCGTTTATGCCAAGCGATTCACAAAAGAGTCCTTGGTATAAAACCGCTATTGCATCCGTGCTTTTAGTTATCAAATTGCCAGCATTCTGTGTGTTGTACACTCTTTTGAATGTTGCACCAAAACCTATCGTGAAGGTTATTTTTTCGGGCCTTTTTGGGATCAGAGATATAGATTTCCTGGTTGAAGGTGTCCGTAAATCCAAAACTGCTGAAATTGAGCGGAGTAAACCTCAGAAGAATGATATCTTGGTTGTTAATCTGATTTCACCTCTTGATGTTTTTGTGGTTTTCCTTGTGTCACAGATAAGAAGTCTTCATGATATTGTCGTTGTGGTTCCATCATCTACTGGCTTAAGGTTTCTTACAGTATGGCAATATGTTGAGATGATGTTTGGAAACATCAGCGACGGTCTGACTTTGGGTAAACCACTCGACGCCTATGACCATCTTAAAAATAAGTTGGTTATGTTTATTCCAGAAGGAACCTCTTCGAACAACAAATCAATTCTTAAATTTTGTGATGTTCCATCTTCTTTTACACAGATCGCTGGTTTTTCTTACAAGACTTTGGTATTAAGAATGTACCCTAACTCAATGACACTTCCAATTCCAAACTTATCACAAGGAGCCTATCTTTTAGCTTTGCTCACTAATACGGATAAAATGTACATCAAAACAAAAATTGTGCCATGTGATGGTTATTCAGCAAAGGCAAGTAAACTCATCTTCGCTGAGAATGGATTGAACATGGTCGAGTTGGGTATCAAAGAAAAGGAACAATTCTTTACATACTTCAAAGATTATGCGGTTAATAAGTTGACACAATAGATAATTTTTACAGCATTCATTTGAAGTTATTTCTTGTGTTTCTTTCTGTAGGTTTCATCGGATTGTTTATCTTTATGCACTCGACGGTGTCTTTTCTCCTTGGGTAGGCTTCTTGTATTGCTGTTCTTTTCCGTAATGTAGTTTGCCATTGGATCATTAAAGTCGTCATCATCATTTTCGGTCTTGAATGTTGAAACAGGGTCGTTAAAATCGTCATCTTGTGGGAGCTGGGTCTCGCTAGTATAAGGTAGTAATTTTGGCTTCTTGCCTTCAATTGTCTGTTTCAGTTCAACGTCTATCAATTGCTCAGGATACTCAACAAGAAAATCATCTTCATTTTGACCCTCCATCAATCTATAGTACGTGTGGTCTACCTTCAAAGGTCGCCCAAATATCTTTACCCCATTGAAGTTGTCAATAGCAAGAACACACGAACGGTGGTCTTCATATTTGAGGTAGCAGAATCCTTTGGACTTTCCGGATTCTCGATCTTTGATCAAATTCAAATGTGTCGGGTTGCCGTATTGTGAGAAGATCTTCAAAATGTCATCTTCTTTTAGGTCTAGATGAAGGTTTCCAATATAAATGTATGATGTATCACTGTACTCTGCGTGCCATGAAGCAGAGTCGGATACGTTTTGCAGAAGTTCCTTTTCATTTATTTGTAGGATTTTTTGTATCGCATTCATTTGAAATCAATCAACAAAATTAATTAATTAACAATGGAATGTGTGCTATTTTAACTTAAGGAATATCACCTAATTATGTGCGCAGTAACACTAAATAGGTTCTCTAGATATGGGTTTTGTACTATATGCATTCCGTTTGATGAGATGCCTTATTTCGCATTTTTTTCAGAACAAGAGATTGCAAGTTAGACAGGCAACATGGCTAAAACAGGAAAAGAATCCGGTTCAGCACCAGTCTCTGTGAATCTGAAAAAGAGAAAGCCCGAGGATGGAAAAGATGATGACCTCGAGGTAAATGGCATGTTGAATATTGAAGAAGATGACAGCAGTGATGAAGAGGAAGTCTCCGATGAGGTAAACGATGAGGAGAATTCTGAGTCAGATGAAGAAGAAGCCGAATTAAATAGACTCTTGGCTGAGGAAGAGGGTGAGGAAGATGAAGAGGACGATGATGATGATGAAAATGAACATGACGACGATTCCGAGGATGAATCTGAAGAGGATGATTCCGAACCGGAGTCTCTTAATGACAGAATTAGTGGTGTGAAACTCAAGACTCTCCACACAGATGATGACCAAGGTGTTCTCTCTAAGTTTTCTGATGGTAGACCAAGAATTATCAAGCCTGAAATTGAACCTACTTATGATTCTGACGACTCTGATGCAGAAAACTTCAACACCATTGGTAACATTCCAATCTCTGCTTATGAAGAGATGCCACATATTGGTTATGACATCAACGGTAAACGTATTATGCGTCCAGCAAAGGGCAGTGCTTTGGATCAGCTTTTGGAGCAAATCGAGTTGCCGGAAGGTTGGACTGGTCTTTTGGATCAGAACACTGGTGAGGCCTTGAAGCTTTCTGCCGATGAGTTGGAATTGATCCGTAAGATCCAACAAAACGAGAACACTGATGAAACCATCAACCCATATGAACCTACTATTGAGTGGTTCACTTCTAAGACTGAAGTGATGCCATTGTCTGCTGCTCCTGAACCCAAACGTCGTTTCATTCCTTCTAAGCATGAGGCTAAGAGGGTCATGAAGATTGTTCGTGCCATTAGAGAAGGAAAGATCATCCCTCCAGGTAAAGTGAATGAGGAGAAGGAAGAAGAGCAATATAACTATGATTTGTGGACTAATGAGGAGAGCTCTGATCATATTATGAACCTTCGAGCACCAAAGTTACCCCCTCCAACCAACGACGAGTCTTACAACCCTCCAGAAGAGTATTTGCTTACGAAAGAGGAAGAAGAAAAATGGAAGGAGACGGATCCAATTGACAGAGAAACAAACTTTATTCCTCAAAAATACCTGGCTTTGCGTAAAGTTCCAGGCTATCAAGAATCTATCAGAGAAAGGTTTGAACGTTGTTTGGACTTGTATTTGGCACCACGTGTTCGTCACAACAAGTTGAACATAGACCCTGAATCGTTGATTCCAGAATTGCCATCACCAAAGGATTTACGTCCATTCCCAATCAAATGTTCAACTGTTTACAAGGGACATGAGGGAAGAATCAGAAGTGTTTCTGTGGACCCTCTTGGTTTATGGTTGGCTACTGGTGGTGATGATGGAACTGTCAGAGTGTGGGAAGTCATCACTGGAAGACAGGTGTTCAAGCTTGATGCTATTGACGTTGAAGAAAACCCAGAAGACCGTATTGATGCTTTGGAATGGCACCCAGACCTGGCACTGCCTATTTTGGCTGTTGCTGCTGCTGAGCGTGTTTTGCTTGTTGTTCCACCAGTGTTCGGTTTTGATCTTGAAAACAATGCTAGAGTAAAGATTGAAGCTGGTTGGGGTTATGCCACATTCGGAAATAAGCGTAAGGAAACTGATATCAACGTCAATTCCGATGATGAGGGTAACGATGCTGACGATAAGTCTGTTGAACAACCAAAGACTGAAGTTGCTAAGTGGTACAGTCCATCGAGCACGCAATCTCAGCAAGGAGTTTCAGCTATCATCGAGTGCAAGAAACCCGTTAAGAAGCTCTCGTGGCATAGAAAGGGTGACTACTTTGTCACTGTTTCCCCAGAGAGCAAGAACACATCGGTGCTCATCCATCAATTATCTAAGCATTTATCTCAATCGCCTTTCCGTAAGGCTAAGGGCATTATCATGGATGCAAAGTTCCATCCAATTAAACCACAGCTTTTCGTGAGTTCACAAAGAACAATTAGAATTTACGATTTGGCACAGCAGGTCTTGGTGAAAAAGTTGATGCCAGGTGCAAGAATGCTTTCAGGTATTGATATTCATCCACGTGGAGACCACCTTTTGGCTTCTTCGTACGATAAGCGTGTTTTATGGCATGACTTAGACTTGAGTGCTACTCCATACAAAACATTGCGTTACCATGAGAAGGCAGTGCGCTCTATTAAGTTCCATAAGGGCAAGCTTCCTCTTTTTGCTTCCGCATCGGATGACGGATCTATTCACGTGTTCCATGGAACCGTCTATGATGACTTCATGACCAACCCATTGTTGGTGCCATTGAAGAAATTGACTGGACACAAGGTCGTGTCAAGCATTGGTGTGTTGGATCTCGTGTGGCACCCAAGAGAAGCATGGTTGTTTAGTGCTGGTGCCGATGGTACTGCTCGTCTCTGGACCACCTAATCATGTATATTAAAAAAAGAAATCTAGAACGACTATTTGAATTATTTTGTGCTGTAGGTACATTTCTGAAGCACGTTACCTTCATACTCAGAAATCCATGTGGATTGTGGGTCAGCCTCCCAGAGATTTTTAAGCATCACCTTCACATTGTCCACCACGCCTGTATTATCTGGGTGTAGTAACCAATCCAATTTTTTCCAGTCAAGAATACCTTCGTGGCAGAAACACCTCGGCGTTTTGTATGCGTCCATTTCTTGACGCAGAATATCTGCTGTAAATATGTGTACTCCTCCAAGATCCTGGCCATCTGCAAACCATCGCATGACACCCCTATCTTGGAATTGTGTGAGTTCAAGTCCAGTCTCTTCTCTCGCTTCTCTCACTATGCATTCGTACGGTGATTCTTCTGGGTCAAGTTTCCCTCCTACCCCATTCCATCGTCCCATCCATGGAGCCTTTTCGCGATTAAGGAAAAGTATGCTATCACCACATCTAATGAATCCCAAAGTGTATTTGTATCTATCAGTTGTCATGTAATGCGAGAGTGATTTAAATCAAAGCGCGTGAAACTGCCAACTTACGCGGGACGCGCGCGCCTGAGACTTCGTCTCCTACAGTCATTTTGATTCCAGATTTGACAAGAAATGCGCTAGGGAATCCAAACATCTTGCTAACTTTGACCAGGGTGTAGGCCAAGTTTTCTCCTCGAATGAGAATGCTATTCCTTCAGATGTTAAATGCAGCTCGATCTCAGCGATGTCCGATGCATAGCCGAGGTTTCTGTAATCCTTTTGAAGAAAGAGCAATATCGCCGCCGCCTTGGCCGACGAGGAAAGATTCAGATAAAATATGCCAACAGCTCCAACCATGACCTCGGCTACTGTTTCTGGATTTACGCCACCGTAGCCAGCGCCAAGGGCGGGAAAAACAATTGTTTCTCCTGCTTGGCCGTTCGCCGTTTCTACAAGGACATTCCATGTGCAGTCAAACACTCGTTCTCTCGGGATTCTTTCTGGCACAACCATGGTTGGAACTTGAATAAGGGTGTTTATGTGATATTTATGTGCCCCTGTTTTCAGGAAATCAATTCCTACTGCCGAGAAAACTTCACGCAAGTTGACTTTGTTGACGGTTGTAGGTGCGAGATATCCACAACATTTTGAATTGGTGGAACTCTGGATCGCCCTCTCCAATACCTTATAGTCCAAATCTGGTGGTCCTAATGCCTCTAGAAGTGCTCTATCATATCCTCCACCCATGTAGGAGAGCGAGTTCGCTGGAGCCACAACTGCCACAGTAGATGAGTTAGAAAGAGATGCAACGTGCGAAGAAAATGACCCATGACAAACGTCAATTGTCACAGTAGGAGGTAGATGTAGGCGTAGTTCGTTTATACATCTTTGATAGGCTTGAATGGTCTTAGCGCTGGTATTTACGAAAATGTACCTCATATTGACCTGGATTAATGAGTGGGTGCGAATTAGAAGGTGAGTTGAGGGGGAGACACACACAGGTCACACTTGAAAGAGATTAGCATGGGATATAATTGGCCCATTCATTGACTGTATTATGACAAATAGAATAGAGTTAGCGGAGATATAATCATACGTTTCGTACACACGTTTGCAACTGTTGCTATTTAGTCGTATGTCACGGCTCTCCCACAAATTAACTGCGGTTTGGAGAGTAAACAATAATAGGATACGCACGTGCTGCTGCAAAGCCCGAATTAGTGGCAAGCCTAAAAAAACTGTGGTGATTTGAATGGTGCACGGGTGTGTTATCTCCCATACATATCGGCTCCGACTGTAGGTGATAGACCAAAGCCCGAAAGGGTTTTCATATACATATCGCGGCTGATTCGAATGGGAAGATCCCCACACAGTTAGATATCCGCAAAAATGACCCCACTTGGGTTTGGCTTAACGCCAATGCCCGTCATCAAAATAGAGTATATGACCTGCAGGTGGGCCTCAAACCCCAACCATTTTTCACCAACATATATAAGTATGGTCCATCAACATCCGACGCGCGATTTTCCCCCCACGCTTTTTCCCTTTGTCCCCACCAAATTTAATCAATTCGTAAATAATGGCTCCAATCGCATTCTCTGACATCCAAAAGTCTTCTAACGACTTGTTGAACAAGGACTTCTACCACTTGTCCTCCGCTGCTGTTGATGTTAAGTCTACTGCTCCAAACGGTGTTGCTTTCACTGTTAAGGGTAAGACCGCTAAGGACAACTCAATTGCTGCTTCTGTCGATGCTAAGTACGCCGACAAGGCCACTGGTTTGACTTTGACCCAAGGCTGGAACAACGCTAACGTCTTGAGCACCAAGATTGAATTGTCTGAATTGTTGACCCCTGGCTTGAAGGGTGAGTTGGACACCTCTGTTGTTCCAAACGGTTCTAAGAACGCTAAGTTGAACTTCTTCTACAAGCAATCTGCTGTCAATGCTAGATTGTTCTTTGACTTGCTCAAGGGTCCTGTTGCCACTGCTGATTTGACTGTTGCTCACGATGGTTTCACTGCTGGTGCTGAATTGGGTTACGACATTGCTTCTGCTAAGGTCAACAAGTACTCTGTTGGTGTTGGTTACGCTAACCCATTGTACTCTGTTGGTGTGACTTCTACCTCCAACTTGTCTGTCTTCACCGCTGCTTACTACCACAAGGTCTCTCCATTGGTTGAGGCTGGTGCTAAGGCTACCTGGGACTCTGTCAAGTCCTCTACTGTCAACGTTGAGTTCGCTACCAAGTACCAATTGGATTCTACCACGTTTGTCAAGGCTAAGATTGCTGACTCTGGTTTGACTGCTCTTGCCTACTCTCAAGAATTGAGACCAGGTGTTAGATTGGGTCTTGGTGCTTCTTTCGACGCTTTGAAGTTGGCTGAGCCAGTCCACAAGTTGGGTGCTTCTTTGTCTTTCTCTGCTTAAGTATCAAGTATGATCTGTTCAACAAAATATAAATTCCTGTTTATTGATTCTATGTTATCCTGTATGTAGTAACCTTTAGATCCATAGTCTCCATATGAGAGCGAAGACTAGCTCAAATTTCCCAAGATATCCTCCAAAATGACCCACGAATCGGAGGCTAATACACCTGTTTTGTCTGAAAAAACTAAGACGGTTGTTAAAAATGATAAGGTAATTCCCACTATAATTCAAGTCTCTCGTCCCTACTTCACCATGACAGAATTATCTCATCTTCATTCAACAACTATTCCAGAACAGAAGAAGCTAGCATACAACCAAAGAAAGCATCAAATATTCCAATTCTTGTTCCAGGTAACACGCATGTTGAAGTTTCCTTTGCGAGTATTAGGCACATCGATGAACTATTATCAACGTTTCTATTTGTTTAACAAATTTGAGGAACCAAAAGATCAAAACCCGGAAAACGATCCGTTGGTTGAATTTGAAAAAGACCCATACATGGTTGCTTACACGTGTCTTTTTTTAGCTACTAAAAATGAAGATTGTATTAAGAAGTTGAAGGACATCCAGACTGTGGCTAACAAACTTCGAGACATTGACCAGGAAAGTAGAAGCCATGGCGCTTCCAACAATGGCAACAATTTAACTGTCTTTGAAACGCAGAGGAAAGTTATTATGAGCTTAGAGTTCAAGCTTCTTCAAGTTTTGAAATTTGATTTCATTGGCGGCGTTGCTAATATCCCTTCCGTGGACAATTTGGTGGTTAACTTCTCGACTCAGCTCAAACTTGACTACAAGTTGACATTCTTTGCTTGGCTTGTTTCGTTCGATATTATGTCAACCCCTCTTTCACTTGTCATTCCTCCACACTGCATAGCTTTAGCTATAGTCATTGTGGCCCTTAACTTTAAACCAACCGATATTACAGTTGAACATGATGAAGGTAAACCTGCAACAAATACTGGGGAAATCTTGGAACACATTGATTGCATGAACGACTTTAAATGTCCTGAGGCGTTGGTCAATGAGGGCATTGTCTACATTTTAGACTATTATGTTCATCAAATGAACTTCCTGATTTTGAATGAATACTTACCATCAGTTAATGCAGAGACTGGGAAAGAACAGATTTTTAAATTTATGGACCTCAAATCACGGTTCAATGACTTGAAGGTGCTCAGCGAACAGTCTGTCTCAACGCCCCAATTACTCAAACAAGATAACTATTTGCGTAAATGGGACTATTCTGTTAGCACAAAGGGTTCTGCTCGTTTTATGACTGGGAATAAAAGAAGAAGATTCGATTCGGAACAAGCTATTTTGCGCCCTCCCAAATAATCTTAGATATGTTTATGCAGTAATGATGTGAATCTTTCAACCTAACTTGTAGCTAACACTGGTTTCCACGGAGTGGATATCAGTGGCAAATGAGGTGAACTTTACTGATTCAGATTCGCCATTGATCATTTTTCCATCGCCATTAGTGTCAGCCCATTCAGCAGGTATGTTCTGAGAATCGTAATTGCGGTCCGTGTATACTAGAACGTTAAATGTATACGTATCATCGTTAAGAAATGGAAGATAGGAAACCGATGCAGTTATTTGACGGATAATCGCCTGGATTTCTCTTTGGATTTGTGTTCTGCTCTTCTCACTACCTGTAGTCTCGCCATCGTTTATATCTAAAGCAAATTCCCATCTTTCAACAGATTCTGTAGAAGCTTTATTAAGGATTACTACCACGAGTTTTGATAGCTTTCCTCCGTAAATCCATTTTTTCACTTGTTCCATGATTTTGGCAATGTATGCTTTGACTTCATCGTCACAACTCACAAGCATAGGTAAGTCATACTTTTTGACTGTGATGAAATCCTCAGCAGGGTAAATTCCCCGTTGAAAAAGAATGCTATGAATTGCAAACTCGAAGTAGTCTGCAACAATTTTAGACGAGCCCTTGAGAGCTAGCTTGGGTAGTTGGTGGGTCATATGGATTGTGGTAAGCTCTGGAATTCTAAGTATATTGGTGCGCGCGTTGATGAGTCTTCAGTGTGGTTATCATCACACACAGTACCAGTCACTAGATTAGCAGAACTCTACAACAATATACTTAGAGCTGCTTCTTTTTTCCTTCATGATTCCTAAATGTGTATTTATAATGTAGAAAAATATGATTCATAAATTTTTTGGACAAAATTTCGGTATTTTCGAATTTTTTGGATTACTTTAAATATTTTATTTATTGAACATTTCAGTATTATTGGTGTAGAAATCATAAACAGTTCGCATTATTCCAAGTTACTCATACAATTGTAACAAAATATTCTTCAATAAAATAATTTTATATCATTTTCATATGTCATACTATTTTCAAATAGATTAGAGCATAACGAAACCTGAATCCTAATAGTAACTTTTAGAAACGACTTAGCAACGTATGATTCTCTTATCTAGCTAATATTGGGATAATACAGAGGTACTCAAAATACCGGCGATGTACCGAGAAATATAAAAAATTCGATTTATATATGCAAATCAACTGAACCTAATAGGACCCATTGATCAACATCTCCCTCACAGAGCATCAATTTCAAAATGCCACCTTCCCAGCCAATTCCGTTACCCTCATAGTTCCACGATTCCAGATCACAATCATCGATTGACAAATAGTCTGACACCCTAGATCGTATAGTATGCCATAGAGCATTGTCAATGGGATATAAGTCACTATAAACCAATGACAAATGAGGGTCGAACTCTTGGGTTGACCACTGTGCCGCTTCGACGGCCAGCTCCTGTTTAATCTTCGCCAGATCTATTGGAGCATCCTGAACTACTTCATTACGATTGTTCTTATTGACCAGGGTCTTTCGCTTTCTCACGATTTCTCCAGACGAATTCTTATGAAAGAGATGCGGGTTCTTTATCTTTTGTTCAAGTTCGGTTTTTTCTGGCAAGATCACAAACAACTCCCGAACTATACGAGCAAAGGATATTAAAGTAGGATCACGAAGGACCTGAAAATATAGTTTCTTGAAAAATTTCCTTTGGCTGTTCACACGTCCAAGGCGAACCCACAGGTGTCCGTCATCGCTTCTAGGAAGTGATCTGAGCGCAATACAGCATGACGAGAGTATTCTATCAACATCATCCTTTGGATTGTTCAAGTCTAGCTGAATATTTGTAGTGATGGTTATATGTGGGTCAACTTTTGGTGGCAGTCCAGGGAACACCGTCCCAAGGGAATTCATCACCGTTTTTAATTTGTCATGGACATTGGAAGTTTTGTTAGGACAAAGCCACAATGCAACGCCTAAACCTTTGTGGTTAGTATACCAAAATTTCATTACCTCAATTGTATGTATGTTACGTACCCATTGTACTTCTTACTTAATGTAACTCGCTTGTCTTTTAGTGCGGTTCAGTTGTGCGCTTCGCGAAGCTGGGGAATAGGGAGGACCGCGCGGAATGCTTCCCTACTTGGAGTCTACTGTGTTGTGTGCACTAAGTGCAGAGTCTTGTGCTATATGAAGAAACCAAACTAATATTTGGATGCAATAACATTGACACCCTTAATTGCTGCATCGTTCACAAACCAAGTAACAGGTACATCAAGTTCATTAACGAGTCTGCATGGCAATTGGGTGTTCTTATTGAAAATCTCATCAATCACAGGTGCTTTACCTTCACCTTCCGCAACAAATGCTATTGCGCCTGCTTTACGTAAGACGGGGAAAGTAAAGGTAATCCGTCTTGGAGGAGGTTTAGGAGAGTCTCTAATCAAGGACACGAGATCCTTCTCTTCCTTCAATAAATCATGTCCTGGGAATAAAGAGCAAGTATGTCCGTCTGGTCCACATCCCAAAAGAATAACATCAAGTTTGACGTCGCCGGGAAGTAGTTTTTCGTACGCACGTGCGATTTCTTCATCTTTCGTAATATCAGACCCCTCAATCTGTCCATCTTGTCCTGTAAGAAGGCTTGGATCAATGGTGTGAACCAATGGTTTGGGTCCGGTCAAGTTACTGAGAACCATTTCGTTGAAAAGTCCGTAGTTAGAGTCTGCATGATCCAATGGTACTAATCTTTCATCTGAGAAGTATACCTCCCACTTGTCCCATTGGACTTCTTCAGCAAGTTTCTTGTTGTCAATCAAGGCAGCTTTCAAAACTTTGCCAAGAGAGCCTCCAGACACAGCAACCTTAAATGTGTTGGATTTTTTGAGAGCCTCTGCTTGAGCATTCAAAACGAATGACCCAACAGCATTTGCCACATCAGTAGATTCAGCGTGAGAGTATACAGACACCATGATTTCTTTTGATAATTATGGATTAGTTGAACACAACCACAATTCGCCTCAAACTTACTCCATAATACATGCAGGAAAAATTTGAATGCACTTCAATCGCCAACATCTTAATCCAAATAATGAGAATAATCGGCACTCTCTTTGATCTTTTTGTTAAGGAATTTTTCAAGTTTGGTAGCATTCTTGTAGTATGTTGTACTCTCAGCGTTGTATGATCTGCAATTGTTGAAAATCAATCTGCAATCGTACAAGAATTGGTCAAATGTCTCATACTTGTCATTCTCAAGTTTTTGCTCCATAGTTGACAAATCCATTGGCTCTTTGATAACATCATAATAATCTCCTACCTCTTCTTTGTTAACGGGAACAGCAAATGGCCATGCCAGAGGATGATTAGTTAAATCTGATAAAAGTGTCACCATGAAATTATAATGCGGACCTCGTTTAGGTTTTTGGGCAAGTTTGTCCATCTCTTCCGACCATCCACTTTCGATTAGACCAGGAATGTCCTTCGCCTGCAATTTTAAATCAGGCTGTGCATTCTTGAACACTTGAAGACCAGGACGCACCACATGCGATTTGGACCTCATCTTAACCTTTTTCTCTATTGCCGCTCTTTGAAGTAACAAAATCTTTCCAGAGTCAAGGTATCTCAATCTTGAAGGAAGCATCGAGCATTGCATCAATGTACCACCCTCATAATCCTTGATATAGCCCATCCAGACCAGCTTTGGAAGAGTTATTTCTTTCGTGAAACCTTGTTTCTTGAAGTACCCAATGGCATAGTTATCAGCGTAAGTCAAGAAGTATTTGATAGGAGATGTTGCACGCACGTAGTCTTTTAAGTGATTCATCAAGTGCGCACCATAGCCCCTAACTTGTTCTGTCGAAGAAATTGCACAGAAGACAATTTCAGCAAATTCCCTATTGTCGAAGGGACGATACGTGATACCGCCAACAACTGTCAACGGCTTTCGCACCACAGCCATGGATAAATGGGAACGGTCATAAACCAACCTCAGGATATATTCTCGTGGCATTTTAGGTAACTGTTTCTGAAAGATGTTCTTGAGACCTGTAAGGACAATGAGGTTTTCTCTTGTGTTATCATTATTCACAACACGAAATTCGATTCTTCCATTTCTCTCCTCAAGAACACTTGGTCTCTCTTTGAAGGAGTACTCAACACCATCAAAGTTGAATTTTGTAATTCTGAGCTTCTCATCTTCGTCTTCTCCATCATCATTAGCTGCTTCATCATCGTTTTCTCCATCCTGGTTCGTTTCTTCGTCATTTTCTTCGTTCTTAATATCGTCATCATTGTCTTCGTCATCACCGTCATCATCTGCTGGTAGATCGTCATTTGCATCACTTTCGGCATTTTCATCCTTTTCAAATGCGTCATTATCTTCTTTTGTCTCCAGTTTATATTCTTCCTTCACTCCACTCTCGGTATCGGATTCTAACACCGGGCTTGCTGTGGATTCCACAAATGTGTCTTCTAGAGACTCCTCCCCCTCCTCTAATTTCACCTCTTTCTCAAGGTTTCCTTTTCTCCTCTTCGGCACTTGACTAGTAGAGCCGTTAGCGCCCCGTTTCCGATTAACCATTTGACCAGAGTAGTTGTTAAGTAAACTTCACTAAGACGATATGCAGGATAAAATAAATGTGTATGTATGTCCTGATCTTATCATACTTACATACTTACGATAGATCAGTCATTTCCGGATATTTCTTATTACAAAAGATGAAACGAAAAAGAATACAGAGAGAGAGTTTTAAAACTGATAACTTAATTTTAATTCTATAATTAATATCAACGGACTACTGGGTTCGCTGCCTTATAGTAGCATCACTTGTTTCGCACCACATAGCCTGAGTCTTTTCCAATCACGTAAACAGGCTTTAAATAGTGGTGGGCCCTAAAAAAACAGATATCGTAATTCTCAAGTCTGTTAGTCTTCAATTTGCCATGAATTTCATATCTTTTATTTTTCTCATTTTGTTTGATTTCTTTTAGCATACTTGTTGTGCACAGCACCCTCTGGAATGCTCCGTGAACATGGATCTAAAGCTACTGAATCATATGATAATCTTAAAGGATCAGAGAGAAAATAGGCGTGATCCAAATCTTAGATGAATGCTGCCACTGAGCTGCTACACTACTTAGACACGGAACGCGGGGAGAATAGCCGAATATTTAACAAACCAAAAATTTGAGAGCTGGCGGCGTAAAAGAAGAATGGAAACAGTATGATACTTTTAGAAGATGACTTTTGGAGGAAAATATTCTTACGCTAGACATGTCACCATAGGATGAGTAAGCTTATTCCTTTTTGCCGGAGATGTACGGATGTTTTACAGAGGGCATCGTAATGTAAGTACCTTTTTTCGAGATGAGGTTAGTATTATTCTTCCAAGATCAAGCACTATGTCTTACACCCCTATTCAACACCACGATCACGGACCAGTTGCTACAGTTCTCTGCTGTAACTGTGGTGTTCCCATGGATGGCTCTCTGGGCCTTGTCATGTGTTATGATTGTATTAAGTTGAATGTCGATATCACAGAAGGAATTCCAAGGGAGGCAAATATCAGTTTCTGCAGAAATTGTGAAAGATTTTTACAACCACCTGGACAATGGATCCGTGCAGAATTAGAATCTCGTGAATTGTTAGCTATTTGTTTGCGTCGTTTGAAAGGTTTGTCTAAGGTTAGATTGATCGATGCATCTTTTATCTGGACTGAACCCCACTCCAGAAGAATTAGAGTCAAGTTGACCGTTCAAGGTGAAGCCATGCAAAACACTATTGTCCAACAGACATTTGAGGTTGAATACGTGGTTATTGCTATGCAATGCCCTGACTGTGCCAAGTCTTTTACTACCAACACTTGGAGAGCCACCGTTCAAATCAGACAAAAAGTGGCTCACAAGAGAACTTTCTTATACTTGGAACAATTGATTTTGAAACACAATGCTCACCAGGATACTATCTCTATCCAAGAGGCTAAGGATGGTTTGGATTTCTTCTACTCACAAAGAAACCACGCCACGAAGATGGTTGATTTTTTGAATGCAGTTGCTCCCATCAAGTCTAAAAGATCCGAAGAGTTGGTGAGTATAGATACTCAATCAGGATCCTCATCCTACAAGTTTTCCTTTTCCATAGAAATTGCTCCTATCTGTCGTGATGACTTAGTTGTTCTTCCGAAGAAATTGGCCAACCTGCTTGGAAACATCCCCCGTTTGGTGATTTGCTCTAAAGTTTCCAATCTGTTACAATTTATGGACCCAAATACTTTGCAAACTGCTGATTTGCCTGCCAATGTCTACTGGAGAACAGCCTTCCCTTCTCTTTTAGATGTCACTCAACTCGTTGAATTTGTTGTTTTGGACGTTGAGCCAACTGGTGACATCAAAGGAAAGCACGTGTTAGCAGACATCACTGTTTCCAGAGCTTCTGATTTCGGTGTCAATGACAACACATTTTATGTCCGCTCTCATTTGGGTGGTATTTTGCACCCTGGTGATTCTTGCATGGGTTATTACTTGACTAACACCAACTTTAACTCTGACTTGTGGGAAACTTTGGACACTGATAACACACCTGAAGTTGTTTTGATCAAGAAGCATTATGCTAGAAAGTCAAAGAAATCTAAGTACAGAAACTGGAAGTTGAAGAGAATGGCACGTGAACACAATGATATCGTCGCCAATGATGAATCAAGACAAGCCAAACAAGAGCAGGAGAGAGCAGAGAGAGACTATGAGTTGTTCTTGCGTGAATTGGAAGAAGACCAAGAATTGAGACAAACAATTAACTTGTATAAGGCTGGTGAAGACGCTCCTCAAGAGCCTGAAGAGGAAGATGAGATGGATGATGATGAGGAAGCTCCAGAAATTGGCATCGACGAGTTGTTGGACGAGATAGATGGAATGACTTTGGACTGAACATACTAATTCTCTATACTTGGGTACGGACTTGCTATAAACAAGCATATAATAGTTACTATTTTTTTTTCTTCTCTGTGTCATATTTGCTAATGAATTCATAGACGGGGGATGTCAGCATTAGAATGGCTTGCATATAACCAGGTGATGTAGATAGGGTCCGCGATTGATGATTATATAGATATATTTATACGCTATACGCCACATTGGTAATGGACAAATTACCTGCTATAAGATATACTCCTGTTCTGTCATTTATTGATTCATCGTTTTTTAAGAAACTCTCAGAGCTCAAATTGAATGAGTTCAAACTTGACTCGTCCAATAAAGATCTCTCAGGGTTTACCACATCCCCACAACAGCTTAATAAGTTCATTGATAAGCCAATTATCAATTTAGATTATTCTAGTTTTGATGACAATGAGGTGCTGGATCATCTTAATTGGAGGATAAAAGGCGAATTGCTTAATGTGAATACTATCGAAGAATTTCGAAAATGTGATAAGCTTCAATTGTTGAGACAATGGGGAAACACCCTTGAACAAGACATGAAGAATGGAGTCATTGCTGACAAGTTCTTTTTGCTCACATTCTCGGATTTGAAGAAGTACAAGTTCTATTATTGGCTAGCATATCCCGTTCTTCATTCCTCCTGGTATGTTACCGAAACAATTGCCAATAATGAGTACGAGTTTCAGATTGAAGAGTATGTAAAAGATCACCGGGAAAGATTATTTCAGATATTACCAGAACAGGATGACGAGATAATTCTTCCTGGATCAATAATTGCTCAAGAAGATGGGATATTTGCGTTTATTGACTCATGCATTAGTCCTGACAACAAACCCCTGATTCAGTTGAAAAATCATCTCTATTTTCTTGCATTGAGAGGTTACAAATCAGCTACCCTTTTGATCTATCGTAACAATGGGAAATCTTTCACGCTTAAGGTACGCTTGGATGATGCTTTCGATCCATCTGAAGCTCCTAAAGTTACTGGATGGGAAAGAACATACCAGGGCAAATTAGGACCGAAGATAGCTGACCTAGGCACTCTAATTAATCCTCAACAACTTGCTGATCAAGCAGTGGATCTCAATTTAAAACTAATGAAATGGAGAATTGCTCCTGAGCTTGAACTTGATATCATCAAAGATAAGAAAGTATTACTTCTTGGTGCTGGAACACTAGGGAGTTATGTATCACGAGTTCTTTTGGGCTGGGGGGTGCGTCATATCACTTTTGTTGATAATGGACGTGTTTCCTACTCGAATCCAGTAAGACAGCTGTTGTACACTTTCAATGATTGCTTCAGTGACTCAAATCAAGGTGTTTGGAAAGCTAGTAGAGCTAGCGAACTGTTGAAGGAGATTTTTCCTGGTGTCACATCTTCAGGTCATAATATGGCGGTTCCAATGATTGGTCATCCCGTTGATGCTACTTTAGAAAGTCAAGTGAAGGAGGATTATCAGAAACTCACGCAGTTAATTGAAAACCATGATGTTGTTTTCCTCCTAATGGACTCCCGTGAATCCCGGTGGCTTCCCACATTGGCAGGAATTGCGCTGAACAAAATTGTGATAAACGCTGCTCTAGGTTTTGACAGTTACTTAGTGATGCGATACAGCCCGGCCAACATGAAAGAAAGATTGGGATGCTATTTCTGCAATGATGTGGTAGCACCATCAGACTCCCTTTCAGACCGAACTCTTGATCAGATGTGCACAGTAACACGAGTGGGAGGAGCATTATTAGCATCTTCATTAGCCGTGGAGCTCCTCGTGTCAATCTTACAACATCCATTATTAGAACAGGCTCCTGGCGACGCCAAATCTAAATTTGGAGAGGTGCCACACCAGATCAGGGGATTTCTTCATAACTTCAGCCAGTCTAAAATGAGCACCCCTGCCTATAAGTTTTGTTCCGCATGTTCTTCGTCAGTGATTGACGCATACAAGAGTGAAGGGTGGGAATTTGTCAAGAAATGCTTGAACAGTGTAGAATACTTGGAGAAGATGTGTGGGTTACAGAAGGTTCAAGAAGAAGCAGAGAAAGCATCTGAAGCTTTGATGGAGGATTTAGTATGGAGTGACGAAGACTGAACATCTATCTTGTTTGCTCCATTTTATATTGTTTATTTTTCAAGTTTAATTCTTCGACACTGTAGATATTTCTGTATATAGAGCTTATCTAGGGAAAGTCATTGATTTTCGTGTGCGCGTTTATAATTGTACCCCAGGCAACCGCGATCTAGGTTTATTCGCGAAGACGTAAACAAAGGGAATACAAAAACAATCATCGGCCACACTAGTCTGGATTAACACAAACAATTATCGTACTCGAGCATACTATCAGGTCTTCAAAATGGCCACAGACTTCAATATTCCTAGGGTACAGGAAGAACCAGGCATAGTACGATTGCATGAACCGTCATATTTCGATCGAAATATTGAACTTCCAGTATTGGTGCCAGTGCCTGAGTATCCGTTAGATGAAGGGTCGAACAGTAATTTCCAACAGAAAGCCATTGCAAAAGAAGTTTTGCTTGGTCTACTTGGTTACCAAGGTTATTACATTCGTTATAGTCACAAATTCAATTTCAATCTGATCCATGACAGAATACATGGGCCCGACTACAAGATTGCAAAGCAACTTGATGTCAGTCTAAAAACAGTCAGCAAGAAACTTCTTCGATACGGTAAATACTATTCAGGACTTGTTCTGTTTGCGGATCTATACAACCAACCACAGTTTGGTCGAATTAACCAAGCTCTATGCTATGAGATCTCAGCACTCCTTGACCAATATAGAAATGTTATCCTTTCATTTGAAGAGTCACTCCACTACAATGGCACTTTGAGTTTGAACCAAGTCTATAACGAGCTTTCCAAAAGAATTGGCCATAAGGTGGTTCATTTGCATGAGATTACTCTCGCAATCCACTCCGAAACTGAACAACGATTCCCACTTATACGCGATGCAACGAGTTTGGATGGTTTATCAATGAATAAAAAGAGGACATCGAGTTTCAACACCTTCTTAGAAACAATCCGAAACGATCTTCGAAACACCGGATCAATTGATATATCCACAGACACGAACAACTTCGATATATGTAAAGGGGGTTTAGTTCTCAAGATTGTGCAAAAAAGAATCGAAATCTTTGCAGGTGATGCAGTTTCTTACGATTTTCTATCTCAATTATTTGAGTCAATTAGTAAACCATTTGTGTATTTACTAAATTTGTGGCTTTCCGAAGGTGAAGTGGATGATCCATTCGAAGAATTCTTCATAAGGCGAAATAACCTCCCCACCAGCATATTTTACTCCAATGTAGAAAAATACTGGGACGAGCTCTATGTGGTTAAGATTGATGGAATCATAAACCAATTCTCAAACAGAGAAATCCAAAACAAAATTCTTTCAACAGGAAAATATTTGAGCATATTCAAACAAAGCACCCAAACAGCTAATTTGCAGTTCATTTCATCTGATGCTATCACCAGTATATCACCAATTGATAGCTTCTACTCACAGGCTCTTAACCTCAAAATCACCCAATATTACAATCGTGCTAATGATTTAATGCTTCGCCTTTTATTCAATGGGTATTATTTCAAGGACTTAATCACTGGGTTGCATCAAACCTTTCTAATGAAAAACTCTTTCGCCACCGATAACTTTTTGGACACTTGTTTTCTTGAATTGCATAGAGAGAAATTTCAAACATCGATTTCCAAGATAACCAAGGCATACAACAGTATTATACTACAGGAATCGAACAATATAGCCTCAGCTTTTATGGTACCGAACACAAAGAGATCTACTATTATTGAAGTGGTTCAATACTGCCAGAGGTTCTCAATTGACAGCACTAGTTTTTATGAGATGGCAGAAGAGGTTATAAACATTCAATCTATCGATACCAATGAAGACATCTACAGCAACGAAAATGCTTCGAGTACGATCAAAAGACTAGTAAGCAAATCTTTGCAAAGAAGGAAAAACCAGCTGTCAAGTTCTCATGAACACGATGGAAATACATCAATTGATAATCTAGCAATAGCAGGTGTGAACATTGACTTGGAATTGCCGTTTCCACTCAGCCTTATAATAGGGGAAAGACTAGTTTTTGAGTATCAGCTTCTTTTCAAATTGCAAATGATTCTCAAATTTGCAAACAAGAGTGTGGATCAATGCTGGAAAGACATCAATTTCTCTACTGTCTGGAGATACCAACGCTTTTCACCAAACGTGAAAAAAATTATTCTAAGGTGTCGGGTATTGACAGCCAGAATGAGAAGCTTCATGAACGAAATTCAAAACTACACAAATTTGACAGTTACAGATTATAATTTTTCAGCTCTCAACGATACATTAAGAAAGTTCCAGCGTTCATTGGAGTCTACAAAAAGCATGGACCAACAGACAGAGCATCTACATACAGAAACAGCCACACAACATTTGAAAAGACACACATTTGCACAAAGCAACGTTTTCGATGAAAAGATAAGAGCTTCAGGGTTCCGCCAATTCTCTCAGGCATACGAAAAGAAAGAAGATACATTTGATATACCTGAACTCATAGATAAGGTGGGAACCTATTTGAATAACATTATTAGGGATTCTATGGTGACGAACAGTAACCTACTCTCATGCATTAGAACCATGTTGAATTGCGTTTTGCAATACACCACAATCGCCAGTCGGTTGAAAAAAACACTCATATTAATTGACGCCACTTTACTACATCAATTTACCCAGGATTTTCCTGACAAGTTTGCCAATACTGAGATAAATGACGAATTAATTCAATCCAGAACCGCAGCGCTTAGTGCTGTTTTGAACAATCATTGGAAAGATTTTAACTCTAGTCTTGAGCACCTCGTCCAAGAACTTGGGCAAGCAGCATCAGAAAACTCTCAATACTTCAGTCTTATTGATAGATTGCGAATAATCTAGGTATATATACATCAAACTTTAACGGTCATGTTTTAATGTATGTACTTCATCAGATTTGGGTTTCGTCAACTACAGACTCATTCAACTCTTTTATGAGAGCATCAGTCTTTTCTTCAGAATACACTTGGAATCCTCCTTCTTTCGTAACAGACGCAAGTTGCGCATTCTTGCAATCCAATTTTTCTTCCATGACTTGCTTCAAAATCTTCAATGCCAAAAGTTCAGCCTCCTTCAAAGTCAAAGACTTGTGGTATTCATTTTGTAATTCGGTTTGTGCACCTTCAGAGCCGGAACCAATAGCCTTTGCATCATATCTGTAGAAAGTACCAGAGGGCTCAGCGTGATACAATTGAGGGCCCTTTTCATCAATTCCAGCAATTAAAAGAGCCACACCAAAGGGTCTCGACATCAATCTTTTCTCACCTGAAGCTCCTTCACCAAAACGCAAGGCTAAGTCACAAACAGATTGTGTTAAACTTTCCACTTGAATCTCTTCGTCGTAGTATAAATTATGGGTCAAGGATGAAACTCTAGCGTGGTCAATCATGGATCTGGCATCCGCAGTCAAACCAGACATGGCACAGCCAATATGTGCGTCTATTTCAACAATCTTTTCAATGGACGACAGCTCCAAAAGTGATGAGGTAACCCTCTTTTCTACCCCAAGAATAACACCCTCAGATGTCAGAATCCCGATAGCAGTACTACCCAATTTAATTGCTTCAAGGGAGTATTCGACCTGAAAAAGACGGCCCTCAGGCGAAAAAGTAGAGACACCGCGGTCGTATTCTGATCTTGTCAAAAACATAGTTGGGCTAGGCGACGGTTCTGTTTGGTTATTTGGCCCGTGGTTGTATTGTGTGGGCTTTTTTTAATCGATAGTGGCGACTTGTTGCATGCACAACAGTTCGCGACACGATTTTATACTGAAATACTACTGAATGACGACATAAAACTTTTATCACATTTGACCAGAATATATTATGTAGCGAGTCTAAGCCTTTGGAGCCAATTGGACAATCTTCTCAGCAGCAGGGTCCAAGTCCTCAAAAGCGTACAATTTCAAGCCAGAGTTTTCAATCAACTCCTTGGCCTTCTCCATGTTTGTACCTTGCAATCTAACGACAACAGGAATGTCCAAGTTGAAGTTCTTAGTGGCAGCAATCAAACCCTCAGCAACGTAGTCACATCTGACAATACCACCGAAAATATTGACAAAGATACCGTTGACCTTCTTGTCAGACAAGATCAATTCGAAAGCCTTCTCAATGGTTTCTGGGGTAGCAGTACCACCGCAATCCAAGAAGTTAGCTGGCTCACCACCGTACAACTTGATAATATCCATAGTAGCCATGGCCAAACCGGCACCGTTGACAATGTTGGCAATGTTACCGTCCAACTTGATGAAGTTCAAGCCGTACTTGGAAGCCTCAACTTCTTGTGGGTCCTCTTGAGTTGGGTCTCTCCAGGAGAAAACTTCCTCTTGTCTGAAAGAAGCATTGTCATCGAAGCCCAATTTGGCGTCCATGGCCAAAACCTTGTGGTCTGGGGTCTCAGACAATGGGTTGATTTCGACTTGGGTACAGTCCTTCTCAATGAAGACCTTGTACAAGTTTTGAACAGCCTTAGCAGCCTCAGGAATAGCTTCCTCAGTGTAACCCAAAACAGAAGCAACCTTGGTAGCCAATTCGTCAGTGACACCAGTGTCCAAGTCCACAGAGAAAGTCTTAATGGCATCTGGGTCCTTGGCAGCAACACCCTCAATGTCCATACCACCTTGAGCAGAGGCAACAATCATTGGCAATTGAGTAGATCTGTCCATCAAAATAGCCAAGTAAGCCTCGGTTCTAGCATCCCTTCTCTCGGCAATGTAGACGGCAGTAACCTCCTTACCAGCAGCACCAGTTTGCTTGGTGATCAACTTGTGGTGCAACATCTTACCTGCCAAGTCTCTGGCCTCCTCTGGGGAGGAGATCAATTGGACACCACCTTGGAATCCGTTGTCAAAGTGACCCTTACCTCTACCACCGGTCAAAGCTTGAGCTTTGATGATCAATTCATTGGTTCCCAACTTCTTGGCAGCCTCAAAAGCACCTTCTGGGGTGGTAGCAGCAATACCCTTAGGGACACCAACACCGTAAGAAGCCAAAAGAGCAGCAGAACGGTATTCATGCAAAGACAAAAGTCTCTTTTGACAAACCTAAATGCGTTAGTATATTAATGATGATATCAGGTCCACACTCTAGGAAACAAAATATATATCCTTCACCAAATTATAGTGTAGCATAAAGTTGCCAAGTGGACAAGCAGGCCTCTGAAAATCACAGGGTGCATGCTGATGATAGGATTTGAGGAATAAAAAAACATACTCTGGATGCACGGGAAACTCTGGAAAACATTGTAGAAGTAGTTTAGAGAGTGGGAAAGAAGGAACAGGAACTCTGAAAAGAAAATGAGTACGTTACAGGTTTTTTTTTTTTTCTCAGTAGACTGTAAAATTGAATACGTGCGTAGTGATACCTCGGACACATATCGTCCTTGCTTACATAATCACACCAACCGTTGACCGCGACTACGGGTATTGCGAGCAACAACCTTCGATGCCTCGGGCTCAGTCTCGGAGAAGAAGTAGACACGATGGAACATATACTAATTTCTGTAATTTTTCTCGACTTATGGAGCCATTTCCTGCTTTACCAAGTCTAAGTATCATAATATTTATTATCTTACGGCCATCATTTACTATTTTGGTTGCGATGGGTTCAAAGTTTTTTGGTATCCCGGGAAGGAGCGGAAGATCAATGGAACACCCGTGCACCTTAGCCGAATCAAAAGGCAAAGCTCCTTTAAACAGGTACCCATAGCGGGGTAAGTAATTGTGGGCCAAGATTAGTGGTATCTGATTCAAACTCTTCTTTAGACAAATGTCTGAGTTGATGAAGATCACAAAAAAAAAAAAAAACCAAAAAAAACAGAGAACAGCCACGTGCCATTATTATGGAAGCTAGCGAGCATTCTGTAAATTTACATGGAAAAATGATGAATAGAGTAATGTGCAGTTGAGTAAGCTCTCCCGATTATATTTCGTAGGTATGTATTTCTATCACCATGATTGAGTTTCTGAAATACGCATATCAAAGAAACCTTTCGTACTCCTTCAATTGTAAAGTATGAGGGACATGCACTTAGCGCAGGAACCGGGCATCGAAGCGCAATTCGTATGGTGAGGCCGTGTTCGCATCCGGCAGAAATATCCTATATAAGTAAAATTCAATGCTAAACAGAACAAAACACTTTCAGCATCAAATCTGTCAAGAATGGTTTACGAAAGGAAGCATGGTTGGAAACTAGTCAGAGAATAGAATTTTGGGTGCCATTCTTCCCTTTTTTCATCAAGACCCACTTTTAACTCGATGAGGGTATCCTGCACAACGTCATCTCTAGACACATCTCTTCTCCTACTTCCTAATGAAAAGCCATAGATTACAGCCCGCATACGATGAGTCAGACTCAGAAGACGACTACCTCGGGTCCGTGTTGAGCAAAAAAGAAAATGACGAGGACGACTTTTCTTCTTTGTCGTTTGGAGCATTAAACAGTGCGCAGAAGAAACTACGCGAGCAAGAAGAACCCAAAAACCACAGCACCAAGAGTGTTCGAAAGTCATCTAAAGCAAAGTATCAAGACGGAGAAAGCAGCAGTGAAGACGATTTTTTTGATGAGAAAAAATCAAGTCGCTCAAAGAATTCAAAAGAGAAAAAGTCTAAGAACAAGCATGCCCCATCAGAGGCAAGTGCAAAACGGCCAGTGTCCAAGATCAGAGAAATCCCTGGCCTAAAAACTGCGAAGGAAAGCACTTTATACACTGATATTAGATTCGATGCAGCATACGGAAAGGCAGACTTGAACAGAATCAGAAAAGATTATGCTTTCTTAGATGAATACAGACAGAAGGAGATTCAAGAAATGAAGGCTCTATTAAAGGACAAGAAAGCCCTTCGCAAAATGTCTCAGGCTGAAGTAGAGGACATCCAACTCCAAATCAAATCACTCCAGTCTCGTCTCGATACATTAAAGAATAGGGATTTGAGCAACAAGATCATCACCGATCACAAGAAACAGCAAATGGAGAAGATGAGAAAGGGCGAACAAGTGAACCCATACTTTTTGAAGAAATCAGAACAAAGGAAGATGATTCAAAAGGCAAAATTCGACAGTATGAAGGCTTCTCAAAGAGAAAAGGTTATGGAGAGAAAGAGAAAGAGAAGATTGGGCAAAGAGTTCAGAGAATTGGAATTCAGAGGTCCCCCTCGCTGATCTACCATGTAAAGTACATTATAAAATATTATATATTGAACATTTAATGATGATAATAATAATAAAAAAAATGATTAAAAAAGAAGAACAATGAATAAAAGGGGGCGATTGTTAGTTCCTCATGTACCCAACTCATAAGTTGTAAGGAGAGAAGCGATTCTATATACAGAGCGAGAAAGAGAGCGTCCTAGAGTGCCATTGAAACCATTAGGAAGAAGATGAAGTGTTCTCCTTGGTAACCCAATCTTCCCAGGAACCGACGTAGTTGCCCCTCTTAGAGTAACCAAACGTGTTTGCCAATTCCTCAGCAGCAGTTGATCTGACGCCACCCAAACAATAGAACACTAACTCATCATCCTTAGCTGGCTTTGGAAATCCAAAAATATCTTCAAATTCGTCCTCAGGCAAATCAAGAGCACCAGGTGATGACTTGAATGGAACATTGTGAGCGCCTGGGATGTGTCCCTCTTGGAACTCAACTGGTTCTCTGACATCAATCAAAACAGTGTTTGGAAACGATTCTGGCAGCTTCACAAGCTTCTTAACATCATCATAATTGTAGACTTTAGCTTCACTTTGTGATAAAACACTGTATTGTCTCAACGAGACGGTTTGCCTCACACATGTGACGGATTCAAGTGGGAATCTAGCAACAGAAACAGGGGCTCTAGTGGAAATCAGTCTGACGACAGCTTGTCTAGAAACACCCATAAGGGCTCTTGGAACAGCACGTAAAGCTGTACGTTGCATACTAGAAAACATAGTCAATTGAGATAGTTTGTTAAGTAGGTGGGTTTGTGCTTGGATTGTATCTCAAGCAGGTTTTTTTTTATCTAATTAGTATGGCGGACCTCTGCGACACATGACCTGCACCTACGTACATGCATTTTTTTTTTTATTTTTGTTTATTTTTCTAAATTAATAAATGTTAGTATTTTGCGGTATGATAATATTATTGTGTATTCATTTCGTTAGTGTTGAAGCTAATTGTTAAAAAATTTAAAGGTACAAGAAGTGAAAATGTCATGTAAATAAATTGGTGGATGTATGGCGAAAGACCACCATGTTAATTCACGTCAACCAATTTGTTTGACCACAAAGTGTTGAACATTGTGATTCTATGAGGAGTCCAGCACATTAGAACAAACCGTCAATTTCACCGTTCTCGTTGACCTCAACGTTCATGAAACCACAGTGAGTTGGCAAACCTGGAATAGTTTGGATCTCTGCCGCCAAAGCGTACAAGTATCCAGCACCAATGGAGGCTCTAACGTCTCTAATTGGAAACTTGAAACCAGTTGGAACACCCTTCAAAGCAGCATCATGAGACAATGAGTATTGGGTTTTGGCAATACAGATGGGCAAGTTGCCGAATCCTTGCTTGGTGTAAAGCTCAATCTTCTTCTGTGCCTCTGGCAAGAATTCAACTTCACCAGCACCATACATTTCCTTGGCAATTGTAGAGATCTTTTCTTCAACAGAAGGAGCAGTGTCATACAAGAATTGGAAGTCCTTCTCAATCGAGTTGGCAGCAGCAATGACTCCGTTGGCCAAGTCAACAGCACCTTTACCACCTTCTTCCCAGTGGTTAGACACAATAGCATCAGCGGCACCTGCCTTCAAGGCTTCTTCACGAATAACCTCATGTTCCTTGTCGGTATCAGAAGACATCTTATTGATTGCGACAACAACTGGCAAACCGTAACGCTTAGCGTTTGAGATATGCTTAGCCAAATTGGAGCAGCCGGCCCTCAACAATTCGACATTCTCTTGAGTGTATTCAGCGGCCAATGGTGCGCCTGCTTTCACTTCTGGACCACCACCATGGACCTTCAAGGCACGGACAGTAGCAACAATAACAATAACATCTGGAGTCAAACCAGAAGCTCTACATTTGATATTGATAAATCTCTCACCACCCATAGTGAAATCGAAACCAGCCTCAGTAACAACATAGCCTTCTTGCTCTTGTCTCTCCTCTTCAGTCAAGTCTGGGGAAGTACCTGCGAGCTTCAATGCCATCTTGTCAGCCAAAACAGATGAAGCACCAATCGAGATGTTGGCAAATGGACCAGCATGAACGAAAACTGGAGTACCCTCCAAGGTTTGCATGATGTTTGGCTTGATAGCATCCTTCAACAAGGCAGTCAAAGCACCTGCACAACCAATGTCATCACAGGTAATTGGTTCACCAGATCTAGAAGCAGCAACAACCATGTTACCCAATCTCTCTCTCATGTCTTCCAAAGATGTAGACAAGGCCAAAATAGCCATACATTCAGAAGCCACGGAAATGTCGAAACCAGTCTTTCTGGTCATGCCCTTCTCAGTAGGGGCTTCACCAATAGTGATTCCTCTCAAGAATCTGTCATTACAATCAACGACTCTTCTCCAGGTGATAGTGTCAGGATCAATATCCAATCTGACAAATCTAGATACTTCCTCTTCAGTCAATTCATCTGGGTTGTCAGTCTTGATTCCTAACTTTTTAACTCTGTTCAAGAAACCAACTGGGAATTTTCTTGCTGCACCTTTCTTGGCAGGAACCAAACGTCTAAAAAGAGCTGCATCCTTTTGGGTGTTCTCATGGAAAATTCTAGTGTCAATGGCAGCGGCCAACAAGTTGTTAGCCATAGAAATAGCGTGAATGTCACCAGTGACGTGCATGTTAAACTCATCCATAGGAATGACCTGGGAGTAACCACCACCGGCGGCACCACCTTTAATACCGAATGTTGGACCCATAGATGGTTGTCTAACGTTAGCAAAGACATTCTTACCCAAATGAGCACCTAAAGCTTGAGCCAAACCAACAGTAGTAGTGGACTTACCTTCTCCCAAAGGGGTTGGGGTAATACCTGTGACCAAAACGTATTTACCATTGACCTTGTTCTTCAAACGTTTCAAGATATCCAAAGAAACCTTAGCTTTATAGAATCCGAAAGGTTCCAATTCGGTGTCCAAAATACCAGCCTCCTCGGCGACTTGGTTGATTCTTTTTGGCTCTTGTGCTCTGGAAATTTCAAAATCAGATGGAACTGGCTTTTGCAAATTCAACTTAAGTGGGTTTGTGAATTTAGGAGTTTGGTTATTCTTGTTGTAATTGGCCTTGGCAGCGATCACGACATTGTCCAATAAGTTGGCAACAGTCATTGGACCGACTCCACCTGGAACCGGGGTGACCAAGGAAGCAACCTGGACAACCGACTCGAAATCAGCGTCGCCAACCATTCTGGATCCAGATTTCTTAGATGAGTCTTCCACAAAGTTGGCACCAACATCAATCACGACAGCACCCTTTTTCAACCATTCACCTTTGAGGAAGTTTGCCTTACCAATGGCAACGACAACGATATCAGCGTATGACAAGAAGTTTTTGAGTTGGTCCACTGGTGTTTTAGAGTGCACAACAGTGACATTTGCATCAGCCTTACCCAACAAGTTGGCAACTGGGCGGCCCACAATGTCAGATCTTCCCAAAACAACTGCATTCTTACCGGCAATTTCAACATTGGCACTCTCAAGCAATTGCATGATACCCTTTGGTGTGCAAGGCAAGAAGGTTGGGCTTCCACCCTTTTTGGCCAACTCTCCGACATTATGTGGACCAAATCCATCAACGTCCTTGCTGGAAAGGACAGAAGAAGTAATTTTAGTTTCGTCCAAGTGGGCTGGAATGGGTAATTGAATCAAGATACCATCAACATTAATGTCCGCGTTCAACTTGGCGATTTCTGACAACAATTCAAATTCAGTGACAGTTTCTGGCAATTTGATCAAATGACAGTCAATAGCAGCCTCCTCGGCAGCCTTCAATTTCATTTTAACATAGGTGGTAGAGTCTGGACGTTCACCTACTTGGATGATTGTCAAGTTTGGCTTGAAATCCGGATGCTTGGCTTGAATCTCGTCAATCTCAGCATGGATTTTTTTACGAAGCTGTAAAGCAATAGCTTTACCATCGATCAATTGGGCACTCATGACTGAGAAATTTGTATCGGTATGATAATTGGGTAGAATCGCGCTTCATTTTATATAATGGAACAAATGACTCCGGCCGCCGAGTCAGATGTACGCACTCATTACATACTCTAACCCGGAAGCGGGCCTAAAGAAACAACACCATTATGAAGATTATTAGCAACTATCCTCTTTGCGCATTCTATATAGTGATTACTATAATGTGTCCTATGCTTGGCTATGTCTATAATTCTTGTGATGGTGGTTATACGAGAGACTCAGATTCGCGGGGGCTAACCGACACATTTTTCCTATCTATCATTTTCTATTATATTTTTTTTTTTTTTTTTCGTATATCTCGCTCTAATTTTACGTACAGTACCCACCTATGATCTGTTCATCACACGTGCCATCTGTACCATATCGTCTGTGGTCTTAAGAGCAAAGTTTTGAATAGGAAACCTGGAATTAATTGCATCAACAGCTGTTCCAGGTCCTAGATTAATCACACCGTCCACCTTTTGGTCACAAAGGAAATCCATGGATTCTTTCCATTTTACGGGTCTGGAATTTGCCATGACAGTGAGTCTGTAGGCGTCATCTACTGCTGGTCTACCAGTGACATTAGTGATGATAGGCTTTGCAGGGGATCGGAGGTCACTCAGAAGTTCCATTAGCCGTTTCTCTATGGGCTCAAGAACCTTATTATGAAATGGGATTTTGACTGGGAGTTTAACCAGCTTCAAAATCAGCTTTTTGGGCACATTCATGTCCCCTATAGCTTGAGCAAGAACAGAGGATTCGCCCGAAACCAGAACCTGGGTGTTGTTGTTCACACACGCTAATACGTTATACTTGGCGGCGATTTCAATAACCTTGTCAAAGCTAGTTGGCTTGAAGACTAAAACCATCATTTCATATTGATTGGCCCCAATTATTTTCTCCATCATTAAACCACGATTTCGCACGATATTTACTGCCTCTTCTAAACTGAGAGCACCAGAGAGAAGTAATGCCGAGTACTCACCCAACGAGTGGCCTAAGTAGTATGATACGGTAGAATCCAGTTGCAAGTCAATGCCATGAAGTTCACTAAATAATTTGCAAATCACATAGGTAGATACGAGGATCGCAGGTTGTGCATTGGCCGTAGAAAGATTCCAAGCGTTGTTTGGAGGTGCTGAGGCGGTGACTAGATTGGATGAGAAATTTTCTTTTAAGGATTCATCCACCTGGTCCAAGATGGGCTGAAAAAGTTTTTGATACTTTGAAAATGGAGCCAAGCAACCATGGACCGGAATCCCTTGCCCAGGGCATGCCACAGCTAATGTCTTCAAACCACGAGCCACTCTGAGCATCGATTTCATCTTTCGCGACTTTATGTGGGGCTGGAAATGTTGACGTTGAACCGCGCTATGCTTGCGAGTTATGCGAATCCCCGCATGAAGTCAAAAAAGTCAAAAAAGTCAAAAAAAACAAAAAAAAAAAAATTGCTGGCACGCAAAAACCGGGCGGGCACATTTGGTCAGCAGAAAAGGCAGAAAAAAAAGAAAATGCCAACGAAATACTAGACATTGGGGGTGTAATCAAATTGCGGTAAGTTTTTCTTCCATGGAATCACACATTCGTAAGATCTACAACTATAATCCAGTGAAGATACAGTAGCATCTCATTCAATGTTGTTGGAGCGGATCCAACAAAAAGGCGCAAGGCGCGCAACGGAGAACTGGTGGACTGAAATTTGCGTGTCGTGCGCTGTTGTGAAGAATACATACATGCAAAATGAAAGATCATGCTGAGGGTGGACCGTGCCTGCCTAGAGACCAAATGGACACCCATTCTATAGTTCGTGGCGGGTCGATTCGCGCTCGAATGAGGGCGTGGCATTCATCAGGTCCGGCGCGCATTTTTCTTGCTAGGGATCCAAAGTCGCCGCGATCCGCCTCGTTTTTCAGCGACTAGTGTTTTTTTTCTGAACCTTTTCTGTTCAGCCTAATCAGCCCGCCATTTTTGAGTTTTAATACGTCTGTGGCCATTTTATCCCCCGAATCGTCGACTTAATTCTGTCTGATTTATCTATCCTTTGCTATCTACCGAAATACGTTGCTATTTCTCCACTGTCGTCCACTTGTTTATTAAATCGAAAAACACTTCGACATGTCTCTCCAACAGGCCAAAAACGCTCTTGTATCATCGCTCTTTGAACTTTCTAACGCTGCAAATGATGCAGCAGCAGCAACTGTCAACTTCTACAAGCTTGCTGGAATTGAAGGCGGTGATGCTCCTGCTCTCTCATTGACTACTTTAAGTGAGTCCATGAACAATGCAGTCAAAGCAGTCACTGCTTCGATTCCTGATGCAACGCAATTGATCAGTCAATCTAAGGCCAATGGCTCCAAGAGACCTCTTACCGAAAATTCTGTTGAAGATGATGAAATTACGGAAGAAAAGACCATCAAGCCAAAGAGAAAGCGTGTTCCTAGGGACCCAAATGCGCCTAAGAAGCCATTGACTTCCTACTTGCGTTTCAACCTTAGTGTACGTGAAGAAATGAAGAAGGAAAGATTTGAAAACGGTCAACCTTGTCATCCAGCAATTGAGCTCAACCAAATCATTGCTGATCGTTGGGCTAAGTTGAAAGATTCTGAGAAGGAAAAGTTGCAAAAAGCTTGGGAGGCTGACTACGAAGAATACAAGAAGGCTTTAGAGAAATACAACGCCAGCAAGACTGAAGAAGCCCCAGCAATTGCGGACGCCCCAGAAGCTGAAGAAGAATCAAAGACAGACAAAAAGCCAGCTAAGAAAAAGAAGGCCAAGAAAGCCTCCGAGCCTGCTCCAGATTATTTTGCTGAACCAGCTGCATCTGAAACTGAAGAAGCTACTGAAGAAAATGAACCAAAGACTGAAGAACCAACTCAAGCTTCTAAGAAGACCAAGAAGAAGAAGGAGTCCGATGATAAGAAGTCTAAGAAAAAGAAGTCACAAGAGTAATTTTGGCCATGGGTCAACCATAAAAAGGAGCCATTTTTTGACCATTCTGGTGGCATTCTTTTCAATTCTGCCTTGTTTTGATTCATCACTTGTTTAACCACCTCATACAGAGGTCCCTACTGTTTTATATATACTCAACTGTAATGTAACTGGCGAATTTCGCTGAAAAAATAGTTGTATTGGTAAATAATAAGTAAAACCGTTTGTCCATCCATCAATGACCTTTCTTCTTTTGTTTGGTGATGTGTGCTCTCAACACCTTTTGTCTGTCACGAAGGGACAATTTTTGTTTACCTTGGACAGCCTTCTTGTGGATCATCATAACAAAATTCTTCTTTCTAGCCTTCTCCTTATTCGTAGTAGAATGTGGGGCATCTCTTTTACCCTTTCTGGAACCAAATTTCTCTCTGTCTTCTCTTCCTTCTCTTGCATGGGCAATTCTTTCTTCACGCAATTGTTTGTACTTAACCTTTCCAACCAAAGATGTTGAATCAACCTCTTCCTCATTCTGAGGAGCTTGTCCCATAATTTTCTCAACACCAGCTTGCACTCTCAACTCTTCTAATTTGGCAAAATCTGCTGGGGTCAAAATACGGCTCGAAAGCATTTCGTTCATGACTTCCTCTGCTGATTGAGCAACAGAAGCATCTGTTTTAGCCTTCTTCTTCGGAGGTTGGCCATCTTCAGTCTTATTGTCCTTGTTATCTCCGTCGTCGTCTGACAAATCGAGATCAGAATCTTCGCTGTCACGACTCTTGTCTTCTTTATCTCCATCTTCGTCTTCTGAATCGGAAGAGACATTATACTCTTTGTCTGATTCAATGGTTACCCAGACACCTTCAATATCACTGGTTTCCTCTTCCAGATCAACTTCCCAATTAGCGGCGTTATCTTCATCCTCATTCTCCAAACCTTGTTCTTTCTTCCATTTGGCCAAGAGCTCAATACCTGGAATATTAGTAACAACAGAGTTTTCCACACCGAAAGTAGGCATTCCTTTCTTTTCACCATGTTGTAACTCCATGGACGCCGTCTTACCTCTGTCTTTTCTTTGTAACATTTCAGGAGCAACCTCTCTGTATAAACTGATCAAGGAACGAGCAGCCATCATGACAGGTTTCGATTTCGAGCCCTTGTACTCTGTTAAATCATGCAACAAAGGTGGCTCAATCGCCAATGGAGCTCTGGCCAAAATCTCTCTAATAGTATTGATACCGGCAGCGGCAACTTCAGCGGCAACACCATCACTAACGAATTCATCAGCAATTTTACGCACCACAATAGATATGGACTCGGGAGGAACCAAGTCGTGAGAAGCTTGAGCAGCCGCAGCCATGATTTGTGTAACGTCTCTTTGCTTTGGAGTCAAGTATTTTAGGAAGAATGTGTAAATACCCAAGATCGTCAACTTGTGAGTACCGATCAAACGAGAAATCAAATTTATGAAAAGAATTCTCTGTTCCAAATCATATCTGTTAGCATTTTTGCTGCTCAAGTGATCCGCGAAGAGCTGTTCTGCAAAACCTTGTGGATCTCTAAGTAAATGAATGGCAGAGAAATTCAAATAAGTGGCAGAAGTTTTCACTCCGTTCTTTTTCTTAACAGCTTTGACAGCATTCTCTAACTTCTTACCTCTCTTGGAACTCTTCTTATTGACTTGCATTTTATGTTTCAATGCATTCATATCAAATCCTTCTTCGTCTGACAGATCATCCTCGAAATTCTCTTGTCTTTCCTTGTCAGCACCCAAAAAGAATCTAGCACCAGCGACAGAGACTTTGACATCAGGGTGCAATGCAGCTTGGGTCATAATCTCAATTGTTCTTGAGTCATCCCAGATACCCCTTCTCCATAATTCTCTTGTCAACTTAGTAGCCCACAAACCTTGAGCGTCTCTTTGTTCCAACAAGTTGAAAAGAAGTGCTTGCGTAGACCGGTTGATCTTTTGGTTCTTTGCACCTGTGTTAACCGATTTCAAAAGAGAAATCAACGTTGTATAAATTTGACGCCTAACTGCTTTTGCGTGTTGAGAAGTGGTGGAGGAATTTTGAGCAGAACTTCCGTATGTTTGTAAAAGAGGAAATAATGTCAGAATGAGCGATTCAGCTTCGATAACGCCCTTGTTTCTTAACATAGTCAAGCATTGAATGATCTTTTCTCTTAGATCAGGAGACAAATCCCTATGGTTATTCAACAAGATGTTCTTTAGTTCCTCAGGAAAGTTTGCTGTTTCCTTTGGATAACAGCCACACACTGCACTAACAAATCCGATCAAATCACTGAACTCGCTGCCTTGGTCGGCACTAGGGTTCATCAAGAAAATGTCTCTTAATGATTCGTAATGAGCATATTGTTGAAGGAACTCCTCATGGTAAGATTCTGGGTCACGACGAACAACATTCTGTAACAATATGATGTTCGTTGGCAATATCGCTGCTCTTCTCTTTTTCCCCATTATATCTGGTTTTTTGAAGTATGTAAAACTAACCTTCAGTACCTCATCGCGGGACGGCCTTGAAATTTGTTCGCACGCACCGGCACAGAAAAGAATGGAGTGTGCATAAGGGCAGAGATACAGATGTCTTTTATCAGTCCGTAATTTTCGTATCCAATTCCTATTAACTATATAATACACAAAGGGTGAACCTTAGCTATTGCTGAATAGTTCATTAATGCTTCCGTAGTTGATTTTCCTAGAATAAATTTTCTTCAGGAAAATTTGTTTGGCACTTTCTGCTGGAGAAATGGACTGGCCATCTTCGCCTATCAGTTTGATGGCATTCGCGACTGCGGAATCATCGAGCAAAGGATCAACACTCGCTTCTTTAACTCTGCGGCGCTTCTTAGGTTGTCCCGAAGTGTTTCCTGTCAACTCATCTGCCTCTAACTTCAAGCGTTTTTTCTCTTGTGCGATCAAGAAGTCATGATTGAGTGAAATCCAGATCTGCCGCTTTTGTTGGTGTTCGCTTTCTGAAAGTTTAATACTTAAAACTTCTTCATCATCATCTTGTTCATCAACAGTCTCATCATTCCGGACTTTACTTAAAAGTTCGGCTGTGGTTGGACTGTTCTTAACAAGATTTCTTGGTCGATTAGCTTCAATTTGTTTAAGTCTTTCCTCTTCTGTTTGTGATAAATGAACACTCGATCGGCTCTCATCTTCATTTCCATGGGTGCTTTCACTTCTCTTCTTATTCATGGCGAGAAACCTATCTAGCGTTTTCTCCAATTCGTTATCGTCAAATGATCCACCTTCGAGAACAGATTTCAACAATGCATCTTGACGTTCAATTCTAATGCGGGCCCTTTGTTGCTTCATCTTTTCTTTGGTAGAGTCTTCGCCCCGACCTGTTTTCCTATTGTTTACTGAGTCCAACCTTTCTAAGCGACTTTTAGCTCTTGATCTTGTGACACTAGACTCTCGAAGTTTTCTATCACGAGCAGCAGAACTCTTGTTCATGATGGACTTGGAAGTTTGTTCGTAATCTGTATCGCTGTCTGATGCACTTTCTTCCGGAAGCTCTTCAAAACCAAACTCATCATCTTCATCGTAATCTTCTTCGACATCCTCTTCCTCATCATCTTCATCTAAATCGTCCTCCTCGATGTCAGAACCAATGAACAATGCCCTTGACTCTTCAATATCTCCAGGAGCAGCATTTTTCGTGTTGTTCTGAGACTTTTTTACCTGTCTGGAAGCACCCTCTTCTCCTTGTGATGAGGAATCTTCCTCGTTTGTTTCTTCTTCGACAGCTGCTGGCTCATCGCGGTTGGTATTCTCACTTTCTGTACCTTGTTCGTCGCGAGATTCTTCTCCTTCTTGAGTAGGGGCTTCTTCTGAAGACGAAGATCCAAGACGAACACCCAAAGAGCTGATGAGTTGCTTTCCTTTTGCTAGCTTTTTGAACCGTCTCAAGGCGAGCTCCCGTTCCTTTAAAATCATATGAACTTTCTTCTCAATTGCTCTATTCTTTTTGTATGATGGAGGTAAAGAGTCGTTGAAATTTTGTGACTCTCTGAACTCAGAAATTGTAAGATTTGCAGAAGTAGTATTCTTAAATTCATTAAGTCTTTTCTGGATAGTTTCTTCTCCCACACGAGCAACTGCCACGATTTCTGCATGTGTTCTATTAATGTAGTTCATTCTTGCAGCCAAAAGTACACAAGCACCTGCAATACCGGCAGGTCTTCTTCCCTCATAGATCCAATCAGATGACATTCTATGCGCTAGTTTTGTTGCATCCTTGCACACTTTAGCAGTCTTATCCCCTAAACTTAGTCTATCAGCGAAATGTTGAATAAAGAGAGAGGGGTCAGCAATTGGTAATCTCTGTATCTGTAAAGCACGGACAAGCTTAAGATATGTGGAACCTAACGAGTACACTGAGATCTGAAGTCTGGAACTAAAATCAATCAACAAATGATGCGTCTTCTCGTGACGACACGCCACATATAAACAAGCAGCGATAACATTTTGAGATCGACGTCCCTGTACGAAGTTCTGTACCAATGCAAGTTTGAACCAGCCACTGGCAGATTCAACGATGTAATCTGGGATCTTCATAGCCATGGCTATTTTCTTGATCTTTGTTTTGGCATTCAATAGCGTTTGTTCTCTACTTTCCATAGAGTTCCGCATGTTGAAGTTTGCACGGGCTTGGTCTGCACCCACCATGGCACCTTGTACCATGGCAGCGCCACTAGCAGACTCACCGAATTGCACTTCGGAAACAATCGGATTTTCATTAGCAACTGTACCACAGTTTTGGCAGGTTAACTCTCCGGAGCTTGCCAGATGGTCTCGAACAAAATTGCTTTGTCCACAAGACGAACAGACTTGTGGACGGGCTGTTTTCATCATGGTTGTGCTATTATGTCTTGGGATATGATAGTATTATTATCTTATTTTTTTTTTTTTTTTTGTGCGCCTGCGCGAAGACACGCAGGTTCAGATAACCAGTGTGCCTGTTGATAGAGATCTCTCAAGAACCACGGCTATTGTTGTATAGTTTACTGTGATGGATATTTGTGCAAAGATGAAATACGGACAATCTCGTAAGGTCCTTAAAAAGTGAAATTGTCTTAATAATCTGCACGACGCCGCCGGCAACTGTCTAACACCTAATATGAAGTATTGTATTCGTATTGAACTGTGGCTTCGTGCGGAGAGGAAATCGCGACTTACTATTGTACTACGTCACCCTGGTCCTGGTCGTTAATTAGGACGTCTGATCTTTACGTTCCATGACAGAAGTTGTTTGTGGCCTTTAAGTTTCCTATTCAAAATCAGCTATCTTTATGGATACGCCTCGTGATACGTCGCCCGAATTATATGAGGGACAGAACGCCATACCCATGACAGAATCATCTTCACAACAAAAGCAGAGGAGGCTTGATTGGACCATGAAATCAAGAGTTCTTGCAGTGACGCTGAGTGAACCTCGTGATGTTCTTCAAAGCGAACGTACACTCTTAACCTTCGTCAGATTTGCTACGTCGCTTTTTTTTGCTGCTGTTGGAATGATTTTAAGATTTAGGTTCCAATCGTCAGGTCAACCAGATCAGAAGGACCCGCGGAACTTTAACGACACGGCTTTCAATCGTGCAGTGTCAATTATATTAATTGTGCTTTCGTTAGCAACTCTATGTGTTAGCGGATGGAGCTACTTCCGTACCGTACGCCGATATTCTCAGCACCGGATCTATACACATTCTACAAACCATGCCACTATAGTGACTATGATTAGTGCTGTTGTTTTCACGTTGGCAGGTATAAATATTTCGTTGATTGTGGAGAGATATGTTAGTTGATACCGTGCATTATTGATGATTATGTACTGAAGCTTACTTTTTTGACTTTTTTGCAGATTGCATACTGTTTTGCTTCTGCTCACGCTTTTTCTTATTGATTTCCCTTCTTTGGCCAAAATTCTCTTTATCCATGTCCATCATAGCTTCTCTCTTGGCAGTGGTCATTTTGGTAAGGGAACTGTTGATCACCTTGTCATCATCAACATCCTCCAAAAGTTCCATCTTCTTGTTTGCACGATCCTCGATGGCATGGATTCTTTCCACATCACGCTCAGTAACAATGGACACAGAATCACCCTTTCTGCCTGCTCTAGCTGTTCTACCCACTCTGTGGATGAAGTCATCCGCATCTGCAGGAATATCATAGTTGATAACTAATTCCACGGTTGGAATATCTAAACCTCTCGATGCAACATCGGTAGCGATCAAAATTCTAGCCGCTTGGGCTTTGAACCTATGCAACGAACTTGTACGCTCCAGCTGAGGCATCTCCGAATGCAATGAAGCAACTCTGAAATCCAATTTCCTCAAGGTTCTCCGTAATAGTTCTGCGGTTTTAGTTCTATTCACGAATATGATGACAAAGACATCCGAGTATTTCTCAAGACTCAAGATCGTATGCAAATATGCCTCTTTAACGTAAGATGGAACGAAAACATAGTAAAGCAGTAATGTAGAAGGAATAGCGACTTTGTCTACTGTTTCCACTTCATGTATAAAGACGGGAGGTTTCCCTTCTGCTGGTGGTTTGTTTTTTAAGGATCTGACAGAGTCTGTCACTGTTGCAGTAAATAAAAGGGTCTGCCTCTTTGAACTTTCGGGTAATACACTCAAGCATCTTGACAAATCCTTGCTAAATGAGTTACTGAGAACCCGGTCTGCCTCATCCAACACAAGATATTTCACACTTCGAAGTCCTTTAATAGTCTCTTCTCCACTATTCAAAATATGATCGGCTAATCTTCCGGGGGTGGCGATGACAAAATGTGGCCTCCTTTGGAGCTCGAGGGCTTGCTTCACAATATCTTCTCCACCCACAATCACACTAAGTCGAATGTTCATTTGAGAACCCAATGCGGCAAATTGCTCAGCAATCTGCATGGCCAACTCTCTTGTTGGTGTGAGAACGAGCCCAAAGATTCCCATTGGATCTTCGGACCATTTTGTTAGCATGGGTGCCGCAAATGCGATAGTTTTACCAGAACCAGTTTTTGCACCACCAATACAATCTTTCCCTTTGAGAATTTCTGGAATACAGGCCTTTTGAATCATGGTAGGTGTATTGATTTTCATGGCACTAAGTGCTTCATCGAGCCATTTGGCCACTCCCAAGTCTGCAAATGACATCTTTTTAAAGTACGTATCCCAACTCTACTGCAGCTTTTCAGCGATGCGCATCTTGATACTTTGTGATGCAAATCCGTACACCAATAGTTGATTGTGATGGATGAATTTGTCTTTAGTTGACAAACTATTTTGGTATGGATAATTTAGATATCTGTTAATTTCCTTTCTATTGTTATGTACACATGAAGTGAATGGTTGTTATTGCTGAATAAATGACTGACAATAAATCGGGCATGGTGATGAGTGCAGTCACGTGCGAATATATAAATGATGGGTAGGCTCAATACTAAGATTATTTCACATTAGGATGATTTCTGCATTACGGACTCTGAGGAGAAGATGCCTCTCATATCTGAGTCGATGGTTGACAGAGTTGAAGACAGAAGCAGCCGATGAATTTGAATTTGTTGACCCCTATGCTCAAATTCCGAAGTCGAGTTTCTACTTTACAGATCCACAGTCTGCGATCCAGAATAACGCTGATTACAAAGGTATACAATACTCCATTCTACCTCCGGATGAACTTGGACTCCGAGACTCTAAGGTGACAATGGAAAATTACTTCCTAGGAGATTCCCATCATTCGCATAAAGTATTTAGTGGCAATCATCATAACTACCGCCAAGGGCAAAAAGTTGAGCAACGAACATTCGTGGACCTTAAATTACTTAGGCTTCAGACAGGAGACGGTGGTAATGGATGTGTCTCATTTTTAAGAGATGCCAATCGTCCAGTTGGACCACCCGATGGAGGAGACGGAGGAGATGGAGGAAACATATATGTTCAAGTGGTTAACAATATCAGCCTGTTGCACAGTATCAAGCGAACTTACACATCAGGAAATGGAAGACCGGGCACTTCAAGTCAACTTGATGGTAAAAACGGAGATGACATAATCATAGAAGTACCTGTTGGAACGACTATGAGATGGATCCCTGATCCGTTGCTTGTCAAGGACCAATTGAGGGCGACAAAAGGTGATATTTCGAAGATCGTTATGGGAATGAAGATGTCAGACGCAAACGATATTCAACTCTTCAGAGGCGATTTTGAACCTGGTGAAGGTTGGACGTTTAAAGAGAGGGATGAAGAATATCACAGAGAGAGAGACTATTTTGCAGAATTAAATGAGCAGGTGAAAGACTATGATCGTGAAATAATTGCCGAGGAATTAATGTTTGATCGGTTCCCATTCCTTGGACTTGACTTTGATAAACCAACAGACAAGCCTGTTCTTATTATGCGTGGTGGCAAAGGCGGAATGGGAAATATGCATTTTCTAACTGCCAATGTTCGTAATCCACGCTTCAGTAAACGAGGCCGCAAAGGACTTTGTGAATACTTCATTCTTGAATTGAAATTGATTGCTGATTTGGGACTTGTTGGTTTACCTAATGCGGGAAAGCTGAGTTTGTTACGAGCTATTTCTAAAGCTAGACCAAGAGTCGGACATTGGGAATTCACAACCCTTCAACCAACAATCGGAACTATATTTACAACGATCGACAAAGATCCCTTTACAGTTGCAGACATCCCTGGAATCATTAGAGGGGCGTCACAAAACAAGGGAATGGGGTTGGATTTTTTGCGCCACATTGAACGAAGCGGTGGTTTGGTGTTCGTTGTTTCATTAGAATCAAAAGACCCGGCAGCGGATCTTGATACATTAATGGAGGAGATCGGCCCTCAGAGAATGCAGAACAAGAAGGTACTTATTATAGGAACGAAGGCGGATTTGACAATGAATGGAGATGCCTACAACAAGCTTGTCGGTTATGCAATGCAAAGGGACAAATCATGGAGATGCATCCCTGTGTGCGCACCAAAGGGGGAGAACATAGAACTATGCATCAAGATGATGAGCGAAATAGCGAAATAGATTCTTATCTAGAGTGGATCAAAGAATGCACAAGTAGTGCCATTTTTCGGAGAAAAACTACGTTTTGATTAAGAGAGGTTTTTATTTTTGGGCTACTACTTTCCTGTTTTTGTGCATTCGTGTAAAAGCGAATTTTAATGCCGCCTACAGTTTACCTTGCTTCCACAGCAAGCAATCATAGGTATAGAATCAATGTGGCGTAGTTTAAGCGCTCGGTTCAAGGCAGACAGATAAGATGAGGGAAAGACATGCGAAGACATTACGGACCTGTATCTTGATTAGGTCCTATTGATCGTATGTGTTCCAGAGTTCAGAGCATGGACGAGAATGTGAATAATAGATATCGGTTACTATGCCACATAGACCTCGCACTTTGTTCTCCACCATAATTGACTTACATAAGTACTGCATTTCACTAAACACTTGGGTATGGTATTGCATATGCTTCTAGGGCGGGTTTCTTTGCATAGCTCCTGAAGGAATTTTTTTTTTTTTGGGCGGCTCAATCTGTGTGCATACCAAGTGGAACCAAAACGCAGTCTGCATGCTAGATGAGGGAAGGAAAGCTCAGAAAGCGGTCAGACCAAGATTACATGACTTGATTTCGAAATCTAAATTAAACCTAAATATCCTACTGTAACCATTGTAACTTCCCAAAAACTATGACAAAAAGAAAAATATCTAAACACATGCGTGCGCCAGGCATCGACTATCTATTACTCGCTCAATCTCTTGGAGAATGTACTGTGTTGGATACTCGATAGACTTGCGGAATGCGAAGTCAAAGCCTAGTTTCTGATAAATTTCCAAATCTGCGCATAGGTATTTGGTGGTAACGGCAATTAATCCAACACCATCTAATGCTGTAGAGGAGCGAACCTTCAGGGCAATTTCAGTACCGGTGACAATTGGCATCTCGATATCCAAGAATATGATGTGGTAATGCAGTAGTTTATCAATTTCAACCAGAGAAGATTCCTGGACTGTGTCGACTGATGCGTTCGGGAAGAGGCGGGAAAGGATTTTGCGGAAAATCCGGAGATTGATTTCATTATCATCAACTAATAAGAAAGTATACGGCTGGTAGTTGGGTATAAAACTCCCGGGGTTATCAAGAGAAGCTGGATAATATGTAGTAACGACATTTGATACGGGGTTCTTGATTTCTGGCTTGGTTTCGGCAAACTGCATGGCAGCTGCCCAGTTACCAAACAAATTTCCTTCCATTTGTGTAGCTCCGCCCACAATCATCACAATACTGGAATATTTGCCCAACCAGCAATATAAAATTAAAAAGGAGTAAAGCGGCTCAGGGGATCCAACGGAGAAAATGTTAATAAATGGCAACTTCGATAAAAGTGCGTACATCTGTCGTCTTATACTCAGCTGCAAAGAAGCGCATCAAATGCTAATCGTTATGTCCCGCATTGCGTATGTGTACATGCAGTACATACATCAGGGCGAGCTAAAATTCTGCAACCTTGTACGATTGCTTCCAATGCAATTCTGTATCTTCACTCATCTTTGGTCCCCTCTTTCATTTCGTGCGTAGAATTCTTTGCTTATGAATTTTATTCCTCTTACTTTACCATTGTATACGCAGACATATCGCAAGTATGAACTGTATGATGGCAAAGCTTGGATTATTGTGGGGTTCCTGAGTGCCTGGATTATAAGTACGGGAACAATACAGTTGAAAAGTAAAACCGAACAATTTAACTCAACTAACATGGGCTAAATCTTCGTCTCACCTTTCCTTGATATAAATCTAGTATGCCTTATCGAGATCGCCACATTCATACTTAGTGGCCTGGTCCATTCCAGCAATCCGGAGTGGGTCCAAAAAGTTGTTCTAATGGAAAATGGGTCATAACCATTAAGGTCCAGACCCCCAGAAAGAGTGTCTGCGGAGTTCTACTTCGCGCCAAATTCAGGGCGAATTTGAACATCGAGTACCGCATGATTCCATTCACGCCCATTCCATAGAATCCTCAAATTACATTCACGTATGGCATTGATCTGAATCTATGTAAGGCTCTGAGTTTTCGACTTTGTCTTCATCCATAAGCAGCAATGGAGAATGCAAGTTTTCGCCTTTATGGGGCCATTGGATGGCACCACATCTGATTGTTGTGTACAATATGCAGTATCAGCAGGGAGACAGGAAGGGTCGCATTTGGCCGATTCAGATACATGTCTAGTCAAGCGGGGAGACCTTGGTATGGAATTCTAGCCATTCCATGCATACTTTTTTTTTCTTGTTGCACCCTCATCCTCGAAAGCTAGCTGACACTTCTGATTCTACACCTATCTTGCCTAATGAAGAAATATCAATAATATACCAAAACACGGGAATTGTAAAGGAAAACTGTCACATGGAGATATCACAGATGAACGCCACATTTCTATTGTTAATGCTAAGAATCATAATAAAGCTGATTTCTTATTTGTTCCAAAATCCATAGTAGAGCCATTCGTAAAGCTTTTCCTCCAATGCATTTTCCAGTTCGCTATGTAAGCTTGTATCTCTGTCACATGACCGGGTTTTCATTCCATTTACAGGTTCTACAGTCTCCATTGGGTCCTGCATAAAGATGATCTTAGTGTCAATGCTTTCAACTACATCAATCCAAGCGCCGGCTGCAGAACGCTAATGTCAGCGAATCTGTTCAAAGTTACCGTTAATGAGCATTTAGAAGGGCTCCCCAAGGTAATACAATCCAAACTCTATGATGCTCCTGCGACATGTTTATCCATCTTTCGATTGCTTCCTTCCCTTGCCAAGTTTTACATAATGAGTATGATATTTTCAGATAAGCCAGTGGCAGTGAAAGATTTAGAAAAGTGGTGTCAACCCCAAGCAAGGAAACTACAATACGAGTCGTTCAAAAGACTTCGTGCATTGCATTTGATCGAGGAAGACAATAGCGGTACTCATATTCGCCTTCATCAGACATTTAGAAACAATCTTCGAGACTGTTTAACAGGATCTCAAGCTCCCAACGCATTTGGTATTATTGTTTCGGGTACGGACAAACATCCGATTGATGTTAAATTCCTCGATCAATTCGCCTCCCAGAAATGGGAAACAATTTTGCATTTTATGGTTGGTACCGAACTTCCTACTGTGCCTTCGAAATCTGTTCTTTCCCTTTTGAAACTGAGTCGTCTTATGGAGGGACATGGTAAAAGTGCTGCAAGTTTAAAGATTACAAACAGTGGTTTCCAGTTCTTGTTGCAAGATGTCAATGTTCAGATTTGGACTCTTTTGTTGGAATACTTGAACTTGACTCAAGAGCTAAATATGGACCCAGTTGATGTTTTAAACTTCATCTTCATCCTCGGTTCTTTGGAATTGGGGAAGGCTTACTCTGTTTCAAGTTTGAGTGAAACACAAATGAGTATGTTGCCTGATCTTAGGGACTATGGTTTGGTGTATCAGCGCTCAGAAAGTTCTCCACGATTTTACCCCACACGATTAGCCACAACTTTGACATCTGAATCTACAGGATTGAAAACCCCATCTATGGCCTTGAATCAAGCAGTTGATGAGACGGGCGCCAAGGACCTGGAGCATGTTACTTCTGATGCTACGGAATCTCAACTGGGCCAAATTATTTTGGAGACCAATTTCAAACTCTATGCATACACCAACTCGCCGTTAGAAATTGCCATTTTAAACTTGTTTGTTCACTTGCGTGTGCGTTTTGCAAATATGGTCATTGGTCAAATCACTCGTGAGTCTATTAGAAAGGCGCTTTATAACGGTATTACGGCTGAACAAATAATTAAATTCCTTGAGACACACGCTCATTCCCAAATGAGAACTTTGGCAAAAGAAAAGCTTGATAAAAAAATCGAATTCGATGCCAGTCACAATATCAACACTGCTGGAGGTGCTCCACAATCCAAATCCTCTGATTCTGGTGTCGCACAACATCGCTTGGAAATTCTTCCCCCAAATGTGGTTGACCAGATCAAGCTTTGGCAATTGGAGTTGGACCGTATTCAAACATTCGATGGCTATCTCTTTAAAGACTTCAAGAATCAGAACGAATACGATGTTTTATGCAACTATGCTACTGAGGTCGGTGTGTTACTCTGGTCTGATAAGAGTAAACTACGATTCTTTGTGACGGCTGAGGGCATGTACCAGGTTGCAGATTTCGCTAGTCGAAAATTCAGGTAAATTTTCAAATGTATATATTTGTATTTACAGGAAATTAACTGGAGCATGCTTCGCAGCCCTCTATATCACTAATACTACATGAGACCGGAGTGTTGGCATATATACCATACTCGTCTTTGTCTCTCTTATCGTTCTGTTTCAGAACCTCCTTTTCATACACAGCCCTTATCTTTTGTTCCTCTCCTTGTTCCTGGGGGATCACGGAATCCCAAGTGCTTGCCCCACAGACAACTTCATTGCGTGAAAGATGTAGCGAGTCTTTCTTTCTCCGTTTCAGCTCTGGCGTGTTCACTTGAGACAATGTCTCTGAAAAGCTTGCACTTGGAATATATCTCCTTCTCTTAAGTAAACTCAAATCAGGCATTTTCATGGAACGTAAGCTTTCATGAGTCCCATACTTATCAACTGTAAATTGGATTGCTTTTGCTGCGGCTTGGGTTCGCAAGTAGTACATCCCAGTCTTGAGCCCTTTTTCCCAAGCATAGAAATGACATGAAGTAAGTGCACCAAACGTTGGGTTTAACAAATGAATGTTCATGCTTTGCAGTTGGTCAATAAACCGCCCTCGTTCTGCTGCAAGTGTAACAATTGTCTTTTGGCTGATTTCCCAAACGGTTTTATATAACTCTTTTAATTCATTCGGAATTATATCAATGTTCTGGATCAGACCATTGTCATAGATAATTTTATCCTTAACAGCATCATTCCAAATTCCTAGTTGTGTCAAGTCTCTCATTAAGTGCTTGTTCACAATTTGAAACTCTCCTGATAAAACTCGTCTTGTGTAAATATTGGATGTGTATGGTTCGAAGCATTCGTTGTAACCCAAAATCTGTGAGCTAGACGCTGTTGGCATAGCAGCAACAAGTAAAGAATTGCGTAAACCATGTTTTTTAACCTTCTCTTTAAGCTGGTCCCAATCTGAGAAAAATGTGGGCTTGTAGTTCCATAAATCAAACTGTAATTGTCCCTCAGAAGCAGGGGATCCATCAAAAGTTTCGTAAGGACCTTTCTCCATCGCCATTTCGACAGATGATTCAACTGCTGCGTGGTAAATTGTTTCGAAAATGTTGCTGTTAAGTTCTCTTGCCTCCTCAGAATCAAATGGTAAACGAAGTTCCATGAATGTGTCCGCTAATCCTTGCACCCCTATCGCAATTGGCCGGTTCCGCATATTTGAAGCTCTAGCACTCTCAACAGGATATTCGGTCACATCAATAACTTTATCAAGATTTCTCGCTAAAATCTTGCTGACTTTATGAAGAAGCGAGAAATCGAAAGTGTTACTTCCCTCTTCATTTGTTTTTACAAATGTTGGTAGACCAATCAGTGCTAAATTACAAACTGCAGTTTCCAGTGGTGACGAAAATTGCACTATCTCACAGCATAAATTGGAAGACTTAATCGTCCCGAGATTCTTTTGGTTCAGTTTTCTGTTACATGCATCCTTGTATAACATGAATGGCATCCCTGTCTCAGTCTGTGATTGAAGTATTTGTAACCAAAGTTTCCTTGCCTTTATAGTGTGTTCTGCAAGTCCTTCCTTTTCATATTTCTCAAATAAGTCGACAAATTCGCTCCCATAAACATCACTCAATCCTGGTGCTTTGCTTGGTGAAAATAAACTCCAATCACCATTCATTTTTACACGTTCCATAAACAAATCTGGTATCCACAAGGCGTAAAATAAATCTCTTGCCCTTAGTTCATCAGGTCCGTGATTCTTACGAAGATCTAAAACCTCACGAATGTCAGCATGCCACGGTTCAATATAAATTGCAAAAGCTCCAGGTCTCTTGTTTCCTCCTTGATCCACATATCGAGCAGTACTATTAAACACTCGCAACATTGGTACTAAGCCGTTGGAGAAACCATTGGAAGATTTTATTGGAGAACCATGGCTTCGAATATCATGCACGTGAAGCCCTACACCACCGGAGCCCTTCAGAATCAATGCTGTTGTGTGTAGTGTTTTGTATATCCCATCAATAGAGTCATCTTGCATTGCAACTAAGAAACACAGACTAAGGTAAGCATTCTCTGTGGCAGCATTAAATAATGTCGGGGAAGAATGAATGAAATATTTTTGTGACATCAAATCGTAAGTTTCCTTAACTCTTTTAAGGGTTGATTCGTCGTGATCACGAGCATGAATTCCTATCGATACTCTCATAAACATATACTGAGGAGTTTCAGCTACCTCATCGTCCATTCTCATGAGGTACGACTTGCAGAGAGTTTTCATTCCAAAATATGTTAAGTCAAAATCTCTTGTCACAACTATCATTGAGTCTAGTTCCTTTGCATATTTTTCAACAAATTCTGCTGCTTCTTGTGACACCAAAGAACGGTATTTATTGCCCTGCTCAGGAATGCCTTTTCTCAATGATAGAAAATTATTGGAAAACAGCAGTGACACCAGTTTCTGTATGAAACTCGCCTCTACTCTACCTGCCAATAACGAAAAGTCGTAATTTCTAATAACCCTTTGGGCAAGAGTCTCCGATACCAATCCGGAAAGCTGTCTTAGTCCAATTCGATCAGGTAATGCGACTTCAATTTTTGCCACCACTTGTGAAAGTTCTGACTCGGTGATTGAGAGACCAAACAAAAACCTTGTGAACAGAAGCCGTAGCCTATTGCTATCAAATGGACCTGACTGACCTTTATGTCGAAAAACCTCCACCATATGATTGTTTAAGTGCTACGATCAAAACCTCGATGCGATTACATTGCGACTAAAAAAAAAAATCAAAAAAAGTGCGGTACTAATAGCAAATTGAAACGAGTGTCATAATGAGAAATTACATCGACAATATGATGATACTTTTCAGCCTGAAGTAAAGGATTCCATTACAACTTTAGGACTATTGTGGATTACAAATCCAAAAAAGAAAGCTCGCACTCAGGTTCGAACTAAGGACCAACAGATTTGCAATCTGCTGCGCTACCACTGCGCCATACGAGCTTCTTGTTATGCTACTTTAGATTTTGATTGTCATCATATGCTAAGTATTCATTCAGCTTTGTATCACTACTGAAATAAATATTAGTTTCACAGATATATAATTTTTATTAATCGGAGGAGAAAGATAACTTTGACTATTTAAGCATTTATATTTCCATGTGTACACAGATAAGTTTTTAATCTATGTTCGCACCCGTACATTCACGAGCTGACAAAAAAAATTGAACTCATCTTAGATCTAGAGCTTAAACACACCGATCGCCATGGTTAAAAGAAAGGCATCGGAAGTTCAGGATATTCAAATGGACGATTCCTTCCTGCCCCTTCTTCAAGAAGAATACAAAGGTAAGAAGCTCACGGATCCAATTAATACAGCAGAAGCTAAATGGAATCTTTTGCCCGCATTCTTGAAAGTGAAAGGTCTTGTTAAACAACATTTGGACTCGTTCAATTATTTTGTTGACACTGATTTGAAGAAAATTATTCGTGCAAATGAGTTAGTCTTATCTGATGTTGATCCCCAATTCTACCTTAAATATTTGGATATTAGGGTTGGACATAAATCATCTCTGGCCCCTGGTACTAAGGAAGTCATCATGGCACCTCATGAGTGTCGTTTACGTGATCTCACTTACTCTGCTCCAATTTATGTTGACGTGGAATATACAAGAGGAAGAAAGATTATTATGCACAGAGACCTTGAGATCGGTCGTATGCCGATTATGTTGCGTTCCAATAAGTGTGTTTTGGATGGAATCGATGAGGAGCAAATGGCAGTATTCGAGGAATGTCCCATTGATCCCGGTGGATATTTCATTGTCAATGGTACAGAAAAGGTGATTTTGATCCAGGAACAACTTTCCAAGAACAGAATCATCGTTGAGGCGGATGAGAAAAAGGCTATTGTTCAAGCTTCTGTGACATCGTCCACGCATGAACGTAAGTCTAAAACCTACGTTATTTCCAAAAATGAAAAGATCTACTTGAAGCATAACTCTATCGCAGAAGATGTTCCTATTGTGGTTGCTTTAAAGGCTGCAGGTATCATTTCAGATATGGAAATTTTGCAACTTGTGTGTGGTTCTAATTCTCAGTATCAGGATCTATTTGCCATCAACTTTGAGGAAGCAGCCAAGCTTGAGATCTTCACGCAACAACAGGCTCTTCTCTATATTGGTAAGAGAGTTAAAACTGTTCGTCGTGCTGGAGCTCCGAAGTTGACACAGCTTCAAGAAGGTATTGAGGCTATTGCCACTACGGTAATTGCTCACTTGACAGTGTCTGATTTGAATTTCCGTGAGAAAGCTTTGTATATTGCAACTATGGCTCGGAAGGTTTTGATGACCATGCACAACCCGTCGATGGTTGACGACAGAGATTACGTGGGTAACAAGCGTTTGGAATTAGCAGGTCAGTTGATGTCGTTGCTTTTCGAAGATTTATTCAAGAAATTCAACTCCGATTTCAAAGCCAACATTGATAAAATTTTGAAGAAGCCGAGCCGAACCTCTGAATTCGATGCATTGTTATCCATTAATATCCACTCAAACAACATTACAATGGGTATGAATCGTGCAATCTCTACAGGTAATTGGTCTTTGAAGCGTTTCAAGATGGAAAGGGCAGGTGTCACTCATGTTTTATCTCGTTTGTCTTACATCTCTGCTTTGGGTATGATGACTCGTATCTCGTCTCAATTCGAAAAATCTCGTAAAGTCTCTGGTCCTAGAGCTTTGCAACCTTCTCAATTCGGTATGTTATGTACTTCAGATACTCCAGAAGGTGAAGCATGTGGTTTGGTGAAGAACTTGGCCTTAATGACACACATCACAACTGATGATGAAGAAGGTCCTGTCAAGAGATTATGTTTTATTTTGGGCTGTGAAGACATCAACAGCATAGATTCAGCCACTATCTACACGGACGGTAACTATGGTATTTTTCTTAACGGTACCATGATTGGTACAACCCGCTATCCAGTGAAATTTGTTAGAGACTTCCGTCTTCTAAGAAGAAGTGGAAAAATATCCGAGTTTATCTCCATTCACACAAACACCCATCAGGCTGCAGTTCATATCGCAACAGATGGTGGTAGAGTTTGTCGTCCTTTGATTATCGTAGATGAAAAGACTGGCGCCTCACGTGTGAAAGCACATCACTTGGAGAAACTTTTGAAAGGAGAATGGGTATTTGATGACTTTTTGAAGTATGGTTTGGTGGAGTATTTGGACGTCAATGAGGAAAATGATTCCTTGATCGCATTGTATGAAAAGGACATGGAAGAGAGTCCCAACTTACGTTTTACACACCTAGAAATTGAACCCTTTACCGTCCTTGGTGCCGTTGCAGGTTTGATTCCTTACCCTCACCATAATCAATCCCCAAGAAACACATATCAATGTGCGATGGGTAAACAGGCAATTGGTGCGATTGCCTATAATCAATTCCGCAGAATTGATACCTTGTTATATTTCATGGTTTATCCTCAGCAGCCTATGGTGAAATCTAAGACCATTGAGTTGATCAATTACGATAAGCTTCCTGCTGGTCAAAATGCCACTGTTGCTGTCATGTCTTATTCTGGTTATGATATTGAGGATGCATTGGTGTTAAACAAAGCCTCCATTGACAGAGGATTCGGAAGATGTCAAGTGGTTCGTAAGAATACCATTGTTTTGAAGAGATACCCTAATCATACCAAGGATATTGTTTCTGGTATGCGTGTTGATGAAAATGGAGAACCTATATTTGCACATGCAGCTTTGGGGCCCGATGGTTTAGGAGAAGTGGGAATGCGGATTGAGAATGGACAAGTTTACGCAAACAAACAGGTTCCTACCAATGCGGGTGAGTCTGTATTGGGAGATCATAATCAACCTCAATCAGCCGAATCACACAGAGAAACCCCAGCATATTATAAAGGTCCTGAACCTTCTTACGTGGACCAAGTCATGATGTCCGTGAGTGACAATGACCAAGCATTAATTAAGGTGTTGTTGAGACAAACAAGAAGACCGGAGTTGGGTGATAAATTTTCCTCTCGTCACGGTCAAAAAGGTGTTTGTGGTATTATTGTTCAACAAGAAGATATGCCATTCAATGACATGGGTATTTCACCTGACATTATTATGAATCCGCATGGTTTCCCATCTCGTATGACAGTGGGTAAGATGATTGAATTAATTTCCGGAAAAGCCGGTGTCTTGAATGGTACTCTTGAATACGGAACATGCTTCGGTGGATCTAAGTTAGAAGATATGTCCAAAATTTTAGTTGATAAGGGATTCAACTACTCTGGTAAAGATATGTTATATTCTGGAATCACTGGTGAATGTTTACAAGCATATATCTTTTTCGGGCCAATTTACTACCAAAAGTTGAAGCATATGGTCTTAGACAAGATGCATGCTAGAGCAAGAGGCCCAAGGGCAGTCTTAACAAGACAACCTACAGAAGGTAGATCTAGAGATGGTGGTTTAAGATTAGGTGAGATGGAAAGAGACTGTGTTATTGCGTACGGTGCTTCTCAGCTCTTGTTGGAGAGATTGATGATTTCGTCTGATGCTTTCGAAGTGGATGTGTGCAACAACTGTGGTTTAATGGGCTACAGTTCATGGTGTAGCACCTGTAAGAGTTCGGAGCATGTCATAAAGATGACCATCCCTTACGCAGCTAAATTGCTTTTCCAAGAGCTTCTTTCCATGAACATTGCGCCTCGGTTGAAATTGGGTGACGTTTTTTAGATTCAACGTTTTATAAAATTGCATGATAAGCAAAAGAAATTTTGCGAAACAACTTATTACATTAGTTCAAAATACAATGTATTTAACATAAGGTTTGAATATAAGTCAATGTAGGTTATTCTTCGTCTTTAGATCTTCCGAGGTGAAGACCCCTTCTAAGTCCCTTTCCAACTGTTCCAACACCTTTGTGGAGACCTTTACCAACACCCTTTCCGACAGAACCTACTGCACCAACACCGGCGCCAACACCAGCGCCGACACCTGTACCGACAGCACCAAAGGCGTCACCAATGTGAGTGGAACTTTCAGACATGACGTTAAGAACAAACAGAGGCTCGAAACTTGCCTTCAAATGAACAACACCTGCTTCTTGTTCTTTTTCATCATACAACGGTACGTCAATGTTTGTTTCGCCCTCTTTATCAACATCGGAAAGTTTGGCATAACCGATACACAAGAGATCGTCCTGATCTGGACCAACATCCCAATCGTAACATACTACCTTCAAAACCGAATCATACTTGTTGTAAACTTGAACTGATGTGGTTTCGTTCCACACAGGATCCAAAGTTTTCTTGACTTTCTTGGATTTGAAAAAGCTATCATTGTCAGTATTCAAGTACAACTTGACGTAAGGGTCTGACTTTCCATTGCTGTCTCCGGCGGGCAAGTCGTTTGCACTTTCAACAAACAATTTCAAAGTACCTGAATTGCTCATCGTGTCTTGAATTGGAATGCCTGACTTGTAAATAATAGGAACCCATGATGCTTGTAGTTTTATTGAAGCTTCTACTGCACCATGTAACGAGACAGTTGTAGGCGAGTTATAACCATTCTTCAAAAGCTGCACGACTGGAATAGTAACCTCACTGAGGGCCTTGTCGGCTCTATTGTGAGACTCTTTTTTGACCAACCTAAGGTTCGCCTTTGACCATTCCAACTCCTTTACTATGACATCACCGGTAGAAGCAAATTTCATAGTCTTTTGAGTCAATTTAGGAGAGGTGTAATCTGCAAGGCCATGGTTGTCGATATAAGCTTGAATGTATGTGTCTGTCTTTGAAGTGGTAACTTCGAGAATTTCGCAAACAAAGACACCACTGTTATACTCCAATAATTCCTCCAAAGATAATTTCATCTTGTTGGATTGCAACTCAGTCTCTTCATCAGACTCTTCGTTTTCCTCTTTTTCTTTCTTCTTATCACTCTTTGCTCCTTTTGCCTCTCTTTTTGCTTTTTCATCTGCTTTTTTCTTCGCCTCCATTTCCTCATCGCGGATTTCCTCTACTGTCATAACAGGTAATGTTGGATAGAATGCCAAGGTATAAGTGATAGAACCTTTCGGTCCCTTTTTGTGGATTAATTTTGAGACTCTCTTAGTATTGTCCACAGTCTCAATGAATTTTCCTTTTTCATCTTTGTTAATAAGTTCACGCAAGTTAATATCAACTGCACCTAATGTTCTATCTGGGCCAAACTTTTCTACATCCATCACCTCCAATGTCAATTTTTGATTTGGAGAAGTGACGGAAATGTAGTGAATTTCATTCCATGTCGGATCCAAACTGGACTCGACAGCCGCAGTTCTTCCTCTTTGAACTTTGTTAAGCATAATACGAGCATATGGATCGACTTTACCAATAGTTTCCAAATTGCGCAAATCTTCTGCCTTTTCAACCAACACTCGCAAGACACCAATTGGAGGGGTGTAAGCACCTTCACCAGAAGCACCTTCAAGTCTAACCGATTTCCAAGTAGTATCTAATCTAATTTCTCCACCTTTTGCCAACTGGAACCAGGGATCTTCAACTTGAGAAGCATCGATCAAGTCATTCAACTTAGTAATTACGGAACCGTAGATTTTACCATCTGCAGTCTTCACCACAATCTTTACCTTCGTTTTGATACGATTGAAGATGATACTTTCTTTAGAAACTCCCCAATTTGGCGAATTGGTTTTCTTAGCGACGTTAGTCTTGATCAAGGATTTACCGTTCAAGAAGACTTCGGCATAGGCAGATATTGGAACATCGTTTCCTTTCAAGTTTCTAGCTCCAGTAACCTGTATTCTAGCAATACCAGTATTCAAGTCAGGAGGAGAAACTATGGCACCATCGGCCTGCATTTGAGGCATCAAGGCTGGCATGTAATGGTAACCGAATTCTAACTCCCCAACAGGCTTATTATTACGAATAACTGGCACTTTGATACTCGATTGCTTTTTAAATTCGTTCAAAACATCCAAATCAAATTGAACAGTACCAATTTGATGATCTGTTCTGCGGTTATTGAAATCCATGACCGAAATATTCAAAGGTTCAGACAAAGAAGAGATTGGAATATGAATTTCCTGGTCCCAAACAGGATTAGAGTTATCCTTAATGGTTTTCGACTTACCCAACACTTCCTTTCCGAATCCAAGTGTACAATAAGGATCAACTGTGTTACTAAGACCACCGTAGTTTCTTAAGCCGCGAGCACGATTCAAACGAACTGAGAGTACACCGATTGCAGAATTCAATGCAAAACCTGCCATCAATTGTTGTACGTTCAATTGAAAAGAAAGAGGTGTAAAGAGGAATGGACCAGCGTACTTTTTGACCATTTGGTTGATAAATGGATACAATCCAGGAAAAGCCAACACCTCCCAAGCGGAATCTGCCAATAAGCGACAATTGAAATCAAACAGAGGAGGCTCCAACAAGGAAATATTGATTGTCTCAATATGAGGAAACGACTCCATCATTCTCAATCTAACTCTAGCCAAGCCTTTGAAAGACACATCCGAAACAGCGACAGGGATTGAAATTCCAAAAAGCTTGGCCTTGACAACAATTCTTTGGTTGACGTTATTTTTCATTTGCTTGTTGTTGGAGTCAGCCAAATCATTAGGAGTAAAGGAGAATCCCCAGTCCATAACAACAACGTCATCAGCAGTACCCTGTAATGATTTCACCATGTCAATTCTTGGTGGCTTAGTTCCAACGGTAAAGCTGTCAAGCCACAAAGATTTGATAAAAGCTGGTGCAGGTGAAGCAGCTAAAATCGGGTTAACTTGGTCTGTCACAATCTGTGCAATAGATGGCTCCAAAAAGTGCCAAAATTTCTCCAAAAACACATTGAGCCAGTCCATTGTCTCATAGTCTGTCTCGATGGATTTAATAGTAAACTCTCTTTGTGCTTGTTCCCTCAAGTTCTGTCTGTATTTTCTCACAGAAGCACGGTAAAAGATTGCTGTTACAAGCATTACAAAAAAAACGGGTGCCAAACTGAAACGGAACCAACCAACAAGCCACGACAATAAACCACCCAAAGATAAGAAGGCAACATTGTGGTACCAGTCACCAAAAGCTATTGCAGGCAAGACGGTATCAAAAAAGGAACCACGCGATAACAAGTCGACCATTTCGTCATCAGCAGTTAAAGAGTCTGATTTTTCCCAGCTACCTACCTCTTTCCAACCACGGTAGGTAGGTTCCACTGGCTGCCTTGAAGGAGGCTTAGCATTAATTCCCGTCATATCATAATCCTCACTAATTGTCCAGTCTACCGTAGTGGTATTGACGGTATCGGTCAAATCCTCGGACTCCTTATCCTCTTGAAGAGGCTTTTGTTGAACCTTTTTTTGTTTTGGGGGTTGCAACATTTCCGAGGGCTAAAAATGGTTAGTATATGATTCTGCTTGGGCAATTGATTCATTAATGTCAACAATTGATGACTGTTGATATACATACATCAGCGGCTGCGCCAGCTGCTCCGTCGTTCATGGTTAGTTGCTTTATTCAATTGTATTTTTGTATTAAATCGCAAGCTTGTTAATAAGGTCGTGTGTGGTCAATTTGGTTTCCATGCTGGTAAAAGATAAGATGTACCTGAAATAGAATAGTGTTACGTCAGGAGTAACTTTAAAAATGTACGAATTTTTCTCTTTTATAAATTAAATATTTTTAAGAACAACCAAGGTTTGGTATCATGAAATTCTAGTGTTATGGATCGTAAATGATATCATATTCGTTTGATATACAATAACCTTCCATTGCATTAAACTGCAGGACTCTAAGTATGGAACGTATACCCCATTTTGCTCGTATGGTATACAGCAAAGGTTCACCATCCGTCTTTATTCTATCCAAAAAAATGTAACCGAAGCAAATACCGACTCTTGTTTATTATTACCAACCTGTTTAATAAAATCAAAAATGATGTTTTTTCGTTTGTGTATGGACTTTCTTGACTTTTTATAAATAATGCAGAGATTTAGAGAAAAAGATATTCTACCAAATATATGAAAAAAAATACATTAGAACATTCAATTTCCGAAGATAAACAGTATACCAATTCCGTCCCTCAATTGAAATACAATATGAGGTAAATTAGTCTAAAGAAAATTAAAGATTGTCTTCCAAGTCTTCTAAGTCAAGCGATACTTCCCCATATTTACGTCACATTACGAGCAAAACAACCCGTACACCATTCGAGGAGAAAACATGGCGCGATTCAAGTCAGACAAAGCTCAGATCAAAAAGTCAAGAGGCCTAATGAACCGGGCCTTCAGATTTGCTTCGTTCTTTGGAGCAGTTATCTTTTGCTACTTGGGATTGCATTTGATACTTGCACCACAGCTCGAGGTTGAAGATGCACTATTTTTAACTAAAAACAGCATTAAAGAGTTGCATGCTCAATACTTGTGCAGAAGTCGTTCAAGACATTGCCCCAGTACTGATGACAACGATATGAAACATAAGGAGGGCAATCCCAGTTCCAAAACTTTCTATGAATTTTCAAATTTGGATTTAGATTTTGATTCACCTTTCTCAAGCGTTCTTAAGTCCATGTTTCCCATTGATCTGTTGATCTCATACAACACTTCGAATCACACGGGTGAAATATTTGCAAGACATGCATCTTTCAGCCCCTTGATTGATCTGGAATTGACTGGTCACTATAGGGTACTTGAAAATAACGGTTGCACTAATATGAGCAAGGAGCATAATGAAGATTACGTGGATAAGATCCTTATCCTTTCTCGTGGAGAATGTACATTCAGCACCAAGGTCAATAACTTACTTAATTCCAATCTCAAACCCAAGGCGATTATAATAGCAAATAATGAACCACATCAGGGTTTGATAACAATGTATTCAGGGACTTTCAATTCTGATGGACAGCTCAAGACTCCAGTGCTATTCATTACCTATGAAGACTTCATGATTTTAAAGAAACTCGAAAATCTTAATATGACTCTCAAGATTTATGATTCGCCTATTGAAAGTTTCATAAGCTTAATTTTCCTGCTCGCTATTTCCCCACCATTATTCATATTACTATTCTATTTGACGATTCGTGGCTTCCAGTCGTTTCATCGGCGGAAAGTCAACAATTTCAATAAAAAGCTTGTGCGCAGAATGCCAGTCTACATATTCAACGAGGACCAACTCATTCCACAATCTCAATTTCTGACGTACTTGAGGTTAACAAATCAGTCAGAAATTTCTCAACTGTCTACATCGTCGTCGGATAACTTGCCTGCTGGTCAGGCAGATGCGATGGACTCTGAACCACAGCATCCCATTTTTTACAAAAACAATATGGAAGGTTTATTAAATTTGGGCGTTTTATTTTCCCCAAAAGACTTTTATCCTACTTTCAAATGCGCCATTTGCCTCGATAAATACACGAGGCTTCATCTGTGTGTTCTCATATTAAAATGCAAGCATGTTTTTCATCAAAAATGTCTTTCAAATTGGCTCATTAACTTCAGGCGTACTTGTCCATTGTGCAATGAGAGTCAGCAATTGGTGGAAAACCAGGCTCTATTGGCATCCACGGAAAGAGTTTCATATAACAGTACACACGAAGATTTAGAGCTAGGTCATGAACGAAGTCCTACTATCAGAGGTCTGATAATTCATTTTCAACGTCAGAATGAGGCTCAAGATCGCCTGTTAGCTCGATTCGCGCTGCAAGACCTGTCAGTCGGGACGCAATCCCATGATCATTTTTTCGAATGTACGTCTGAACATGAAACCCAAAATCCCACTGACGAAAATATATTCAACCCTCGCAGTGTTAGCACGGTCAATTCGTTTGTGACATCTAGGACACACGATAGTGGGGGTTCTGCTAGCCATTATGCTACTTCACAGGGTCCATCTGAATCCGCTACAGATGCTCATCTGTCCATCTCAAATGCTACAATAAAAGACCCACACGCTGAGATGTTTCTAGATGCACACGAGAATTGATCTATGGATAGCATCAAATATAAAAAATGCAAACAGCTTTATGAACAACCATAACTCAGTACACTCTGTAGTCCAACCTAAATATCCCGGGAAAACTCGGGTGCGTACGCCTCTAACCCCACACACAAGATGCATCGCTAGGACAGATACACATACAAGGTCACGTGCCATATATATTGTGCCCTTCATATTCTCGGCGTTTCGAGAGCCCATCCAACCCCATCAACTCTAAACTTCGTCATAAATTTCCTGTGATTACCCATTAACTAGCATTATACCGTAATGGAGTCCAAAGATTCAGCTATGGAACATGAGCAGCTGTATAATTCTGCCTTTAGTGATCTGAGATTATCACAAGAAGAAAACGCATCTCTGGAAGGGAACGGCGCAACCCTGACCACTGATCCACAGCAAGCCAAGAAACTCAAAAAGAGAAAGAAGAAAGTTGAGATGGCATGCGTTTACTGCCGTCGTTCGCACATGATTTGTGATGATGCTAGACCGTGTCTGAGATGTATTAAGAGAGGAATCGGCCATCTCTGTCACGATGAACCAACTCCAGGCCGTCAAAAGAAGACAAAACCATCCACTGCACAAACCACACCAAGTTTGAACCATAACGACACAAATACATTAGCTACGAATATCGGTCCGAGCAACACTCGACCTGTCCCGGGATCGATATTCACTTCAGGCATCCAACAGCAACAAAAGCCTCAAGCAACGGGCATAAACAAAAGCTTACCTTTCAACCAGGAGCCATTTTTCTACTCTGAACATGCTGGGAGTGAATTTAGTTCACTTAATGACTTTTTATCCATGATTGATGATCCTGAGCTCGTGAATGGGGCACTCAATGATGGTTCAACAAATGCGGACTCAATGCTAGCCTTTCAAATGGGTCCTTCTGAACATGCATCTCATAACAGCAGTTCTGGTAATTTGAACTCAATTATGTTCTCTCCAGCAGTTCCACAGCTGCAACAAAGTTTTTCTGACCCCTCAGCTCAGCGACAGAACACGACAGACACCCGAAATTTTACACAAGCGGCGCAAGATGCAAACAGAAAAATAGAGGGAGCATTTGAATATCCAAAACAGCAAAATAACGGCGTGGATGGACAACATCAGCCTGTCATATCTGATTCGGCCCGTGACAAATTTTTCTTAACAGCAGCAGATCCAACGACAGAGATATCTCCGGAAGAACGGTTAAAACAAGTTATCAAAGCAAAATTAGAAGCCGGTTTACTTCAGCCGTATAACTATGCAAAGGGCTATGCGCGTCTCCAGAGCTATATGGACAATTATATGAACCAGTCTTCAAGACAAAGAATTCTAAAGCCATTATCGATCTTTAGACCAGCTTTTCGTGCTATCGCGAGAACCTTAAAGGACGTTGATTTAGTTTTGGTGGAAGAGAGTTTTGAGAGAATGCTTTTGGATTATGACCGTGTTTTCACATCTATGGCAATACCTGCCTGTCTCTGGCGACGGACGGGGGAGATTTACAGAGGCAACAAAGAGTTTGCTTCGCTTGTTGGGGTAACTACGGATGATTTGAAAGATGGAAAGCTTGCTATTTATGAACTAATGAGTGAAGAAAGTGCAGTAAACTTCTGGGAAAAATATGGGGCAATTGCATTTGACAAAGGACAAAAAGCTGTTCTTACAAGTTGCAATCTAAGGACAAAAGATGGTTTCAAGCGTAAGAGTTGTTGTTTCAGTTTTACTATTAGGAGAGATAGATATAATATCCCCAGTTGCATAGTTGGAAATTTTGTTCCAATCGAAATATAAGTGAACTACAACAATATGTATCGCGAAGAAGCGTTATTATAATAAACTGATAAAATATGTATTTGACATTGTAGAGTTAATGCGTGCTTTATTCCTCTTCCTCTTCGTCCTGTTCATCATTGTCGTCACTGCTCACGGAACTGTCCATGGCATCTTCCATATCAATATCATTCTTCATGTTCTTTGCCTTCTCTTCTTCCAAAATAGCCTCCTTCAAAAGCTTGGCCTGCTCAGCTCTGACCTTTCTATGGACGACAACATACTGTCCCAAAGGAGTTGATTCCCAAGACTCATCCTTCAAAAATGCCTGAACCTCTGCTTTGTTGGATGGGCCATACTCAACATTGGCTCTGCGAGTAGTGATAAAGGATGCATTGGCATTGAGCTTTTCAACGAGCTGTTGTAATTGCTTATTGAATTTGAAGTTCTTGGAATTCTTCATGAAACGTCTGAGAGACAAAATTGCTGGGGTGGCAAGTTCTGGGAACGCGATATTCTTCGAGTATAAAACAAAGAATTCACTTGTTAATTCAAGGAACTGATCACACAAGCCATCTTGATAGGTTTTGGTTCCCAAGTATTGCTGACTGACCTTAATGTTGTATTCAAAGTCAACTGCTTGCAACTTCACGTTCTTTCCTGGCTTCGTGAAAGCAGTGGATGTCAAGATCTCCGAAATGAGTGGGTAGATAGGAATGTAGACACCAGAACCTTGAGACAATCTAATCAAAGAACGAATCAAATAGAACCTCAAGGGGAAAAATTGTGCCGTTGGAATTAATCTAATAGTACCTAAGGTCACCTGAACGAGCGGATAAATCAAAGATCTCATTGGAGATTCTTTATTCTTGTGGATAGTTAACTCTCTTTCAGGATTGCAAAGCTGAGACAAAACTCTTGACCAAAAGTCCAAAGAGTGGCAGAATTGCCAGTTGTAGATTGCCTTGTAGGCATCCTTTTGTGTAGCAGAATTATTACTGGTGTTTGTAATGGTTGTACGCAAATGAACAGCTAATTGACGAATATAATCAAAAGCAACTCTATATGATAATTGCTCATCGATTCCAAAAAGTTCAGATGCGGAGTTCTTGGAGAAATTAATCAAGTCCATAGTGTGGATGTTGGTCTTACGGCAACTTTTCAAGAAAGAAGTGTAAGTAGCCTTCAAAATGATCTCCAAAGTAGACTTGGGGAATTCTCTAGCAGCATTGTTCATGAAGGCATATGTTGCAATTTGTGTATCAACTTGAGTAGTAGAAGCCCATGTGTCAACCACGGACGCAAAAATCTGCTTAAGAATCTTTCTTTGTGGAATGTAGAATGGTAAAACTTCTTGCAAAGAAGACAAAATCAAAGCCGCAGTTTCAGTATTGGTGATATCTTGTAAGAGAGTGATATAAGCACCAGCTTGACTTTTCAAAACCTTTCCGACCTTAGCAGATTCCTTATTCTTGTCATTGACAATTCTCACATTTTTCAGATTGACCTTGTATGGTGCCAACTTTTGAATAGCCTCTGGAATACGCTTCAAACCAACATACATTAAGTCAGCAAAAATGGATGGATCGTTGAGAACGTAACGGGTGTTGTTCTCATCAGCAGAATTGATGTAAACAGAAGCTTTGAAGGCAGATACAATGTTGTAAAGGACCTTAACAGTTGGTTCATTCAATTGTTTATCCCATTTTTTTACCAAAGCTTTTGTGATTTGAATTCTCTTGTTTGATTCTTTGCTTGCTTCATTTCCTTCAACTGCTTCATCACCATCTTCCTCATCGTCTTCATCTTCATCATCATCATCACTGATAGCATCCATAGGGTTAACACCTTCAAAGTCTAGCAAACCTTTATCATTTTCCTTCAAGTATTTGTAAAACTCTGGATCCTTTTCCTCTAGTTCTTCAAGGTTTTTCTTCATAGTTTCTTCGTCATCAGAGGATTCATCAAGCTCCTTGTCTTCATCATCAGATTGCTCAGATTCTTCAGATTCTGAGGCCTCCTGAACAGAAACACCCTTCTTTGGCTTTGGAACTTCGAAGCCTTCTTCAAAGAAGTCCTCTACAGACATATCATTGAATATCTCCTTAGTAGCCTTAGATTCCTTTGGCTCGACATCCTTTGCACCAGATCCAGAAGACTTTTTTCTTTGTGCTATTTTCTTGTTATGCTTCTGTACTTCACGACGATGCTCGATCGTGTGTTTCAAATGCTTATTTTGAAACTTTTTCGTGGCTTTCGATGTCTTCGCCATTTTAGTTTGTGATAAAGGAAGTGAATTGAAAAATTGATGAGATGAGCTACAGATGAGACTTACATAAAGGATCTGCGTGTTGCGCGCACTTTTAGAATACACTAAAAACCTGAACACGGGAGACTAATTTGATTTATACCACTACCTAAAAAGTCGAACTCCCAACCGTATATGTCAAAGCTGATCCATACTAACTATAGTAACCCAGAAATGCTTTTTGGAGCCACGTGAAGAGCTTATCGTACACAACATCGTTCGCATTGTGGAAAAATATAGAGTGATCGCTGTCAGGAAAGAAATGCACATCGTAATTCTCAATTTCCCTCTCATCAAAGTTATCCATTAACCACATTGTATTTTGAATGTGCACATTGGTATCAGCGGTCCCGTGCATTATGAAAAATCTTTCAATGTCTCGGAATTTATCAAAATCGCTGATTCTGGACAGCGATTCGTAGTTCGGATTATCTTGGATACTTTTCATATATCTTTCCGTATAGATGGAGTCATAAAATTTCCAATTGGTCACCGGTGCAACTGCCATTCCGTATTTGAAAACTTCTCCGTGATCATACTCTAGAGTCTTTAACGTAATGAAGCCTCCATATGACCAACCCCAGAGCGCAACTTTCTTTCGATCAATATATTTGTTATCGTCATAGTATTTTTTTGTAACCGATTTTAAATCCCGGGGTTCCCAATAGCCCAATTGTTTCCGGGCAAAACTTTTAAGCTTCCAATCATCAGTACCTGTACCACGCGGATCAATAACCAACACAACGGAATCTAACTGAGCACTCACTATCTCTTCAAATCCAATCAGGAATTTTTGTGTGACCGTGACAGAGCCGGGTCCACCATAAACATGCACCAAGAGTGGATACTTTTTCGTTGGATCGAAGTTTGGAGGAAGAATCTCCATTATATTCAATTCAACTTGCTCTTCCCCTTGTCCCACTAGCACACTGCTGAATACCTTCGTGGGGATATTAGTCTCCTCTAACGTATTTCTGAGACGTTCATGATGGTCTAGAACAGGTGTATTCTCTAACTTTTGATACGCAGAAAGGGCATCACTAGTTGGTATAAGCTTTTGCCATGGTACTCCTGGTCCCTCATAATGTAAACTAACAAATAGGCCATCAGGACTGAAATAGACATCAAACTCACCAATCTGGTCAATAACCTTAAGCGTATTGTCATCCAAAGAAAATGCTCCTAAAGTATAGTTTTGATTTGTACCAAAAAGGGCATATACAATATCCTTTGAGGTATCATATGCTATAGGAGATTTATACCTTACTGGGCCTAATACCTTAGTGTAATTAGTTGCCATTGGCAGGTCAAAAACAACCAACAGCTCTATGCCATTAACAACAACCTTATCAAGATATTTCGTTCTTTCCTCGTGGTTGATGGCCTTTAAAGGAGGTGATTTTTCAACCCATCCATTGTAATCAGAAGTATTAGTAGTCAAAATATGCTGGGCTTTGTTCAGACTTTGCGGCAGTAATAGTTTCTTCATCAATATGCTGCTTGTTCTATCTGCTAATTTAAGCAAAACATTGTTTTGATCAAGCCAATGTGCACTGTATAATATGAAATCCAGCCCAACAATCCCATCGGCTAGTCCATCAACTACTGATGAAGTTTTCAGGGATACATTGAACAAGTGTAATGACACAAGCGGATTATTGGTACCTGGCTTGGGATATTTCAAGGTAGTATGCACAGGATACTGGTTTATATCGGAGTTAATCGGGGCACTATCGTCAAATGCTTCCGGAACTTCATCAATATTTTTGACATAGTAATCGACATTATAATCAGACACCAAAGTGTCATTTATTTTAGCAAAGAGACAAAGAGTCAGATCAGGAGACCACCAAAGCATCTTATCATGTGGGAAGACTTCTTCTTCATATACATATGTTGGTTTCCCATTTAAGACTTGTTGACTCCCATCTGAAGTAATCCTTGTTGTCTCTTTTGACTTAATGGAGTACATGTATAAATCATGCTTGTAACCAAAAATGATATGTTCACCTGATGGCGAAAACTTTGCAAAATGTAACTTATGAAGTTTCCTATCAGTAGCAGTATGGGGTTGTAATGGAATAAGGGTTCCGGTCGAACGTTGCCACAACCAGTATAGGGAAAAACTAGAATGTCTCCATTGCTCACGTCTATCTGAATATAAGATATGGAAAGCTGACTCGTCGTCAACAGAATTATGAGGATTGAGAATAAGACCTTCTATATAGAAAAAGGTATTCTCGTAATTAAACTTGTTAGTATTTAGCATGGTAAGCTTGTAATCGGTTCCATATTGAAAAATATTATAAGATTTCTCGTCAGACTTCATGTAAAAGCCATTGCCAGTCCTCGCTTTGGGGAATTGAGAGTCGTGAAGCCAGCATACTTCAGTAGAAAATGGCCAGTACGCCCCTCTTCTAAAACTCGTAAAAGTGACATTTTCCTTGTGAGGCAGATATGCATTCAATGTGATGTTGCGATCGCTAAACACAATTGTTTTGTGCCATTTAGATCGACGCACATCATCAGCGGCATAAAGTATGAGTAGAAAGAGCCATACAAGAAAGCTAACAAAGCAAACTGCAATGTACCATTTCCTTGAGATTGTTTTAGTGCCCTTGAAGGAACGCATATGGCTCTGAAATTCAGGATCATTCAGAAAGTCTTGCAGTTGACCCTTTCGCGTCTTGAACTCATCAAGTGTATCGAAGAGTTCAGAAGTTGCAGAAGTTTCAGAATTGTTATCACTGCAATTGTCTAGGTCAGACAGAGAACTGAGCTCTTGAAGTGGGATCTGCACAATTGGTTCATAAGACATAGGAGTTGATATTAGAGACTAATCGATTACACTCAATTGAAAATCACAATTAAGGACCAAGACGGATGAAACGTTCAATGAAATCGATATTGGGAAGATTAGAGTCTTTATGTAATGCTGAATATATGATCTATGTGCCAAGAGTGTTCATCAAAGAGGATTTCGTTACTGTGATAATGCAGGAATATGTGAGTTTCGAGGGGCCTTAGACAGCCCAAAGTAGGATACACTAATTCGCATTTATCTCAAAGAGAATTATTCTTTCATCATTGGGTTTAAGCCAATTACATCATCGGGTCAAAGTCAATTAGTCTGAGGTTGTTTGTTTTCTTTTTTCTTTAATTTGTATCAATTGCAACTCGCAAATGGATTTTGAATTTTTGAAAGACTCTCGAGCTGATGCTGACGTGAAGGCTCTCTATTCCTTAGATTTGAATGAAGAGAAGTATGTCACCTCGTTGAAGAAGGCCATTGTACGAGTCACTGAAACCGAGGTTCCATCAAAGGGATTGGGAAATATTGTACTCTATGGTGTGAACCTTTTATCCGAGATTACAGAAGTTGCAGATGGAAGCAGGTCATCCATAAGTGAAGTTGATTATCAAGGAACGGTACCTGAGGAGGACGTCACAACTCAAGCAAGCAAATCAGGGGAAATCTTATTGGATGATGGGGAAGATATAACTTCGCTCTCTGATATGGGAAAAAAGGATGACTCTCCATATGGTTCAGTAAAAGAAAACCTGGAAGATACTCCACTGATAGCGCCAAAACTTGAACCTAAGAGCGTGATTAAAGATTCAGATTTGAAATTAGAGAACGGAGACCTATCAGTGTCTGTTATATCAGAACAAGAAGAAGGAGTTACAGAATCACTGATTGAAAATACGACAAATAAATTGAAACCGTCAGATCAAGATTCATTATTAATCTCTGATTACTTAAACATCCAACGAATTTGTCATATTCTCAGATTATGGTTCGAAAAAACTAGATTAGAATCATGCCACTCCAAAATGAACTTATTAGGTGTTATCTTCTCTGCCCCAATGACACCGAAGGCTCTAACTGAGGCAACCATATACGATCTTTTGGTTACAGGAAAGAAATTAATAGAACAGTTTGAGGAAGAAACCAACACTGATTATGTTAAGTCTTTGAAAGAGTTCTTGCTCCTCATTCATGAGATATTATTCACCATTTTTGAGGATATGTCAATCGAAGAATCGTCGAACCAGAATACTAGAAAGAAAATGGTATTGAGAAGTTTACTTCATGCTTTTTTCAGAGCTGACTTGTCAGCTGTTTTGAATAAGCTACTCACGAGAACAAATAACACCAATGCAATTGAAAACACTCCAAAAGATGCGACCACAGGAAAGAACGCATCCACCCTTGCATTATCTTATGATACACTGATGAAATTGTACACAATCTATTATTGTTTAGCAAGTTGTCCGATAGATTTGATTCTAGTAGACAAAATATCACTCTCCCTTGATATCACGACATTGGAGGACATTACTGCCAATGTCTATACCAATGTACTAATGCGGACTGATTTTAAATGTCCAGAAAACCAAGAGCAATTTCAAAAAAGAGTCATTCCTATATTGAAACTGAATTTTAATTACTTTTACCAGCTACACCCCGATCTACTTGATGGAAAGTTGCGTCACCACTCTTTTTTCAATTGGGTTACCGGCTATAAACTAACACCAGGTCTGTACATGGCTATAGATACTGTTGCAACGTTCACAAAATTCCCTGATAACTCCGACTCGAATGAAGAAGCTGATACATTCTTATCAGAAATCGAAAAATACGAGTATCTGAAAAGAATTGAATCAATAGGCGAAAACAAAGATACTGAGACTGCTGTACTGAGTCGAAGCTACATGGCAATAACATTGATGTTATATCAGCTCACTCAAAACCCTTCGTTTGTGACTTACCTAACTAGGAATCCGGACCAGGAGGCATCTCTTTTAAGGGTTTGGCTTTCAGTTTCTTCCTACGTGCTTCACTACCAATATAAATCTGAACTTAACAGATCAGCTGCTAGGATCGCATTATTGACCCTTCTTAAATTAACAGCTACCAAAAGCCAGACAGTTTCCTCTCTTGAGGTTTACAAAATTAATGAGAACATTTGGAAATTGTGCCATCAAAGAGCACCCTGTATTCCACTTTCCAAAGGATCTGCTGAAAAATCAGCTTTGTTATACATACTTGATGTAATCCAAGTGTGTTTGAGGTTCAACCTCAACAAAAAGTTGGAGTTTGAGAATTGCAAAATTGCGTTAACAATTTTATATCAAGTTCTTCTCCATGCAGAAGAGAACCCCTTTGAGGACCTCCGGACATATAACTGGAAGGAGCTCTATAAAACTTTGGTTCTCTTTATCACTTTTGTTTGCAAACATTGCAATGAAGAAGACACAAAGTATGTCATTGAAGAAGTCTTTTCTGTATTTGAGCTTGTTCTTGGTCCTACTTTTAGCAGTCTAGTTGAAATTTCTACCGACAATTGGATATTTGGGTCCCACATTGTGAAAACATTAAGCTATGATTTGATGTACATTATACTTGAGAATTACGATGCATTGTTAGAGATATTCAACAGATTCATAATGAACAAGGAGAATTTTACAAGATTAAATGAGTGTTTTGAAAGTTTAGATACTCAGTTTAATTTAAGAGAGGAAGGAGAGCGTAACCTTCAACAGGTATCTGAGAAGCTACTTGAGCTTTCTACTCAGGAGGAAAAGAAAACCAAAGAGGAATCTGGAGAAAACAAATCAATCAACTTAGCAGACTTCAATTATGCAGCAACCATGAAATACTTGGACAAGTTTCAGAATTATGTTGACTTCGAAAAAAGAACAGAAATGCTTAGCATCTTTAACCAGCTATTTCAAAAAAATTGGACATACTGATATAAAAAATAGATGATTTCTAGATCTATATGTTGCTATCATACACATATTGTGAAACCTAACTCATTAGAGAAAAAAGATGATTTTATATTCATACATAATTTCAACCTTGATGATAAGTCTTAAAAAAGTCCATGCATGTAGAGAAAACAACCAAAAGAATACCGCCTCCAGGGCCCAATCTCAACACCTTGGGAATAAAACCCTTGTACAATGCAGCTACACCTTCTTCCCTTGCAACAGTGAACACTGATGGAATCGTCCAGATGTACTTAGTGGAACCAGCTTGAATTCTGGACTTAACGACATCAAAAGGTGTGTTCAACATGGTACCGAATGTTCCACCAATTGCACCACTGACCAAATCTATAAGAGTTTTCTCAGTTGAAGATTTTGGCTTTGGCATCATGGATCTAACTTGATGGATCAAACCAAAATAACCAGCATTCCACGAGATGTGTCTCCACAAAGTGGATTCCAAACCTTTATATAAGCCGAGAACACCGTCGTTCTTCACAATATGCTTGACAACTTCACCCATACCATTGAACTTTGAGCTTCTATCTTGCAATTTGATCTTGACCAATTCAAAGGGTACAACAACAAATGACTCAGTTGCACCAGCTGTAGCACCAGTCAACACCGCCAAAGATTGGGTCATGGTTGGAACGCCAAAAAGATTTCTGTATACTTTTCCCCATTCATCGTTGGCAGCAAATTTAGTAGCTCTCTTGGGGGCCTCCATCAAGATAGGGGCACTGATACCCTTGTACAACCGGGAAAATCCTTCCTCTGCAACAATTTTCTTGAGGCATCTAATGGTACCGTTGTAGTCATTGGTGGTTGCCAATTGTTGTCTAGTTTTGACGACGTCCAATGGGTACATCACCAAAATTTCCGAGACACCAGCGATAGCGCCGGATAAGAATTGATAGATGAAAGGCAATGGCTTAGGATCAGACATATTGTAACCAGTACAGTGAAGTAAAAAGACAAAAGGGTAAAATAAGATACCAGAATAAAATGGCAGGAAAAAAAAAAAAAAAAAAAAAAAAAAAAAAAAAAAAAAAAAAAAAAAAAAAAAAAAAAAAAAAAAAAGTACGAGAAATAAAATTAAGATTGTTCTGACTCAGAGAAGCACCAGAAAATTTGAGTCGAGACAGGATTCTGGGGAATTGTGCGAAATGTCAGATGTCCATCACCAAAGAGGGGTTACTAATATCCGAGCGTCAAATAATCTAGATTGTGAGGCAGTTTAAACTTCTAATTGGAGTTACTGGTTTGGAATGGGCAGTCGAAACCCTATATTTGCCGACCCAAAATTACACTACAGAGGTGAATAGTACGAGATCACCTTTTAGTGATGGTTGACGAATGAGATATGATGGAAAGTAAATCGTCGGCCCGGAATCGCAAGACTGTATTCTGTATCAAGTGGGGAACCCTCGCTTTTAAGAGTCAGCGCTCGGTATAACGCGCTTCATTACCACATTGATTCACACGCCAAAAATTCTACACACTATTATCTTTCGGTCTAAATTTGGGAATGCTAATTGGAATGACTTTCATAACTGAAGTTGTTACAACGCGTACAGGAGATATTTGAGAAAGGCGTTGATAATTTAATTTTTGACGACTTCGAAATTTTTACCTTGAAAATTTTTTTTCCATTCTGGCCGTCCGGTCGTGAAACTAATGAGTAATTTTTCCCTACAATGATGGATTCACAATATCTCTCTGTGTACGTAGCGTAGTGTAATGTGGTAATGTGAGCAGGGTAAAGTCGCACAAGTCTTTTTACCTAATGAGCAGTTTGTGCCGGGTAACCTATTCGGTGAGAGTATATAGTCTTCGCGGATAGCGCCAAATATTTTTTCTTCTTTGTGCGGCGGCCAGATCCATTTCCGTGTTGCTTGTCTGTTCACGTTATCCCTACGAGTTGGCGAGTGTCAGGTTCTGGCCAGAATAAAATCCAGTGATGGACAGAGACCATCTAAACGCCCTTTCAGTAATTTGGCTAACGCATCCTCGGATGCATGGAGATTATTGAGGGCTGGTAGGTCAAACATCCGTAATGAAATGTAGAGAATTTGCACTGCACAAGCAAAAGAATAAGAAAATTTATTAAATACTCGACTAGTGTCCTTCGATAACACATTTTATCGATGTGCTCAACTAGATGTCGCCCTAGCAAACACACACACAAAATTTCCTGCAATTCCCACAACTATCGCCTGGCGTTGGGTTTTGTTGAACATCGTATCATCTATCATTAGGAATACAGCAGCAACCACTCCTAAAAACGCACCAATAAGAAGACCTAAAAGCAAGTCTTCGGTATGGCTAGCACCTTCCAATTCTGCAGCGGCCCGCGCAGCAGTGTTATTTGGAACAGCAACACCGGTTTCTACGTTCGTGCCGACTTGAGTCTCACCAAACGAGGTTGTATTGGACCCATTCGCCGTGCCTTCAAGCCATCTTTCCTCCATCTGGCGAACGAACTCCTGCCTGTTCTCATCCTCTTCGACATCGTTTACCCCTGATGTCGAGTTGTTCTGGAATACCTCTGGTAAGTAAATCAGGTAGAATTGACGGCGCATGTCATTGACATCCTGAGGGCTAACGCCCTGCAGAAGTAAGCGGTCAAAACCAAGAACTTGTGGCGTGGTACTAGCTTGTTGGGAAGTGCGATCGAGTTCTCGTTCTTGTGCTAACTGTGCTTGCGTGAGCTCGTCGCCAACAAGACAATGAATGTATATCTGCACATTATCTGTGTCTTCCCCCTGATCTCGAAGCTGGCGTACTCTTGGGTCTAACACATCGATCTTGAAATCAGTCTGATCGTTAAGCACGCGTCCGTTGTAGATGAGTCGAAGGCGCCTCTTCTCTGTGCCACGTACTTTCGATCTGATCATTTGCTTGATCCAGGATGAGTTGATTAATTTGTTGACCACATCACGGTCCAAATTAATGGAAACTGGAATTGAGAGGTCATTGAATTGTAGAGAGCCTGCTCCTGAGTCTGTGAACCTGACCTTGATTTCAACCTTCATGATATATACTCTTTGTGGCTAGCAACCGGTTATTTGCTGAGGCGAGTGAAGTTAAATGTTACAATAACTTTGCCCACACGTGACAGTTCGAGAAGTGAGTGAACTCTATAAGGAGGAAAATAAACCACCAATAGCAAGAGCTTCGTTCCTCATGGCCCAATGGTCAAGGCGTCTGGCTACGATTAAGTAACCACTTCTGTTGGAACCAGAAGATTCCAGGTTCGACTCCTGGTGGGGAAGCTTCTTTTTTATCCTTTTTTTAAGCCGTTCAGGTCGGGGTCAATTTACTTTTTGCCTTCGCGAGGTCACGAGCTTTCTGAGTGCGGATTCGGGTCGGGTGGGGTGACTTTCAGATACTACTCTCGTTCAGGTGCAGTCTTCATATATACTGGAAAGCCGTTAAAATACGTTACGTAACAAATATTTTCAACGATGCTTGGAGCACCTATCAACATTCATAAATGGCTAGAGGAAAATGCGCATTTGTTGCAGCCTCCTGTGAATAACTATTGTTTACACCGAGGTGGATTCACAGTGATGATTGTTGGTGGCCCAAATGAGAGAACCGATTACCATGTGAACCAAACTCCCGAGTATTTCCATCAATTAAAAGGCCATATGTGCTTAAAGGTGGTTGATGATGGAGAATTCAAAGACATTATTATCAATGAAGGAGACTCGTTTTTGTTGCCAGGAAATACTCCACACAATCCTGTTCGGTTTGCTAACACAGTGGGACTAGTCGTCGAACAAGATCGTCCAGAAGGCGTGAACGACAAGATTAGATGGTACTGCAGAAGCTGTAGGGAAAAGTTCCATGAGGTTGAATTTTACTGCAGTGATTTAGGGACCCAAGTTAAGGAAGCTATTGTCGCCTTCGATGGCGATATTGAAGCTAGGACTTGCAAATTCTGTGGAACTTTGAACTATTCAAAACCACAAGATGATTGATAAATCTACTTCATGATTATTTAACGAATACTAAGACTAACATCTTTGAAGTCCTTCAAATCTAGAGGGGCACGGAAAGAAGATAATAAATATAACGACAAAAGTGTGCATAGCCAAGTTATTCAAGCTTTTTCTTCTTGTAAAGCTCTTCGCCCTTCTCAAATGCCCAATCCACAGCCATTTCAACCGGCTCATCAAAAATATATGGCAAGAGTGGGACAATAGCAAGACCAACACCCACTGGGCCATAAGTCTTCAACGGCTTGATATTGGAGTTTTTGAAGAGAATAGGCGAGTAGCGAACGGCAGAATGAATTGTAAACGCAGGAAGCGCCATTGATGCCAAACTTTGAAAAACGCCTCTTTTGACGAACATTAATTTCCAGTCTGTTTCGGCCATATTGTCACCCGATTCGATCTTGTAAGCTTGTGCAGCAATCTTATTAGGTGGTGGGTATGGGTAATCCCATGGCTTCAAGTGAGGCAAGTATCTTCCTTCAGTTTTCATTTTCACTTTCCATGCTGCATACGAACAATCTCCCAAAAGATACATCCATGACACAGCATAACCCATCGTAACAAGATATGGGTGTGCCACTGGTCTGAAGGACTCGCCAATATCAGAAGTATAAGCAACATAACGATGGGATGCTTGAAGGATGGTTCGAAATCTATTCGCGTATGCTGCATATCTTAAGTTACCCTCATCTTGAGTGACAGTGTCGGTTTCCAATGCGCCAGCTAAGGGCCTGTAATTTGGGTCTTCGTTCAGCATGGATTTGAACAGATGATAAGAGAACAGCAATAATACATATATATAGAGATCGCATTGTATAATATGCAGGAAACCATAGACATTACTGTTCTCAGTTCGATGTAGACAGATAAGGGAGATACACAATTAGTTCTTATAGAAAAATGTTTGGGTACTATTTTGAAGACACCAATAGTACTGGCTCTGATCAGACACACGCACGACAGAATTCCAGAGTATGATCTTGTCTTTGGTGGTATCTTTATGGGCATTGTGGAGTAGGTTCTGCGCACGCACCTCTTTCTACACCGCCATCAAAGAGGCAAAAGGCGCACAGGGTCTAATCGGAGCCGTTAACTTACGGGCCGTTTAGAGGACAAAAACGCACTAGCCAATAACACAAACAAGCAAAAGCCAGTTTCTTTCACTTTTCCTTTGTTTGTTGGTTTGTCAGTTCAATCTTTCTTTAGGTTCCTTTTTCATCGCAATATGTTTATCATTTTGATAGCACAACGACGTAAAGGCATATGCTCCGCTCCAGTCTGTGACATACAGGTTCCTCGCAATAAATCTCGCACGTGATAATGGCGTAATGCAGAGACCATTTTTAACACTTGTTGCGAACATCTCAGCACGATGTAATGCCATTTAGCATTTGGGGTCGTGCCAAACACACCTGTTTGATTGTGCGAGTGGTGAAAAATTTGTCTCATCTAGTGAAAAAAAAAAACTCTTCTCTTTTCACCACAACCAAAATGGCTTTCGAAAAACCAGTTAAGACTTCTGCTTACTCCTCCAGATTCCAAACCCCATTCCGTAGAAGAAGAGAGGGTAAGACTGACTACTACCAAAGAAAGAGATTGGTCACCCAACACAAGGCCAAGTACAACTCTCCAAAGTACAGATTGGTTGTCAGATTCACCAACAGAGACATCATTGCTCAAATTATCTCCTCTACCATCACTGGTGACATTGTTCTTACTGCTGCTTACGCCCATGAGTTGCCAAAGTACGGTATTAAGTTCGGTTTGACTAACTGGTCTGCTGCTTATGCTGTTGGTTTGTTGGTTGCCAGAAGAGCTTTGCAAAAGCTCGGCTTGGACGAGACCTACACTGGTGTCGAAGAAGTTGAAGGTGAATACGAATTGACCGAAGCTGTTGAGGACGGCCCAAGACCATTCAAGGTCTTCTTGGACATTGGTTTGCAAAGAACCACCACCGGTGCCAGAATCTTCGGTGTCTTGAAGGGTGCTTCTGACGGTGGATTGTACGTCCCACACTCTGCTAAGAGATTCCCAGGTTGGGACATTGAGAGCGAGGAATTGGACGCTGAGCTCTTGAGAAAGTACATCTTCGGTGGCCACATTGCTGAGTACATGGAAGAGTTGATGGATGACGATGAAGAGAAGTACAGACAAGTCTTCAAGTCTTACATTGACGAAGGTATTGAACCAGAGGAAATTGAGGACCTTTACGCTTCTGCTCACGAGAAGATTAGAGAAGACCCATCTTTCAAGCCAACTGAGAAGAAGTTCACCAAGGAGCAATACGCTGCTGAGTCTAAGAAGTACCAAGCTAAGAAGTTGACCAAGGAGGAGAGACAAGCTAAGATTGCTGCTAAGATCGCTGCTTTCAAGGCTGAAAACTAAATGTGTACTGTTACTTAATCTCTATAGTTTTCTATACCTAAGTGTTCACTTTTACTTTGTGTTGTAGTTCAACTATTGAATTTTTATGTATGTTATTGTGCTATTAATTTCTTTTCTTTTCTTTTTTTTTTTTTTTTTTTTTTTTTTTTTTTTTTTTTTTTTTTTTTTTTTTTTTTTTTTTTTTTTTTTTTTTTTTTTTTTTTTTTTTTTTTTTTTTTTTTTTTTTTTTTTTTTTTTTTTTTTTTTTTTTTTTTTTTTTTTTTCTCTGGCCTTTTTACTTATTGGAACGAACCTGTTCTGCTTCGTTTAGTAACTTGTCGTAGGCTTCATTAACAACTGTGTGAACTTCGTGGTCTTCACCAGAATCAATTGAAACAGCTTCATCTGTATTATTCATGCTTGCTTCAACCGACATGTCGAAGACGTCACCATCGTTTGCATGTTTGTGGTTTTGCCCCTCCATATTGTAAATCCTGTCGAGACTTACTCTATGGTTGTTAATCTTGCTGATCAATTGGGTTACAGACTCGATGCCTTTAGCGTCTATGATTGCTTCTCTCAATTCTGAACCCGAAGGAACGCCACCTAAAACAGGAAGATCAAGAGGCTTTTCCTCATTGGAACGATGTTCCATAAAGTAGCCCCATCTAAGAAATTCACCTTCCTCTAACTCTTGCTCCTTTGCATGCACAGATGTTTGTGATATTGACTTCAAAAGCACTGGACGACCTGTCAAGTCATCAATGGGTACCGTGCGGCCATCCAGACTGGATTCTACAACGACAGAGTGAGGCTCAAATGTAGGATGATACACTGGGCCTTGGTCCATAGATGATGATTTGGCCATTAAAATCGGCCCTGCGTCAATCAAAGCTGACGAGCTTTCATGGAGATGATCACTATCTTGTACATCCTTATTTCTTTCATCCTCATTGCTGTCAATTTTCAGTTCATGAATAGAAGGAGAAGGGCTAGTCATCTTTCCACTGATCATTTTAGCCTTTTGCTCAAACAAATGAACAACCTTTTCCAAAGCTGCATCTAATAAGCAAAACCGAAGAAGCGACTCTTTCCCTTCAAATGACAAAGTTCCTTGATTTCTCTCCGCAAACAAATTGTCGATGATTCGGTGAATATCTTTTCTAACGGCGTTTGTTCTTTCAATAAAAGCGTTGGTGATGATTTTCTGAAGCTTGATATCGGTTTCACCTGGGTGTTTATCACTTTCTGTTAACATCTTCTCTGCGGTCTCCATTAAAAGAGATCCGTCGAACATGACGTCATCTTGACTATCCTTACTTATGTTTGTGATATCAGGCCTAATAGCTCGATCCATATTCCTCATTAGGTATAATGCCAACCTTTGAGATAATTCGTCAGGTACCAAATCAAGGTCCAAATCAAGATTGAAAATGTCGGACTTCTTGACTGCAGAATATAATGAAGCAATAGCACCACGAGATAAATTTCTATTACCGAGAAGTGAAACATGGACTAAGCCCTTCACTTTAGGAAGCACCTCGGAAATAGCCCCAACAGATTGTGAACTTAATTCGTTCAAATCAAAATGAATTCTCTTTAGGCAATGAAATTGACATAAATACTTGTCGAGTTGAGGGATCACACTAGGAAACAATTGAGGTAACGAACTGAGATCCAAGAATTTCAACGTTTTAACATTGCTTAATGCTTTGAGAAACTGTCCGACTTCTTCAGGATCCTTAAGTTCCGTAGAGTTCAATGAGAAAAATATTAAGTTAACATTTTTGGTGTTGAAAGCTCTTATAAAAGGCTGAAGATGTCCGTGACTCAAATCGTTAAATGCAATGTCAATTCCAACACATTTAGAGTTTGGACGACTAATCCAATCAGCTATCATATCACATTTTGTCACATTGATTTCAGTCGCAGCCAAACCGAGTCTACACGTGGATATCTCCAAAGCGTTCTCCAACAAATTCTCGAAAGTTTCGTCTGAGAGTTTACATCCACCCATGACCAACTCCTCAATACCTCCTCTCAGTATTAAAGCTTTGATAAACAAATCCCAGTTCATGGCTGCCCTAAAAAAGGTCTGCTTTGTCAAATGCTTAACTTTCTGCTGCGAGATATCCAACTTTTTAACTCTATGATTTCTGCTCAAAAACTCACAAAGGCATAACCAACCATTCTCATCAATTGCAACATTGCGTAAAGATAGCTTTTCAAGGCTGTGGTTATTAACCAACGCTGAAAGAAAGTGCTTTAACATTTCTGTAGTCATGGTAACATTATCGAAGATAACCGTGTTGATAGGTGTGATGGCAATAAAGTCACTGAATGAAAGAGCGTCAATTAATGTTGGTTTTGGGTTTAACAACTTGAGAACTTGCAATGGTCTAGTCTTATTTTTCAACTGTCTTAATGTCGCTGGGATTGGAAGAATCTCTCTTAAATGACAGCATCTAGTATAGATCGTTTCCAAAGATAATTCTTTGTTTGCATCTTCTTCTTGTATTTCGTCATCGAAATGGTGCTCGTGAAGATGCAAAGGCTTATCAATCTCGATATTTTCAACTTGCGTCGAAAGATCTTCCTCCTCTTCCAGTGTCAAAGCATTCGGTTTGCCATTTACTTTGTACTGTGAAATTTGTGAGGCCAATCTTTTAGCAGATAAATGTGCTTCAATGGCATGCTTTTCAGCTTCCAAATTTGCACGTTTTTGCACCTCTATTGCCAACAGGAGTTCCTTCTCACTATACTTGATTTCTGTTGGTTGTGATTTTCCATCACCAACAGAGATTCCCTGGGACAATCTAGGAACAGGAGCTGTAAGATCTTCAGGAATCAACACATTACCCTTTCGTGGCTTTCGAGAGGGAATCTGTTGCTGCGGGTCGTCCTCGATTTTGTCTAGAGCAAAAGATACTCTTTTCAACACATATTCCGGGATTTCAGCAAGAGGCGGTTTTTCACGATTCACATTCTTATTGAGTTTGGTTCTGGTTGGTGCCACTGTTCGATTCTCGGAAAGCAGCGATCTTCTTTTGAAGAATCCGCCACGCTCTTTTTCAATGGACAGTTTTGGACTGGACGAAACAGATGTTCGTCTTGAAGATCTCGTCAGCGGAATAGGAATTGCATTGTCTGAGGGTGGCCTGACTACTAATGCTGATAAGTCTTGTTCCTTAGGCAAACTAGACAGACCTGAGCCAATCATATTCGGGTTAAGCTTTGGTTGAGTAGGAACAGGAACAGCATTTGAAACTGTCGAAGAACTCAGTGCTGAAGACTTAAATTTGGAAGAAAGCAGACTGAAGAACGACTTTCCCTTTCCTGAGTTTGACCTTGAAACTTGCGATGTAGAGCTCCCGGAAGCGGCATTTAAATTAGGAAGCGATTGGTTGTTATTTGTCAAATTTGTGCCTGGTCCAATACTACTTCTCTTCTTATTGACAGAAGTGTTTGACGGAGGTTCTGATAATCCGGGGTCAAGAGGTGCCGAAGTGGAGCGGGAGCGTCCTAAACGGAAGAGCTTGCTACTATCCTGCTTCAGTTCTTCAGGGATACTTTTAGCTGCTGGTTTTGTGGTTGGGGTAGCTGGGGAAGTGCTTTCGGATGATGCCGGCAAGGTTATGGTAGATGATAATGGGGATTTGTTTGGCAGGGATGATGCTGGGATTTTCGTGTTTTTTTGGGGCTGGTTTTGCGTTTCCAATGGAACTTTAGGTGTCTCAGTATGACGAGTATTCGGGTGAGACGGCGCTTGAATAGTCGAATCTGCTAAAGATTCTTTCTTTGGATCTGACGCTTTTGTGTCAATTTCAGGACCATTTACTGAGGGGCGCCTCTCCGATGTGTATTTTTTGGTCAACTTCTTTGATTTGCCCCTAAAGAGCCAATCGACATCACCATTGGAAACGCCAGTGTCGATATCAGAGGCATTTCGGACGGACATCAGGATACTGACAAGTCGGAAGGATGCAAACTAATATGATCAAGGCAAGATAATAAATTCCCGACGTTTGGGAGATTCACTGATATAGTTAGAGAACGAGAGTTGTATCGTTTGTGTAACCGAAGGTTGCAATGGTAGTGACCTATTGAGTCAAGCTTAAACTTTGAATCGCTGGCGCACGTGAACAACCAATGTGGGTTGATAAGCGACTCCAACAATGTGAGGGTAAATCGGCGCGCTTATAGATATTTGGCCATAGGATGCAATTACCCAGCTTATTCCAATGCTAGTAGACGAACAAGCTGTGATTCAATTTTGCAAGTCTCTTCTCTTCTGCCTTTTTCTTTCCCTCTGTCTATTTTTTTCGTTTTATTTTGGTAGTGCTAATTATCGTTTAAATTGTTCTCTTCTTAATGTAGTGAGACAGGCTCGTCTATAGTTCCTTTTTAGTGTATTTTTCTCCCGAGATCTCCGCCAATAAAACAATACAAGATTCGGTCATACAAAATGCAATTTAAGTATTAATTCAAGTCGATTGAACAAAATGTCTATTGCTTGTAACTGCGCAAAAACGTTTTTACGCCAATCCTTATTACCCATGTGTCCCTAGATTCTTAGCACTGGGTTCGGTTCGATGCAGAGAAAAACAAAAAAAAAAAAGATCGGTGACAATATAGAGTGCATATATCCGTCGGGGTTATTTACCGCCACCTCATATTACACACTACCGCTACCCCGACTTCTCCTTTATAGGTGTAATTTTAAAGACACTAAAAACCATGAAAAAGAAAATAGTCTTTTTAGTTCTTTACTTCAGTTGTGTTGATTTAACTATTGGACTGTCAATTTTATTATTCGACTGTCAATAGTTATCACAAATTTTATTTGTATCTTATCTGTAGGACAGGTCACATTCTAGCCAAACAGAATGCTGACTAACTTTTAATTCCGAACAGATCTCGTGAAAATATACAGGCGTCGAATGCGGTATTATTCGATAAAAATCAAAGTTGTGACCCCGGTTTCCTGCTTCCGAGTCCGATCCGGCACCTGGTCGAGACTGCATACGAAGTAATTCTCCTCCGATAAATTTGTCATGCCCTTCATCGCTTATCATTCCCATCAGTTGCTGGTTTTTTTTCTTTGGTTTACAAGTATAAAAGAATTCTCAGCTTTCTAAATTTATTTTCCGATACTACTAGAAGACTTTTTTATCAGTGATTCTTAAGTATTTCATCAATCTTCATACACAAGCAAAGGTATTCCATTTGAAAATGTTTAGACAACTCGCCAGATGCTCCATCGTTGCAAGACCAATGATTGCATCTATCAATAGAGCCCCTGTTGCTGCTCTCTATAGGCTAACACCAATTAATGGTGCAATTCAAGCCAGATCCTATCACGAAAAGGTACTTGACCATTACGCAAACCCAAGAAATGTTGGTACTTTGAATAAGAACGATGCCGATGTCGGAACCGGGCTTGTTGGTGCTCCAGCTTGTGGTGATGTTATGAGATTGCAAATCAAGGTTGACGAAGAGACCGGTGTGATCCAAGACGTTAAATTCAAAACTTTTGGCTGCGGATCCGCCATCGCTTCTTCCTCCTACGTTACAGAACTTGTGAAGGGTAAAACTATTGATGAGGCGTTGACCATCAAAAATACTGCTATTGCCAAGGAATTGTCCTTACCTCCTGTGAAGTTGCATTGTTCTATGTTGGCCGAAGACGCAATCAAGTCTGCTGTTAAGGATTACAAATCCAAGAGAGCTAATGCTTTAAAGGAGCCAACCTTGGGACACGCAACTGCTTAAGTGTGTGGGTTTATCTCAATTGTATTTCAAAGTGCTCTTATTGGAGAGTTGAATTCTATTTTGGGGTTTAGTCTCTCTCCATCAGTTACTGGTATGGAGCCTGTTTGTTCAGTGAATCATACAAGGCTTGACTCAGTCAAAGCCATTGACTGGTTTGTACCAGAAGAGTTGTGAATCAGCTGTACCACATCTGATCATGCTTCGTTTCTCTCTTATACTGATTATTTATTAAATTATCATAATGTGATGATGACACACGATAGTAGATATCCACACGTACGTAGAGTTACGTGACATGCAAATATCTTGCAAATTGTTTCCCCATGAATGATGTGTCGAGTTTCCATGTACTAAACCGGGTGACGGAGATAACGGCGAGAGTTGTGAATGTGCCTATAACTCCGTAGGCTATTTTCTTAGCTCTTAAGCTGAATTGTTTACGGTACTTGAATAACCCGCTGATGATGTGATAGAATGATACCCACAGAAGAAGAATGAGCATGAAATAGTTTAAAAATGTCCCAACTCTGCCATGCCGACTTTGTTTTAGATAGTGGGTAACGTACTGTAGCGTGATCAAAGAAGAGTCTCCATCAACTAGCATTGGTGCAAGTCTCATCTTGTAAAAATGATACGACATAGCACCAAGCATGACATATCCCGACAAAGATAATGGAGTCAAACTTGGGATCTTCGAAGAAATCCATGACTTTTTGAAGCCCAAGCCAAAAATCGTTCCTATTCCACCCAACCCAATATCATCTCTAGCTGCATCTTTAATGATTATGTCTTCTCTTTTTCTTGAGTTTGATTTATTTTGCTTCATAAGCCTTAGGCCGATCCCTGATAGAACATGAAGACCTGCTGTTGCGTAAATGGCAGTGTACTCAAACACAGGGCCCAAGTATACGTTTCTGCACATTTCAAAGAAATCCTGGCACGTGTCCTTGTTTATACCGATGCCAGGGAGAAGAATTGTTGATGTGAAATGAAGACCAAAGAACCCCAAAAAGCCATAAGCTGAGTATTTTTGGATTTGGGAGAGCTTGCGGATAACACGAACCCATATACTTTTCGTCGGTGGTGTAAATGATGACTTATCTTCATTTGCACCTAGCTCAGGGAATTCGACTGGCTCAGGATTGACTTGAGCCAATTCAATGTGGGAGTATTCATGCGATGGTCTGGTCATGAGTATGGAGCAATAAAAGCTTGAGAATTAATCAGCTTTATGTGAAGGCGATGGTAATCTGGGACTGTGCACCGAGTACTACTCAAAGTATAAAAAGATTTAGGTACCCACGTGTTTGATTGTTTTTTAGACAACGTGAATCTCTAATCTATATTTTTTATCTTTTCGTTCAGGATATTCGACAATATATTCATCGATCTACTACTACATGTGATCGCCAACAGATCAGTTATGAGTTGTGCACACCAAATCGTATCCCAAAACGAGTACGTATACCTTGTTGCCAACCACAACCAGCCATGTCTCCAGCGTCATTTACACAAACAAGAAATACAGCGTTCAATCTAGAGAAGCAAACTGAATCTCTTTTGGCAAAGTACTCAAAATGTCTGCTGGCCAATAACAGCGCTAGTGCAGATGCAGACGAGTCTAGTTTACTCGAAGAAATCACTGATATATTAAAGAAGAGAGAATCTGTGATTAATAGCTTAAACCGGATTAGTGAAACTGACCTTTCAATTTCAACATCCAAATTACAACAATTGCAAAGGCATAAGGAAATCTTGGCAGAGCACAGGCAGGCCTTCCAAAAACTCCAAAGCAAGATCAATGAAGAGAGGAACCGCAATAATTTATTATTTCTGATACAATCGGATCTTTCTGCTCACAAACAAAGAAACGTATCATCTGTTACTGAAAACGATAATGATTATATCTTGGATGAGAGGAGACGTGTGGATAATGCAAACTCTTTTGCTGATCGACTTTTACAACAGGCTTTTGAAACTCGTGATGAACTTTACAGTCAGAGAGTTTATCTTCAAAATGCTTCTAGCAGAATTCAGAGTACTTTGCAGACTATTCCTGGGATTAATGTGTTAATCACCAGAATTAACACCAGACGGAAAAGAGACACGTTGATTATGGGATTGGTAATTGCCGTCTGCATCTTGTGCTTATTTTTCTTTGCTTGATTCTACAGGAAGAAACCAATCTGTGTGGCGTAAGCTTTCAAACTTAATGAGCTTCCGCGACTCCATGAAGAATATGGGTATCTGTTCTATCTAAATGGATTACTTTCCGGTGATGTTCAAAATTTCTTAACGTCGTTGCCAATGGAGCGCATCTATTAATGAGCTTACCGAACCGCCAAATATTAATAGTACTGTCCGTTTGATTGATGTATCGGATGCAGGATAACACATATTTCGGGGGATGTGAAACATCTGGATAAGGGGCGGCGATAATTAATTACCTGCTATAGAGTAAAAGGCTTCTCTTATTCAGACTCCCAACTAGACTCACTGGACTCTTTTTGTTGTCAACATTTCGTTGTTTGTTTGTTGGTGGGAAATCAATATTTCGTACAGGCGCAAAAAATGGCTCAGGGCTTGGACATGGAAGAGCGCATTTTAATGCTCAAGCTCCGTCGTATTGAGGAACTAAACTCCAAGTTACGAGCGGCATTGAAGAAAGATCGCATTCCTTCTTCAAGAGCTTCTAGCTTAATTATTGAATCGGTACAAGACATCCCAGATCCACTTGTTCCATCTGTTTGGCCATTACAAGCAGAGCTGAACCGATACAAAGTGCGTGCTGCGCAATTTCAATCTGGCAATCAGAAGGATTGTTGTATTATTATGTGATCGTGTCTACACGATACATAGCTGATCCATGTATATTAATGCATTTTGAAACTGAAACTAACCTCCTTTTTCTAAGGGACTTTTCTCTGACACCTTCACTTTTCTCAAATGATCAATGTTATCATTTCCCAACGTGAAGTCCGGTTCTTTCTCATCAGTACCACAACCACAGTCATAATCTTCCAAAATGGTCGTACAATCGTAAATGGGTTTTTTAAGCCTCTCATTGACCTTGTTATGAACATCACATCCCCAGATGGCGGCACTCTTCCTGCTTCCAACTTGAGGTGGAGACTTCTTCAATATTTTTTGAAAATGGCGAGCACAATCACCACATGGGTACACTTGACCAAACAATTGGATAAATTGTTTCAAAGTAGCTTTTTCCTGTTCGGATGGAGTATCAGGGTATCTTGCTAAAACAGTATGCAAAAGGTGCCACGCCGAGTTTCCTAACTGAGCTTTGAGGGTCTCGTTCGCCATTTTAGGCATGAATGGCGTTTCTGTAAACCCATCTGCCGGAATATTTTTTGGTTGACTTATCTTTTCTTCGACTTTTTCAGCATCAGCTATGTTCTTAGGCTCTCTGGCTATTTCTTTCTCAGCTTTTGGCTTATTGAGAGTTAGGGGTCCAGCAAGACCAAGAGATTCCTTATCTCCCAGGGCAACATAGTAGATAGCGAATGTAACGAATACAAGTAAAAGAATTGAAAAAATTGGCCGCTTACTATTCCTCATGATAAATGATGAAATTCTATGGTGAAGAAGACAACAAGCCTCTTGAAAGGATATATATAATGAGACAATGAGAATCATGTGATCACGTGTAGTGTATTGAGATTTGTAGCCTTGACGGGTAAGTCGCCCAGAAATCGAATGTTCTTGTGTGTCTTCTTTCTTACTTTCCTTTGTTCTTGTTCAGAATAACATTCATAAGTCCGTTCGATGTTGCAATGTATGTACTAACAGTTTGCTTTACAAATTCGTAATCTTAACTCAGTTTCAAATTTTCGAGAATGCGGTGGGACCACGTAGAGGGCTCTATACAGACCGATTAACCAGACCTTTTGACAGTGGCAGCCTCCAAAACACCTGGCAATGGTTCACTACCAATACTCAAAAGAAGCTTAGTACCACTAGCCAAGGCAGCTAATAAGGCAACAGAAGTCCACAACAAGAGGTGAGCTGAGGAAGAAATGTCCTTTTTGCTACAGTCAGCACCAGCCCACTTGGTAACCTTCGATGTCTTTTTGTCAGTAGTTGGGGTACAAGCGCATTTCCAACAGTCCGCTTGGAATTTTACACAGGTTCCATGGCTGCTGCAGTTGTTGGTGGATACTTGACATGACTCTTCGTCAGTGAAGCAGGATGCTGCAGCAATTGCACCTCTCTTTGCAAACACTGGCTTTGTAATTTCAGATTGAGTCACAGTATCCACAGCGACAAAAGTAACATCAAAATCCTTTCTCAACTCCTCAATTTGTGACACCAATTTCTGAAGTGATTCGACGTAGACAGCGGAATCAACTCCATATTGAGTAATAACATTCTTGAGGCAGTTAGCTTGAGTAAAAGCAACGTCTGCAGACAACTGTTTGACACGTTCGAAACCGCAAATCTCGTCATCATTGTTGAACTTGAGCACATCTTGTTCCATAGCATTGCCTGCTCCACTTTCCGAAAACGAGGACACATCGCTGTCAAATTTATATCCTATCATTTGTGGTATATCTAAAAGATAGCGGATAAATGCATTGCCCTGACTTTTGTCGGCACTGATGTCGATATTGAAAGAAGGCAGAGATCCAAATAGTTCAGTTTCTGGGCTCTTGATACCGCCTACCACGGCAAGTAACTTTGGCTTACCTGATTCATTAGAATGAGCATATTCGACAAGTGCAACTGCTTCATCGTTTGCCCCAATTGAAATGTTATCGCTGAAGCCGAATCTGTCGGCAAAGTAGACATTGGCGTCTTTTACAGAAACCAATGAGTTCTTGTATGGATTCTCGAGTGAGTAATCATACACGGTCGCAATTCTAGCAGACACCAATGTAGCCCCGAGAGCCAAGGCAGAGCTTGCGTACGATATCTTCATTGCGGAACGATAACAATCTGTTGGCGACTGAGTAGTACCAGTAATTTTATTATCTCCTTCGGTCAATTCCGTATGCAGGATGGTATTTATGCGACACCAAGTTTTGATAATCAATTCAGCAGCAATTGCAATGATTCACTATGTAGATCATTAGTTTCTGATGACAATTATTCTCTAAAGTTCAGGTCATCTCCTAGCAACAATTCCATTTTAAACATTTTTCAATTGTGTTTTAGAAGCCACCGGTTTATCTGCTGCTGCCTTTTATATAACGAGTGATGCGGTGGCTCAATGGTAGAGCTTTTGATTCCAAATCAAAGGGTTGCAGGTTCGATTCCTGTCCGTGTCATTTCTTTTTTGTCTTGTTTTTCGTTATAAAAACTATAAGGAAGCGCACAGCCAAAAGGGGAAGTCATTGATTAACAAGAACATCACTCGCTTTAGATGTTCATGTTTCTTTTTTATGGGCTCTTTACGCGCAATCTACATTCCACGTATTGCTGCTAGTAAGTTCAGATAGGGGTGAAAGACTATAGATTTATTGAAATTATCTTCATTTTGTTCAGTCTAAATTTTCATCATCATTAAAACTAGCACCAACACGTCACCACAAACACCAGGAGACCTCTCCTACAATTTGTGGTGATGTGGTTGAAATACAACTAGTAAAAAAATTTTCTGGTAGCTTTTCTTTCGCAATTTAGAGCCGGGTAACCAGCGGGGCAGAAGGATTTGGGGTAAAACGCGCAACATTAGCGTCAGTGGCTCTACCGTAAAATGTATTGTACGTGGAGATACATTACTTGCCAATATTGAAAAAGGAACAAAACAGCTCAACCAACTGTGGAAACCGTGCGCCACAGTTCTCATAATGAAGTCAATAGAATTATTAGAAACTACGAGATATCAATAAAGTAATTATACTTAAGTGGCGACTCCCGTTTATTAATCCACAATTTAGTTCCATATTATGGATCGGTTGACAGGTCATAGAGACGGCTTGTTGCACCATCAAGTAAAGGCGTGGTTCCGAATTCGGCATGCTTGCTTAGAACAAAGACAGCGTCCGCGTGACAAGGAGGTGGTATATACAGGAGTGATAAGGCATTCTAGGGCTTATCTATGAATGTGATCGCCTTGTTTAAGTCCAAAAGTATCATAAGGTGTCTTGTGTAATACCAAATAACCTACTATCAAAACTTCAAATCTCAAGCGGAACAATATACACTTGCTTTCGCAACAACTGAAACATTTTCAGAAATGGCGTTTAATCCTCTTGGAACCAAACGCAAGGCACCTTTGCGTGCCATTTCTCAGGAGAATGAGTCCTTGCTTCTTTCTGAATCGCTGTCTCTGTGGATCGTCTTCAATCCAGTGGGAGATATAGATGCAGATGTTCTCTCCTTTTCAACAAATAACCCACTTACTGCTACGGAAGATGATTATGCAGAGGAAGAGGAAAGTGAATATGACGAGGATGAAGAACAAGACGAGGATGATGAAGAATCATGTCTAGAAGCTTCGCTTTCCAATCGCATCAATGAGTGGCAACGTACTACAGAAGCATCTGTTTCCGACAATATTGCTTCATGGGATTTAGACGCAGATCTTGTTACTCAGCTTTTAGATAGATCCCTTCTCAGGCGAACTCCAGCATATTATGGGGACCATTATTTTGAAAACATGTCGAAGAGTGAATTTGCTCGCTTTAAAAAGGCTAGTACAATGTTGAAACAATCTCTCACTCGGAAAGGTTACGATAAACCAGATCCAACATTAATCACAAGGTTGCTCGACTTGTTGCAATGGCAAAGTTTGGTCCGTTCTCGAGGCTCCCTAGTAAACGACTATGTTGTGAACACATTTGCTCGCATTCATACTATTAATTCTACAGGTTTCAAAGATGTCGAGTTTCCTGATACTGCCACTACATCGTCGTTAATAATTTGTGGTGGAAGCTCTTGGAACGACTTGTGATACTATATAATAAGGCAGCGGTGGTGGTTCTGTATCGATTAATATACAATAAGTGATATATGTTTGGAAGGCTATGGCTTGATGGTGTAATACGATATTTGTTATTTGTAGACTCTGTGAAACACGTGATATGCGCGTCAATAAATGTTTCCTGACATAGCGACGCGACCTCATAAGAACAAAAAATACAAATACCATTCTCAGTCAACCCACAATCTACCCCAGAATGTTTAAGTCCATAATCCCAACCAGAGCCTTCAGTTGCTCAAGTACACGCTCAGCTTTTGCTAAGATGCAATTGCTTGGAACCGTGGGAAACATCACTGCTAGAGAAACCAAGGATGGCGTTCCATTCATCACCTACTCACTTGCTGTTAACAGGTACTCACCTCAAACTGCTGAAGAAGGAAAGACCACTGTTGCTGATTGGTACAACCTCTCTGTTTTTGATGACAAGCAAGTGGCTTTCTTCCAGAACCACTTGAGAGCTGGTGCTCAATTGTACGTTGAGGCCGACGTCAAGCAAAGAACCCTTGTTGATGAGTCTGGTGAGAACAAGCAAATTATTACTACTTTGAAGCAAACAAACTTTGATGTTGTTCGTTTCCCTAAGAAACTTGAGCCAGAGGCTTAAGCAATTTTTGCCCTAGTTATGTTCTTTTATTCAACTTAATTATTTTGTATAATGTAAAGATTTTGAAAAAAAGCTATAAGCATATCACAACTTGTGTGCTGAACTGAGCTCTATGGCATAACCAATTGTCAACTTAACATGTTCACGGATGTGTTCAAAGTCCAATCTATCCATGGTGTCCATTGTCAGATGGATTTGCTTGGCAGTGTACTTGAATTCACTCTCAATCATGAAACTGGCAGGGTAGCCATTCTCGAGGGCAGATGCGTGGTCAGAACATGCATAGCCACACTTGGTCTCATGGTATGGAATACCACAATATGAATTGACAATGACCTTGATGAAGTCGTTAAGTCCTGAGGCAGTGTAGTCATTAATCAAGCCAAAGTGCGGTTCAACGCCAGCATCAACGGTTCCCGCAGTGTATCCGGTCATGTCCTGTTGAAGCATACCTAACACAGTTGCATTTTGAGCACGGTAAGCATTGAAAACGTCGATTGAACCAAGCAATCCACCTTCCTCAGCAGAGTAGTAATGAAACTCTAGCGTATTGTAAGGTGAGAACTTTCCTTCAGAAATTGCCTCAACAACCAACCTGAGAGCCTCCAAAGTTGTGACAGTTCCGGACCCATCGTCATCGGCACCTGGTGCACGAAGAAGATTAGGGAACAACAAGTTGATAGAATCTTGATGGGCTCCAACAACGACTTTATCCTCTGACTCTCCTTTAATACTTACAATTATGGAATACTGATCCCAACCTGAATGGTGGACTTTTTCAACGGTGGCAGCATCGGGTGGCAAAACAGAGACAATATCTTTCAAGGTACCATGAAGCCAATTTGCTGATTCAAACCCGGTGGATGATTTGTAATACCGTGTGTAAAATGACGTAAACTGTCCTAAATTGGACTTGACGCCATCAAGGTCAATCTTTTTAATAAGAGACTTAACAACATCATTTTGAGTGGCATTCTTGGGGTAACTATATGTGGGGATTGGCACCTTGAGAGTGTCAATCTGCTTGGAGAAAACATTGATGATTGAATCTCCACCTGCACTAGCAACTAATCCGGCACTCACTGCATCTTCCACGGAAATAGACTGTGTGACGTCGATGAACCGTTTGCCTTCTCTTCTGTACTGAAGCTTGGTTGCTTCAGATACCACTTCATAACTTTCAGGGGCAGTTTTAATTACTCTATCAGGAGCATTGCCAATAGCATTCTCGAACACTCCAAAACTAAGAGCTTCTGCTATAGCTATCACAGTTACAAAACCTAATGAAAATTTCATTGCTAGTACGTGATAATAGTTTTAGTGAGGTTGAGATAAGGCCACGCTTATACAGGACCGTTGTGGACCGTACGAAGCATAGAGCATTTGATGATATGCCAGGGAAACTCGGAATTGCAAAGTTCAATGAATATGACGAAATAGATTTATTACATATATTACTGATACAGAGAATGTCTTGCGCATTTTCAGTTGTAATTCTTTTTTTCATCAAGGTTTGCTAACTTTTTTATCGGTAGAAACTATGTAATATGTCACCAGAATGCAATAGTATATACAATATAGAGACACGAAAAAAAAAAAGAAAAAATAAATTTAGGATAGCTGTAAACCAATCCAACATCAATCTATCACATTTTGATTTTAAAATTTTCAATTCTAAAACTATCAAATTTGCTGATGAGGTCTATTGATCTTTCGACTTCAAGGCTTTCCCACAGTTCAAGTCGTGCACAGTTCAAGCGAAGTTGATTTTTTCTACTTTGCGCTCTTACGAAAACAATAGTACAGTAACTGGTTCGATGAGTATATTGGCGTCCGTCTTACCAGGCGGAAGTACCTCAGGTAATCAGACAAAGGCGTCTGGTTCTTTGCCTGGAAATTCCAATGCCAAGTATATAACACCAACAATCAAGCTCAATCCTGATGGCTTGGACACTCTTCAATTTCAAAGAGGGAACGAAGCAGAGATGACTAGAGATCAACCTCGCCGGTTCTACCTCCCGATGGTGATGGATTCCGTGAATGACATCAGTTATAAGATCACCGTTCCTAATTTTAGTGAACTACCACCTCTCAGATTGGGTTCGAAGTATATCACTGATTTGATCAAGATTGATTCAATGGTGCCGGGAGACTTATACAGCCCTAATAACCTAAACAAAGCTTCTGGAGTTGACAACTACTATTTTGATGCAGAAAATGGGTTAGGCGCATTCTCTCGGTTCGAGAAAGTGACTCAATTAGACTTACCTGACAAGTTTTTTGAAGAATACAACATGACGGAATGTCTGACCAAGATGGGCCTCTTCAAAGACATCCAGCGATCTTGGATAGCTGTAGACAACAAATTAGTCTTCTGGAACTACAACATACCACAATCTTCATTCAACAAGTCGTCCCAGTTCCTCACTATTGACCAAATACGTCATTCCATTTTAACCGTGGATTTGGTCAAACCAAAGCCAGGAGTCTTTGTGAAAGAGGTCAACTACCTCCTTCTTGTTGCGACAACCATGGATGTTCACATTTATGTCGTAATTTATGACGAAAAATCAAATAACTTGGATATTTTAAACCCTAACTTATCGGTCAACACCCAAGGTCTCATAGTCAGTCAATTCATCGTTCATGAAAATACTCATGAAATCTATTTCTCTGGGGAAGGCGATGGTGTCAATGTCTGGAGGTTAGACTACTCCAGCCTGGGTTCCTTTATTAAAAATAAGTGTGACAAAGTCTGTCTTACCAAGAGTGGATTGTCATCAGTTCTTCCAATTGGTCAAGTAGCTGGCTTTGAATTGTTCACCCATAAACTTGAATCAAGCAAGAATGCTGATGCCAATTCAAAATCAGTATCTATTCCTGAAGCTATTTGTCAATTGGAAATCGATTCAGAAAGAAATGTTTTGTATACACTTTCCAACAAATCCGTTATAAGGGTTTATAAGTTGGCACCAAATCAAGAACAGTTTTCAGAACATAGCCAGTTGACTCCATCAGAAATTTTCAAGGCAGTATCACTAATGTTTACGGACTCCGCAAACTTCAAGTCATTTCTGAAGTTCAGAATTGTGAGTATACAGCCAATTAAACTGCAAGAGTCATCTCATGTACAGCTAATTGCAATCACGAATTATGGCAATCGAATTCTACTCAAGTTAGGTTCAGTTGGGGGATTCTCTTCCTACATTTACAGTGCGTCCAGAGCTAATTCATCTATTAAGTTGTCTGTTGTCACTATGAAGTTCCCACCTTCGAAAGAAACTCCTAAGCTCAACCCTGAATTGGATTCTTTTACCAGAATTAAACAAGCTGTGGCACAGACAGTGTCTAATCAACAAAACTCCGAACTTTTGAAGAACACTAAGTACGCCAAAATGATCAGCCCTGGTGTATTTTTAGCAGTGAAGAAAACCAAGCAGTCAGATAGACTCTTTGTCAGCTCGGTAAACTATGGGTTTTTGAAGCACAATAATAAGCTTGTTGAGGATGCTGAATTCCTAAAAATTGGCCAAACATCTGCTCAAAATCCAAATGATTCACCCGTATACATCCACGAAATTGTACAATTAACATCTTCCATGAATGCGTCTAACACTCCAAATGGATATGCTAACATTTTTGCGTCGCAATATACCAAAAAGCCACTCCAGTTTGCAGTTTTGACAAATTATGGAATTAGTGTTTTCCAATATAGAACCCCTGATCAAATCATCCGATCGTTACAGGATGAAGTAATTGAAAACTTTATGGAAGAGAGTGGATACGAGGAGACTTGTTCAAGTTTGTTGTACCTTGCATGCTCCTACGGGCACCACAATTCAAATGATTTGCTTAAGCGAAAAGCTTCGCTTTTATTCTCTCATGCAGGTAACAATGCCCGATTAATCGAGAACTCTCCAGCGACTAGTAATGGTCAGCATCAACTTACACATCAGATGTCTGAGCATCAACCAATGGTAGAACAGGTAGTCTTGAGTGACCGATTCTATGGAACCTGCTTATTAATTTCTCGTTTGTTCAGGGATTTCTGGAACAACCAAGTCTTCACCCCATTGCCTCACATCAAAATCACATCCACCGGATCAGTGGAATTGTCATCGGTGAAAGACGACAACCTTCTTATTAAGGGCATGTCAATTGAGAAGTCACAGATTGAATTCTTCATTGGCTCTGTCATAGTACTCTTGGAATTCTTTGAAGAGAACTTGAATAAGATTCCAAGTCTCAACACACCAAACTTCAGCTCGGATCCTACAAAGCTCGACAATGAGGTGTGTACCAGAGCCGAGCATATTGCATTCACTTCGATTATAAGGTCGTTAAATTCAATGAAAGAAGCACTTTCATTTTTGATGGTTTTGATTGAGGAGACAAAATCAAACCAGAATAGTTCTAACGAAATTTTCAAGTTTTTAACCCTCACAAATCAATTAAATTTGATGACATTGACTTTCAAGGACATTTTATTGCCTAGCCTTGAAGTTAAGAGCCTCATTAAAGATTTGCTCTCTTCTATCATCAACAAAAATATTCTCAAAGGTGGGTCAATTGATTTAATTGCATCATCTTTGCAAGGAAGATGTGGATCCTTCTGTTCTACTGATGATGTTTATATTTTCAAGGCCATAGAAAATTTAACAAGAGCGAAGAACATTGGAAACAGAGATAATGAAATGAAGTTGAAATGTTTGAAGAATGCAGTTACTTTGTTTGAACAGGCTAGTGAAGCGCTCACATTGGAAAACATTGAAAACTCTCTTGATATTATGCTTTCTTTGGATTTTTATACCGGTGCTGTTGAGTTCTTGCTAAAACTTGCAAACAGATTGTATGGAGTACCCACATCTCAGACTAATTCTTTGTTAAAAGCTGGCCCTGATAATACTGCAAGTGATGTGGCAAAGAGAATTGCTGACAATAAGAAAAAGAGAATACAGTTGTATGACCTCATTTTCAAAATCCTCACGAAGTTGGACGTTAAGGCGGTCCAAGTCGCCGAAGCAAAAAATCAACTTTCGATCAACGAGTTTATGGAAGTTAGGGATTCGACTTATGACACATGTTTTGCATCTACCGACAAATCATTTCACTACGAGTTCTATCAATGGTTTATTAACCAAGGCTCAAGCGAAAGGTTGCTAGACGTTGAGACACCTTTTGTTCTTCCTTTCTTAGAAGAAGTATCCCAGAATGATCTTGCATTAACTGAACTTTTATGGTTGTATCATGCCAAGAGGGAGCAATACTTTCCTGCGGCCAAGATTTTGTATTCTTTGGCGATTTCTGAATTCAATTTGACATTAAGGCAAAGAATCGAATGTCTTTCCAGGGCCAATGGTTTCTGCAACTGTACATGTCCACAGAGCCTCAGACAACAGATGATTCAGCTTTCTGCTTTGATTAATGAGCTTTTTGAAGTTGCTAACATCCAATTGGACCTTTTATACACCATCAAAAATGACAAGCGGATTAATAAAGAAAACCAAGAGATTGCAAAACAAGCGTTGAATTATAAGATTCTGACTGCAAGCGATTTATTCAACAATTATGCTGATCCTTTAGGTTATTATGAGATCTGCTTTGTCATATTTCGTGTATCTGATTACAGGAACCCCGATGATATCTTTAAGCGTTGGGAACTTTTCTTTGAGAGAATTTATCACGACTTCTTGTCAAATATCAAAGATTCAAAACCTTTGTACATGCTTCTCAGCGAGTCAGTGGGTAAGATTGGTCAAAAGCTAGCGGGTAGTGATATTGTTTTTCCTCTAGACAAGCTTCTTAAGTTGACCTACAAGTACATCCAAATAGCTGAAGAAGAGGATGGACTGAGCCAGATACCACCAAAAGGAGCGATCGTGGATACATTCCTCAATGCTGGCGTCAGCTACGAAAAGTTATATGTTACTGTCAAGTCATTGATCGAGCATAACTCATATGACATGTACAAGGGATTCATTACATTCCTTAAGTCCGGTGAAATGGTTTACTTGATCCAAAAATGGTACCAGAACGACAAAAATTTAAGAGACACTGTACCGAATCAAGAAATACTTACTATGACTGAGTACAATTTGGAGAAGGATCCTATCGACAAATGGGTTAGAAGTCACAGTACATTCATTTGAGACTTCAATTGACGGCAGAAGGAACACAATAAAACTAGAATATCGAATACACAACCTTTCATATATGACGTATATTGCAAATTAGTTGAGATGAATTAATAATCATTAATTTAACTCATAGTATTTTCCCTTCTCGTTGTCGAACCGCTCAGTTCTAAAATTTGTTTCACGAGGACGAAGTATGTTTGAAGTCACGAGCGCTGAATCGTCAGTCAAGTTCAAAGAAGCAAGTACTCCATCTACAACCAAAGAAATCGCATTTGGATCGGATCCATGAGGCATAATAATGTCCGCCCGTTGCTTAGTTGGGAAAATGTAATCCCCCATCTCTTCCTTTGCTCCATGTAAATAAGATCCGATCACAGTTTCTAAGTCTGTTGCGGCAGGCAGATCGGTAGACAAAACGTCTCTTCTTATCCATCTTATAAGACGAGTATCAGCATCACCACCCAAAAAGATTTTAATCAGCGACATGTCACAGAGCTCCTTATCGTAAAGGGCATAGAGACCATGGACGATCACCAACTTGGGATGGGACACAGTACTTGCGGACAAACTAGATCTCACATCCTTTTTTATTGCCTCAAAGTCAAAGCGAGATGGTTTGAGGTCGAGGTTATGTTTTTTTCCTACTGTAATGACAGCAGTTTTGGCACAAGTGTGTTTTGTAATTGTATTTGGATCCTCATAGTTAGCCATATTGATGACTTCAATCTCCAAGCCAGGATGTGCGGCCTTTTCGATGGATTCCTTGATCATGCGTGACGTTGTGGCCTTTCCCGCAGCATGACCCCCACCGATCAAGATCAAAAGGCTTGTATGAACCATTGCGGAAGTGTTTGCGTTTAATGAGATGAATCAAAAGAAGGTGTGTATTGTGTGCATGGTGTATTTGGCTTCGCGATGGCATCGCGCAACTACACCATTTCTACTTCACTCTAACAACATGGATTTCGATCGTTCAGCTGATGCTCAGATTGAATTTTCGTCTAGATCAACAAAGGGAATCAAGGTTCATGCCACTTTCGAGAGCATGAATCTCAAACCCGAGTTGTTAAAAGGTATCTACTCCTATGGATTTGAAGCTCCATCTGCGATTCAAAGTAGAGCCATCATGCAAATCATTTCAGGTCGTGATACAATCGCCCAAGCGCAGTCTGGTACAGGTAAAACGGCCACATTTTCTATTGGGATGCTTCAAGTGATTGACGCTAATGTTCGTCAATGTCAAGCTTTGGTTCTTTCGCCTACCCGAGAGCTTGCAGTCCAAATTCATCATGTCATTAAAAACTTGAGCAATTACATGAATGTTCAGACACATGCATGTATTGGTGGCAAGCAAGTTGGCGAAGATCTAAAGAAACTCGGCCAGGGCCAGAATATCGTGAGTGGTACTCCAGGTAGAGTGTTGGATGTGATAAAGAGACGAAACTTGACTACGCGAAACGTTAAGATGCTCATTCTAGATGAAGCCGATGAACTCATGACTAAAGGATTCAAGGAACAGATCTACGAAATATATCGTCAGCTTCCATCGACCGTGCAAGTGGTTGTTGTAAGTGCTACCTTAACTCGGGAAGTTTTGGAGCTTACATCTAAATTCACAACAGATCCTGTCAAGATTTTGGTTAAGAAAGAAGACATCACCTTGGAAGGTATTAAGCAATACAAAGTTCAATGTGAGAAGGAAGAATGGAAATTTGACACATTATGTGATTTGTACGACTCTTTGACCATCACACAAGCAGTCATCTTTTGCAACACTAAAAGTAAGGTTACTTGGTTAGCAGAGCAACTCCGAAAAGCAAACTTTGCTGTGGTTTCAATGCACGGTGATATGAAACAAGACGAAAGAGACTCAATTATGAATGATTTCAGAACTGGAAACTCAAGAGTGTTAATCTCCACAGATGTTTGGGCAAGAGGAATTGACGTCCAACAAGTTTCTTTGGTTATCAATTATGATTTACCATTGGACAAGGAAAATTACGTCCACAGAATTGGCCGTTCTGGCCGGTTCGGGCGGAAAGGTGTTGCAATTAACTTGATTACCAATTCTGACGTTGATGAGATCAAGCAACTAGAAAAACACTACAGAATTAAAATTAGAGAAATGCCTCTGGATCTTTCATCTCTCTGAATTTGAGGGTGTCTTTACGGCGGCGCGTCTCCATTCATATTCTATAGGATATTACCAGTGCGACACGAACAGCTTAATGTGGTTATCAAAAACTATACGATTAGAGAAATAGACTAAAATTATTGAATACATAGAGAGTATTTTATTGAATTAAAGTTAAAAATAAAAAAAATAGAAAAATATCCAATTGCAATGATTTTTCATCCAATCCCTTCTCAGAATAGCCTAAACCTATAGCCGATCCGTGTATGTTCACGTGAGAGCCATCGCGATGCTTCACGGCGCACTTTTTTTTTTTTTTTTTGATACAAACTAAGGACCTTCATCCAACAATCATGGACGCCCAGTATCTAGCTGTCTTGGAGGAGACTCTCCAGCAGACATTCTCCCCTGCTACTGTGAAGCAGGCAACTACCAAGTTGTCTAAGGAGCTTTACACTAACCCTTTGGCATTACCATCTCTTTTGCACATTTTGCAGACTTCCCAACAAGACCAGGTCAAGCAGTTGGCTGCAGTTGAGGCTAGAAAGCTTATTAGTACCAAATGGGAGACCATTGACGCTTCTATCAAGCCTCAAATTAGAGAGGGTTTGTTGCAAAACACATTTACTCAATCGTCCAAGTTGATTAGACACTCCTCTGCCAGAGTTGTGGCCGCAATTGGTGAATACGATTTACAAGACAACACCTGGCCAGAATTGTTACCAAACTTGGTCAATGCCGTTCAAAGCTCTGATACCCAAACTAAAGAAATGGCTGTTTACACTTTGTACACTTTGTTGGAAACTCAGGTCCCTGCTTTGGTTCCACACCAAGATGACTTTGTCTCTCTTTTTACGAACTTGTTACAAGATGGATCTTCTCAAGATATCCGTGTAAACGCCGTTTTGTCTTTGGATGTTCTTTCTCAATTTATTGAAGAAGATGAAGAAATCAATGAGTCTACCGCTTCTAAGTTCAAGGCTTCTATCCCAGGTATGATTGCAGTTTTGAAGGAAGTCATTCAAGCTGATGATTCCGAAAAGACCAAGTCTGTTTTCAACGTTTTCAACTCTTTGATCTTCTTGGACAACAAGTTGGTCGGTGACCAAATCGTCCCATTGATGCAATTTGTTTCCGAGATTGCTGTCAATACTCACTTGGATGAAGAATACAGATGTATGGCCTTGCAATTTTTGATCTCTTGTGTTTCAATGAGAAAGTCCAAGGTTGTTTCAAACAACTTAGGTCCTCTGCTCACTGGTGTTGCTACCACAATTGCATGTGAAGAGGTTGACATCGAAGAAGAATTGGACAACGAGGATGAAGAAAACGAAAATGAGGAAAACAAGCCTGCTACTTTAGCATTGAGGTTGATGGGTGTTTTGTCTGGCGAATTACCACCATCTCAAGTCATCGTTCCATTCTTTGACAATTTGAATTCCATGGTGTCCTCCAGTAACGCTTACTCCAAAAGAGCTGCTCTTTTGTGCATTGGAGTTGCATCCTCAGGTGCTCCAGATTACTTTGCTACTCAAATTAACAAGATTTTACCTATCTTGATCAACGGATTACAAGATCCAGAGGTCTTCGTGAAGGTTGCCTCTGTTAGAGCTGTCCTGCAATTGACTTCTGAATTACAAGATGCTATCACTGACTACCACGAACAACTCTTGCCTCTTGTCATTGAAATGATCAACTCTGCTACCCACGTCATGGAATACAAGCATGCTTGTTACGCTTTGGACGGTATTATTGAATTTATGAGCCACGACGCTATTGCTCAATACCTTGAGCCATTGATGAACAAATTGTTCTCCATGTTGGGTCAAGCTAACTCTTCCTCTTTGAAGGCTGCCATTGTTTCCGCTATTGGATCCACTGCTTTCGCCAGTGGAAAAGGCTTCACGCCATACTTCAACCAGTCTATCCAAGTTTTGGAGCCATTTATTGCTAACGCTGCTCAAACCGAAGGCATGTCCGAGGACGACATTGAATTGAGAGCAGTCACTTTCGAAAACATTTCAACCATGGCTAGAGCTGTCGGTTCTGAACCATTTTCTGCTTACGCTAAGCCTCTTGTGCAAGCAGCATATGCTTCTATTGGTTCTGAGCACTCCAGAATCAGAGAATCAGGTTTTGCTTTCATTTCTAACATGGCTAAGGTCTACGGTTCTGAATTTGCTGGTTTCTTGGACGAAATTGTCCCTCAAATCTTGAAGTGTTTGGAACAAGAAGAATTCTCATTTGACGTTAATGGCGAAGATGAGGACAACTTCAACGATGATGATGAAGAAGATCTTTCTAACAAATTTAAGATCAACACTGGTATCACAATCGAAAAGGAAATTGCTTCGGTTGCCTTAGCTGAGTTGGCTACTGGAACCGGTGCTGCATTTGCCAAGTTCGTAGAGCCTTCCATCAAGACTTTATCAGAACAAATTGAAATCTCTTACGGTATGAGAGAGGCTGCCATGAACGCTCTCTGGAAGATCGTACGCGCTATGTTCAAGGCTACCTACGGTGAGGAGTTTGAAGCTCCAAAGGGTGTTCCTCAACAACCTTATGTTGATGCTTCCATCTTGCACTTGATCAAGGAGGCAAGAAGTCTCACCATTGGTAACTTGGAGGAAGAGTTTGAATTGAGTTTGGTTGCATGTGACTTGGATAACCTTTGCGAAGCTCTTCAAGCTTTCGGAGCAATTGCCGTTCTCGACGATGCTTCGGACAGTGCCACTTTGGAGAAATTATGCATTCAATTGTTGAGCATTTTGAAGAAGGAGCACGCTTCTCAACTTGACGATGAGGACCCACTTGATGAAGAAGAAGACGCATCTGAGACAGAAGCCTTGTTGTTTGAATCTGCTTTGGAAGTCTTGATCTTGTTGGCTGTTACATTGGGTCCTGACTTCGGTAAGGTTTTTGCTCCATTCAAGGACATCATCTTCACTAACGTCACATCTAAGTCTAAATCCAAGAGAGTCAGTGCTGTTGGTGCTTTGGCTGAGATTTCTTCCGGCTTGAAGGGTGCAAACCCATACTTCCCAGAATTGTTGCAAATTTTCAGCGACAGATTAGCCAACGACAAGTCCTTGGAGGTCAAGGGTAATGCAGCTTATGGTATTGGAATTATCATTGAAAACAATCCAGCTGATTTGTCCGGTCACTACCAGGAAATTTTGCAAATGTTGTTCCACTTGTTGAGCAAGTCCGATGAACAAGCCAAGGTGGATGACGAAGAGTCCAGAGACGTTGTCAACAGATCAAACGCCAATGCTTGTGGTTGTGTTGCTAGAATGGCTTTGAAGAATCCTGCTGCTATTCCAACTGGTCATGTTTTGCCTGCTTTGGTGAACCACTTGCCTTTGCAAGCTGCTTTTGAGGAATACACTCCAATTTTCAAGTGGATCATGCAATTATATGAGAGCAACGATGAAGTCATTGCTTCTCAAACTGAGCGTGTGGTTCAAATTTTTGCTGAAATCTTCAAGAAGGACGCCGACAGAATCAAGTTGGTTCAGGAATCTACCTTGGGTAGAGAGGAAGCTATTGACAAGATGAAGCAATTCCAAAAACCTGAATCAAGAAACAAAGTCATTGAATTGTTGAAATTCTTGGACCAAAAGTACGCCAACGTTGTTTCCTCCAACGAAGTTTTGAAGGCGGTATTGCATGAGTAAATCTCTTTATTTTATGTTTAGTTTAATTTATAATATTTTCGTGAGGGTGTTGTTACGATGAAAAAAAGAAAACAGATAGCTTTGCGTTAAAATTATTCTTTGGCCACTGAAACTAATTTCTATTTAATTTTTTTTTATTTCTGGAAGGGGTTGAATTAGTTCTTGATCTTGCGTCATCTATGTTGCACTTATATATCCATATTTGGCCTTCAATGGGTCTGGTGCGACAGTGGTATACCAAGGGACAATCTTAGTGAAATAGAGTTGGTATATATATTTTATAGTATGATCCCCTTACCTTTTTTTTTTTTCGTTAAAAAGCTCTATTGGAGTATAAGAAAAGAAAAAATTAGACAACGATACATATGGGTGATCCAACTGGGAAGGTTTTGGCCGCGTTCCTGTTTATCGCATTGGTTTTATTGGTACCACCTTTAGCATATCATGCTAAAAACAAAAATATTCCTGCTTGTACGTTAATCGCGTGGCTCTGTTACGAGAATTTGAAATCCTTCATAAATGCATTGATTTGGAGTGGCGATGACTTCTACGAAGCATTCCCTGGGATTGGTTACTGTGATGTTACTGTGAGGTTATCGAGTGGAGCCTCTACTGGCGTGCTTTCTGCAATATCATGTTTGATGTTTAATTTGTACATAATCATGAGTGGCAAATGGCCCAAGATATTAGACAAATCATCAAAAAACAGATTGTTCGTTAACTTGGCGATCTGTTGGCTAATTCCTATCTTCACCATGTATGCAAGCGTTATCGTGCAGAGCACCCGATACACCATTTTTCGTTACCAAGGGTGTGTTGCAACATATTCCAATTCCTACTGGTATATTATATTGGTGTCCATATGGAGCCCCATTTGTGCCATTATTGGACTTGTCTTTGCTTTATTGACAATTGCGACATATCTTAGTAAGAGAAGAGACATTAAAGACATTTTAAGATGCACCAACTCTGGACTTAATATAAGTCGGTTTGCAAGGTTGCTCATTTTCAGCTTGTTAATTGTTTTCGTGATGGCTCCCTTTGCGTTATTCAATTTTGTTCGTGGTTTAAAACAATTACTCCGGAATGATCCAGTGTGGAAAATTCATCGTGACTGGTCAACAATCTATATGCTTGATTCCGGGAAAATGCAATTGGGTCCCATTATTGTTCCCATTTGTTTATCATTCTGTACGTTTGTTTTGTTTGGATTAGGAAAGGAGGCACTTGAGTTATACCGTTCATTTGCTGTGGCAATTGGTTTCAGCCGTTTCAAGAAAGCTCCACAATCAGACTTCACTATATCTCAACATTTCTCGGAAAGCAAACAAGCAACACGTCACACAGAGGACTCAGATGTTACGACAAATATTCCTAGTGTACTAGAAAAGGAAGCTGCACAAGTAACTATTTCAAGGGTTGCTACGACATCAACCAGCCTGACCTCAAATGTTTCAAAGACAACACTTGGGAATAAAGATGAGCTCAATGACCTTGAAGATTACGAGATCGAAAGGTTCATCCAATATGATGGCGAGGCATATCCCCAAGTTGATTTTGAGTTCAAGGTAAAAGCTCTATCATAAATTGCCTATGTTCTATTCATCAGTTTTCTGAGATTAGTTGTTTGAACATGATCTCAAAATCCTTTGAGTTCACTTTCCCCTGCGTTTCTTTCATAGCTTTTCCAATTAAGAAATTGATTGATTTTTTCTTTCCTGCTTGTATCTTTTGCACGACGTCTGGGTTTTCTCTGATTAAGTCCAAGCAAATCTCTTTAATAGCATCATTTACCTCTGCACCGGAGGCAGCGTCAACAGCACTCAAATCGTAAAGCTCTATGAGATCTTCAATATTCATTTGGCGTTCGTGTTCGGGGGCCTGTATCAATTGCAACAAAAGTAATTTGCCTGAGGTAATAGAAATCTTCTTCTCATGTACCATCATTATGAGTGTAGCATACTTTTCCGCAGGAATAGTGTGAACATTCACAGGCATGTTCATCTTATTGAACGCTCCAATGAGCTCATGTATAACCCAGTTGTTAATGGTCTTGGAAGGCAACGACTCAATTGGTTGGAGTAACTCGTGTAAGTTCAAATAATACTCATGCAATTTTGGATAGCCAACCAAGAACTTGGCGTGCTTGAGTTCAAGACCATATGGGGCTGTGACCAACTTTTGAATAAGCTGCTCTGGGAATTCCGGTAAAGTTTTTTGTACCTGCTCACCAATTGTAGGTTCTAATCTTATAAGTGGAAGTTCTGCATCAGGAAAATACCTGTAGTCGACCGCGTTTTCTTTAGACCGTGATCTAGACGTTTTCTTGCCATCCCAACTTCTCGTTTCCTGTAATATAGGGCCAGAGTTACTTTTCAAAGCTTCTACTTGTCGAGCATATTCATACTTAACCGCGGCCAAAATATCTGATGTGCTGCCCAAGTTCTTAATCTCCACCCTATTACCCCCAGCAACACTAACGTTTACATCACAACGCATTGCACCGTTTTCCATGTCACCTGTGCAAACATCCAAATGTGTCATTAGAGAAATGTATTTCTTGATAAACGCTCTCACCTCAGTAAGATCCGAGAAATCTGGCTTTGTAACCATCTCGATCAACGGCACATTTGCTCTGTTGTGGTCAATGTCAACTCTACCCATAAGTGTATTATAATTGAGTTTTGCCGTGTCTTGTTCTAATTGAATTTGCTCGACACGAATCTTCTTGTCTTGAATAACTTCGTCATACTCAGCAGACAAATGTATCTCGCCGCCTTTCGCGATTGGTTGGAAATGCTGAGTGATCTGATAGCCCAAAGGCTGATCTAGATAGAAGTAATGCTTTCTGTCAAATGATGAGACGGGATTTATGCGCGACTTCAATGCGGTTGCCGCCTTCAATGCTAGTAGTAATGCTTCTGGATTAAGCTTGGGAAGCGTTCCTGGCAAACCGAAATCGAAAAAACTCGCGTTTGTATTAGGAGGTGAATCAGGTACATTTTTAGACAACGAAAAGAGTTTATGCTTTGTCTTGAGCTGCGTATGAATTTCTAAGCCACACTTGAACGCAAAGCCAGGCTCAGGTTTCCATCCTTTTAGTCGAATAGAGGCCATTTATAGCTGAAACTATCATTCATTGTGCGATGATTATGGCGTACACCTGTGCAGGTGCACCCACGGGATCCTCAATCACATGTATATTGAATTACCCTTGCACCACTATGGTACTTGTGAGTGTTGCTACAGGAAGTGATGTGAATCAGACGTTGCTAGTTCCTCGCACCTCTTCTCCTTTTTGTATCGCAAAATAACTAGTATCAGTATTACGTAATAGAGCACCATTACGGTATAGCGCACTCAACTAAAGCAAACCAGACTAAAGCAAATTAGACTAAGCAAACCAAACTAAAGCACATCAAATTCAACTCAATATTATCGTCAGTTAGAAAAAAGAAACAAGAATAATTAGTCTGACTCGGACCTACCGTTTCGCTCATCACTCAAAGACACTAACCGTGGCGGGTCTATTAAGACCGTTCGAATAAGTTTGTGTCACACACTACCAAACCCCACAGGGGATGACGATAAGATAGAGAGATTACCTTTTTTGTGCTAGCCCTATCATCCCTAGCTTTTAAAACAAAACAAAACACAACTTACGAAATAATTTGGAACAAAGTCAATTCCCTTTTTTTTACTTGATTAACTACATCTTGTGATTCTTGAGCGAAATCATATCCTTATCAATTGTATGTAATTCCTTATTTTGACATATTTGCCACATTGAGAAAGACCCATATCATCATATGAACATAATTGGTTCTTTCCGTGACAGTGATTTTTTGCTATTTTGAACATACTAACATTATAAAGAAAGAATGAGATCCCAATTTAAGGACGAAAACTCTCTCGGTATGTTACTCCCATTGGTTTAAGTCTTGTGTTTATGTACTAACAAATAATCAGAAAAAAGAAAATCAGAATCAAGCAGAATCTTACAGAGATTCAAGGATAGACTTCCTGTGATCTGTGAAAAGGTTGAAAATTCTGATATTCAGGAGATCGATAAAAGAAAATATTTAGTGCCAGGAGACTTGACTGTTGGCCAGTTTGTTTACGTTATCAGAAAGAGAATCAAGTTGCCATCGGAAAAGGCTATTTTCATATTCGTGAATGATGTGTTGCCCCCTACAGCAGCTTTGATGAGTACAATCTATGAAGAGCATAAAGATGAGGATGGTTTCTTATACGTGTTGTACTCAGGAGAGAATACCTTTGGGCAAGTAAACTTGGAAGAGTTGGACTTCTCCGAGTTTAAGAGTCTCCAATTTTAGTGAATTATTGCTTGTTTACTCGACATTTGTCGTATTTTATACCATATATACACCGTGCGTTCACTTTTGTCAAACAGACGGCTACCTCTGCTGGTCTACAGGATGTTGACGGGTTTCAACAACTTGGAAGTTACATATTTGAATTGCAATATTTAAAACCTAATATCTCCTAATCATTTAAATAATTCCGACGTGCTTATCCTTCTCTAACTTCATACGGATGCCCCATTTCTTAAGGTCATCGCCTTTGAACGTATAGAAAAGTTCCTGAAGCTTGTCAGACGCAATCTCTCCTTGTTGCGACGCACTGGTACCCAATGCCTTGAGCAATTCCTTAGTTTGCAGGAGTTGAATACTAATACCGTGCAAAGCATTGTCATAAGTATGTTTCACTTTACTTCCCAAATCTTTCTCAACATATTGATGATACGACTTCACAAGCTCATCCAAATGCTTTTGCATTGCACTCTCTTCCTTCGGGTTGAGCGATTCCTTGATAGGCTCAAAGTACAAAATGTAAGACAGTTGCAAAGAATCGCTGACATTGTCATAAGTTGCTTTCAAATCTGACTGAGTTTTAGGACTCCTAAAAAATATCACCAAGAGAGCAATAAGGGCAAAAATACCCAAGTACATATTAGTAGTTCTTGACATTGTTTCACTTATTGATCAAGGAAGAAAGCTGGTGCACTTATATATATATATACTAACTCCATGAGCCGTGCCCCTAACCGCACTAATATACTGCGCGGTCATCTGAGTTGCTGCCAATTAGAATATGAACTCATTAGAGTTGCTAGTCCTGTCTGCTGACACTTGTTGTATGGGATGAGTGGAGAATAAGCTAAACTACGACGTTCAAAGTCTTGCTGTCTGAAATAAGTATTAAAAGTTGGAAAAAATAATGACTCCGGCGTGATTCGAACACGCGCATCTTACGATAACAGAACTTGAGTCTGCCGCCTTAGACCGCTCGGCCACAGAGCCATTTGATATATGAACTAGCATGGGATATATATCTGAGAGGTTGTGCTGTTTGTTTACAAATGTTGCATATTATGTAGACGTAAATCGCCCATCATATATATTTTACGTATTACCCACACACTGGTTTATGTGCTATCATTATATGGCATGCGATTAATGAAGATAAATAATGACCGATAAAGAAAATGAAATTAGTTAGTGATATCTAAATGATTGTGTATCGCTCTACAACAAAGCAGCATACTTGTTGCAGACTTCGTGGATCTTCGCCTTCAACTCTTCCTTTCTGGCGCTGTCACACCAAGAGCCTTCCACACCGTTGATAGCGATTTTACGCCATTGTTCAACAGTAAAACCGAAACGGGTGTGAACTTCAATATAGTTGTCCAAAATGTAACCTCCAAAGTAGGCTGGATCATCTGAGTTGATGGAGAATGGAACGTCATTTTCCAAGAACAATGCAATTGGTAATTCAGAGACATCCTTAACAACCTGTAACTTAACGTTGGACAAAGGGCACATAGACAACATTGTACGGCTTTCAGACAAACGCTTCATCAATTGTTCATCGTGTTTGGAGTTGACACCATGATCGATACGCAGAACTTGCAATAAATCCAAAGAGTTGGAAACGTAGGTGTGGTCACCTTCTTCACCAGCATGCGCAGTCAAACCAACCTCGGGGTACTTTGATTTAACTAAGTCGTAACATTCAACGAACAATTCTGGAGGGAATGGCTTCTCAGAAGAGTCAAGACCCAAACCGTGAATAATGCCTTCTTCAAAGTACTTGGCAGTAGAGTCAATTGTCTTCAAACCTGATTCAGCAGGCAAATGTCTCAACAAGCACATGATCAACTTGTTTGTTGTTCCAAATTTGGCATTGGCATCCTTACAGGCTCTGTCGAAACCTCTAACGACAACATCAACGTCAATTCCTCTTTCAACATGGCCTTGGGGGTCAAAAAAGACCTCTGAGTGCAAGCACCCATCACTGTGGGCACGGGTGAAGTACTCCATAGCCAAGTCGTAGAAGTCTCCTTCCTTAATCAACACACTCATACCGATGTAATAATGGTCCAAGAAGTCCTGCAAATCAGCAAAGTTGGCGTATCTTTCATTACACGCTTCTATGGTTGGTGGAAACGATTCTGGTAAAGTGATGTTGTTTCTCTTCGCCAAATTGAACAAAAGAGACGGTTCCAAAGTACCTTCCAAATGAAGATGGTGCTCACACTTTGGCAATTCGGTAAGGAAGCTCTTTGTGTGGTGGTTGCATTCGTATAAAGTGGCGGACATTGTGGAAAGAGTTTATGCGATGAGTGTAATGCGTATGCGAATTTGACATTTAAATGGGTGCGTCACATCGCTCATCTCCGATCAATATTTCCTGTCAATGCTCATTTCTTTTTTTTTTTTTTTTCTCATTGACTAAATTTTTGTTAGTCAAAATCAGTTTAAATTTTCTGCCCTCCTGCACTTATCATGGAGGACACGAATCTATGTGCACATGGCGCGGGTGTCATCGTGTTCCTGCTTGAAACAGATGAAGGAGCTGAAACAGAGGGGGAAGAAAAAGATGGAAACCAAGAATTCATAGTACTGCAAATACACACATGGCTATGTAGCTTTAAGTTTAGAATTTTCTACTGACATACAGGTTTTGTGTTTCAAATTTTTTTTTTTTTTTTTTTTTTGACATTACATAGATGCACTATAATTCTTGACGTATCGTCAAAATGAGGATTTTTCGTGGATGCACACCCAGCCCTCAATACCGTGCCGTATCAAGAAATGCATTTTTACTGTTTCTTTGCTATGATCTTTTGACCCTGGAAAAGCGAAAACATCCCCAAGGTTATATACACCTGAGAGGCGAGAAATGACCTGTTTCCCTCCAGCTTTCCTTAGCCTCGACTTCGCCTCGTCGAATGCCTTACAACTGATGCGTGAGCCGCAAGCTTTCCACCTGCATACTTTGATTTTGTCTATTTATACCCAATCGAGTATATATCACTAGGAGCTGCACGATTTGTCTACCTCAGCCCAAAACCTACAAAGACTCATTCGCACACGTGGATCAGTACTCTCAAGCCTCAAGTTACCATGGTATATTCGGACGAAGAGGCTCGCCACTATGCGAATTATCCACACCCCAATGGGGATTTCAACTATAGTGGGAGAAGATCAATCAGCAATGACCTGTTGACCTTCCAACAGCCTCAAGCAATCTACAACAGCCTGATGGTAGAATCTAATGACAATTTTATGGAATACTATGAGGGAGATCACCCTAGCGAAATGTTCAATACTCTGCATAATAGTGCAACGTTAGGACGCCCACCTCCACCTGCTGATCCTTTCATTGACCATTCCTATGAGATGGGAAATTACAATGATAACAACAGATATTACGAAGGTAATCAGGACAATTATGCCTCCAATTTCAATCAAGCTTTTGTTCCTCATGCTTACGATGATGAGGACGAAGAAAAGTTTGACCAGGATATTCAGTTCAACAATATACAAGGTGACCACTTTGATCTTCAAACAGTTCAGATACCGGAAACCCCCGAAAACGAAAGAGAGCTTATTTATGAAGAGACTCCAATGTCACCATTTGAAGATCTGCAAGGGTTCCCAGAACTACCCGAACAGGAGGAAGTACGAGAAAAAACCAAACAGGCTTTCGCATCAGGTCACAATGGCCACTTGGTTCTTGATTGTCCAGTTGCTACGGAATTACTTACAAAGTTCCCTGATTATGATCCTGAGCAGAAAGATGGTGGACTAAGTCGAGAATTTGCGTATATGCGGTACACGGCCGTGACATGTGGACCCTCCAACTTTTGGAGAGATGGATACATCTTACGTCCTATCCATTACCCACAGAGACGTCATACAGAGATGATGATTGTGATTACCATGTATAATGAGGATGATATATTATTGGCCCGTACTCTAAAAGGCGTCTTTAAGAATATCAAGCATTTGGAAGCGAAAAAAGGATCATCAACATGGGGTAAGGACTCATGGAAGAAAATTGTGGTTTGTATTGTTAGTGATGGGCGTTCCAAGATCAATGAAAGAGCTCAAGCGCTTTTGGCCTCGTTGGGTGTTTACCAAGAAGGTTTGGCCAAATCCAGAATCGATGACCGTAAAGTGAAAGCACACATGTATGAATATACCACTCGTGTTCGTGTTTCGTCTGTCACCGATACAGTGAAGTTAACTACTGAAAAGGTAGTTCCTGTGCAAATGTTGTTCTGTCTAAAAGAAACGAATGCCAAAAAGATCAATTCCCATAGATGGTGCTTTGAAGCCATCTCACAAGTTCTAGAGCCAAACATTGTTGTTTTGCTCGATTGTGGTACTCAGCCTAGTGGTAGATCTTTGTACCACTTATGGAAAGAATTCGACAGAGATCCTCAGGTTGCGGGAGCATGTGGAGAGATCAAGGCGTCCTTGAAGAAACGACAAATACTTACCAACCCCTTGGTATACGCTCAAAACTTTGAGTACAAAATTTCAAATATCTTGGATAAACCAACTGAATCGATGTTCGGATTCATTTCTGTTTTGCCTGGTGCATTTTCTGCCTACAAGTATCTTGCGCTTCAAAATGATATCAATGGTAAGGGACCACTTGAAAAGTATTTTAAAGGCGAATTTTTACACGGTAGTGGTGAACTTGACCCTGATGATGACGAATACGAGATGAAACGCCGCTTATTAGGGGAGGAAGCAGGTATCTTTACCTCAAACATGTATCTTGCCGAAGATAGAATTTTATGTTACGAGCTTGTCGCTAAAAGAGGTCAAGCATGGCTACTTCGGTATGTTAAGTCTGCAAGTGCAGAAACCGATGTACCTGAAGGTTTAGCCGAATTTATTTTACAGAGAAGAAGATGGTTGAATGGATCCTTCTTTGCTGCTATTTATTCTTTGGCACATTTCCCTAAGCTTTGGACTTCAGGACACTCAATTGGACGTAAGGTAATGCTTCATATTGAATTCTTATATCAATTTGTGAGTCTTGTTGTGTCATGGTTCTCAATCGGGTCGTATTTCCTTGTCTTCCGGATCTTAACTACGTCACTTGCGGACGCAGATCTTCATTTTGCTCCCGGTAATGTCTTGTCAGTGATATTTTTGTGGTTATATCTTGCATCAATTGTTACTACATTTGTTTTGAGTTTCGGAAACAAACCGAAAGGTACAGAAAAATTCTACATTATGATAGTGCTATTCTTTGCTGTTTTGATGGTTTATATGATCTTCGCTGCTATATTCATGGCCGTTCATTCCATTCAAGAGATACATAAAGAGCATACAAAAATTACCGTGACATTATTCTTTCAAAACGCTGAATTTCGGGACTTGGTGGTTGCAACTGCGTCGACATACGCATTATACTTTTTGGCTTCGTTCCTCTATTTTGAGCCCATGCATATGTTTACCTCTTTCATACAATACCTCTTACTTTCCCCAGCATATGTGAATGTGCTCAACATTTACGCTTTCTGTAATATTGATGATATTTCATGGGGTACTAAAGGTGATACTGGTGCTAAGGATTTGGGTGCCGCCAAAATCAGAGAGGATGGTACTTTCGATGTTAAGATTCCTGTCTCAAAAGAAGAAATTAACCAGTCTTACTTGAATCAATTGGAAAAAATCAAAAAGCCAGAAGAAAAGAAGAAGGGAGGTGGAGAAACATCCAACGAAGACTACTATGCGTTTATTAGATCGATGACGGTGCTCGTGTGGATGTTCTCTAACTTCCTTATCGTTGCATTGGTATTGGAAACTGGTGGATTTAACCAATTCCAAAAGTCAAACCTCGAGAAGAATACCAGGTCAGAAATATTCCTTACTGTAATACTTTGGACAGTTGCATTTATGGCACTTTTCCGGTTCGTTGGATGCACGTCCTATTTACTTAGACGCTTCTTTGGTGTTTTCAGAATCCGTTCACGTTCTCAACCAAGAGTAATCCGATGAAGGTTCTGTGAGCGATAAAACAATACACTATATTAATGCGTTGATAATTGATAACTCGTAGTAGATCACCCACTAAACAGATATCCTGCAGACAACAAGGCACAAAAGGCTGAAAGAGTAAACAACAGAAGTTTAATATCGTAAACAAGCCTTGGTCTCTTAACTTCACATTCGTTTTATTCCTGACCGCTACCGATGGTAATTTAAAGAGTCAAGCTGGATTATGATATGAACAGGAAAAGAAAAAACAATCTAATTCTAACCCAGTTGGGCGAGCCGTTACCACTCCCGTACAAACCTGCAAATACACCTATTAAGGCAGAGGAAGAACCTGAAGGTATAGAAGACATTTCGTTACCCGAAGTCCATAAACGTCGTCAGGTACTGCTACTGGGTTTGAGAGATAGACTTTTTGAGGAGTCTTATAGTCCTCCTCCTCGTCCAGTACCTATTTGGCATCTGCGTGTGTCCAGCATAGACTCAGCACCTACATTCCCACAAATAGAGTCGATTGAGAGAAAACTCGCACAAATTAAGGACGTATACCTGGAAAATGCTAATAATTCCGACTTGGAAAACGAATTAGAAAAAATTGATAAGGCTCTAGAGGAAATTATTGACCGAAAACAAGAGAGTAGTTTGATGAAAGAGCTTGAGCGCCTACAACAACTTCACCCACCACAGAACACAAAATCACAATCAACGAGAGTGATATACATTGCGATTGCGACAACAATCCTACTAGGGTTGGCATCGTACTACGCGGGGCTGCTCACATACGAATACTGCTACTACTTTTGCTAAGTGCGGAAGATAATCAAATTAACTCATGTCATGAAATGTACTATTATACAAGATTTTTTTACGTAAATAACAGGAAGGGAAGACTATTCGTCGTAGTCGTTCCTTGGAGGAGCTGCACTCTCAGATCTTAAATAAAGGTCAATGGCAGTAGAAAATGCAGCAAAACCAGCACAGCCCAAGAACGCAGCCTGTGGACCAGCTTTCATAGAAAGACCAGCACCAGTAATGCAGCCTGCACTGACACCATTATAGATATCATGCTTAGCTCTCAAGCTTTCAATAGAGCACTCAACACCAGAATAAATCATACCAATGTAACCAAAGTTTTTAGCACTATTCCATGACCTTTTGGCCATATCCGTGAACTGGAGCTTCATCTGTTGTTTGAACGGCAACTCACTAATATGATTTGCACCAGCTGTTCCGACAGGAACGTCATAAGCCATAGATGCCATAAATAAACCGAAAAAACCACCAAGGAAGAAACCTGAGCCACCAGCCATCACGGTTTTACCAGGACAAGACTGCATTAGTTCAATCATTTTCTTTGCCCCAACTTCAGCCTGCTCTTCTTGCGAAAGTGACGCAAGTGGCCTTTCTGGCTCCTGCGGCCCCGTATAGACTCCGAAGACCATTTTGGAGTTAAATGTGGAGTTTCTTGAACAAAATTTTTTTATGCACACTATTATTTTATTTCAGTGCGATATTGAGTGGCGGACTATAGTGCACCCATCTCACTAGAGGTCCTCATACTTTAGTCAAATTCACATCGAATTCTCACTTAATGAAACGTCGGTGCATGGCTAACTTGTCTAGCTGACTTAAAGATCATTATCACTTTTTTCAAATCACATGCAGCTATGTATGGGCTGTTTGGCTGTTAGTCCCCGATATGGTTAAGGTCAAATATTTACGTTGGACAAATCGATTGACCCAAAACCTTCAGTAGCGTGATTTCCATTTTAAAATAGATCGTAAACCGTTTTAGTTGGATGGTCTATGTTTTTCCGTAGTGTGTAATGTAACGCGATCCCTGAGTAACGGCACGGATATCCAAAGTCGCACATACAACACAACCCCATACAATTCAATTTTATTTCCCAGGTTTTTTTTTTTTTTTTTTTTTTTTTCTTTTCTTTTTCATTCTTTAATTTTTCTGTCCTCTCATATTAATGTCACGTTTCAAAAATTACGAGGAGAGATGGATGGAAAGTAGAAGAGGAGTACCCAATATGCATTGGAAGAATGTCAGGGGTATTCTCCACGTGATATAATTCCGTGATTGGTGCCGCACCCATGACTCGCATGAGCATTGTCGCATCCGGAGTACGCGGGGTCAATGGGTGCTAGTAACATGTACTAGGAAACCAACCTAAGTTCTCCACTTTTTTTTCTTAAGTCCAGAAAAAAGAAAGACAAAAAAAAATTTACATTCAATGTAAGCGTATTAAAATTTGATAAAAGAAATGCTAGCGCGGGTCTGGGTAACGTTATCTTGTTATTGTATGACAAGGTTCCCTACCATCCAAAGCGCACCCCAAGGGAGTAACGCAATAACAGCATACGGCAAGAGTAACTCCATTTTCTACATAGCAAGCATCATCATACTCCTTTTCCAAGACGGGCAAGGGAAGGCCGAAAAAAGAAAACCCTGCCTGTACTTTGAAAAGTGGAGAGCTCACGATGTGGAGTGATCATAAATTTCGCTTGCATAAACACCTCAAAAAAGAGACTATATAAAGCTGCGAAATACAATTTGCACCCATATCATTCTCAACAAACATTTATCAATTGTTTAAGAAACACCAACAAAACAAAGCACCAAATCAATAACCCAATCAAAAATGACGAAATCAAAAAAGAAGCAGACCGTCGAATTAAATCTTGATAACATTGAAAAACTCGAGCATTTGATGCCGGTTCCTAAGTCTAGGTCTTCTTCAATCACTTCTATGGAAGACCCAGACGGAAATATTCGCCAAGTGTTGCAACCTCCACCAAGAAAAGATTTTGAAGATCTCGCTTCCTTTGAGTCCTACATTAGGGACGAAACATGGGATAACGAGTTCGATTATTGCCACGCTCATTTAACTTACTACCCACCATTCGTTTTAAAGGAGGTTCATGACAATTTAGAGAAGTTGAAGCCAACGATGAATAAGAACTCTCGCAAATTTAGGAGAAATTTGCAACATCATATCAAGCGCCATTTAATGCAAGAAATGGAAAAGTGTTCTGGATTCCAAATGGATTTCGGTAAGGCCACGATGGAGGAAACTCCAAAGAATATTATCTGGAGATATGAAGATGATGGTGATCACGGATTTTCCAAGGATGAAGAAGACATGTATGGAAGACACTGGAAATTGGAATTAGAGGTTAAGTGTAACAACGAGACACCATTGGTCGAGGTTGATTACAGGGCCATTCCCGTTTAGTACTGCGGTGATTTGCCTTTCTGAAACTGCCAAGTTTCTAGTATCGATTGTCTTTGAATGATTAAATGAGTAAATGAATTAACGAAATAAACGTATTTTATGTTCTTGGAATATTTCTAACTTGTAGATTCGTCTCTATACATGTGCGGGGTTTTCCATTGTTGTTCAGTTTTAGTTCTAGTCAATATAGTCATCATTGACCACCAGTTAAACGTACGTATGCTGGGCTGGTGTTCATATACTGACTAGCAAATCTAGTCAAATTGTCATCAAGAAATGAAAGAAGATCTTTCATTTCAGCCATCAAAACGTTTATACTAACAGAATCCATAGCTGTAGCAGAAACCTGGGAAGGTAAAGTACACAATAGGCGTAACAAATGCTCCAAACCATAAACATCTGAAGGACGCAAATTTGGATCTTTTTCCAATAGATCACTATACTGTAGTCTTTCAAATCGGTACAATAGACTGATGCTGAGCAATTTGTCGAAAAAAACCTGTAGGCCATCGATGGCCTCTCGGGTTATTTCTATAGCTTCTTCAGAACACCATTCCTTCTTGTTCAGATAATACTCCTCTAAAATCTCCTTCACAGGGGTAGCAGTCTCTATGTCGACTAGCTGATGATCCTTTGTCATAAGCTCCCAATCGTCAACCAAAAAACACTTCGTTTGTGGCCGAAGGGGGATCATAACCTCATACACTCCTTTTCCATCTGACTTCGGTCTCTTGCGAGCGTGTCCATTAGATTTATGGCTTTCCTGTGTTCCATTTGCCAGAGAAGGTTTTGAAGATTCAGCAGAAGGTGTTTTTCGCTTTCTTTGCTTATCAATGCTAGGCTTTTCTTCCTTAACTTGAGGCTTACTTGGGTCTAGTCGGTCAATTGTCTTTCTCCTGGCATTTCGTAGTTCTCGAGAGAGTCCCAAGTTATCATCATTTAATTCCATAATCCTTTCCGTAGACACCCACTCATCCCATTTGGAACTCCAGCCTTTGTAATGTAGGAAATAAGTGTCATTGTCGATAAGAAATTTTGGGATGCGGTTTTGTTGGAGAGGTTCACTTTTCCCATCCCCAATTTCCACAAACGACTTCCCCTTTTCATGGTATTTTAGGACCTTAGCCTCATAAACCAACGGTCCATGGTAAGCTAAAACTAGCGATCCAGGACGAAACTTTTCCTGTTCTGCCATAGCTAGTTTTTCCAGCGATAATCAAAATGTCTCTTCAATTTTATGCTTCGCGAACTTAATTAATCCACTGGGATTCGTGGGAAAAAACAGTTGGTAAAAAAAAGGAGAAGAATAAAAGAAAAAAAAAAAAAATTCCTTGGAAAGCCGCCTCTAGATATTACTACACGTCCATTCACCAAAACCTTCAATTTATTTTGCCGGTTTCTGCTTGTACATTTAATCATTAGTAAAAATAATGTACACTTCTCAAGTTCCGTTTCCGTTTGGTAGCATGCAATCCCATTCGTTCAAACAAATTGTAGAATTCCTCAAAGGTCACTTTAAATTCAATGCATGTATTTCTTGAGAGGTCAATTTCAGTAAGGTGTGATGTTGAATTCTCGTCAGCCAATGAAATCTTCTCAATCTGATTCCAACTGAGATCAAGACGTGACAAATTGAAATGGTTGGCAATATCTTTTGAAAACACAAACTGCCTAAGATTATTCCTACTCAAATTCAAGTAAATCAAACTTGAAGGGAGTTTCAATTTTGGATCTATCGTATGAATTTCATTCTGTTCCAAATTCACCGCTTGAAGATTTGTCAAGTAATCATTGCATGACGAATTAAAAACAGGTGTGTTTGAAGAAGTCAACACTTTGAGCCTGTTTCTTCGTAAATCTAGCTTGCAAAGTGAAGAAGGAGGATACCAACCCTCTAAGTGGAAAATTCTATTGTAAAAAAGTTCAAGTTCTCTAAGACTTGTCAATTGCTTCCAACTCACCAATTCCTCATTTCCTTGAATATAATTGTAGGTGGAAAGGTCAGTTATTAGATTTCCAGTAAGTGAAATTGTTTTAGCATAGCGAGGGAAAACGAAATATTTGAGAGTGTCAAAATTGCACTCGCTCAAGTTTAACGTTTCCAAATTTTTAGGGAATCTAAGGCGAAATTCAGGAGGAACGTTATCTACCTGTTCGAGATTTTTGAAAGTTAATGAACGACAGTTAGAGATATTGAGTACTTTCAACAGTTCAGGAAATTTGAAGTACGGATAATCTCCTGATTTGTGAGCAGTTTCAAAAGTAGTGAGATGGGTGTCAGAAAGATCCAAATATCTTAAATATTCAGGTAATTTTGCAAGGTGTTCCAAAGTTGTAAACGTATTTTCATCTAATCTTAAGTCTTGCAATAAAGGTGGCCATTCGATTTGGCCAAGCTGTCTCATAGCATGGTCGCTAATATGATTATTATTCAAAAGAATAGATTTAAGATTGGAGGGCCATGCCAAATTGTGAGGATCAGCTCTGAAGTCCAGAAGGTTGTTGTTTGATAAGTCCACGATTTCAAGAGTTGATGGGAGCTGGCTAACATTGATCCATTGAAGATTATTATATGTCACCATCAATGTCTTGAGTCCACAGGGAAACTTCATGGAATCAAATACACTATTCCTGAGTCCCACTTGATTCCAATACAAATTTCTGATCGAGATGGGTAAATTAATTGATGTAACGTCGGTAGTCGAATGCCAGGAAACGTCCAAGTTTTCCAAATTAGGAGGGAGTTGTATGTCCCTCCAGTTAGAGATTTCATGGCCCAAGAAGACAATCTCCTTTAAATTCTTGGAATCCTTGAAACATTGACTCAATGTTGAATTATTAGAGTTAAGCTTTATGCGGCCTGTTTGAAACTTAGTGAGATTGGGAAATGACATTATTAGCTTGATATCATCCCTAGACAATTCGTACTTCTCTATATGTATCTCAAGTTGCTTGAAGTTTCTAAACTGCTGCAGAAATTTATGGAGCAAAAGCTCTAACGAATGAAAATCCTGGCTCGTGATCACCTTGACCGTCTCCGGTTGAACATCAGGATTTTCTAATAAGAAATCTTCAATCTCACCATAGCTTGTGATATCAATAAGGGCTTTTCTTTGGGGATCTTGTGTACAAAAATGTGGCCGCAGTGTTGGAGAAAGAAGGAAGTGAATCTCTTTGGAATAGTACCACTCTATGATTAACGGCCGAAGCCGAGGAACATGGAATAATGTCTCTGATATTATATCACTCGGAAGGTACAGTAGAATCTCACATATCAAAGGCCATGGTAACTCTAGGAAGAGATCAGATTGGAAACTAAAAATGCTGGACATGGTTGCAACACCACTAGCCAGATGATCTTGAGCTGACTAAGTATACTAGCAAATGTGCAGGAGGCACTCTCAAGTGGCATCTGAACATATCTATAGGATTATGCAAAATACGTAGATATTTGAATAATGCACAGAACTAACATGTTTAAAAAAGATCCCAACAGATAACATTATAACTCCTCAACCGAGCCAGTATTTAATGGCAACAAAGAAGTTAACGGGTCTCTACCATTGTAGTTATGTGCCCAATAGAGAAGGCCGAGCAATTGTCTCATGACGAAGCACCGTACAAATTTACTATAACCCACACCAAAAAAAAGCCACATAAATGCAAAAGTTATTTCGAGCATTGTAGATTGACAGGAGTAAATAGATACTTAAATTCTGCCAAATTGCTCCTTTAGATTTTCATACAATGTCTCCATTCCAGGAAGCAAAACAAGTCATGGGTACCACCTGCAGGCAGTCAAAATCCCTCCACCAGCATTCAAATTATCAACGCTCACAAAACTCCTTAGCCTACAACAACATCGTCAACCGCCCCACATCCTGAAAGCCAACAAAGTTATCGTGACAGTGAATTGTGACGTGAAATTAGATACAGAAGCTCCTTTGTGCACTTGTTGGACCAGTTTACCCCTGCTATAACAGATTTATTCTGCTCTTTCTTCACTTGAATTTATACGGCACGACTTTACATCAAGTTGCTGAAATAGACGCGGAGAGCCAAACTCTTTGAGTTATTTCCATTTTTTTTTTTGTTTCATTTTTCTCGATATCTTTTTTCCTAATAATTAGTCATGGCACAGTCGGGGAATGCCAATAGGGTTGGTGTACATTACAAAGTAGGAAAGAAGATTGGAGAAGGATCATTCGGCATCATTTTTGAAGGTATCAATCTCCTTAACAACCAGCAAGTGGCCATTAAATTTGAACCTAGAAAATGTGAAGCTCCGCAGTTGCGGGACGAGTATCGGTCATACCGAATTTTGAGTGAAGTTAAAGGGGTTCCTAAAGCATACTTCTTCGGGCAAGAGGGTGTTCATAATATTTTGGTCATAGATCTTTTGGGACCATCTCTTGAAGACTTGTTCGACTGGTGCGGCAGAAAGTTCTCTACTAAAACTGTGGTGCAAGTTGCCAAACAAATGATTGAACGCATTCAATCCATACACGAGAATAATTTAATTTACCGGGATGTTAAACCTGATAATTTTCTCATTGGCAAACCTGATACGCCTGACGCAAATATGGTGTATATTGTTGATTTTGGAATGGCGAAACAATACCGTGATCCTAAAACCAAGACACATATTCCCTATCGAGAAAAGAAAGCATTGAGTGGAACTGCAAGATACATGTCCATTAATACCCATTTAGGACGCGAGCAATCCCGGAGAGACGACTTAGAGAGTCTTGGTCATGTCTTTATGTACTTTTTGAGAGGATCATTACCATGGCAGGGTCTCAAGGCACCCACGAACAAGCAAAAATATGAAAAAATTGGATTAAAGAAACAGACAACGTCCATTAATGAACTCTGCTATGGGTTCCCTATTCAATTTGCACAATACTTAACGTATGTCAGAAACCTCAAATTCGAGGAGGAACCAGACTATGCTTATTTGATCGGTCTTATGAACAAAGCACTCATTTCAATAGACGAGAAAGAAGATTCCCATTATGATTGGATGGACTTGAATGGCGGCCGTGGCTGGGATGCTGCACTCAACAAAAAAGCCAATTTGCATGGTTACGGAAATCCTCATCCACCACAAAGAACCAGAAAAGTCAAAACCGGTAACTACTCAAATGGCGTGTACCAGGGTTCGCGAGGACAAGCAGCCAACACACCCTTAGGAAAACTTACCAATTCTTCATTAAATGGTGCTCTGCAAGAGCGTCTTACCCGTTCGAAATCTTTAACTCATGCGAACTACAACTCCGTTTCTGAAGGTAACAGACATGAGTTGCGCAGCGGTGGGCCTTTCCAGGATATTGCACGCCAGGACACCGTTCTGCACTCGGAAACGTCCAGTTTTGTCATTCGGAGAAAGCAGAAGTCATGGTTCCGCAGATATTTCTGTTGCTTTTGAACATTATCTTTCTCAATTGGCAAAATGCTTACCCCATATTAACTCCGTCGCTCGCTTCTACCTGCATTTGTAGTTGGTCTCCACTATATTATGTATATATTTCAATTCTATATGTACATTAATAACACGTAAGTGTTCATCACCTCTACGGTAGAATTATCAATTACTGATACAATTATCAATTACATAATCATCATTTTATGTCATTTATTATCATTCATCATTATATTTAGCATTGGTCATAGTTACTACTCGGACACACTGCTGCTCCTGGAAGTTGGCTCCTCAGATGACACTGAAGACACAGACCCCATTCTTGGTTTTAGCGCATTTTCATGTGCCCTTGTAAAAGAATCTTCCATTTCTTTTGCTGTCATCCAAGATTTGTTGTTCGTTCCATTCATGTGGTAACTATAGAACTTTCCTGAGTTCACTTGAGAGCTACCCAGATAATGGTGGGTAGTTTTGCCACCATTAATTGTAGAGGAGATTTTGTTGAAGAAGTTATCGAATAAGTCAGGCATTTTTCTTGTGTTGTGATGAAAAGAATCTACTGTTCGGTGGGAGGATTTGGAATATTTATATACATTTTTAGAATGTCTAGATTACATTGAATGACTAAAGGTGGAGAAATAGATAGCGGGGATTAATTTAGTAATCAACTACACACACAAGGTTGCGTAATTTGCTTTTGGCTCATACAGGACTCTCATTAGGAAGACCAGACACTTTGCATTGCTTTTGCCATCAGATGATTATCGCCTGTTACTTGATTGGGTAACCCCCTTTTTATCAATCTCTCCTTGTATCATCAATATACGAGATTCTTTTATTTCTGTATAGTGAAGACGAAGATGAAGCGCGCATGTAGACAACGCAAATGCTTACTTTGAATGAAATGAATAAAATAGCAAATCCAAAGGATTTACCGGTTGAATAGAACTAAACAATTATAAGTATAAAAGGACCCCTTATAACGTATAAGGAAATGCGACAAGTCAAGTGGAGCTGAAACCTTATGTCTACTAGGAAATTGATATTAGCGTTAGAAATTTGTTTTCGAATATTCCCAATAATTGCAATCACAATTGATTCCCTGTCAATACTTAAAGATTTTGTTGAATGGCTCAATTATTCTTGACCAAATCCAACCGTTTCCTCAACAGCCAACGTGAGTTTTTGCTTCAAGCTTTCATATGATGTATACGGAGGTAAATCCACTCTGTTGAAACAGGTGTGGGATTTAGGTAATTGGTTCGGTTCACCTGCTTTCTCAATAGTAAACCTTCTTGGTCCATCTGAACCCTGCAAATCTTTGAAACCATTAACTGGGATTCTGGATGTACCTGTAGTGAATTGCAACAATCTGGCCTTCTGCTCAGAATCCCATTCCTTGATACATTGCCAGAACCATTGTATCACTTGTTCATTTTCTTGGTAACCTCTGTAATCAGTGTGCTTTTTCCAGTCCTCAACATCAATTTCTGCCAAACCACCAATCAATAACTCTAATTCCCTTTCGTCAAAAACATTAACCAACTCTTGAGGGATTAATTCGTTAAAACCGTCAATGAAAGCTTTAAATTGTTCCTCAATTCTTCTGTAAATCTTCCACTCACAGATCAATTCCACATATTCATGCTTGTTTTCCTCAGTAACTTCGATATCCCTTCCACCAGGTTTCAAATCGACTTCAACAATTTGTCCAAATTTGTCATCTTCGGCACTGAAGGTGAGATCCAAAACGCCAGTAATATCGTTATCAATAATCCACTTCAAAGATCTGTAGAACTCGGCATCCACACCTTCCATATCTTGCAAAACAACCTTCTTGCGCAACATCATCTTATATAATGCACCCACGAAAAAAGCGTCCAAAAATCTTCTATGGAAGACACCCAAACCAACAACTCTACCAATAAATTTGAAGTAGTTCAAATGCTCAGGGTTAATACCTGAGTTAGGGTTAATCTGTAATGTGTAGTTGTCATGACTCGAATATTCGAATAAACAATAGAATGGATTAAACATATCGTGTGAAAGCAAGAAAAAGAATTCTCTTGACACTCCACCGTAATCCAAACCTTCTTCACCATCAAACTTTATCATCAATCTCTTCTTCAAGTCATCAGGAGTCTGTCTCATGATTTCTTGATATGAATCTTCGAAAATATGATCTCTTCTGACCTTAATGTGACACTGACCTGGCAAGATTCTCAATGCAGGTTGAGATCTGAAGTAAATCACCTTCCTTCTAAAATCACGCTTGTACTGTGGGACATTTTGATCCAATGAAGATGGCAATCTTGGATCATCCCAAGTTGTAGTTTTAGTGTTATGGTCAACAAAGTAAACACGGGCCGTGTTAGTTAAACGCATTTCCCAACCGGAAGGCAAAGGACCCAACTGACTAACAGGTTGTTGCTGAATAGTGGTGTTAGGACCGAAAGTACGGATGTACTGTTGTCTCCGGGGATCAACCCAAGTTGTGGTACGCGTGTTATGATCAACAAAGTATGGTCTTCCTTCGTTAGTAAACCGTTGTTCCCAACCTGATGGGAGCTCACCTAAGCCTCTAGTAGTGGCACCAGTTGCAGCCATAGCAACTGCAGCTGCAGGGCTAACTGGAGTATTAGCTCCTGATGAGTTGACCGTGACTTGGTTGGAAGTAGCAACATTTTCTGCGCTCAATGTTGGTGATTGAGGTGTCTCTCCAGGTAACGTACGGCCACGATGTTGTCTTCTTTCGGCTTCGGTTGTATCTTCCCTTTGTTGGCCACGCTCCATCTCAGATTGATCTAGTGTGGGTCTTTGCCAAGTAGTTGTACGGGAATTGTGGTCGACGTAGTACGTACGACCAAAATTGTCTGTACGTCTTTCCCACCCTGGCGGCAATCTTCCATACTGGTCCTCAAAGGAAGAATAGTGTCTGTTTGCACCATTCTCTGTACCATTGATTGAAGCTGCGGATGAAGTAACGCCTGATTGAGCTGGCGCCGCCAGACTTCCATTTGCTGTTGGGGTGGACGCGGAAGGTGCAACAGCCAGGTTTGCAGAGCCAGAGCTATGGCTAAGAACGATGATCACACGTCCACTAACAGCCAAGTTCTCGTTTGATTTCTTCAAGTCGCGGGTGATGGTCTCTTCAGAACTTGGCAATGACAAATCAATCACATCACCAATACGGACGTTAACAACACCCAAAAAACCCTGGTCCTTTTTCTTGAACTTCTTCTGGTCAAAGATTTGAATCACAAGAATAGAATCCTCGGAAGCTTCCAAATGAAATGATTCATTCCAATAAGGGTTTAGCGTCTTTCTTGCGGTGTTGGTAGTTTTCGTCTGGGATCCGTCTACGGTGATCACAGCAAACGGATCTGGCAGGCGAAACACATCCCTTTTATAAAGAGATTCGGCCGCAACTACTTTAATATTGATCTGTGGCATGCTGTCACTTTTTTTAGTAACGGAAACTGCGGCGAGAGCAGGATATTGCTCAACAGCGGAAAAGAAAGGAGTCGGCTAGACGTGGCTCTTGTAAAGTCGTCGACAGAATTCGATGCCACACGCTTCTTTGCAAGTTACTTACAAAAACGTATGAAGATAGTTTCAGAGCCTTGTAAGGATCTATAATGCCGGGTGAATGAAGTTGATGTGGGTAATATCTGGTAAAAAAGGAAACAAGATTCTCAACTAAGAACACCAATGTCCACTGTCGCACCAGAAGGTACAGGTCTCATCAGGTGCGTCATACCATAATCGATATACCCGAGTTTTAGGGAAAATTTCTTTTTGATATTTTATTATTTTGCCATTTTTTTACTACTACTGTTTCCCTTTTACTTTAAACTTTAAGTCTAACTGTTCAATGTTAATTATTGGTTTTGTCTGGAATTGTAATGATAACAAATATGATGCGTGTGATTGACGTGGTACAAAAAGTGTCAACCTGCGGACATGAAGTAAGTTAACGCACGATCTCTTCTACAAGTGTTCCTTGCAGGATTAATAAGCCTCTGCAAAATGAAACGGTTATAAAAATGCCTTATGTAATTGTTCGTAAATATTATATTATGTCATCTGCTGTGTACCCAAGAGAGAAAGAAAATCGGGGAAAATGCAGTGTTCGTCCAAATGTGTCAGAAACTCGGACTTATGGTGGTGAATTGGTTTGCCCAGCATTTTGCCGGAGAAGGTACTATCTTTGAATAACGTTTCTTCAAACAGTGGATCAATAAAGGTGTCTGTGGTGGAAACAGAATGTATGGATTCGTTGCACAGGAATGGGGAACTCGAGTCGATGTGTAAACCAGGAAGCGGAGATGTCACCGACAGCCTGCTGTCAGCCGAATCTAGTGTCGAGTTTGTGTCAGGCATAGAAAAAACAGGCAGCTCGGCATTCTTTTTGTTTATCACCAAAGACTTTACGACGCTCTCACAGGAGTCCACAAGCGTAGAGTTTGATGTTCCATTTGGAGCAACCAATGCAAAATCACTGGTAGAGTAGAATCTCTTTGGCGGTGGAAGATCTCCAGTAGCACTGTAAATGTTTGAATGCAAGCCCAAGAATGCAGAACCATCAATGCTTAAGATTTTGCAGTCGGATGTGGTGAGCTTTCCGTCTGAACCAACAAGTGGGCACATATCCACAATTTGGTTATTCAGAGCGGGAATCAATGTACCGCATTGACGTTCATCCACACGGGCGACAGCCCGGTTACTAGTTGGATCAAATCGTACACTTCTCAAACCTTCTTTCAACGTGCATTGTGAGAGTTGTTCTTCGCATTCGCTCACATCTTGCGGAAGTCCTGATGTCAAATCCCAATGAACAATATTCCCGTCACTAGAACCAGTAAACAAATCTCCATTGTTCCACAGCATAGCTGCTACCAGCTTTCCCTGATGACCCGTTAATTTTCCAAATGGTGACTTTTTCCGCACATCCCACAAGCGTACTACTCCATCGCGATGACCGCAGGCCATTACATTCTCGTTACCAGGGTGCCATTTCACAATTGAAGCAGGTATTGCCCCCTTAGTAGATGGAACCAGGGCTGCAGCCTCACGTGGGTCAAACAAGGAAACACCAAATGTACCACACACTGCCATATGTGCTCGCCCAGCAGGGTGGATATCGAAGTTAGTCAACCCAGGTACCACTGCCATATTGCGCGGCCGAGGGCGTGCTGAGCTAGTGCAATCATTTATGTCCCAGACAAACAATGTATCGTCGTATATGGAAACTAGCAGATTGTTTGAATCAAATCCTAATTTGGAAACACATGTAGAACCATGTGTATGGATAGAGGGATCCTTGTTGACTGTGCGTAGGTGCTTGCGATGGTTGAAGCGCTTTACAATTTCTGCGCACTCATCTTCTTCCGATCTTGAGTCAGGAATTGACACCAAGTGGGCATAACCCTTACTATTTCCAGAAACCAAAAACCGCAGTTGTTGATTAGGTACCCATGCAAGTCCGTGGATATTGGGTAACAGAATGGTTGTATGATGTGTGAGATGATGATCGAGGGTGTCGAGTTCGTAGATAAAGAGGTTGTGCTCTGAGTTGGCACTGGCAACCGCAACTTGTGGTACATCAGAATCCGCCAGACTGGCAGCAAGTGCCGTCAAATTCATATGAGTATCTGGAATTTTCCAATAATTGGACTTGATATTGAGCCGGCCAAGCAGACATGCTTGTTGAATAATCGCACTATCTTGGGGCATACTTGGAGTGAGAAGCCACAGACTGCTACTGCCACTCAGCACCTGAGTACCAAGTGATTCCATCAGTGATCTTGCCAGCGAATTGGCCGTGTAACCTCCTGCTGGACTGAGGCGACGGATAGCGTTCTGCCGAAACAAAAATGTCGGTTGGTAATAATCCATTTTGTTAAAGATAAGTTGATTCAAAGATTAAAATAAGGGGCTCATGCTTTCATATATGAGGGTCTTGAAACGCTGGTACCTGTGGCTGGGTCCCACTTCCTCTTCGGTTGGCCATTACTTGAAAGCTGACCCCATCAGTAGAACCTGCTGGCTACCAGCACCAGATCAGGCGTGCTCGCTGGGCTAATCTGCAGATGAACACCAATGTGCAGGATCTTGATAGGGATGAGACTGTCAAGCCAGCTCCGTTATGTTTGATGCAACAGACAGAAAGCTGCAAAGCTGCATTTCTGGGCATAGTCTGAAATAAGTTGTGTATTTAATTATAGCAACCGTCGTAAAAAAATAGAAGCGTTTTTGAGTGACCCTGATTCCCAGTTATGACGTACAACTGACCTGAGTTTATGTACAGGAGAAATGCACTCTACACTGGCTCTTGCACCCAATTGTCTACGATGTCTCGTACGAGGTCTCAAACGACAAATCAAAAACCATGATGCTTACCACCTACTATAAAATTAATGGAGAATGAAAAAAAATAGTGTAATTAATCTTTGGAAAATTGTGTATTGTCGCCAGAACAATGTCCATTTCAAAAAAAAAAAAGCAAAACCATCTGTAAATGGTTCTTCGCAATTTGATGTACCCAAACCCGTGAATCTGAAGTTGATCACTAAGAAAAATGATGAAGACCAACTACAGCAGTATCGAAACACATTTGCTCATCTTCTCTTGTAAATGCATGGCTTCAATAACCATTCACCTTCAGGACGACTTGATCTCTTTTTCTCAAGCTCTTCTCTCTGAGTTTCCTGTTCAACAAATCTCTTTTTTCTTTCCAATTTCTCCTTACGTTGTTGCAAAATTTCCCTTGATGGCTTGAAGAATTCAAATCTGGTAAACATTTTGTTGTCATTGTCAGTTTTCTTGTGGAAAAATCCTAACAATTTCAACGATTCCACAAACTCTGATCCAACTTCTTCAGGACGAACTGGCTTACCCTTAGAGTTAGTTGACTCCTTAAAACGGGATTTGATTTCAGCAATCCAAAGCTCTCCATTTGGTGCCAAGATCCGATAAGCTTCTTCAATGAACTCCAAGAAGTTAGTCCCCATTAATGCAAGACAGAAAATAACGATGTTACACGATTCATCTTCTATCGGAACATTCTTGATGTCTGCCACAGTGATGCGGTCATTTGCTTTCTTCAAGTCAAAACTATGCACCTTGATATCCAATTTCTTACTTGGACCAGCCCGTTTATCCTTAGTGGGTTTCTGTTTCTTACCGTTGTGCTCCTTGACAAAGTTATTAACATCCAAGGCAATTTGTGCCTCTCCGCACCCCATATCAGCAATAACAACCTGCTTATTTGGCATACCAGGCAAACCACCAGGGGCATTAACTGGCTTGGCACTTCTGGCTTTTATTTGGGACACAAATACATCCACCGGGTTCTCTGGCCACAGTTGAACTTGAGATCTGAAACCTTGGTGATACTCGTCAAAGAGAGATGGCTGATCTCTCACCAATTGTAATGCATTCTCCGAAGTGGTGGTGTAAAGTTGTTCATTAATCCATCTAAATCTGGATCCCGATAATTTGGCCATCATTTTCTGTTGCAATGGTGTCAAGTTTTTGGAAGATGTAGGCAAAGGCGCTGGTGCTTCCTTTTTTGTAGATTTAGACTCGGTTTTTTCATCATGTTTGTCCTTTATCTTTTTGGTTTTCTTGGGTTCATTTCCAGACTCTTGAGACTGTTCCAATTCTCTTTTTCTCTCTCTCTTCTTTTGTCTATTGGATTTTTTCTGCTCAGTTCCACCAACGGCAACTTGATCCGCCTTGATGTCCCAACCTTCAACTTCGAATAATGCCATCTTTAGTGATGAGATACGTACAGAGGCCCATCGCCTTTTTCTTGTTTGTAAGTATGCAGGTTTCTCTGATGAGGCTTAACTATGAAATGCCTGCGAATGAGAGGAGAAGATAAGCATATTTTTATAGTCCACAATTCATTTTTTTCGTAATAATAGGAATTGAGAGGTTAGCACTTTTTGTTCTGCACCTGGTTCTTTTTTTGTCCTTGTTTAAGGTTTTTATTGTTTGATTTTAGTTTTCGTTTGCCTGGCTTAAACAAATTTATGTTCGCGTAATAATGCTGACAGTTCCCATACAAACATCGAAATACGCGCCTATCTTCCAAGACTCATCTTACCACACTTTCTAGACATGAAATGCATAATAAAAGAGAACTCAGCAAGAGCCAATCAGTTGTGTCTCACGTGATCGATGGTGTTGAATATTATAAGCCATCTTCTTTCCCTGAAGCACCCACATATGGAAAGATAGTCCCCTTGCTAGTGCGAGATGTTGTTAGAGCCAAAAATATCTTGGAGATTTATGGACCACAGGGGCTTGAAGTGCATAACCAGGGATTTATTATGATCAAAAATTATCCTATCCAGAGCGTAAAAATAACAGGAAGACTACGTTGGTATCAGCACAAGAACTTTGATCGGGCAGGCATCAAAAGCCGGAACAACTATCTTTTACTCTATGTGGACGACTCGTCTGGAGCTGAACTGAACATTTACATCAAGATTCTCGAGTCTAATTTGTCATTTCACGTGTCCCAATTATGCCATGGAATACTAATCGAGGTGATAGGCAGAGTCTCACATGTACTAGATTACAGCAAACAAATCATTGGAGACAGAGTAAGAATTCTTGGTCACCACTCTAATCTACAAATTGAAATAGACTGGTGGCGTAGTGTGCTACGTTTTCGACAGATGTTGGCAACGCCATGGTACTACTATAAAGATAACATAGCGTTCTCTCTGTCTTTAGAGGTGATTGACCTACGACTGGATGCAACTGAAATTACATCTGAAGATGAAATTACCTTGCTAGAATCACAAAACAAAATTCAAGGCACACAGTACTGGGATGCTGTTGAATATATTCACACACAGAGCCAGCTGTCACAGACTGGGCACAGAGAGATGTCTCTAGATCTCAACAACAAATGTGGCCCGAAAAGTTATCCTGATTTAATCTGTATATCAGATCTGGAATCAGATTCTGTTATTGCCCTAGATCATATTCTGGAAAATGAGAATGCCAGTGACCAATCTGTCATATTAGTGGAACAGCATTAGACAGGTTTCGGAGATATCCGTGATCTCATACTATATGCAGACGTCCCTTATCATACTTAATCTCGTCAGAACAGAAGCAACATTGAAAAATACATGTCTGTTGATCCTATTACTTGTCATATTTTAGACACAAGTCTAGGAAAGCCCGCGTCTGGAGTCACATGCTCCATATACTATGTTTCTCCATTACTTACTGACAAATCTGAAATTTCTTCATATGACCTCAGTCCCGCTACAACTCCCTTCGCCATGAGCAAGACCGATGCAGACGGAAGAATAAAGCAATGGGTAATTGACCCAAACTTACAGAAAGATGATGGCATGAGCATCGGGATTTCGTCAAGTCAATGGTCTAAGTTGGTGCCAGGGATTTATAAGATCAAGTTTTTGACTGGGAAGTATTTTCATGATTTGAAACCTGCCAACAGAACTTTCTTCCCATTTGTGGAGATCACCTTTCAAATAGACAACCCCCCAGATCATCATTATCATGTGCCGCTACTTTTAAGTAACCACAGCTATTCTACTTACCGCGGTAGTTAGTTCCCCTCACAGTTAATCCTATTGGCCTACATACATATATGCATAATACTATTAAAATTAGTAGAAAAAATGAGTATTCAATTGTGACTTTTCGTGCACAAGCATCTCATGACACTTATAAGCATTTAGTTCATTCTTAATCTTTGTGACTTCAGCCGACTCTGTAAGATAGTATTGAGTCACAGACTTGTTGTACCGTCTGTACATGAATGGAGCGTATGTTTCGCTGATTGAGATTGTGTTCGAAAACTTCACTTTACGATCATTCGATGATCCAACTGATTTTGACTTTGTCGATGAAGAGTGTACACTAGTTGAAGGTGATGAAGGAATGTCCTTGAAAATAGGATCAAATTTCTTATACTTTATCATCAACACATCATAATCCAGAAATTGTTTCACGTGTCTGAAGTATCCTGGGTAGCATTGTTGTTTTTCTGATTCACATAACTGAGCCAATTGATGAGCTCTCAACATGTAACGCTTCTCAGCGCCTTCAGAATCCAATTCAACTAGTAAGTTTTCTGATAGCATTTGATGAAGTAAATCTTCATCTGTCATAACGTAATTGGAATTTTCTTGCTGCCCTATATCCGAGACAACTGAGTCTGTCGAGCCAAGTCCTTTCAAGCGTCCAGGCAATGAATCGTCTGATTGCAGACTGTCTTGTCTTTGTTGGTCAGCAATTTGTGCAATCGATAGTTCATCATCTTTCAAAAACAAATCATTAAGGTTCTTTGGCTTAGTAAGTGTCTTGACAACTTCCCTTTCAGCTTCCTGCTCAACCTCGTCAAACTTGAGTAATAAATCATCAAAAGTATCATACTCTGCTTCAAAATCAGGCAAATCGAAATATAAACTTTCCAGCAGTCTATAGATAGATGAGGTTCGTTGTTGTATTGGTTCAGAAACTTTGTATGCTGGTTGCGGGGGTCTTGCAGATGCCAACTTGAAATTGATAAGAAATCTCTTTTTGTTAGACTTCTTTGTTGTACCAGAGTCATTTGGTTGCTCGGTATTTGCATTCCGATTACCTAGTTTATGAGAGGTAGGACTCCGATTCTCCTGTTTCGATTTCCCGTTCGCTGTTTTGAGCGTTGAGGAATTCATAGGCGTATGCGATTTGGAGCCTTCTGAGGAGAAAAAATTGAAAACTTTTTTGAAACCCATACCACTTGAAAACATCGGAGATTTTTGTGCCTTCGGGGACACAGGGGCGATCTTTGTTGACTTTGAAACTTTCGATGTCGGGTTTCCTTTCTCCTCAGATAGAAGCTTATCTGCGCTTTTTGCTTTATTCAGTTCCAATTTCAGCACAAGATCTTTCGTGTCAATCTCATCCATGGGTATATTTTGTTTGACTTCCGTAATTGGAGTAGCGGGAAGTGATTTATTAATATCCTTATCATCAATAGGAAATCTTTCCTTCTTAGAGGAGTTCTTTTTAGCCGCATCCTTCTTATCTGGCTCCTTTTCATCCGACTCTTTCTTATCCGACTCTTCCTTGGAATATATCTTCTCAAGATCCATCTTCAGCTCATTAATAGCTATATCTTTCAGTGAATCCTTCAAGCCTGGAACAATACTTTCCGAGTCAATCATTTTCGAATCCTTCTTTGTTGAATTCTTCTCCACCAAACCCGCCTCAAGCGGATGATACTCGCCTTCCTTCATTGACCTAGGAACTACTGAGTGAGCCAGTGTTGCAGACGATACTTTCTCATCCTTCAGTTTGTGAACAAATAAACTGGAATTGGTACCGAGAATGGAATTCATAGAACTCATTGAAGAAGCCTTCCGCTTGTGTGCTTTGACGTACCCTTTTTCAAAGTTCAAGTCACCACGTGGAGGTACTTCAGTCTGACTATCACTAAGTAACTTGTGAAGTTGACTATCTGATAGTTCGCCAGTAATAATTATTACACTGTTGTTGGAGTCTTTTCTCGTAAGATCTCCCTCGTCAGTAACCAATTTAGTCTCTACCGAAGTGACAGTCCAAGATTCGTTTAACGTTTTTGAGGCAGCATCGTCATCATAGACTGATGAAGCTGCGTTCAGACTCGGCAGCGGATCTGTATATGCTTGTAGCCCGACATTCAATTCGGTTGTTATTACTCCATCTTTCTTCGAAACGATTTCATTTTCAAGCATTGTCTTCGCTTTAGGAGTTACAACTGCAGTCTTTTCTCGAGAAGATTTGTTTTCCGATATCAGAGCTGGCTTAGGATGAGGTGGTACCTTTGGTAATTCCGGAAGGGGCGGCTTGTTATTTCGCTTTGAAGTATGAGGAGAATTAGTTATCTCGTTTGGCGTGGGTGGTTCTGGTAACTTGGGTCTATCAATTGACTTTGGAGTACCATTAAAGCGTGGCTTCTCTTTAAACTTAGGTGTCCTGGGATTTGGAGGAGCACCGGCAAACTTAGGAGCACTAAATAACTTTGGTGTACCAGAAAATTCGGATGTTGGAGATAATTTCGGGGTTTCACCAAACTTTGCTCCATTAGGAAAATTTGTTGTATTAGTGAATACTGGCACATCATCAAGCTTTGGAGTTTCTGCGAATTTAGTAAGCTCTGGCTTTTTTCGAACATCTAAATTTATTTGATCACCATCATCTCTAGTGTCATTTACCATTGGACTCTGTGGAACGATCAAATTGAGATTTTGTGGAAGAAGTAGTTCACCGTCTTGCGTCAGTGATTTACCTCTCCCAATCTTTTCCAGTTGACTCCTTTTTATGTGATCTGCCTTTATCGAAGGCATTACAAACAGTTCAGAATTTCCAATAAAAGGCAGAGCCGGCGAGCTTTTAATCGCATCCTTTTTAAGAAAAGCCTCTTTCTGCTCTAATGTCATTCCTTTCGAATTTTCAGAAACATAGCCAACAGTGGAAACTGTCGTGGGGTTATCTCTCAGTAAAGGAGGCAAATCTTTATTCAAAGAAAGTTTTTTCTTGCGAGAAGAGGCTTTCTTAACACCAGAATTTTTAGAATGATCCTTGTCTTTTGAAGATAAGTTACTCGACTTTTTCTTATCAATCTTATCCATTTGAGATTGAAACAGATCTACCTTAGGAGGTTCACTTTGAATCCTTTTTTCCAGCGATGTTATATCCTTCGGCTCCTGAGGCAACTCTTTATTGGGAAGTATTTCTGGCTTGAATTCACGAGGTACTCGCTTCTTTTTTGACGACTTTGTCTTTTTCTCCCCCGATGAATGCTTTGCTGAAGTGCCATCTTCGTTTAGTTTTGCCTGCAAATCACGATTAGACACGCTAGAGATCTTACTTGACGTGGTAACATCATCTATGTTCTTGACCTGCTTAGACTTTGATACAATTTTGGGATTGTCAAGTTCAGCTTTCTCGGACGAATGTTTGAATACTGTTAGCTCAGCCCTAGGTTCGCGAGGTAAAGCTTTGTTCCTTAATGACTTAAGATCACGTTTTTTGGTTAACTCTCTTATCTGGGTATCAGTGCTTCTAGAGGTATCACTTGTCTTCGAAGTTTCAAGAGCAATGGTTGGCTCTGGAAGGTCGTTTGTGTGTATAGATGAGTTGGTGGCATCGTTAAACACTTCTGAATCAAGAGACAGATCATGAGAGAATGGCTGCTCGGTAGATTTGTTTGCCTCATGTTGTGAATTATTTGCAGTAATAGCAGCGTCCGAGTTTGTTTCACTCTTTTGTGAATCCGAGTTCTCGTCAAAATCACCCTCCTCTGAATGACTCAGGTCGCTGGAACTGCTAGGAGTACCTTTATCCTTCGCCAGAGCATTCAGATTATTGTGGTCTCTCGAGTCACCAGAACCACTATTGCCATCACCTTGATATTCTGGAACAGTATTCATACTCTCTGTTGTATCAACATGGTCACTTAGTTGCGTGGTGACGGTAGATGGGCTTTCAGGGCTGTTGGAAACAGTTTGTTCAGCCGCCCCCGCCCCCTTTTCCAAAGAGATTGATAGAGTATGAGATTCTATACTTTGGGTTTCTTTGACTGCATCGTCCAAAGGCATAACTGAATGAGAGTCTAATTTAGAATGTAGAGAGCCGTTAATTTCTTCAATGGATTCTAACGACGAACATTTCATTGGGGGAGGCGCATCTGGTAGTTCTCCAGATGATTCAGTACCTGCACTATCCATACCATTCTCGGAGTACGTCACGGAGGTTTGTGGAGTATTGGAATTAGAACGATTGAGATTGTAGTTCGAAACGCTAGAAAGATTGGAGTCAGAAGTTGGACGAGTCTGCAGAAACGTATCACTAGTCAAATCAAGAAGTAGCAGTTCCAGCCGAAGAATATTGGTGGAGTTTTCTAGATACCGATTATTTGTTAATGACGAGTGACGAGGGGTAGACAGTAACGAATGTGATGGATAACTATCGCGATGAGACGGTGTGGTAGCAAAAGTGCCAATGTTTATGTTTGTTGGCGTATCTAACTTATTTGTTCGTATTCTGGACACGAGCTCTTGCTTGTTTTTTGATTTCAAGTTCTGATAAGAATGGGACCCAGAAAAATATGACGAAGAACCGGTTGATTTCATCGATGACAACAGCACCAAAGACAGTGAGCGAGGAATTACGGAAGGTTTTTCTTGCAAAATTTTGGAAGGTCTATTTCGTTTCAGCGGGGCATTCCTAGGCGTGAATACCTCACCGTTGGGAAAACAATACAGACGGTTTGCACAAGAAGCCGATTCTTGTTTAGGAGTCTTCCTGATCAAGCGGTCATCAAATAACAACAACTCGGTAGACATATTTCTAGAAAGGTCAGGAGTGGAAAATCTACCCAGATGGGCAGGAAGTGATTGGACAGAGTTTTGCCTCTTCATGAATTTTAGGATTTAATAGCTAGGCTTTTCGTATTTCACTTAAATCACATGAGAATCTCGGTAGGACGACGGTGACACTTCGAGGGAAACAAAAAACAAAGAATCACAAAATTAGACGTCAGAAATTTATCAGTGCTCAATTGCAAATGCTATGATGACTTAAACTCAAATGCTCTGGTGGATGGTGGAGCAAATTGCCATAAGGAATGGAAGTATAGTCAATTGCGAGCCAAAACGAGGCATGTTCTACATATAGTCACCTATATTTGGAAATAAGACAGTGCGAAGCATTGTAAGACATTCTACAGTACACTCCCTATTAACAGGGGAGACATAGAAATAATCTTACTTGAAGGCGCGCAGGCACTCGCCCATTTTTTCGATTGTGCTCGGAAATTTATGCTGACATGGAAAATAAGCACGAACATCTGATTCTGTATAGCTTCTTGTTTTAGCTGCCCGTCTATCTCACTTGGCGATTAGCTGATAAGTGATTTCGAATGTTCGTGATATATATTATGAAGTATAGCCTCTATATCGTATAACTCTATCTCCGTAGTGCTTTGGGCATCTGCTCATATGCGGATATACGAACAGAAACTGTTCGAGCATGTTGATATTCACTAATTAGGGATATCTAAAGTTGATGCATGTATTCTAATTATGCATATAGAGACTGCACACATATACTGCTTACAAGCAGGATACGAGCCCTGTAATTGTGCCCCTAGGCCACAAGAGGAATTTAAGGTACCGGATGAAGTACAGTGGTTCACAGTGAAGCTAACACCAACGGCAAGGCGTATCTGTTTTTATCAATCCTGCAGATCCATTCTGGCCATCAATTTTGCTTTGTTATTTAAAGGCATTTGTTCTCTACCGGCATTTGTTATCCATCGGCATTTGTTCTCTTTCGGCATTTGTTCTCTATGTGGCCGAAGAATGTCGCCGAGGCCCGTCTTAATTAATAATTCCCATTCTGCCCGCAGATTTAGTGCGAGCCAGAGAGCCTAAGAGAATGCTCTTGGCCGTAGATCTGGGCTATGCGCGCACTAAGAATATTTTGCATCCACCTTCTTTTTGCGTAAAGTGTGATTACCCGTAATGTCTTTGTTTATATGGTTAGTAACCTTGGGTTTGGCCAGCCAAATAAACTCGGTGATCGGCTATCGGATAATACGTGGTGACCCAGACTTTACAGCTTCTTTTTCTGCAGTTTCAACTTTGAGTACAAAACCACTCACCACGTTTACGACGAATGGTTGGTTGAAAGATTTTGAAGATTTTTCGGCCGGAACGTATGTCAAAGCAGTAGCAGTAGATGCCCCTCCAGTTCCTACTAAAGTGGCAGCATACAAATATGAAGGCAATGATAACAAAGACTATCGGGGATGGACCAAGTATCTAACAGATGAGTATATGACAGTCTCACAAGACACACTAAACTCTGGTAGTGTCGAAAATCCAGGCACATTTGAAAATTCCGGCACGGATCTAGGATCCGATTTTGATATCGATGCATTCATTGATTACCTTGTCAAGTATAAGAACTTCAGAGAGGAGGATTTGCAATTTCTCCGTCGCCCAGGGCTTGATTATGGTCATGACCAAATTGAGCGTGAACTAAGTAAAATCAAGCAAAAACAGGAAGAAGAAGAGTCAAAAATCATTGATATTGGTGGAGAAGCAATAGAAGATAACAGTTCAAAAATTCATATCCCATGGTATGTGCCTCTCATGATGATAGTTTGTTTTGTGATATAATTAGCGAACATTCTCCAAGACTTCGACATTTGTCGAAGCAAGACGCCACATGAGTAACATAAAAATCAGTTGGTATGGTGCAAACATGAGTCCTAAGTATTTCACATAAACGTCATGTAACGGGGTCCAGTTACGTTTGGAGCTTTTAGTTTGAAACTTTCCCTTTTTCCGTAATCCTTCCTTCAACTCCTCCACAGCATTCACACTATCTTTTATCTGTTTGAAAAGATCAGGTCTGTTTTGAAGATAACGCGCCACGCCGCGAGCCACGCCTAAATCATCATAGGCAAAAATATCCAATTCATGTAATGTAAAGACAGAGAACATTTTTGCCGACCATTCACCAATACCTTTAAGTGTGACTAGTTCTTGAATGATTTCCTCATTGGTGCTATTCTCATAAAAGCTCAAAGCTGTAAGCTTTCCATTACCCGAAAACGCTTCACTGATATGATGGACGTATTTTGCTTTCATGGACAGAAGGCCAGCACTTCTAAGTTCTTCCGGTGATTTCTCCAAAGCCTTGTCAGGTGTCGCCTCTCCTTCGAATAAGTCATTGAATCTCTTTTCTATAGCCTTAGCAGCAGATCCAGAAACCTGTTGTCCAATTACTGACGATATTAAGGCATACCATAAGTTGTGTATGCTTCTTTGTTCTCTTCTCTCTTTCATTTGCTCAGTGGAGAAGACTCGAAAGTTCAGGTGAACAATGACAGGGTATAAGGTGGGGTCGACCTTCAAGATATATTCTATCCCCTTTATGAATTCTGGATCATGATAAGCAATAAATTCAGAGGGAAGCAGGAGATCCTCTGGGGCTTTTGCCGTAAAAAGATATTCGATATTATCCGGAAGTGGCGGTTTCTTACTCTTCGCGGTCTTTTTGGCTGGCACAATCTTCTCTACCATCGACTCATGCTGTATGGTGATAGCTGTGCGTGTCTTTGTTGTCCTAGTTTTCTTGGCCCTAATTTCTTTGCTAGTCACCGCTCCACTACCTCTAGATCGAGTGATTGCCATATTGAACAGTATATCTTAACATTTGCTGTAGTACTGTACGGAACGTAAGAGTTGCGCTCTTTCTACGTGCAGAGTTCTTATCTGGGGTAGACAACGTCAGCTTTTCGAAGACAGTATCTGTGGCTTCCAGAAGTTCACATTTTTCTACCGTTACGAGGCTGCTAGAAATGTGACCCTTTGTTTTGTGGCGAAGGCAAGAACAGAATGACTAGATTTCACGGAGTAGCGAACAGATCTTACGGCATTTGTACAAGAGATGAAAGACATTAGCCAACAGTACAAGAAGTTCAAGTACAGCACACACACTTAGACATTAATAATTAACACCACCATGTCACAAAGTCAGTTGGAGAACCTTTGTCCTCCTTCGTTGCGTGTTCGCTTGTGTCGGCTGAGTTCCACATCTTCTACAAAGAGTGCCGAGAATTTGTCAGACCAAAAACAGTAATTACTTTTGTGGACGACCTTCATCCAGAGTAATTATACTTCTTCGAGACCAGGGCTTTTCCGTCCACTCTCCTGCTGGTTTCTATACTTGTTAGATCATCTTCTACTCATATCTGCAGGATTGGGAGAAATTTTTCTTCACGCCCAAAAACTTTTCTTGTATGTGTTAGTCAGAATTCATTTTCACTTCTTAGCCGTGAGGCTTCAGATAATGTAGATAAGGTTGATTGATTGGATCATCAGTTCACATACCATCTATGATTACTGTTCATTCTAGAACTACCTGTAAGCATCACGAATGTGCGACGTGAGTTTCATTTTCTCGGTCGCCCTACACCGGGTAACATTTTCTGCACACAGACTTAGGGCAACTTGGAGGGACAGAATGTATTTTGACACTTGTGGGATGCATCGATCTTGAAGGATTCCACTTCAGCCACACACACACACACACATACACATCCATGTACGTCCACATGCCCACTCGGGCCGACGAAATCTCCCGATGGCAAAACGGTTTCTAATTCATCCGGACCACTATACAGTTTACAGTCTGTTCTGCGCAATGGAAGCGTACTTTCAATTGCTGTTAGAAGTTCTATTTAGGCCGCAGGATGTCCTGTAAGTCCCCCTTTAGACGTTATGAGGACTAATAGTTTATTTTCTTTTTTTTTCTTTTTCTCCGTCATTATTTTTCATTCTATTTTTTTTCTTTTCATCAGTTTAGACCTAGTTATCACCTGTTATTCAGTCAACGGCGCGACTAAAAATGCCTCATACGAATTTTGTCCTTTTTCTTTCATCGGTACGAAACAAATATGAAAACTACATTTACCACTTTGCCCCACGGAGCTTTACCTTATCTTGGTCCTCGCCTTGCTAGCATTAACGCCAACTTACTGAGTCGGATTTCCGATTAGCCGCATGCACATCATGTACATGCTATCAGTACCCTGCACCATTACCTGCAGGCGATATTAAAGCAATGCCCCTTAGCGTCCGCAACGTAAATTAGCATGTAATGATTAATTATCCCAGTATAAGCAAGATATATATTTGCTCCTTTGCCATTTTCATCTTAGGTAAAGATATTTGATATGCTCGCAGGTGATACTCAAGTATGTGCCTCGTATCTTTCCTACACAGCATGCTATAACATTGCACGAGCTGAGAATGTTGTTTCAAAAGTTTCCGCAACTGCCCTTTTGCTAGTGACTGTTCCAATGGTATTGGTATTGTTCTTCGAGATACTTGCATTTATTGTACGTATCTTTCACGAGTCTGTGGATCGGACTCGTGTTGACACTATGAATATGATTGCTAATACTCTCTGGCCAAACACTTCTACCGCCGGTTCATTATTCCCATTTCCAGATGTTTCATTTCGGTGGAATAGGCAATGGAGGGTAGAAAAGGAGTAATTTCATTTCCGGGCTGGCTCCCGTGATTTATCTACCAAGGTCATATTTATCATTTACTTCATATATATTCAAGTTTGCAGCTTATACAACGGACATTTGCATACTATTGGTAGCAGATTTTGAATCGCTCTGTACCCCCCACCACGATTAACCCTTTTCCGCTAACATCTGGTTTCAACCTTCCTAATTAGGACATAAAAACGCTATCGTGTCTTGAATCCCGCACATCTATACATCCTTACAAATCAATATCAGAGGCGCGATCAGCTTTAATGCCTGATTAGGTATGCAAGCCGCTATCGAGAAATATATATAGGAACACAGATCAAGTACTTCTTCCTGATCTTTTGTTATTCCCGTATCACAAAAGAATATACCCTTTCCAATCTCAAATCACTAATTGTCCTGTCAGTTGTTAGAGAAAACAGATTACATCATGGTAGCTTACACAGACTTCCTAACCAAAGATAAGTTAGACGACTATGAAGATCACGAGAAATTCACCAAGGAATTCTTGCCAAAGTTAGAGAAGTATAGAAAGGACTTGGCTGCCGGAATTTTGCCCGAGTTTTCTGTCGAATTACCAAAATCACCAACTGATTTAGCCGAAGAACAATTCAATGCTGTTAAGTATTTGCATGAGAATAAGCTCTTGACCGATGAAGAGTTTGCTATTACCAATTCATCTGTCACTACTCTTGTAGACAAAATCGCCTCAGGAGAATGGTCTGCCGTCCAAGTATTCAAGGCATTTGCCAAGAGAGGTACTATTGCACACCAATTTACAAACTGTGCATTGGATCTTTTCCCAGAGGAAGGATTGAAAAGAGCGGAATACTTGGACGAATACTACGCCAAGAACGGTAAAACAATCGGTCCATTGCATGGTATTCCTATTTCATTGAAGGAACAAATGAACCACAAGGGCAGAATTACTCATGGTGGTTACGTCTCCTTGATTGACAATATTCCTACGGAACATGGTGTCACCACCCAGATCTTAGAAAACTTGGGAGCTGTGTTTTATGTTAGAACTAACCAGCCTCAAACATTAATGCATTTGTGCTCCAACAACAATTTCATTGGTATTACAAAGTGTCCATATAACTTAGCTTTGTCTGCTGGTGGATCATCCTCCGGTGAGGGTGCGATTGTTTCTTTTGGAGGCACTCCAATTGGTATTGGATCTGACATTGGAGGCTCAATTCGTGGACCAGCCGGTTTTTCAGGTTGTTTTGGATTACGTCCAACCACAATGAGAGTTTCGAAGAACGGTGGTGTTTCCGGTGGCGCAGGTCAGGAATCTGTTCCTGCTGTGGAAGGTCCACTAACCAGATCTGTTGATGATATCGATTTATTTATGGACATTTACATCAACCAAGGTAAACCATGGGAAACGGATTGTACAACCCTTCCTTTGCCTTGGAAGAAAGTGGATAAGCCAAAACCCGAGGCATTGACTGTAGCCATTATGTACGATGATGGTATTGTCAAGCCAACCCCACCAATTACGAGAGGTTTGAAAACTCTTGCTGAAAAATTGACTGCTGCTGGTGTTACTGTGGTTGAGTTCAAACCAATAAAGACACAATTGGCACGTGAAACTGTCAAAAAGATGTACGCTTGTGATGGTAACTACATGCAACGCAAGTTGTTGGCTGATTCCGGTGAGCCATTGTGTAAGCTTACCAAATGGTCGTTGAACTATGGTGACGGATCAAAGCATTACGAAGTTGCCGACAACAGAAAATTGAATATTATTAGAGACCAATTGAAGCAAGAGTACAGTAACTGGATGAAAGAAAACCTGGTGGATTTAATCATCAGTCCTGTCTACTCGAATGTTGCGCCAAGACCTGAGGAGGTTTATAACTGGTCTTACACCTCTTTGTTCAATATCATTGATTTCCCTACCTTGACGATTCAAACTGGTCTATTCCAAGATCCTGCCGTCGACAAGTGGGATGAGTCCCATGCATCGTACGAATTCCGTTCCGATTTAGAGAAACTTGAGCTCGACAACTACATTCCAGAAAATTTTGCAGGAGCTCCAATTGCGGTGCAACTCACAGGTTTGAGATACCAAGACGAGCATGTTGTTGCTGCTGGTAAAACAATTGTTGACATTTTGGGTGTCGACATGGTGAACTTATATAAGTAGATTTTCTTGCCTCACTTAGATAAGATGTATCTTGTATACAATAATTCATGCATGTATTGACTCATTATGAGACCATATCCATTCCGCGCTAATATACAAGCAATACTCAGCAAAATGTTTCCACCCTAGTATTCATATTCTTCCAGTTCCATGTCTGAAATCGTCATTGTTGGTGCCGGAATTCTAGGCCTTTCTTCAGCGTTTGCGATTGCTGAAAACTCGCAACAACCGACTCGTATCACAATTGTGGCTGAACATAATCCCGAATCCATACCTTATCTGACTGAATATACCTCACCTTGGGCCGGGGCTCATTTTCGTCCCTTTCCCTCCAAAAATCCCGGAGAACTTAAGGATTATCCATTGGCACGTTCTACTCTAGAAAGATTCAAGAAACTTGCTATTGCCCATCCTGAATCATCAATCAAATTTGTCAAAGGAATCGAGTACTTTGGTGCCCCAGACTCGCTTTATAAAAACCTTGCCGAAGGGTATACTGAAGGCATAGATAACTTTAGAGTCTTATCCAAAGATGAAATTCCTTCAGACGCAGTAATGGGAACGGAGTATGATACGTATGTTTTGAATTCTCCTCATTACATGACGTTCCTCTATCGCCGCTTGAAATTTTTCTATGATGTCAAGTTTGTTACTGCCCGTCTTGACTCCTTGAAAGACGCACTAAAGTATGCAACAACAAATGATCCTGTGATAGTCAATTGTACAGGTATGGGTCTTCAATGGAATGGTCAATATGATCCTCTCTGCTTCCCTATCCGAGGACAAACCCTCTTAATCATTCCTCCGAAGGGAAACAAATATGAGAATGCTACCGTGACTCATCAGCTGAGCAACAATGAGTGGACATTTTGTATACCCCGTCCTTTAGATGGGGGCATGATTCTTGGCGGTACAAAACAACCCAATGCCACTGATTCTGAGCCAAGGCCGGAGGATACGGAGGCTCTCATTTCTAGAGGCTCTCGTTTGTTCCCAGAATTGATGAAGACCGATGAATCTGGAAAACGGTACTTTGAAATTGCACGTATCAATGTCGGGTTCCGCCCTGCCCGCGATGGTGGTCTTAATATTTCCGCTCAAAAGCATGATGGATACAAGGTAATCCACGCGTATGGTGCGGGTGGATCTGGTTACGAATTTTCATATGGAGTTGGGCTCAAGGTCTATCAACTTCTTCATACTGAGAGTAAACTTTAGACGTGAAAGAGCAATGTATGGTCCAGCATTTTGGGTTGTTTTGGTTTTTTTTTTTTTTTTTTGACATTCAAATACATGTAGAATGATCTATACAGTTTCCCCCACATACTCGCGCGCTTATCTTATCTCTTAAAACAACTAATTAATTGCAATCATTAATCTTTGAGTAAACACATGTTTCCAATACAAGTTAAATCCGTTCTCCGGCGCAGTTTCTCATCATCTCGACGAATAAGATCAAATGCGGTGGTTTTTAAAGATCCTGATATAAGGCATCCAGCAGAATTGCTCCTGTACGCATGGTTCAAGAATCACTTGTTTGTACTTGGTCTTGATAATATCAAGCTCCAAATTTATCAGAAACTTTCTCCTCATGTTTTTAAAGCAGGAGGAGGATCTATCAAGAATGTTGTTTTTGAAATTATTCTGTTTATTAAAGGTGAATGTGCTTCTGACTCTACTTTGGTGGAACACGTGGCTCCCCTATCATTCGCAAAGACTAGTCCCAGGTGGTTTTACATTTCTGTTGGTTATATGCTTCTAACAGACCTGGAGACAAAACTAGAACTGTTAACTGATGCGGTTGTTCGGATGTATATGGATCAAAACGACTCTCATCCTTCGTTACTTACCCCACCACAGCCCTCAATGCAACAGATTCTCGCAGAAGCTAAAAGATATTACAAGTCAGCCCACATAAATTACCAACTTTTGTACAAGCCTCGAGACAGAAGCATAACAATAGGTGATCATGGTTCTCGAATAAACGTACCACCGCTTCCTCAAATCAAATCAAAAGAATTGCTTACGAAGGCTTTGCTACATCAAGAGCTATATCGATCCCTAGGTCTTCCTGAGCACCCTTTTCAAAAGTCCTTTCGGAAAAACAATATCCCTATCACTACACCAGAACTCAAAATTATCAAATATGATTTACTGTTTTTAGATGGACTTGGAGATTTCTTATTAGCAAAGGAATCATCTGAGTTTCTATATCGTTTTCGACAATTGCATCCTTATTCAGAAGACGAATGGTTTGGAAAGCGAACTTACAATTTTCTTAAGACTGTTTTGGCTACTAACACATTGTTACTGAAATTGACAATTGCCTATGGATTGCATTTAGCACTTGAAGATCCAGTTGTACAAAAAATGCTTCACTCTTCTTATGTCCCAAACATATTTTCCGCAAATTTTGATAGTCCTAGCACTTTGAAATATGAAGAAGAATTTCTTGCAGATTACTTCGAACAGTATATTGGAGCACTTTACCTTGAAAAGCCGCATGTGGCCCAGAAGTGGATCAATAACTTATTCGAAAGTATTGTGTCACTGATTACGGATACTTACAAAGTCAAGCAAAGACGCACTTCAACAAAATCTTTTTGTCGCTACGACTACCGTGCATGGGGAGCCGATGTTATTGGTCGGACTCTATAAGGTTTTACGATAAAGAACCATAAAAATATGTGTATGACATGTTATATGAGTACATAATACAGTTTATTCTACTGCTTTATCAACTTTTCCTCTTCGCATCTCTCATCATACTGAAAAACCCTCCGTTGCTCTTCTTTTTCTCTGTACCTTTGCTACTGGAGAGTTTTTTCAAACTTACAAACTTAGAGCTTTCATCATCTGACGAAGAATCCAGATCTGATGAGTCTGAATTACTATTTTCAGATTCTGACGATTCTGACTCTGAAGAACTCTCGACGATTTTAGTCTTTTTGGATGCAACAGGTGTAGCAGCAGTCGCTGCTGCTCTCTTCTTTTCTCTGGAATCCATCACATCAGGAACACCTCTATTTGCCAAGTCAGCAAGCGATGTGAGTAAAGGTTTTCTTAATGGTGTCGCTTTTGCTGATGCCGAGGGAGTCTTGGTTTGTGGCTTTGTAGTTGAAATGGACCTATTACTTGCTTTCAGTGAAGAATGGCTCAACGCAGATATAAATGCTGATGTGTTGGGCGATGGATTTATGGTTTTTTTCACAACTGGCGTCTTTCCAGTGGATGGACTAGTGCTCCTTCCTTTCTCTTCATCTGATGATTTCGAAAAAGGTGTCTCAACAGATACAGTAGTGACCCCTTCACTCCATTTTTTAGAGGCATTCGGCTCAGGAACCAGAACTGGTGTTTTACCTAGAGGTCTGCTGGATAAAGAGTTTAAACGCTGGGGTAAGAGTCGACTAGCAACTAAACTAGGTGTCTTTCTTGTCTTTTGTGCAACCGTAGTAGTATCTTTCTCTGCTTCTGAAGACTCTGCCTCTGAACTCGATTCTTCCTCCGAGTCAGATTCTGTTTCTTCTGAACTCAGCAGATCAGGACCTCTTGATACATTTCGTAATCCAATTGACGCAGGTTTCTCAGATGGTTTGGAAAGTGGCTTTACCGTAACACTAGCATCTTTCTGAGTATCATTTGCTTTAACTGAATTTTCCACATTCAGAGTTACTGTCTGAGTTAAAGTTTTCTTAGCTTGATTTTGTGGGTTTGTAAGAGGTTTGCTAAGCTTGACCTCCTCCGTTACAACGTTTTGATTACCAGATTTAGGTTGCTCAGGCTCTTGTTGGGCATTGGAAGATGGTTTGTCCTCCACTTCAGATTCCTCTCCTTCACTAGAGTCACTAGATTCTCCAGTCGAATCGGCACTAGAATCTACTTCGATGTCAGATACTGATTTAGTGTTATCACTAGATGAAGAATCGGATTCAGATCGTTCTTCTGAATCTGAAACAGATATAACTTTTCTTGGAGTCTGGGAACTCTGTTGAGTAGACGGTTTAGGAGCTGGAGAAAGATGTTCACTCTCTTGAGATAGCGGTTTGTCATTAGAGGGTTGCGAAGCGTTGGTTCCAATATCATTTGTCAGTAATTTAGCTGATATTATGCTGGGGAGGTTGTTTGGACTTTTCTTTTCCAACTGTTGTTGTTTTGACGGCAAATCCGTGATAGCTGCCTTTTTCTCATTAACCCGATTGGATGAATTTGACTTTCCTTTACTGTTAGCAGAATCTTTCAATGACTCTCTCCCTCCTTTCGAAGAAACGGTTTCCTCGACTGTCTTATGAGTAGAAATCAATTCTTTATTATCTGCTATCTCTGGTGGGGATGCTTTCTTGGATTTCAAGGTGTCGAGACTCATTGGACGCGATCTATCTTTTGGGGATTTTTCAGAAATTGAACTACTAGCCGGTGCTCTCACATTTGGGACAGGGAAAGAGCTGGCAACAGCAAGTTTAACCAGTGAATCATCGACAGAGATATTCTTTGCATTCTGTACGCCTGCATTTACCAGTTGATTGTGAATAATAGGTGATGGGACTAAAGTAGGATTTGGTTTATATTTGTCAGTTATCGGTTCCTTAGCAGGGTTTGAGACATTTGTATTCGATTTACGCAGAACATCTGGAAGTTCCACTTGGTTATGCTCCTGTTGCTGCTTTTCAGATGTGTGTTGGTCTTTAATGATAATTTCAGCTCCATTCTTGGAGGTATTATTCTTCTCCCTCTCCAGTTGTTTTTGCCCAATAGTGGTGTCATTGTTATTCTCTTCATCGGTCAGATCATCAATTGAGTCAATCAGAACGATTTCTGCCTCCTCAAACTGCTTAGCTATGCGCTTCTTAACAGCTGTCCGGACAGTACGACGATTGATAGGAACTTGGGACGAATTTTGCGAACGTCCTGTTGTCCTTCTTCCTACCCGAGGAACATTAGCTGGCTCGTTCTCAGATTCACTATCAGATCGAGAAGAATTAGACTCTGAATCAATCTCAGCATCCTCTGATGAAGAAACAATGTCGCTGAGATGCTCATTGATATCAAACTCTTCAGGAGACGAACTTCGAGCGCTTTCTTCTGATGTAACCGGACCCAGCTGCAAAGTTTCCTCCGGTACTTTTGAATGCACTGTTATCGATTGCGATGTTTTTGCTTTACTTAAAGAAGAGGTCTCTGCGTTTATGGATGCAACCGTAGGGGGAGAGACAGGGGCACGAACTCTGTTAAGCTTTGGGGTTGCAGGTTCCGATTTTATCTCCACATTTCTTCTCTCATCTTCAATTTGCTTATCGATCCGAGAGTCCAACTTCTTCATCTTCACGTAGATCGATGAAAGTTTAGATTTACTTGCAAATTCGTTGAATGGATACGGAAGCTCTGCAGCCCTTTGTTCCTTTTCCTTTTCTTTTGGATCTTCAGGCGTTAACTGTAGATTGGTTGAGAAATTTGCTAACCCTTGCAAAGTTACTCTCGATCTCAAATTTCTTTCACGATTAACATTTGAGTTGACAGAAGTTGCAGCTTTTCTGCGGTTATCAAGCTCAAGAGCATTTTGTTCAATGTTTCTTTGAGCTTGAAGTTCGCGCTTCAATCTCTCCTCAGTCGCCAAGAAAGTCGACAGGTCAGGCGATGTAACTGATAGCTTTTTGGTAATCTTGTTGGTAATACGCATACCATGTTTGAATATCCCTAAGATCTCCTCTTTTGTTAAATTGGTGGAAGGTTTTCTATTGGCACCGTCTTGTGGCTCTTGCGAAATGCCCGCAGAATTTTCTATTGCTTTAGAAGTTTTCGCCAATGACGAGTCATTTCCAAACGTAGTGGAAATATTGTTATTGTTTGTTGCCAGCGGTTTCACTGCTTCTTGAGATTTTTCAAAATCTTGCTTTGTTTGAGCTTTCTGTCCAGTATTTTGCAACATACTCAGATTGTTCAATTCATCCACACTTTCAGAAGTGACTTTCAAAGTTGAGTCTTGTAAGGCTACTTGGGGTTCTTTAGAGAGAGGGACATTGATGGAAGCTTGAGTCTTTTCCTGCGGAACAAATTGGGAGCGGACGGGCTCATTTAGCTGTGTGCTTCCCATTATAGAAGTATTAGTTTCTTCCATAGTCTTTGCTTCAGACTGCTTATATGTATTAGTAAGTTTGACCATAGGGAGCTTTTTGTTCTTGAGAACCTGAGAATCCTGAGACGCACGAGGAGCATGTGACGAAATACTAATTCCGATTTCGGATCTTTTTGATGGACTAGATGGTGGTGGTTGTGTTGTAGAAGAGCTCGATATCTGGGGCAGCTTCAGCAAGATTGAATTTTGGATCTGGCTAGTTTCATTCAAAGCTTCATTTTTCTTAGCAATGGTTGGAGAATTTGAATGATTTATCAGTGGCAACGAAACATTCGAATGCAAATTGTTGGATATTTTATTTTGAAAAGGTACCTCTGAACTCACATTGAGTCGTTTGTCTTGCGAAGTATCAGTTTTAAATGGAGTCAGAGTCGTAAGCGGGCCCTTTTTTGAAGGTGTTTTCCCAGATTCTGCGTGTGGAGGAGGAAACTTGACAGCGTTGTTAAGTGATGAATTATTGTTTCTGACCTTTATATGCTTGAGCAGTCTATTTGTCACCAGATTATCGCTATCTGTTCCGTTTTCAATCTCTTCTGGTTCAGATGAATTCTGATTCGAAGGTGGTCTACGGAATCCATTTGGGATCCTGCTAAAATCAGTTTCGTCATCATCTTCGCTGAAAACTGAAGGAGGCGTATTGTTCGAAGGAGGTGCCTGCAACATTCCAGAGGTGATTCTTTTACCGCTTCTCACTATCGTTGGAGAATTCTTTTTATGCGGAATGACCAAATTCCGATCTTGTGATTCTGGAGCCGGTGGTGGCAAAGATACTGGAGATGACGGTTTTCTCGCTAGTTGTTGGGGATGAACGCGAGGTGCCTCATGTGGGCTCGTACTTCGAGTGAGCAGCCGATCTTTCCGAAGCCCCCAGATTGTTTTAGATCGTTTCAAGAACCGAGATTCTGTACTTTCAAATGCAGTTTCATTAGCCCGCTTAGTATTGTTGATTCCTGAAGCTTCAGATATTTGTTCTGGAAGAATCGTGGATGCTTCACGGGAATATGTCGGTAGCATATTATCCACAAGAATTCGGAGCACATCGCCCGAATTGAACACTTCTTCCGCAACAAATTCGGGATCTAAGTCGCATCGGTCGTTGTCCTGGACTCCTTCAACAACAAGGTTGTCAGCATCTGGATAGAGTCTGTGGTAGCGCAGAATTAGCGCATCGCAGACTTGACCAATTGTGCATTGTGGCTCAGTAAGATGAAGAAACTTCTTATACGAAGCTACTTCCGTAGTTGGAATCTCCGCTGACGAGACGGGGATGAGAACCACTTGTAATTTAAGTTTCATTAGTCGTTGATCCAAACAACGCTTTCCTGAAAGTTTATTTCGCGATGGTATACTTAGGCACCCGTACATTTTTGCAAAGTACAATTTAGTAGTATTGAATACTTGGGGGAAAAGACCAAATTTGTTTTGCTTATATCATTATAGAGTAGCTTGTTATTTATCTGACGGTCAATACCTGTTATGTTATCGTTGGTCTGAAATTTGCACCAAGTGGTCTTTGTTCTTGTATTTTGTAATAGATTGAGAAAAGTGAGTGCCTGGTGTGAATACGCATACATTTTTATCATGGAATATTTTATTTCATCTTTTGTTTTAATGTAATTTTCTTTTTACAAGATTTGATCTTTGAGCCATTCAGCTTTAGTAATAACTTCCCCAAAATTCTCAGCTGACTCAGCTACTTGTAGAAGATCACCATCATTAATGAGATCAGGTTTCTTATGGCCGCCCCTCCAAACAATAATCTCACCATCCATAGTACCGCAGAAATACTTAGTGGTGTATGGCCCCGCATACACCATAGAGGCAGTTCTGACTGAAATCTTGGAGCCTTCTCGCAGAAGTCGAGAGACTAGCTTGCCATCAAATGCCCTAAACACAAGTACGTCTCCACTATCAGAAGCAAAGAGTAAGTGCTGTATTTCAGTTTCAGCCTGAGGAGAGAGGAGCAAGGGAAGGGTCTGTAAATATTTATTTCGAGTCAATGGGCCAAAATTTATCAAACGGTTTATTGGTGGTGCAAAGGACGAAGTCATATCCCACACTCTTATTTTATCATCATTACCAGCAGTGTATAATAAGTCACCTATTTCATTCCACAATAACGCATTCACAGGCCCCAGATGTGCCTTGACTGAGGGACCCGTTGCATTATGTTGATCTAACTTAGGATCCCGTGCATTTGTTTTTGTCATATCCAAACGACAAAGACAGCTTTGAGCTCGGCGAATGTCCCAAATCTTTGTTTCACCATCATGGCCACCAGTGGCCAACAAGTATGCATTTTGAGGATGCCAAGCAACTGCCAAAGTTTTGCCCTTATGTCCAGACAACGTGTGTGCACTTGAAGCTGCCCGAAGGTCTAAAAGACGGACAAAAGGCTGGTCGCTAGCTACTGCAACAAGAGCCTGTGAGCTGTATTGGTTTGCGCTGTATGCACAGACATCAATTGCGTAAACTCTGCTACCCACATCAAAGCTATGGGCCACAGAAACACTGTTTGTATCCCACACTTTAACGGTATGATCGAATGATGCAGAAAGAAACATTCCAGTGTCTTCAGGCCACCATTTGACAGCCGATACTCCGTATTGATGTGCGGATCTTCTTGGCACAGAGGCAATTGCGGTATACAGCAGCAGTAACAAACAACATTCGTCATTTGTTTCATTGTCTTCTGAGTAATGTAGATCCCAAAGCTTGATGCTGGAATCTCCACAGCCACTGAGAAGATACCTGTAGTCTGCCGTCTCTATACTGAGCGAATTCACCGCAGCATTGCGATGACAATTTTCTGGGAAGACATTTTCGGTCACCTGGAAAATTGAGGAGTAAAGTGACTCGGTAATTGTGGTAGCGGAATCATAAGATGTTGTTTTTCCAGTGGCTCGTTCAAGCAAAAGTGTATCCATGTATATACTCTATCTGTGAGCACATTAGCGCGAGTTATCAATTACCAGAGAAACCAGCTGTACCATTGCAAATGGAGAATGTGATTTTAATTCAAAGATATAAGAGTAAGAAAATAGATATACACATTTGTCAAATACGTTTAGATATCTGTAACCAAATTTTTAAAACTTTACACCTTTTCCACAATTAGGACAGGTGTACTTTTTCGCCCATTGTGCGAGGGAACTCTTCTCATTCAAATCAATAACATCACCGCTACGATAGTAGCATGATTCATTAGAAACCGGAAAGAAGCTCTAAATCCTAACTTTGATTTGGCGGAATTTTACACTGGAAAACTGGGAATCTCTCCGTCGTTCGGTGTCGGCAACACACCCATCGATGCCTGTGTACAAGCGTAATCTTCAGAACTGAGGCAGGGAAAAAAAAGTCATACTAGAAAAAAACTTTCAGCTCAGAACGACAGAACATACAAAATGTTGGACATTAACGCTTTCCTCGTGGAAAAGGGCGGAGACCCAGAGAAGATCAAAATCTCTCAAAAGAAGAGAGGTGCTCCAGTTGAAATTGTCGACGAAATTGTTGCCGGATACAAGAACTGGACTGTCATCAGATTTGACTTGGACGCGGTTAACAAGAAATTGAATGCTTTACAAAAACAAATCGGACAGAAGTTCAAGGCTAAGGAAGATGCTTCAGAATTATTGGCTGAAAAGGACAAATTGACTGCCGACAAGAAGACTCTTACAGAAGCCGAGCAAAAGGCTGACGCTGAATTGAGATTCAAAGTTAACCAGGTCGGAAACATCGTGCATGAAAGTGTGGTCGACTCTATGGATGAGGAGAACAACGAGTTGGTGAGAACATGGAAGCCTGAAGGTTATGCTGAGATCACTCAAGTCGCTGCGGCAACCAATGCTCCAGCCAAGTTGTCACACCATGAAGTTCTTTTGAAATTGGACGGTTACGATCCAGAAAGAGGTGTCAAGATCGTTGGTCACCGTGGTTACTTTTTGAGAAAGTGGGGTGTGTTCTTGAACCAAGCATTAATCAACTACGGTTTGAGTTTCTTGTATGAAAAGGGATATCTTCCATTGCAAGCTCCAGTGATGATGAACAAAGACGTCATGGCTAAGACCGCTCAATTATCTCAATTCGACGAAGAATTGTACAAAGTCATTGACGGTGATGACGAGAAGTACTTGATTGCCACTTCTGAACAACCAATCTCTGCTTACCATTCTGGTGAATGGTTCGAGAGTCCAGCTGAACAATTGCCTATCAGATATGCTGGTTACTCCTCTTGTTTCAGAAGAGAGGCTGGTTCTCATGGTAAGGATGCATGGGGTATCTTTAGAGTCCATGCTTTTGAAAAGATTGAACAATTTGTCTTGACCGAACCAGAGAAGTCTTGGGAAGAATTTGACAGGATGATCGCTGCTTCTGAGGAGTTCTACCAATCTCTTGGGTTACCATACAGAGTTGTTGGCATTGTTTCTGGTGAATTGAACAATGCTGCTGCCAAGAAGTACGACTTGGAGGCATGGTTCCCTTACCAGAAGGAGTACAAGGAATTGGTTTCTTGTTCCAACTGTACTGACTACCAATCTCGTAACTTGGAAATCAGATGTGGTATCAAGCAACAAAATCAAAGTGAAAAGAAGTACGTTCACTGTTTGAACTCCACCTTGTCCGCTACTGAGAGAGCTTTGTGTTGTATCTTGGAGAACTACCAGAAGGAGGATGGTATCGTTGTTCCAGAAGTGTTGAGAAAGTACATTCCTGGCTCTCCAGATTTCCTTCCTTTCACCAAGGAATTGCCTAAGAACAGCACTTCTTCTAAGAAGAAGTAAATTTGTAACTTCCCGAAGTAGATAATGAAGATATAACAAATTAATTGTGTCCCCGCATTCGCCTTGATCGGGAATGCCACTGTTCATTTTTAGCCGCGGCAGATGAATCTTCATGTGGCGAGCAGTAAAATTCGTTACTTTGTACGGTACTACAGATCCTTCTAGTGACACAAAAAAATTTCATCGTTATTGTAATAGTACAGGACACCTAAAACGAGCCATAATTACAATTATCCACACAACATCTCTAAACAACCCTCTGCGCAACAACAACATAAAATCGCAGAACAACATCCGCAGAATGTTGAGCAACATCCGCCATCAGATCTTTGAGCAGGCTGTTGAACGTAGACAGGCTGTTGTTGTTGATAGTAACCTTGAGGAGGGCCCTGTTGATAGTAGCCACCTTGAGGAGGAGGAGGACCTTGTTGATAGTACGACTTGGAGTGTTAGTGGCAGAGCAGTGGCACCGAAAGGGATTAGATCAACATACCATAATGAGTGATTTGGAACAAAAAAAAAGGGAACAAGTAAGTCAAGAAACGGATTTTATCATGTTTTGTTTCCGCTAGGTTTGACAGCGGGTGTGTGCAGGTTTCGTGACGAGGCGAAATATAATGCCTGCTAATACTCTGCGCTCAGCCGAACACATTCTGATCTACAGAATCAATGCAGGAGCATCGCACACTAGTAACTAAATTTGGCGCATTTCTCTGTGCACAGCCTTTCTGTGGTGCAAATCACGATGGACTTTTCATACGCTCCGCCACCCCCTTCGCGTTCCAAAAGAAGTGGGTCAGGTTCTGATCTGGCAAGGAAGAGACAAAACCTAGCCGATTTCCAGGATCTCCCTACTTATCTCCCAAATACGGGTTCAGCCTCGGCTTCTATTGAAGAACCAAGACTTGATGATAAAATCGACACTGAGGCACCTAAGATCAAAGACCAAGGTCCAATTTATATTGAAGGTACATCAATAACGCTTCAGACAGAAGAAGATATCGCGAAATGGATCGAAGAAAGAAAGAAGAATTGGCCAACGAGAAAGAATATAGAAGAGAAATTGAAGAAACAGTCCGAAGTCCCCCAACAATCAAGTGAACAAAAATCACCAAAGAAACAGGTTTGTAAGTTTTTTGCACGCAATAGAAAATGCAAATTTGGAGCTAAATGCAAAAATTTACACGAAGGAGCCAACCTGGAACCCAACAAAGGAAACAGTGGGAAGAGTTTATCACAAGCTGGTAATGCGTCACGAGCAAATACGAAAGTGATAAATGGTATGGACGTTCCAATCCCGCAAAGATATGCCAAAGACCCTTCTGAATTACCAAAGGGATCTCTTTACAAAAAGCTCGTTCAGAGAGACTTGTTCAACAATGAGAACAACGTTGTCATCGACTTTTTGTTATACTTGGAATCAGAGGGTATTCTTGACAAAAACGCATCTATTTAAAGTTATATTAATTATATAGGGAAACATATAAGGGTATTAATAAATTGGAAGCTGGTCCTCTTTCATTTTCTTAGTACAGTCCAACATTATCGAGCATTGCTTTCCGATCTCGGCTAATTTTCCAATCACTTCTTCATTTCCCTTTCCGAAGCCATATATTGAATATGGTAAGCCCACCTCTTCACAAAATTCGATCACCAAGGGTTGTGCTGTACGCAAGTTGTGACGCGGCAAGCGAGGAAATAAGTGATGAATCGCCTGGAATTGAAGTCCTCCGTGCAAGAAGTCCAACCATTTAGGACAGTCCACATCCATGGTAGTACGTAATTGACGAGAAGGAAAACATTCACTAACGCCAAGGTCAGCAGTAGACATTGCAAAATGAGAAAGTGTAATCTGAACATGAACAAGCATGGTACAGACATGGCTAACCACGACGTACCAAAATTTGTTCCATCCTCCTTCAATACTTCCAACCACCAAATAGAAAAACCAGTAAAAGAAGAAAGATAATCCAACCAACTCAAAGTATCTAAACCAAGCTGCTGCACCTTTACGAGGACCCTGTCCCAAAATTAAATGGGTCCACGACAAACGGTATAAATTGAAACGGCCAAATGCAAGAATGGGATAGTAGAGGTACTCTTGAAGAGGAACCATTTTCCTGGCTATAGCATCAAACCACAACACCTTATCATAATAAGTGGAATAGACATCCCCGAAAAGTCTGGTGCTGACAGCGAAAAATGGTAGATGCTGGATATCTGGATCATGAACAGGATCGTTTGTAATTAAATGGTGAACATTATGATTCCTTTTCCACCAACCCAAACTGAGACCGCCAAACCAATCTGCAATGATCATTCCGAAAAGATTGTCAATTTGATAGTTGTGGGTAATGGAGACGTGTCCAGCATCGTGTGCAATAAATGTCATTTGGTGCCATGCCAAACCCATGCAAATAGCACTGAGTGTGTAATGTTTGAGATGCAAAAATGAAAATGAGTAAAGGAAGAGCGTAGAGATTTTCACCAATTCCCGAAAATAATCAACATAATGACATTTGTATAAACCTTGTCTTATAATTTTCGCATGAAGCTCGTTATATTTCTGCCTGATACTGCCCTGTGTGTCGTAGTCAAGTGAGGGAAGATCATACAAATCTCTGCGTGATAAATTGTTGTCATATTCAATCATAAGAGCCTTTGGATCAACAATGACCTCATTTAAAACGGGGAAGATTTCGTCCTTATTGCTAGCTGTCACTTCCTCCACTGACTGGGGAACAATTGGAGCAACAAAATGTGGAGGGAAACCCGCACGGCGGAGTCTCTCATTTGTTTCCGGATGCTTTTCCAAAGATTCGGTTTGGTTCTTGGACTCAGATTTCTCATTTGGATATGGGTATATACCACCTTGGATCGGAGGAAGCAAATTCTTCCATTTATAATCTATTTCACCCACCTTCCACTTCAAAAACGAAGAAATGGTATCTTCCGAATGATATGCCACCATTTCGTCAGTAGCGTCTCGTCCAATCATATGGAATACTGCCTTGTCTCCTCCCGGATGATACTTGATCCAACTTGTCAAATTGAGAACGTTATTCTTGTATATGACGATACAATTTCCTTTGCCTATTAGATCAGCAATTTGATCGGGACTTAAGATCTTATTACCCATATTGATAGCCACAATTCAAATGAAATACCAATAAAAAAAGACTGATAGAAAGAAAGAAAAAGATATATTTTGTTAATACATTCCAGGCCGATCTGATTAAAACGCGAAATATAGCGCGCGAGATGTATCATACCATATGTCGCGTTATTGTCAGCAAGATTAAAATGGTTACGTTTGGTACAATTTCATGATTCAGCAGCATAATTGTGTAAAAGATAAACCAGACCTCACTCATATTTTGTTCTATATTAAAGTTGCCAGTTCATCTATTTTTCTCAATTGTGAGACCCCATTATCTTCAAAAGCGCATAATCATGGGCTGATTATCGATGTGCCTCAACAAAGGAAAGAGCATCTTCTTGTTCAATTTCTTGAATCGTACTAACCTTGTCACTGAATGAAACACCATAAAATTTATTTGCAACTTGTAACATCTCGGGCCTAAATGTTGTACAAATAAATTGGGCATTTTTGGCAAGTGATTGAATCATGCCTGCAACAGCAGTTCGGTACTGAGTGTCCAAATTTGCATCCACTTCATCAAAGAGATAAAAGGGAGCTGGGTCGCATTTTTGAATACCTAAGATTAATGCAATAGCACAAAGGGACTTCTGTCCTCCTGAGAGTTGCTCAATTCGTAATTGTTCATCTTTCTTGGAGTTGAATGACACTTGAATCGATACTCCAATATAGTTTTCGATGGATTCATTATCCAGTTCACCTGTGTCATCCCTTGTTTTCATGACTAATCTTCCACTACCATTAGGTACTAACGTTTCAAATATTTGTTTAAAGCTGCGAGATACCTGTTCAAAGCTCTTTTTGATTGCACGATCTTTTTGGTCTTCAAGTGATTTCATGAGCTCCTCGATTGAACTTTTTGAAGCTTCTAATTCCTCCTTTCTTGCCATTAAATCTTCTTTCTCTTTGGTGAATGTGCTATATTGCTCGATAGCCTTCTTGTTGACAAGCGAATATTTCTTCAACTCTGTGTTGATTTCATTCAATTTTGAAAGCAAATCTTCCAGGGTATGCTCTGCAAAATTGGAATGTTGGAATGCCTCCTCGGGAAGAACTCCTAAATCACGAATTTTCTCTTGTAACTCTTCTCTTCGATTCTCTAAAATTGCTTTTTTAGAGAGAATCTTCTCCGTAGTTTTACCAACTCCTTCAAGTCTTCTGACAAGCTTCATCTGTGATTCATTTGCGTTGTCCAAATCTATTTTCTTAGATTCGATTAAAGACAAAAGACTCTTGCATCTAGTTGAAGACCGACCTAACAGCACCTCAAAGGCCGATAGTTTCAGTTCAAGTGCAGCGATTTCTGTTGAGAGTATGGACTTTTCTGACGAGTCTGAAATTACATCTTGTGATGCACCAGATGATACGATGCTCCTCAATTGAGACTCATAATAAGTATTTTCCAGTTGCAAGGAAGAGATTTGAGTTTCAAGAGACGCTGCTTTATCCACCACATTATTCAATTCTTCTTCTATTTTAAGTATTTCAGAATTGAGGCTCTCGAGTTCTCTGGATTCTTCTTCGCTGAGCGATTGAATAAAGTGAGAGTTTTGCTCCTCAGTATGTTGCGTTATTCTCATCTCCAAGCTTGAAATAGAGAGAGTTACATTCTCTAATGCTGACTTGGAAGTTTTCAAGTCACGTTCCAAGTTGAATTTTTTAGTTAGCAATCTGTTAAATTCTGCTTGATCAGGTTCATTGACAGTCTTCTGTCTCTCGAGCTCTTGTAACTTAGAGTCTAATTGACTTGTTTCATTTGTAAGCTTTTCATTGATACTCTGAATACGAGCAGTGCACGCGTTTAATTCTTTTTGAAATTGTGCTAAATCGTTCTTCTTTTTCTTTTTAAGTCTCAATGCGTCTAAACGAGAATTCTTGAAGTCTCTAAAACCACCACTGAGTAATCCTTTTGTACTTGCACGGTCACCGTCCAAAGTTATTGCGTTCAAATTATGTTTTCGGGCTATCTCCGAGCCTCTGGCAAGATTCCCACATACAATAGCTCTTCCAAAGACTTGCTGAATAGCCTTTCCCACTCGCTTTTGATCATGTTTAATCTTTTTTATAAGAGGGATAAATTCATGCCCATCTGGATCTGGAAAAGTAATTTGTGTTGGCTCGACTCTGTTCAATGGCATAAACGTTACTCTACCAGCTCTTGTCCTAGCCAATTCTTTTATTAAGATCAGAGCTGTCTCGTCAGTGTCAACAACAATATGGAAAAGTGAGTTTCCAGCGATGACTTCGACCGCAGTTTTATACTTATCAGATACTGTGAAAAGTTCAGCCAACGTTCCATACACAGAATCCAGTAAGTTAAGTCTGTCTGCAATCTCCATTACTGCTTCGATCCCCCTTGCCTGGGCGCGGTCCATAGTTTGAACGACTTTGTGGTTTGCTGACGCAAGATCCTGTTCAGCCGAATCATAGAGGGCTCTAAATCTAATTTCATCTCTCCATAACATCTTTCTCTCATCAGAGAGTGAGACAATTCTAGATCGAGTTGCTTCGACGTCATTTTCAAGTTCATGCAATTTTTCTTGTCGAGAGACACTATCTAAAGCTCTTCTCAAATCATCAAGTCTATTATTGCATTCTAAAAGCTCTTCTTCAGTCTCATTAACAGATGCACGCGCTTGTTGTTGCTGTTCAAGCTTGTGATCAAGCTCTTTCTGTAGTTCATGAAGTTCGCTTTCAAGCCATTCATCTCGCTCCTTCTTCGATACAAATTTTGTGAATCTGCTTTGTTTTGCATAAAGCAAACGTTGTTTTAAAGATACCCTTTCGAGTTGAAATTTTAATTCGCTTTCCTTCTCAGTAAGCCGCGATAAGCTAGGCTGGAGTTCTTCAGTTAATCTTTGTTCGTTCTCATTAATGCTAGAAATCAAAGTTTCTTTCTTTTTTTGTTGCTCCGCGGCAATCGATTTTGCACCCTCTAACGAAGCTGATATCTCCTTTTCAAGAGCCCGTTTCTCAGCCAAGCTTTTAAGAGCACCATTATAATCAGCTTCCGCCTGCTCCTTCTCAAGCATAGCTATTTTTAATTCTGAATTGAGTTCTTCCAAAGACGATTGAATGGAGTTACAAAGTTGTTCACCAGTTTCTAACTCCTCTAAATCTCGTTGTGAGTTAGATACAATAGTATTATACTGGTCAGAATAGGATTCGAGTTCAGAAGAGAGTGAATTTAATTCTCGGTCAAGAATATTGAACTGGAAAATTTTTCGTTGTTTCTCATATTTTTGATATTCTTTGAGATCACTTGTCTCTGTCTGCAAATCAGAGAGCTTCTCTTCTAACTGTTCCATTGCTTCATCTATTCTTTCCATTTTTAGTTTCGAATTAGACATTTCCTTAGTAGATTCCTTAAGTTTACTTTCAAAAACTTTCGCCCCACTAACTTCCTTTAATAGAGAAAGCCTCTCCGCATCTTTCGAGTTTGTTAATGCCGTAATTCTTCCTTGAGGAACAATATAATATGGATTCAGACGAGAAAACCCAGCACTTTCCAACAAGTTCATAATATCAGATCTAGTTGCGAATCGTCCATCCATCAGATAATCATCTTTTTTCAACCCGATGGTGCGTCGAATGGCTATTTCATCCTTTTGTATGGGGAAGCGGCGACTTTTATTATCAAAGATAATCTCCACATATGCAGACATAACTGTACCTGAACCTTCATGAATCAATCCCTGTCTTTCTTCCCTGGTCATATGGGAGTAAGTATCGGAAAGTACAAATCTAATTGCAGCAAAAAAGTTGGATTTCCCTGATCCATTTTTACCAACAACCACATTAAAGTTGGGAGACAATAAATCAATCTCCGTCGTATTTTTGTATGTCTTAAACCCCTGGATTATTATCTTTTTTATAAACATCGAGTATACACTGGGAAACCTGGGGTGTGTGCTTAGTTTATTATGTAGACGCGTCTCCATGAAAGAAGCTCAAAATCAAAATGCGCGCGAACTTTAACGCGAACGCCTTTTCTCACAAACATACTTAAGAGAGCTATTTATCAAAACTCCCATGATGATAATTTCCCCATCTATCTTTGATATCCTTGTAGTCAACATCTGCGCTCCATGCCTCATCACCTTCCTCGTATCTGGATGGAGGTAAAGAAAATGGGAAACGGACCGGCTGTACATTGGCAGCGTCAACCACATCCTTCTTGTAGGAAGGAACAAGCTTAGATTTCTTGCCTGGAAGCAACACACTGAGCTCGTAACTAGACACATCGAAGAATTTGCCCTTACTTTTCATTTGTGGATAACCCCATGCCTGCTTGGACAAGTTATGGCTCCCAACAAGGACCCATTTGAGGGATTTCCAGTTATCACCATTGTCACACGCATAATACTTCACGTGAGGAGTAACGAGCTCTCGTCCAGTTTTGTGACCAGAAGCACCCCAAGAGCATAAATACGGCTTGATATTTTGCTCGTACTGATTCTTGTGAGTGCTTGTTTGAGTATACTTAAAGTGAACAGCTGTCCCTGAAAGATAGCCAAAATTGCTGCGGGCTATTTCTTTTGCTGTTGGGAAAACAATACTCGGCTTGTAGTTGAATTTAGTCTGGTGAGTCTTAGAAGCTGCTTGCCCTGGCTCTAGCAGTTTTTGCCAATTCGAGAATATTAAGGGACACAAAACATGCGTGAATATGGAAGAGGTGTCTCCTTTGCGACTTGAGTAGGGATAAGCTATTGAAGTAACTTGTGCAAGGAAGTTATGTGGGATGGAAGTATCATCAATGAGTAGCCTGTTTCTTTCAAGTACTTGACGTAACTTGCCATATCCATAAGTTTCCTTCTCAGAATGATCAAGGTCGTATAATCCTGGTGCTGATGCAACCAACTCAACATCAACTGAGCTGAACTCATAAGAATTTAAGCGCAGTCGGACATTATCCAAATCTGAAAGACCGTATTTGCTCAAGTAATTCAACAAGTCAGTTTTGAATCGTTTACCTATGGTTGATGTAGTTTTACCCTTTTTGAGTCTTCCTGATCTCCAAAGTGCCTGTGTGAGTCCATTGAAGTCCAATTGGGTTAAGTTACATGTCATTATTACTATCTCTATCTCATCACCTTTGAAGAAATTGATCATCATTTTAGAATGATGTGAGGAAAACCTAGTAGGGAGGGGTGCTATGAGCTCCTTGATAGAAAACTTTGTTTGAAGTTCCTTCCTTAGAGGATGCATGGCCAAATACGGAGTTCCTGTAATAAATGTGATACTTCTTTTCTCCTTGACAAATGCTGGATGTAAAAAAGTTAAAAAGTACTCTAGATCAACATTGAAGTTAAATTGGAAAGTTTCATCTAAGTCAGGAGCACCTACTAGGTCACGAATATTTACAGTATCAATGTTGATATCATCATCATTATATGATTCTGATAATTCATGACTGATGTTAGATAGCAATCTGATTTGGGAACGTTTGTTTTTAGACATAGATTGTTGGGGGGAAGCCAACTCAGCATCATCTTCTGACGAACTATCAATCTCAATTACTGGATTATGAGTTTGTTGCTTTCGTGTATGTTTCGGATTCGGACCTTGCTTGGATTGCGGAATATCAATTACAGGAGAGTCTTGAACATTTGCGGGTCCCTGTTCCAGGCCCAACGTTCTCTTCCGTAGAAACTTTTGTTCATTTGGTATTTGAACCACATCGATAATGGAAATCTCAGCATCGGACTCAGAAGTACTATGACTCAGGGGTGATAGGGTCTTCTGGGACGATTCATATGAGTTCTGCTCCAATGGTGCTAAACCTTCCCCCTTTGCTTTTGAATTTGTCAAAATTTTGTGATCTTTTGGGGAATGATGGGACATTCGGCGCTTCGGTGTAAGAACAGTTCGGAATTCATCATCGGAAGACTCTAACAATTTCTTGAATGTCTCCATAACCTGGCTTTTATCAATCAGAGGTTTCCTTTTTCTTTTCTTATTTCCTTCTGACGCGCCAATACAATTGTCCAATTCCATAGTCAATTTCTGCTCTTCATTTTTTGCTTTATCCTCAGTGGTTCCTCTATCCTGTATCAGGACATCATCTCCAATTTCCTGCAAATCTGAGTCACTATCCGAACCAATTACAGTTGGTTCATTTGAAATAAGCAGACCAGGATCTGCTTTGTTGATTATTCGGTGGGATCTGCGAACCATTTGATATTTTGCGGTTAAGATTGTTGCTTTATGAAGCTTGTTTTCTTTCCTTTGCAATGTGTTTTGAAAACGCGATAAGATACTGTACGTCATCTCCGCACTTCTGAGATGCAAGGGTTTCCGGTAAATATTCTTTAATGGTGAGTATGTTCAGAACAAGTCAGCATAAGACTCGAAATCATCTATTTTTTTTCTTTTTTGAGTTTGACAATTCTAATATTTTCCTTAGAAATGAAGATGAAGTTAATCCCTTTTTATTTGCTTGTTCTTTTGACCAAAATGTCTTATACGTCAGCAATCCTGTAGCTAAGCGAAAAGAGTGGTTTTAATGATACGAGTCTACACTCGCTTGTTTCTGTTTACTGCACTTCTACGGTTACCAGCGAAAATTTTTTCGTTTTATTATGTATTCCTATAAGGGAGACGTGCTGAATTATCCTGGGTATGGAGTCTGTTCAAAATATAGTTTCAATTTCGAATATGAACCCTCTACATACCGCTCAGCCTTCCATTACCATACCGAAATTAAAGGAGTACAGGGCACATAACTATATATTCAAGGTTTCTTCAATTTGGATTTCAAAATAATCTCACAGTATAATAATAACACTAAGTGAATTTGTGATGACTCTAATGGTAGCACATGATCCCAAATACCAAAAAAGGAAGACATAAATAACTTTCGTGAATAAATCATCTGCAGTGTTTTGTTTCCTCGCTGCGCCAGAATATGCCATTGTGCATGGAAGGCTAAGCGTGAGTGTCGCACTTTTCATTGATATACAGCTGGCACAAATTGACAGCAATTGAATAGTTCCCACATTATGATCGAATTCAATTATCGAAATGGAGAAATTGTCTCATCACCATGTACCATTGTATCCGGTACGACCTCAACTAGACTTTCCAAGGGCGTTATTGAGTTCATTGATAATGATAACTCAGTCTTTCCTCCACAATTCTTCGAGGTGAACAATGGACACTTCAAGGCAATTTTGCATGTCAGCCCAGGAGCTGTGAACAACTTTAATGTCAATGTATGGGAAAATGCCGTTATTAACGGCCAGGGCTTTATAGAGAAAGCACATAAGTCTGTGGATAAGGGCACATTGGCTCTTTATTTCAACCCACTCCCAGAGAACAAGCCAGTCCACTTGTGCGTCATTTTGGGAAGAGACTCTAATGGATCCTACGACATGCCAAGTCAAATGTTGAGACAAGGTCAAGTGGCCAACATCGATACTGCTATTCAAAGACTTAAGGTGGCAGGGAGAATGATGCAAGCTTTCACTCAAGACGAATTTCATCGTCTAGGATTAAGCAATCGGTCATTCCAATTTGTGGAAGAAGAAACCTCTCATCAGACCCTTTTTGGCTATGACATGAACTCCAGTATTCCTCATTCCGAAGTGAAGGTGCATGTGCTTCGCTCACCCAGAACAGTTAAAGAGTTGAGGGATCCGGACTTTGCTCAGCAGAATAGCGAGGCGAAAAAGAGCGGTGAGCTCTTCGACCATGCTTTGCATTTAATTGAAAACTCTGATTTCTTCGCAAATTACAAGCAAAGGGATACAGCAATTCAGTGTGCTGTCATGTATTTGGATTCACATTGGGACTCAAAACTTATCTTGACCCATGCAGCTTTAGGCGGTGGAACTGACAAAATTAAACTAGCTATCTTTGGTTCACATGGCCTTCATTCATATCCTTTAACATTTCCTCAAATAACCCCAAACTTTTTGAACGAGACAAGATTGGATTGTAACGAGGTTGCAAATGACAGTTCACAATGTGGAACCCCTTGGGAATGTTTAAATATTTGCATGGGTGCCTTCATGCATGAGATAGGACACTCATTTGGTTCTCCTCATCAAACTGACGGAGTAATGCTTCGTGATTATATCTGGTGGAATCGTTGTTTTATGACAAGAGAGGTATACTGCGATCGTGACAAGAAAAGTGGATGCTGTATCAACCCAGATGGAACGTGGCCCAGAGAATGTCATTGGAATATAAGAGATATCATGAGATATTTGTATCATGATTCATTTTCAATTCCCGTGGACAAAAATGACCCGTCTTTTCAAAAGATCGTTGAAAGTACGATGAAACCTAAGAGCCTGTACCCTCAAAGTCATCGTGAACCCCCAGACTACTCTATTATTTCTCCAGGAGTAGTTTCGGTAGTATCTTCCTCGGGTATATATATGGTGGAGATGTGCGGAAAGGATTTGGCCAGATGTCATATTCCATATTATCCTCGATCATATGGAGGTAACGGACTTCAACATGAGTTAGTTTTGAACTTCAATGAGTTGCTAGACATGTACAAACAAAGTTGGAGAGACGCTGGTGACGATTTCGACCTTAGAGTTTTGTCATTATCGGGAGATTTGTACATTACAAACTTCAAAGAAATTTGTTTCCCGTCGTCTCGTTCTGTGATTAAGAGTGACTTTGGGTTGGGTAAGGGTGTTTTCGATGGTTACAAGGGGAAGCTACTTGGGTGTGCTAGAGGTGACATGAAGTTTGCTGGATTTGATATCATGAATATCAAGAAGGTTCGTGTATATCACGGATACGCTTTGGACGGACTTTCAATCTACATGTCCAGTCCATCAAGTTCAAACACGGGCCCTCCTGCTGTACCACATCGCAATTACCTAACCAAGATGAAAACTATGCTTTCGGCAGGACCAACTCCCTCAATAAGTCACACAGGAAGCTCGAAGGTGACAATCGGTAACGAGACTCCAAATTATACTGATTTTGATCTTCAACAAGGTGAGTATATTACAAAATTTGTGGTTAGAAATGGTGGATGGATAGATGCTTTGTGTATTGAGACAAATACCGGACGACACTCTGATATGCTTGGCAATAAAGAAGGTGGAAGTGTTGCCACATTACGAGCACCTTCAGAAGCTAGCCGAATTGTCGGAATGTATTACTACTGTGGTCGGTGGATGGACGGCCTAGGTATTATATATGCCTCAATATGAAGACAGAATTAATGTATATGATTGATTTGTATTCTCATTCAGAGATACGCTCGATAACCTTGTCTCTGGCTTGATTATATTCCACTGGAAATCGTCCGGCAACTCCCATTTTAGTTTTTTTCCCCAATAGCAGAGTTTTGGAAACTCCGTTGGTAAGGACATTTATTCGATTACTAAGCTCCTTGACATCGGTTTCTAATTGTCCGAGACCATTCCTTTTAATATGTTTTGCATGCATTTCTTTAAGTCGCTTGAGCCGTTCCACTAATTCTTCCTGTTTCTCAATAAGCTTTTGATTTTTGCTATTAATATAGCCACTGAGTTGTGCCTGAATCGCTAGTGATTTGTCCAACTGAACCGATTCCAAAGCCGATGCTAATGATTTAGAAAAATATTCAGTATGATCAGCAAAACTAGCGCCCATATTGAAATGGTGTCTTTGTTCATCTGAGGAAAGAACAGGGCATAACTGCTCATCGCCACTACTAATATAATCATCATCCTCTTCTTCTTCTGATCCAATACTGCGGGATCCACTCAATGAGCCTTCGTTCTCGGATTCTCGCATATGGCCCTCATCCGTATCGCTTTCGATTACGCGTTTCGGTATTTGTGATGTTGCTTGTGTAGTTCCTGGCATTGCGCCCGGTGCCGGAATGAGTATAGCCAACCCAGAAATAGGTAAAGGTAGAAGTATCAAACTGTCACTTCTATTTTGCAATCGATACGCAGATCAGTTTATAGTTATACCAGCAATCTACTCAAAACGACTACTATGCAGGATCAATAATAGTCTTCCTCTTGTGTATGCTTTCTTCCGCTGATTTTAAATAGACAATTAATCTTTATTTTCATCGTCTAAGGATCTCCTCATAACTATGTGCATCTCTACCCATTGGCTAAAGTACTATCAAGCAAGTAATCTGTCACAATTTAAGCTTAGAAACGAATTACCAGTGTGTACTAGAAGCTATCTAAGAAATAAATTGGAACAAAAAAATTAAAAAAAAAAGACGACTGTGAGCCACAGTAACTCAATAATTATCAAATAAGCTTTCCAATAACGTTCAAATCTTTGTGCATGTGTTGATTGTGTAGCATATACTCAAAGTACTAGTCTTGCATATTGTCACCTTAATTAGCCTCACAGTAGAAGTGAACAGACTCGGTGTCTTAGTTCCAACTAGCGCATGGCATCAGCATTCCAGATACAGAGCTCGGAGGTGCTAGCTCGGCTTAAGCCGTTTGGAATTTCCTTTGAGAAGTCTCTATCTGATCTTATTAAAGGCATTCGTTTACGCTCCAAAGAATCTCCTGAGAATCTTCTGCTTTTTCTAGATACCGCTATTCAAGAATGTAAAGAGGAATTAGCAACCACAGACCTCGAAGTCAAGGCCACTGCCATTTTGAAGCTTGCTTATTTGGAAATGTATGGTTTTGATATGAGCTGGTGTAACTTTCAGATCCTTGAGGTAATGTCTTCTGCTAAATTTCAGCAGAAAAGAATTGGATATTTGGCGTCAATGCAATCATTCAAAAGCGAACAGGATTTGTTGATTTTGGCGACTAATCAATTCAAAAAAGACCTAAATTCTCCTAACCATATTGAAATTGGCTTGGCTTTGAGCGGCATCGCTACTATTGTTACTCCAGCTTTAGCTCAAGATATTGTGGATGATGTTGTTATGAAGCTAACGCATACCAAGCCATATATAAGAAAGAAAGCAGTGTTGGCTCTATTCAAAATATTTGTTCAATACCCTGAAAGTTTAAGATCATGTTTGCCTCGTGTCATTGAAAAATTGGACGACGGTGACGTTGCAGTGGTCAGTGCAACATTGACGGTGATCTGCGAAATTGCAAAAAAGAATCCAAATATCTTTGTGAAGTACTTGCCTAAGTTTTTTGCCATTCTTGGGGACTCGGCAAACAATTGGCTCATTATTAGAATTCTCAAGTTGTTCCAGAGCTTGCTGAGGGTAGAACCGAGAATGAAGAAGAAGATTTTACCATCGATCATTGATTTGATGGCCAAAACTGATGCCACCTCTTTGATTTATGAGTGCATCAACTGCATCATTAATGGTGGCTTGCTTTCCTCGGATTCCTCTCGTGACAAAGAGATTGCAAAGCAATGCTTAACTAAGTTGATGGTCTTTTTCGAAACGGGAGATTCCAACTTGAAATACGTTGGATTATTAGCTGTTATTAATATTGTGAGATTATTCCCTGTTTTCATTCACCAAATGGAAGGTGTGTCTGGCATAATATTGAGCTGTCTCACCGATCGAGATCATATTATCAAACTTAAAGCCCTTGAAGTTTGTCACTACTTAGTCACAGAAGATAATATTGCTGACTTGGTTAAGACGCTCCTTTTACAACTTACCGAAAATGATCCTACGGAAGTTGTTCCGGAGAATATAAAGTTGGAAGTCACAAACAAAATCCTTGAAATCGCATCAAATGATAATTACTCCAACATTCCAAACTTTAAATGGTATGTGATGGCACTAAAAGAACTTGGAAATATGACCGTCATTCCATCTACTGATATTAAGAATGCCTCACGTGCGGCTTTATCCAAGCGGTCGTCAGAGATTATTGCGACGAAACTCGGAGCAGAATTCAAATCGCTTTCAATTAAAGTACCCTCCATCAGGTCTTATATTTTGAACAATATTGTTATCGATTACGTAAACAGACCGACTACTTTGGATTCATGTCCTATGCTCATTAAGGATTTGTATTGGATTATGGGTGAGTATGTTGATGAATTTGCAGATGTCGACGATGACCAAGCAGCTGCTTTGGGTAACAAGATTTTCATTTTCAATAATATCGTCAATGCTTACATTGATAAGAAGTTGCAACTGGAAATCCAGTTCCCCGTTTCACAAAAGTTATTGACATTAAATGAACCTGATGTATTAGCTATCCTTATACAAGCTTTAGTAAAGCTTTTTTCTGGAATTGTTGGAGATTATAACAACTTATACACATCTTCTGGTTTGTTGAATGAGGAACATTATAAGCAAGTGGCCTTTTTCCTCCATAAACTCATCAATTTCTTAGAGAACTGGGAACGCCATTCTGAATACGAGGTGCAAGAAAGGGCTGTTTCGTGGCTTGAGTTTTTAAAACTAAGCTTTGAAGCATTTCATGAAAGTGCCAAGTCAGCATGTGTTGATTTAGAGGAGAAAGAGTTGGAATATTTCAAGGAGAAATTGGAAGAGATGAAGAATGAATCCTTGAGTGACGAAAGTCTGGTCTCCAGTGACGAATACCTGAGCTCTTCTGATCTGGATACTGAGTCTGTTGAAAATATCTTAGATCTTGAAAGCAATCAATCTGACGAGAGTGAAGGTGAGCAAAATGACTCTGAAGAGAACCTAAACCGGACCGGTGGAGACAATTCGGTAACAGTCAAGGAGAGATCTTTGCCCAGTCTCTTGACCGAAGTGTTGAGATCATTATTTAAGGAATATCAATTAAATCCTATTTCAAATGTGGCGCAATTGCATGTTCCAATTCCGGAAGGTCTCGATCTCGAAACTCCTGTTTCCATCCCTGCTGAATTTACTTCCATTATCACAGATTTTTCCACAGATGACAATTTTGATATCTCAGATGAAGAATCTGTCAATGAATCAATTAAAACATCTCACGAAGTAGATGTTCAGCGTTTGGAAAGGTTGAAAGATGATCCTTACTACATCACAACTTCCACAAAAAGAAAGCCTAAGAAGGAGAAACAAAAACTTGTTGCGGATGATAAGGACAACGACAGTAGTACAAGCACAAATAAGACCATCAGTCCATTCCCATCGAGTAATAATGAGAAGAAAGTAAGTTCTCGGAAGGTCAAAAAGGAGAAAGTGGTTGTGTTGCAAGAAGAAACTTTGGGTGCACCAGCTGCGAAAGATATTCCAGAGAAGACAAACAAGAAAAAGAGAGAGATCATTCTGGGAACTTTCAATCTTGATGATGTACCAACTGCCACTGTTGAAGGTGGAATGCAACTGAAGGCCAACGAGTACAACGTGGATTTAGATTCCTTCAGGCTTCAATTGTTAGAGAAGGAGGCAAAGAAATCTAAGAAAAAGGAAAAGAGTAAGAATAAGAAAAGCAGCAAAAGAGAGAATAAAGTACTGAGTAATGAGCAGACAAAACCAAAGACTGAAATTGAAACGTCGCATCCAGAGATTGGCGCTGAGCCATTATCTAACAATGCTTCTATTGCAGATAATCATGCAAGCGTGGAGATCAAAAAACCCAAGAAGAAAAAGAAGAAAGCAGTTATTCTAGATTAGAATATATTAATAAACGAACATAATATTTAGTGAACCGCTTGTAAATAAACGATATCAATGTATTGGGAATATAATGGCTATGTGTATAGAAACAAGATTCTCGTAAGTTTAATGCAAAACAACAGAAGCCTGGTTAGCTCAATCGGTAGAGCATTTGACTCTTAAATACCAATAAGGTCAATCAAAAGGTTGCGGGTTCGAGCCCCGCATCGGGCTTTCTTTTTTGAACTATTCCGCTTGTCATGTGCACTTTATTGATTTCATTAAATATTTTGACAAGATTGCAAAGCATTTCATTTTTTTTTATCTTCCATCTCAGTTGTTTGAGATACTTCACTTTCTGACATAATTGTACATGAAAAGGTGCGAATCATTCAATTTATTTTTATTTTTATTTTTAAAGAAATAATTCCTAAACCAATGAAGAGACACCAACATTAGCTTTAAATCTTGTGACTTCATTAAGAACTGAGAGCTTCGATACTCTTTGCAGCAGTCTCGGTAGCAGAAGCTGGGTTGACACCAGTAACCAACTTTCCATCGACTACAACAAAGCTGCCCCACATATCAGGTGGTTGGACATAAGTGGCACCGTTATCTTCAGCCACTTGCTTTGGAGTCTTCAAGTTATACTTAGCCATAACCTTTTCAAGCTTCAAAACTTCTTCTGCTTCGTTGGTGAAACCAGTCACCTTCAAACCTTCAATCAAAGGCTTACCCTGATACTTCAAGTTGTCAAAGATCAATGGACCGTGGCAGACAGCAGCGACGGGCTTTCCTTCACCCCAGAAATCAGCGGCAATCTTTTGCAACCCAGTAGCCTTTGGGAAGTCAAAGGTGGTACCGTGGCCACCTGCAGCAAAGAAAATGTCAAAGTCTTTAGAGTTAATTTCACTTGGCTTCTTAACATAGGAAATGGCCTTCATGAATTCAGAGTCCTTGTCTTTGTACACCTTCGCTTCCTCTGGAGAAAGAACCGCATCAGCGACAGAGTGTTCGTCCCAACCAAAAGTACCAGTTTCAGAGACAAAGGTCACTTCAACACCATTCTTAACGAAGTATTCGTAAGGGTGGTATGCCTCAACGAAATATAATCCAGTCTTGGCTCCGTCTTCGTAAAAGTCACCGTGGTAGGATGTAATTGCGATCAATGCTTTTGTCATATTGGAAGAAGATTATTTATTTTGGTTAAGGTGATTTCATTATAGGAATTGTTAGAGCTATATATTTGGCCCCAAACCCGTTGGCACTGCATAGCGGAGTTATAATCCCCCTGCTGCGCTTGCTTGCTTTTCCTGCGACTAATATGCATCCCTGGATGAAGTTCCAGAAGTCTCTATAATGGGTTGTATGAATGCATCTTACTAAGCGGAGAATATCAGAGAATTTTTGTGAAGACGTCGGCTACAAGTTGGCCGACATTATGCCATTTTGTTTTGTTAATCATGACCCCATGCATGTTCTCATGCTCGTTCCAATTCGCAGCTAATTACTAAGCGTGGCATTCCATCAGAGACTGCGTGACATCATTCCATCAGTGATTGAAATAAAATGTACTCTTTGAAATAAAATTTGCTTTGTATATTTTGCCTCTCATGTAAATATTGAGAGGGGAATCAATCGAAATTTCATCAATTGTAGAGGTACTTTTTCCCTTTAGGTAGGGCTTGGACAGCTAAAAATAATTACAGGGATCATAATTCTATCTCTCGTTATTGTCAGTTACGTAACAAGATGAAATAAAGGATTAATTGATACCATAATGAAAGACACCGCCTCTCCATCTGCTCTTTCAAAAAATTATTATCATAATAAGACGAATTTATCCAGTGTCTGTTAGGATGGTTCTGAAAAAAAACTATTGTTGGACTGCATATACATATAAATGACATCAAATGGAAAAGTCCATGCATTAAAAAATATGCAAAGCATTTTGTGACAGTATAGTATTGGTTTGCTTTTTGCAATATAGATTTACTGTTTTACATTCAAAGCAATCAAGATGCAACCATTATGAGATACTTAAGCGTAATTTTACACCACAGGATTTATGAACTCGTTGTCAATACAATCATACTCTTTCTTCTAGTATAAAATGGCTCTGTGGCCGAGCGGTCTAAGGCGGCAGACTCAAGTTCTGTTATCGTAAGATGCGCGTGTTCGAATCACGCCGGAGTCATTATTTTTTTCTTGGCTACCAATTTAATGTACTGCATGAGCGCCGATAATACCAAGTGGTAAGCGACAAGTACACGTTTCTTTCCCAACAGGATGGCTCGCCGGAAACAAGTTAAAAAGACAGAAACAGCTTCCGCTAGAAGTACAGCTTCTATTTTCAGCAACATAGATTCTGAAGATCAACTTGAAGAGCGTCTCAATGAAGTCTCTCCACCTGTCAACGAAGAGGAACTCCCAGTCGATGATGATAAGCCCGAAGACTATAAGTTTCCATTCAATATCATATTTGAGTTCCAGGACTTTTTAAATGCATACATGACATTCAGAAAAGGTGTTGAGGTGTTGATATGTATGTACATTACCCAGATTTTTTATCTCTACTTAAAGGACGATATGGCAACAATCCTGGCAATTGGATTCAATATTGTTGGAGCAATTTTGGCAATGTACTTGAGTCATCGTACTTCAAAGAAGAGATATATGGCCGATCCAGAGAAGTACAAATACCCATCACTTCCTGATTTCAATACCATGTATGCTTTCCTTATTCCAATTGCGTTCCTGGTGTTGTTGGGTGACACTACATCACCATTCTTCCAAATGAATTTGGCAATGAATAATTATTCCATTCAATCACTCCATATTGTGGCTAAAATAATGTCGTCTTTTATATTTTACTACATGTACAACGAGAATGACACATTGCAACTTTTTGACTTTGCTCAAGCAGTTTGGTTATATTTCTCAGTGGAATGGGCCCTCACAGTCTGGAACGAACAAGCCGATGAAGATGATGAAGAGAAGACTAGAACGACGTTATCAGGTGCAGAGATTCATATTATTTGTGTTTTTGTCGTGAACTTGCTCTTAAATTTCAACTTGGAGTTAAACGGCACTACCATTGTTGTTCATATTATACGTGGTTTAATGATCTCTCTCATTGTTGCGTTTGCTGTTGCATATCCTGTGTTTTATATCGTTAAAACTTTCCTTAGTGGTTTTTTGCATGAGTTGGGATCATTTGTTGTGATGGGAGCTTTCGCATCTCTGTTCTACTACACTATGAATTTCATCTTCACACAAAGGATCGTTGATGTTGAAGTGATGACTTGGTTGTTGAATTACATACTAATCTCTGACTTGCGTGTGAATTTGATGATGGCATGGATTGCCACTCTTGCTATTGCAATTCCTTTAATTTTCACTTTATCCAAGACCAAAGTTATTTCCCTCAATTTGAGTAGGAAGATGTGGCACTTCTTATTGGCAGGTTCCATTGCATACCCTGCATTGTCGAAAGAACCTGTGTTTACTACCATGGCCGTGTCTGGTTCAGTTTTTGTGTTTATTGTCCTCGAAGCCATTCGCAGCACTCGTTTAACTTTTATTGGGAGATTGTTACACTCTCAATTGGCAAGTTTTCAGGATGAAAAGGATACAAAGGGCCCATTAAGTTTGTCATATATTTTCTTGCTCGTTGGTGTCGCTATCCCGCTTGTTTACAGCTCTTGTGTTGAGGACTTAACTACCATTCGTTCTTATATCGGTTTGATTACCCTCGGATTGAGCGACTCTTTAGCTTCTCTTGTTGGATCCAACTTTGGTAAAATCAAATGGAAAGGGGGTGACAGAACACTTGAAGGAACTATCACATACACCATTGTTACTTTTGCTTCTTTTGTCATTGTTGACTGGTATATCTTGCCTACCAACCATCTTTCACCAAACTGGGAGAATGTGGTAATCACGGCATTCATTGCAGGATGTCTCGAGGGTGCTGCCACTTTGAATGACAATGTTTTGATCCCTTGTATGAGTTTGATCATTTTTGAATTACTCAATGGTGTTTTCTAACTTATACTATTACATTTTATTTACTTAATTATATGAAGAATTCAGCTTTGAGAACATTATCAAATGCGTCACTATCCGTCCCAGGTTTTTCTGGAATAGTGTAACAATCATTTGCAGATAACTTGGCAACAGGGGGTGCCCTTGAACATTGAGAAACTTCCCGTACATGCTTGTCAACGATAAGTAATGGATTGTCGCATTGGTGGAGATAACTGCTAAGAATATGTTCAACCAGATCATCCAAATAATCGACTGTTCGTGTGTGCTGATTGAATGTAGGAGAAGAAAATTTAGGATGATTTACAGTCGGAATCATATTATAATCTTTTCGGTGAACATGTGCATCTTCAAATGTGTCTGAGACGGTTCTATGATATGAAGGAGGTGGGACAGAATATTGTGCTCGGGAAGTTACCTTAAATGTGAGAAAGTGCACTTTGTAGTCTTCTAATTCAGAGTCTGAATCAGAAATTGAGTCTGAATCACGTTCAGAGTGGCTTTTCCTAGGACTTGCTGGGCTCAAATAATCCGAATCATAGTCGCTGTCAGTATCAGAAATAATTGCATTCTCATTGTCTTCCCATTTGTAGCGATCAAGATGATCGTAATCAAATACATCAGAAAGCTTTCCATAAGATGAAGAATTCGAATATGCCAAAGACGCATTACGACTCTTATAATATGGTTCCATTGACAGTCTCCTCAGAGTCACTTTGTAAGGAGGAGGAGTGTTCACAATCTCTGGGGCAGGGGTGGGCAAGTCTGTCGTTGGCTGAATTTTAAATGCTAATTCATCAATTTTGTGAAAGTTTTTGCTCGTCAAGTCATCGTCATAGTAGGGTTCTCTAAATTGCATCAGTTGGTGCTAGATTAATACTGAAACAAATGTGGCAAAGGGGGACATTGTTAGTAGATATACGGTGATGGTGCGAATGTGACACAAAATCGCAACTGATAACGCTTCACGATTAGAGATACGAGATCCTGTCCGTAGTCGCAAACAAACAATAATGGGAAGGAACAAGTTAATAACAAATCCTTGGCGAGTACGAATCGGCATTTTTTTTTCCATTCTCTTTAATTATACTTCGTGGGGTGCATATTTTGCTTGTGCAACTGTTAACTATCGTTATATCTTCTTTTTTTTTTGTTGCATCAATTGTTCTCTAGCTTGTTGTTCTCGACTGATAGCAACCGAGCAATTAAGCTCAAACTAAGAAGCCCGTGTCAGGAAACACATTAATGCCCCGCACGAATCCAGACATACGATTGGATTAATTATATGGATTGATTTTAGTTGTTTCTTTCTATCGTTTTTCTGTCGTTTAAGCACGTTCCAAGATGCTGCTGTCGTTCATAACACAAAAACATGGAATTCCGAAGGCAGGTATAAGGACATAGCCCGCGAAGGAACCACGTCCCTTCCCCAAAGAGTAACATCCATTGGGGTAAGAGAGGACTACTGGTCTAAACTAAAACAATGTGTAGACGCAAATTAGCACATGCAAAAGAAGAAAAAAAATTAAAAAAAAATTACTTTTATATATGGACACTTAGTCAAATGTAGCTGAGGCGTCCATTCCCTAAGAGGTACAAGCAGCGCCTAGCTAGAAGAATTTAGACCCCTGTGCATCTGCGAATCTCTTTACTGAACTTTGAATTAGCCTCGAAATAATTTGAGATCAGCACATGAGTGAATACCCTATATCATGCATCCCTTGCCGACGCCGGAAGATCAAGTGTAACAAGCGCAAACCATGTAACCAGTGCAACAAGAAGGGAACACCTTGTGACTTTCCATCCAAGTTTAGAAATGTGGACGTGAGTAAGGACGATGACTTGGATGCTTCAAAATTAAGTCTTGATAATGACCAACAACTTTCCCTGAAACTGTCCTTGGAAACAAACACTCTCTCGGAGGAGGTGGCCTTGCTTCGGAAAGAGAAGTTGGGAGTTCTACATGAGAACTTTCGACTAATGCAGAAGATCCGGGAGTTGAAGAGTAAACTTCAAACTGTGGATCGTTCTGCAAATGTTGACTCGTGTTGTGAAGGTAGTTTCGAAATTTCAGGTGAAACAACAGAAATGGGCGACAAGTACTACGGTCCGCAACTGTCCAATTTTATGATCGATGTTTTGCGACAAGAAAAGAATGCTTCCACTGATGAAGTCGAAGAGAAGGAACAAACTCTGCTGGGTGCGCAAATGGACACAAGTAATGATGGTACGGAAGAATTCTCTGCATCTCAACAAGCGAAAAAGCAGTTGCCATGGATTTTAGATCACGATCGCTCTGAGCGAGACAACATCGATGCGATACTTTTCCTAGTGGAGCATTTTTTTGATGTTTCAGGTTATCGGTATATGATTTCAAAGGCTGAGGTGATGAATTTTGTCGAGAATAACCATCTTATTAAAGACAATGAGTGGGAGAATGATGATGATTTGCTTTTGTTACACATGATGTTGATCCTTCTGGTTCAGCGTTTGTCACCTAAACTTTATAACGAGAGCAAATTATCTAGGGAACCCGTTGATTCATGTTCTACACTTAATAAAAGAATCAACAAGTTAGTGAAGAAAACACTCTACCGAGGATTTGTTCTGTTGAGGCATAATCTTCTCAATGAGTCAGTCGTGACTGTTCAAGCACACATTCTCTGCACCGAATGGTACTTCATTGATCAATTATATGAGGAAGCCTGGTCTATGATGTTTCACAGCTGTGCGATTGCTTATTCTATTGGCCTTCACGTTATGGTCAATTTGAGAACAACCAATGATAGTATTGACAAATCAACAATGAAGATAGCAGATATGTCCAAAATTGAGGATGGAAAATCAACTTCGAATGACCCTATTAGTTCTGAAGGTCTGGATGATGCTGATGACGACTCAAATGATGATGATAATTACGATATAGTTAGGTTCAAGGTATGGTACGCTTTGAGGTATTTAAGTGGCCAACTTTGCTCTGTTTTGGGAAGACCTTGCCCAATTCTGTTGCAAATTAATCTGTCCTTGCTCGTGAATTCTTCCTCATCTAGTGCCATGAAAATCGGTCTTAATCAAAAGGAAACTCAGATTCAATTACATATTGGTCTTAGTGAATGCATCCGTTTATCTAACATGATGCTTATTGAAAGTTTCATGATGAACTTTACAATTGATGACGTGATGTCTCTTGACATTAAATTTGTGGAAGAAGCAAAACGTTTGTTGTGGTTTGTGTCTGATGAATATCAAGATACTGTTTCGGATAAATTTGAAGAGATAAATCAATATTCTGACATGCCAGTATTTGTCGACAAGGATGAAGCATTGAAAGATCTAATCATTCTTTATATAAATCGAGCGAAGTTGATTCAACCTTTCATAAACCAATTCGTTGGCTCTCAGCAAAGTGAATATCTTTTCAAATCAATTTGTGAATCCCTTTTGAACTTCCTCGATTATGCGATTGAATTTGTTCGCTCTTTTCTTCATAAGAATGTACCTAACTTCGCATCAGTTGATGGTTCTGTCGTTTCGAAAATCAAATTGGGCTCGTTTTTCAGAAATCATTACCCCTTGCTCAATTCATTCGTTTATCAAGGCTTGATTGTTATTTACACATTGCTCAATTACAAAGCCACAGATTTTGTTTCAGGAATCGGAATCGACTTTTTACTCGATCTAAGTGAGAAGCTTAACAGTTTAGTTCAGTTGGATATCAAATGTCGAGAGTTGTTGAAGCAAGAAGCAAATTTGTGGTCGAATAATCAAATATACTTATTGAATAAGAATATTCAATATGCTGAAAACATTCATAATAAATTTAAGGAGAGGTCAAACGAGGAGTTCCTAGATGACCAGATGAATGTACAAGACCTTCGTGACTCAGTGTCTCTGTTTGGGTTTAACATCAATGATCCATTTTGGTTAACCAATCCAGATAACCTAGTTCATTATTTGAGTAGTCCGTCCGAGGAAGAGGTTGAACAATCAATTGCAGAGAGCAACTCATATGAAGATATGGCTCAGTCTGAAACAACAGAGATGTTCAATGTGAAAGATCCACGGTTTTCAGATTTGTGGGACAAAAATGGTCAGAGCCCACAAATTCAGTCTCAGCTCCCACAACTGTCTCAACAGCAAATATCCCAACAAGAACAACGACAACGACAACAGCAGCAGCAACAACTGAATCAGCAACAACTGTCCCAGCAACAGCAGCAGCAACAGCAACAGCGGCAACAACAACCACCGCTTCAGTCTTTGAATTACTCGGCGGTTTCACAACTTCAGTCACAAATGATGCTACCGCAACATAATACAGGGTTGCCTGTTCAGCACATGACTAAGCCTAATACGATCGGACAAAATATTTACCCAGACCAGCGTTTACAGGGATATCCACAAATGTTTGATGGTGGCACATTCCAGCTCTTGACTCAAGATGGACCAAACGTGCAACCAAACCTTCATAATCCCAATAACGACTCGCGACAGGTACCACAATATGATGGTGAAGTTCCGCTTCTTGGAAATTTTGGGAACGATGAAAATTCAACTGACCCCAAAGATAGATGGCAATGATGAATAAAAGCCCAACAAGAAACTATTTGTACTCCACTAATAAATATATACGTTTCGATCTCTGTATTTGTTATTCTCTATGCAGACTGGCTAATTACAATGTACTGCAGGTAAATCGGTTGTGGGTTTTTTTGCTGAACCCCGCTATAAACCGGAGTCCTCAATACCGACAAGTTCAAGTGTCTACAACTTCATCATGTCGTTCAAGAATATTTTCAACAAGCAAAATTTCAAATACTTATTCACGACACATTTTTGGGGCCCTGTTTCCAATTTTGGAATCCCAGTTGCTGCCGTGTTAGACTTGAAGAAAGACCCTGATTTCATCAGTGGACCAATGACAGGTTCATTGATTGTTTATTCTTTGGTTTTCATGAGATATTCCTTAGCAATTCAACCCAAAAACTATTTATTGTTTGGCTGCCATTTTGTCAATGAATGTGCCCAGTTAGCTCAGGGATACAGATGGTTAGCAAACCAGCAACTGAAGAAAGCTGAACAGGCTGCAATTGCAAAATAAGCCCCTAGTTGGAACCAGGAAATAGAGTAATGTACATTAATCTGAGATTTCATGACCATTATTCGAAAAGAGATTTCGGCTTGTTCGTTATTTGCGTAGGACCAAGTTGTTCCGGACGTTCGTCGCACGAGGATCCATAATCTGTATCTTCACCATCAGCTCTGGCTCTCTTATTCGAATAGAAGTCCGTCGGTGTTGAACTTCTTTTCCCATAAGTGACAATATTGCTTGGAGTTGTCGACAAGTCGCTCGGAGTTCTGTGGAATGACATTAATGGTTCGGGTGCTTCTACCCTTATAGAGGAATTGTTGGTTCTTTCTTGCAATGACCTAGTAGTACTAGTTACCTTTAACGAAGTTGTACTTCGTAGCAATGTCGGAGCACTGAGTGTATACTTCTTGACAGGCTCGGCTTTTGCTTCAACTTTGTCCGAGGAAGTAAGCTGGATGAACTTCACAATAAGATTTGGATCTGAGTGTTCAAAAACAATTGGATCACCAGCTCCCTTGAAGTAAGCTTCATAATGGGGTTCCAGCTCAATGATTGCAGGCTCATTTCTCCCATCGACCTTCAAGAACATACATAGGTTAATAAAGATTCTGAAATCCTTGAGTCGAAACGTAAGTGATTGTTCAACATCATGCAAGTTTGTATCCATAAGTTCAGATATGGCCATCAGAATGGTGATCAGCATCGGCTGCTTTAAGTATTCTTTATCTTTCAAAATCTGTTTAGTATACGCATTAAACAGAATTTTAGAAACCTTTACGTCGATGGAGAAATCCTCTGTTGAAAGAGGAACCATATCGAAAAACAGCTTCATAATTGAAGTCTCCATCATAAAGAAATTAACCTTGTTTCTCTGGTATTCCAGTTTATAATTTGTCCCAATGCTGACAGAACTGTATGAAACAGGCTGATAATTCATTTGGAATTTCTTGATAATCATTTTTTTTGATAGAATTTCAACTAGTAGCTTATTACGGCGAGCTTCTGTAGTGTCATGGCTGCAATCAACGCGTAAACAGATATAATTTAGTCCGTGTGCCTCAAGATTTTTGAATAGCATCATCATATGTTTCGATGAAACAACGAAATTATACTTAGATTTTGAGAAATCTAACTCATCGATTTCAAGGCCATCTGGAAGAATGGAAGTCGTCAGAAACTCATATTCATGGAAATATTGACGATTGAATATAATCTCACTATGCGTAGTCTTTGATGAGTTGACGGACAATAATGTTAATGATTCATCTGAGAGTATAAAGCATATATGTTCCAGAACAGTCGCAAGTGCAGTTATACATCTTGACCAAGTAGTCAAATTTTTGGCCAGGTCAATGGCTGCAACGAATGACATTATATGATTTGTATTTTGTAACAGGCAGGTTGTGATGGAGTCAATATATGCACGTGATGCGGGGAAACAGACATGGCATGTTGCCATGTATTGTGGCATAAAACGATGAAAAGTATGTATAGAATACTAAAGAGAACTTAATACAGCCAGATTTTGATGTTTTGCATTATATTTATGGATGAATGTTTTGTTTATCGTTAAGAATATTCTGTTCAATATATACTGCAATTCGTTCGCGATTATCCGAAATTAGGCCAAATCAACCACATAATGTCATTATTAGTTATCAACCCAAATTCGTCAGAAAAGGTTACAAACAATCTTAGAAAAATTTTGGTGGCTCCTGCCGGGACCAGCTTAGAATTTTATACTGCCCCACCTGCAGCCCCAAAGGAAATCGATGGCGAAGAGACCCTGGCGTTGTCTGAAAAAGTGGTCCTTAAGGACATGGTCGACAACAAATTGCACGAGAAATATGATGGATACCTAGTATGCTGCTACTCTGATCATCCATTGATCTACTCGCTTGCAAAAGCTACAACCAAGCCAGTCTTAGGTATAATGCAAGCAACTTTACTCTACAGTTATGCCAATGCCCGGTTGAATCGTCTGTTTGTTTTAACCAGCACCAGTGGTTGGAACAAGCTCTTAGATGACGCAATTATTCGTTTTGCTGGTGCGGACAAATTTCCATCGGGCAAGTTCCAACACACTAGGGCATTAGACGTTCTGGTTTTAAGCTTGAGTGATCCAGAGGAATTTAAGAAAATCACAGGAAGGGTTGAAAAAGTGTTACAAGAATATAAAGAGGACAATATCGACTGTGTTTTGTTGGGTTGCGCAGGAATGGCTGGTCTCGATGAAAAGCTTTCCGAGAAATTCCCTGGAATTGTCTTTGTTGACAGCGTTAAAGTAGGAGTAGAATTTCTTTCTGCCCTCATGACGTTTTCCAACTGAAGGTGGACCTTCACATGATGTCTTGCATTTAGTCAGTTGTCCTGTAACCCTCCTCTCGATAATAGCGGCAACATTCAGATAAATAATAATTCAAGATTCAATTGAGAAAAATAACATAACGCATGGGAATTCAGAATAACTTGAAAGCAAAGGCTAGAATTTATAGTGTCTTTCTTTAGTGAGGCAACTTCTGGGTGGTACCCCATGGGAGCGCGCATGGTACCACTTATCCCCACAATTTGCCTCATAATTCAATTTCTTTAAGGCAGAATGACACAGACAACAGACTCAAATTCTCAGGAAAACGGGAAAGAGAACCAGCGTAGGAACTCTTTTATTCACAGAGTATTGGGAAGCAGCTCTAGCCGCAAATCGCCCTGTGCAGAGCATGCCGAACACAATGCAGACAATTCATCTGATGATTACCAACCGCATCTTTCGGATTTGACTCTTACAGGATACTCCAAGTCAACGAAACATAAACTACTCGATCTTGAGCTTGCTTCACATATCCGCAATTTGATGCCACCACGGCTTCAATTGTATCACGAATGGGAGTTGGTCTACTCTCTCGAACAGCATGGAGTTTCCCTTAATTCACTATATCGAAATTCGGACCCAGAGTATCAGCGATACTTGAAAAAGCAAAAGGACGCTAAAACACGTACAGAGAAAGGGTTTGCAGACGACATTGTAAAAGGAATGGTGACTTTTGGTACACCAGAGCGCAATAAAGGAGCCCGACCTCATGGATACGTAATGATAATCCAGGATGAAAAGAAAAACAAATTCGGATGTTATCTAAATGAATACTTGCGGGCGAATGATCATAAACGATACTACGGAAACGGAGAGTGCTTTCTCTGGAAATGTGAATGGTACGATGAAAATAAGCTCACTGGAAAAGTTGGATCTCCATGTAGGAGGCGCCGCTTCAAAGCTTTCATGTACACTGGAATCAATGACAATTTGATCTACTCAAATCATGATTATATTGCAATTGGCTCCTCGGACGGCAAGAATGGACTTTGGCTAGACAAGTCACTTGACCGAGGTGTGTCGTATAAGTGCGATACATTTGGCAATGATATACTCAATGGAGATTGTGCTGGAAAATATGGGAAGTTTAAGGTTATGTCATTGGAGGTCTGGCGTGTTGGAGAACTAGAGTAACTTACAGGTAGTTTGTTTAGTATATATATATTTTTTTTTTCAAGAGAAAAATCATGCCGTTGAGGATGCTATAAATATTTTAAGTAATAGCAAATGCCATGTGCTCATCAGTTTCGCTGACAAGCACTTTTTGTCATAAAAATAATTAAAAAAAAATCAAGTCGTTATGATTTCCGTTTTATCGCCATGTTGAATTAGATAAAAACCGGGTTCAGATAGAACCAAAGTAGAAATGGGTGCAAATTTGAATTGAATGTGGAGAAAGTTGATCAGCTCCGCGAAAACCTTTGTGTAAGATCTAATCAGGAGATGTCAACCTGAAGCGACACTCACAACAAAGGGACACTGAGACCACTTAAAATATTGAACAAAACTTCATTCTTACTGGTGAAATCGTTGTTGACAAAGTTACACAAGACGAAGTTCTCACCAAATGAAGTGATCAATTTGTCAAAGTTGTCAATTTTCTCTTTTTCGACGATATCTGTGATCGTCTTACTGTGGAAAATTTTGATCCACTCTTCGAATAAGGAGTAAACCTCATCTTTCCATGCTAAGAAAGATTCCTTTTCCACAATGGTTGGTTGTAAAATCTCTTCACCTGGAAATACTCCCCAAGTGACAGCATTGATATCATTAGGCTTAGAGTTTGTGGACAAATTGCCGTGCTTGTCGACCGCATAGTAAGTGATAATGCTGTAAGTTTCCTGAACATTGTGGGCCTCGATCTTACTCAATAATTCATTTAACAAGTCTTTATGAATGAGAAACTCCAAATATTGTTTTTGATAAACAAAACCATTTTTAGGACCCCAACCGTACAATTTGTCGTTGGATCTCACAGCACTAAGAGCTGGTTGCGAATTTAAAGTGAAAAGCCCTCTTTTGTTGAGATCAAGCAAGGAGTCCTTCAAGATATCAGTATCATCACCAATTGGACCATCCGACCAAGGTAAAGCTTTAATTTTGTTGTTCAAGTATGAAACGATGATATCGGACAAGTCCTTGAGACTTTGGGGGCAGCCCCATAGTTCGTATGCTCTCATAGGTGATTGCCTCAACAACTCGGTAGCTGAAAGGTCAATATCACCAAAGGCTGGAGATCTAGAATCACCCCATCTACCGTTAGGAAACTCATCCCATCCAGAAGTACGAGTAACATAGGAGTACTTTCTGTTTTGCCAAAATATTGGTCTGATTGATTCCTTGGATCTATTAGGATTCAAGGATTTTCTCCATGGCAAAATTTCGGTAACCACATCATTATCTCTAATAGACTCAACCAACTTCAATCTCTGCAAGAGCATGACAGTAGAACGTTCTAAATTCATAGTGTAGAAATGCAAGTGATTCACATATCCAGAATCAAGGAGCTTTTGGCACATTTCACTCACTAACGTAGTTCCAGCTTCTCTGATAGCGTAGTCATCATCCTTGATTGGGTCCAAAACATCCAAGAAATGCTTCGGAATCGCCACTTGAGACCAATTGGCTCTTCTGATAAAAGCAGAATACGTCGAGATTGGCATGATTCCTGGGATAATTGGAACATCAATGCCAGCAGCACGAACTTGACCACACCAAGAAATGAAGTTGTCAACATCGTAAAACATTTGAGTAACGATGAAATCACCACCGGCATCAACCTTTTCTTTCAAATAGTCAATCAATTTGTCGCTGTGTTGATCATCAGGATGACCCTCAGGGTATGCTGCAACACCGATATTGAAGTGGTCACCATATTTTTTGCGAATGTATTGGATCAAGTCCTTAGCGTATTTGAAATCTCCGGTAGACTCTGATCCATCCAAAGGGGGATCACCACGTAAGGCCAAAATGTTTTGACATCCTGACTTGTATGCTTTTTCCAACGCCTCATCAATCATTTCCACAGGCATATTGGTACACGTCAAGTGCATACAAGTCTCGAGTCCCAACGCAGATTGAGCAGTGTAGACCATTTCATTGGTTAAGGTCGACAATCTGCCACCTGCGTTCCAAGTAATATCAATGAAGATAGGGTTCAAGTCGTACATTCTGTCCATTCTGTCGTACAAGTTTTGCACACCTTGTGACGTTTTTGGTACAAAAAACTCAAATGAAAATGTAGCGGGCGGAGCGACATCCCCTACGCACAGATGTGCTTGTTTCAACTTCTCGACAATCTTCATCGGAAATACGGTTTGTAAATAGAAGCGGTATTATAGGAGGAGAGAATAAAAACTATTTACGATCTTCCTCCACATAAAGTATCTGGTATTAGCCAGTACTGCATATATATCGATCTTTCTGACTCACATGAAAGTGTGCATATCGGCCCTATTATCGCTCCTCTCACAGCATGGCACGTGTGTATAAACGAGGTATCGTAGGTACTATACGTCCGGTATGAGACGCACTACATGCATAAACGTTGGGTTGAAACTGAAGATGGCATCCTATCTAAGCGTATTGAGTTTTACAGTAAACTTCGTGGAACATACTTGAGCTATGTAGTCAGGTAATCTGATTAGAGCTCATCATGAATCACCTCTTCCAGTTTCCCAACGAGTGACTCTATCTCGGTATTATACAGATCCCATTCACCGATCAGTCGGCGTGCGCGCTCAATCTTTCCTTCACCCGATAACGGGCTATTGCACAAATCGATCATTTTCGCGTTTTGCTTAGATTCGTCTGAACACCATGTCTCGCACCAAAGCCATTCCTGTGGTAGACTGTAGATAGGAACACTGCGCTGCAAGTTGTTTGGTAAGTCTTGGTCGAGATTAGCCAACGAGTTAGGGTCTGACGAGAGTTTTTGGTAATGTGACCTAAGTTTGTCTCCAACTTTGTTCCTTCTAAATGTTGGCAAGTCAACAACAAATAATGCACTAATATGATACTTTAAGTCGTCTTTTAGAACAGTTTCCCAGTAGCCTTGCTTCCAAAATCGATACCCGTCCATCTCCTCTCTGGATTCACACATAGGGACGAACCCGTATGGAGCACCTTCCAAATCAATGCTCGCAAGTTCTTGTATGTCAGCACGAGCTATTTGATCAGCATCAATAAAAATAACTTTCTCCACATCTTCCGGGAAGAGAACATCTAGGAATAATATTTTATAAGCCCAGACCGATCTATGCAATTCTTGCTGTTGACGGAGCCATAATGGCCATTTGTACCCAATGAATTCGTACTCAAATCCATATTTCTTCGCTAAAAGCGAAACTCGCTCCAGAAATTGTGCGCTGACATAATTTTCAATTAACCAGAATTTAATTCGCTTATCAGTGTGTTTCATCACTGAGGTCATCATGATTAACATCAACTTTTCGTACATGTGGCCACTAGCAATGCTAAAAACATTAACATCAGCTTTTGCTTGCTTTGACAAATTAACAACACTCTTTTTGGAAACTTTTCTGATACGAGGGTATATCAGATGGCGCAAAAGTGAGTAGATAGGAAGCAGAGCATTCTGAATTAGTAAATCATTGAATTCGTATTTGTTGTCGCTGACAGACAAAAGTTCCAATCCGTATTGTTCATGGAATTGGTTTTTGAGTCCAATTGTGTGATCTCCTGGGTTCAAGAGAAACTGAAAGTATCCTAAAGTTTGCATACTATATGCTTCAACATTTTGATCATTATTCGAAGCCTTGAAACTTACACCCAGAAGAGGTTGGCCAGTTTGTACGTCTCTAGCATATCCCTCAATAACTAACTTTGATAGAGTGAAATTGATATGCTGGTCCTGGGAAAGTTTAAAATTGGTAAGATCGTTTGTTTCGCTTCCAGATCCTTGCACGACATACCAATTATGTGGGACATCTATTTGAGCGCGGAAGCCAGTATTAGTCTGATTAGTTCCAAATGTGCACTGTTTTTCTCCCTGGTAATTTCCATTATTATCAAATTGTGGGACCAGTTTCACGTACAACCCTCTATAAAACTTTGAAATTGTGCTGCTGGAGAGTGGCTTCGACATCGACTGCATCAAAATCCTGGCATTAACAAATGGGAGATCTGCAAGTGAAGAAAACAAAGAAACCAATTTCTGTGAAAACTCGTCAACTGGGTCTATGATTGCCAAGAGGTCAATTGGCTTATTCTTGTCATAATTGGTGAAATTGATGGAGTTTTGACCTGTGAGTGAGGATAAATCGAATCTTGAAACATCCGACAATAGCATCGTATCTTCCGTAAAGAAAGAATTGCTTATTACTGAAGACATAAGATCGAACCAATCGAGATGGTTGTATTTCCCTTGTTTGAAATGCATAATTGGTTTCCAATTGAATTGGGTCGGATATGCATCCGTGATTTCTTTAAAAATTCCAAGTCTTTGAGAGAGTTCAAATTCCACAAGATCTTGTAGGTCATGTAAGGTGAATATGCTGGTTAACCTCAAATACCGTGAGTTTACCAAAAGCATAGGCAGATGCAGTTGAATATGATGCCTTTCAAGAATTGAAAGCTTGGCCGGATCCTTTTCATGTTTCGAGGGCTGAATTTGATTTACAAGCGTATCCAATTCAATAATTTGCTTTTGTGACAAGAATTTCGAACCAAACTTCGAAGCAATATTCTTGATTTGTCTATCATCAACGCTTGTATCAAATATCCGAATTTGCATAGATTTCTCTTCGTAACTATGCATGAACTTCAATAATGCCAGAAACTGTTGTAAGATCAAAGGTGAGTTGAACTCACCCACGAGCCAGAAGGTGATTGATACTTCATTTTGATTGATCTCTTTCTTGAATGAATATGAATGATCCAAAAGTTCGGGACCAATATTTTTGTATCGAATATTGGCAAGATCCAAGGGAATTACCTTGGTATTTCTGTAATTTTTAGCATCCTCAAATAAGAGCGACTTCAAAGATCTTCCTTCATCCTCTCCTTTTCTTATCTTTTGTTGTAAGAGCCTGACATCATGACTCACTTGACTTCCTAATGCAGCTTGCCAATTAGACGACCTCATATCGTGTATAACTCCGTTTATAACCACGGTCGCTTGACTTAGCGAAAATTTTTCTAATGTTTTGTTATATTGTGGGTATTGGCCAAAAACTTTGGAAGCTGCCTCAATTTTTGAAAAGAGGTTTGCTTCTTCCTCCTCGTTCTTGGTTTCATAGTATTTGTATAAGAATGCCATTGCTTCTTTCAGTTCTCCAACTTCCATAATATGATAAAACATATCAGCTATCTGAGAATCCTTTTCTGATCCTATCACTGGTAAAATGCCCACTTGTTGGGCAATCCCCCTGTCCAAAATGATCTTCGAAAAGGTGAAGAAAACCTTCAACTGACTTTTGTTGGAGAAATTCAAAACAAAGATTAGCTCATGTACATTCTCGCGCAAAGGTGGGATCTGACCGACATGGAGCTTTGCTGCAACACTGCCTGTGTAAACGTCTTTCCTGTCCAACGAATATAATTGATAATTATCGTCTGTCTCAATATCGTTGAAAAAAACGACACCACCTGATTCTTTATCGCCGACTTTAAATGTATTCTTTGAAATTGTGAATCGGTTTCCGACTGAACCTGCCTTGTACACATTTTCCTTGAATGCACTCAACAACGCAAACTTCGTCAATAACAATTTACACTGTTCCAAGTTGAAGCCAAAATTTTTTAAAGATTCAATTAAAGATACCTCGGATGTAAGTTTACTCACAATAAAGGGGATATCCGTTTCCAATTTGTGAACAGTAGCTCCGTTGATATAGAGACCAATCGATTCGTGTGAGGCTCCTTTATTCTCATTTTGAATATTGTTGCTTTTAACCCGATGAAAATTGTGGGGATGCTTTATATCAGCCAAGTATGGCCCATAGAGTGGAAGGTTCTCCATTATTTCCCGGAGTAGCTCGTACTGAGTCAGAGGGTCGGGTTCTGATAGAACCAAAGACGCAATTATGTTCGAGAGGACTGGCATTTTTTCTTCTTCCATCGTATAAATAGGATCATGTGAGTTTTTGATCTTATTGAGGAACAGATGTATATTAGAGACACTCGCCTCTTCAATACTCTTGGCTGTTGTTTTGTTTATTGGTGCAAGTGAGACACCGAAGCCTGGAACAATCTCTGTATTTTCCATTTGTGGGACGTATCTCCATACGAACCTCAAACGACCTACCTCAGCAAACAGCAAAAGCGTGTTGAACATCTCAGCTAGCCGTGGGCAATTAGGATTACCATATAATACGAGAAGTGGCTTGGAATCATCAGAACCAATAACTCTATCAAAATCCATTATAGCTTCCGTTTGTTTGTTCTCTTTCAAGGCGAATAAGTCACTTTCAGAACAGTATATGTTGTCTCCATGCTTGACCCAGGCGCCATGGGGATTGGACATTTTCGTTCCAAAAGAATCTGTCACACAATGATCTTCAGCTTTATTTCCCAATTGTGGTAGAACACTTTGTCTATAATGCTCGTAATGTGCCTGTATTCTTGGGACTTGAAGTTTGTTCAGTAGGTACAAATTTGCAATTCCACGTTGAGTTTCTGTGAGAGGTTCCATGATAAGATTGTAAATATCGCGTTGGTTATTCTCTCCGAATGTATCAATTTTTTCATGTTCCTCTTCATCTTCATGTTCTGAGAATTCAAAATGATCAACATCGCTATCAAAATTGGTCACTTCTTTGCCCAGGAAAAGGGCACGGCCAGTACTGAGATAAAATGATTCGTCACATGCAGAAACTGATTCCAACAACTGTAGAGAAAACGGTGCTTCAGTCCAGTTTGTATGTAGAGCAAACTTTACCGTGCTAGCAAAAGCACTAGACCATAGAAGGGACCACAAAGCCAACATATGGAGGATCAAGAAAAGATGACAGGCTATATATATGTATAGATCGATCCTGTGCAGGTAGCTGCGATTGAAAATGTATTCATGTATCGAACAGAAAAACAAAAAAAAAAAACAGTACTAACTAATATCTTCCACCATACGATTCGTTTCCATTGTACCGGCCGTTGTTACTGTCATTGGTATTGTAAGGGCCATTTCCATCATTGTGGCGATTCCCACCTTCATTATACCGATTATCGTTGTTACTGCTGTTGTTGTAACGGTTGCCCTCGTTGTAACGGTTGCCCTCGTTGTAACGGTTGCCCTCGTTGTAACGGTTGCCCTCGTTGTAACGGTTGCCCTCGTTGTAACGGTTGCCCTCGTTGTACCGGTTGCCCTCGTTGTAACTACTACCATTACTCACATCATTGTAACCCCATGAGTTTCCACTTGCACTTTGATTATCGTATCTCTCATTGTTAGAGAAGCTGGCATGGTGACTGTTGTTCCCATAATTGTTATTATATCTGCCTTGGTCGCTTTGATTTCCGTACTTGTTCTCGTGGCTTCCCATACCGAAGCCATCATTTTGGTTTCCGTAATTTCCACCATGGCTCCCGTAGTTACTACCCTGACTACCGTAACTACTACCCTGGTTACCGTAATTACTACCCTGATTACCGCCATGGTTACTCTTACCACCCATGAGCTTTTCACCTGCACTCAACAATGAACCCATCAACCCACCAGAACTAGAACCATGTGAGTTTGAGTTGTGGGTAGAACCTCCATAATTATCGTTGTAGTTATCGTTATAATTGTTTTGGTGTCCTGAACCATAATTGTTGCCTCCATGGCTACCACCAGACATCTTACCCGAAATCAATTGACCGATCTTGTTACCGAGCATATCCTCCATACCATGGCCCTTAGATTTTCTGCCCATTGCTCCTGAAATCACTGAATCCATGAGGCCACGGTCGCCTTGCGAGTTGTCGTCTTGTTGGGAGTTTGTAGGACGATTTTGAATGTCGTTGTACGCGTTGTCATTTCTCTCTCCAGATTGACCCGAGCTGTAGAATTCGTTAGCCGACATTTTAGAATTATTTTGCCAAGTTGAAAAGAGAAGTGAGAAGTATGACAACTTGCCAAGATTGCCCCAATGTACAGTGCGTTGTTCCTGCGCCCACGTCTGTTGTGGAAAGTGCGGTGCAGCAACTTCCCCATGTTCAAACTTACGCCGCACCGTGGAAGACTCTGGCCTTACCGTAGCTTAAAACAAGGTAAAAATGGTCTTTTATATGTGTACCTGTTTGGGTATGTCGTATTTGTTTTCAAATTACATTCCCATTCTTTGAGGCGTTACTTCGTTTTGCTAGGAGAACGTACATGTGGTGAAAAGTAGAAACTGCACATATTCACAAGACACTATTAATGAGTTGCATGCAAAATGAACCCTCAGAATGTCTGTAATTCTATAGTAAAAAGAATGAACAAGTGACTCTATTCATTGGTTATGCCATTAGCTTTACCATTTTCAGTTGTAGACTTCCTTGTCTCTGTCTCTATATGCTGTTTTCTCTCTATGTTTGTTGGGACAATATAGTATAAAAAACCGATCCATCCTATGAAAGTATTTACGATTCATCCTGCTTGCATTTTTTATTACACTGCGAAGTATATAATAGTACGTTCTGTATCGATGTCTTTCAGGAATCGTGAATTGTAAGTTGTCAAGTCCATAGTGCGAATGACTACCTTGCTGTAGTACGTGACCAAATTATGACCTTTAAACAACCATAGTGTTTATAAACATTTTGTAATATCTGTCAAGTCTATTTTGCAGAATCTGATTTTTAACTAATGGATTCCATTAATGGTAAAACACACTTGATCAGAAAGTATGTAGGTGTTCATGCATATGGATACCATAGATATGGACCTGCATGTCAATGATTGTAAACACATCCCTCCAGCACTTCCCCCAAGAGAACAAATGAACAATGTCGGAGTATCTGGACTCTGAGACACTGGATAATAGTTATACTCCAGAGAAAGAAATGGATATTGATCCAGAATTGGGCCATGCAGAGCCAAGTAACGTTGTGACTAACGGAGACAACAATGACCACTATGATGACTACTTCGAGCCATTAGTCTTTTCAGATGACGATGAAGACTTTGTACTGGAGTCAGAAGAACAAGAGGAAGATTTTGATTTGAGAGAGCAATTGAGAGCTGCGTCTGGGTTTAGGCTACGAAAGAAGCCAACATCGAAAAACTTTGGCCGAAGACAGGCACTTAGATTGGCAAATAAAGAACTAAATCCTGAAGTTCGAGATAACTTTGCCAAGGCCAATGAAGCATTTGTCAAGCAAGATTTTGAGACGGCAAAGCATTATTACCATGAAGTGATTCGACTTGATCGTGACAATTTTGGAGCTTACAAAACATTGGGTGAGATTCATCAAATGACAGGCGACATAAATCGATGTTGTAGTTTCTGGTTCCTTGCTGCTCGATGTGTTCCATGGGATATTCCTTTTTGGGGTACAGTGGCTGAGCTTAGTGCCGAGTTGGGCCACATCGATCAAGCTATCCACTGTTACAGTCATGCTATTAATTACAGAGTGAAAGGTGTTGTACCGAGTCCAAAATATATTTTAGAGCGTGCTTTACTCTACAAACAGAAAAGACAATATGGAAGGGCCTTAGAGGGTTTCCAAAGGTTGCACCGTCAATTCCCTTCTGACCCTCAATACGTGAAGCACTTGGCGCTGATCTACTGTGAACAGAAACGTTTATCTGATGCTGTTCACTTGTACAAATCAATTCTCGAAGAAAACATAAAGGCAAATCCCAACCTGGAATATACTCGGTTCAGTTGGTCAGAGTTGAACATTCTCTGTGAATTATTGATCAGCCAGCATAATTGGTATGAGGGTGTTAAGATGATCAAAACTGCATCGCGTTGGCTTCAGGGCCGTACAGATGAAACATGGTGGACAGACGATGATGATTCTGAGTTTGATGAAAGACGTTCCTCAACTATCATGAAACTTTATCCCGGTCACGAGGATACATACTTAAGAAGGGAACTAAATTTGCCTATCGATATCCGATTCAAACTTGCACAGTTCAGACTTGAAATGGATCAGACTGATGAGGCGTTACGTCACTTTGAATATTTGTTTCGGGAAGAAGATGTTTATGACGTTGCTGATTTGTTTTTTGAGGCAGGAAAACTTTTGGAAGGTAAAAACTTATACATGGAAGCTTTGCGTTACTTGAACCAGCTGATTCAGAGACCTTTTACCGGAGATAGCATTTATGAAGACGAAGACCACACTGAGGAGTTCCGCTCCGAGGCTATGATTTTGATGGGTAATTGCTATATGGAACTTTACGATTATGAGAATGCTGAAAGAGTGTTTCTACAAGTACTCATCAAGGAGCCGAATAATATAGATTTGAAGCTTATGTTGTGTGAAACTTACTTCCATTTGAATGATTTTGAGAAGTCTAACATGTTTCTTAAGGAGATTGGTGAGAACCAAAAAATTCAGGAAGAGACAGCCGAAGAGAAAGAGTTGAACTTGGAATTGGAGAAAGAAGAGGAGGGTATGGCAGTGATCAAGAACACTGGCCAAAGTACGAGAACACACAAAATGACTTTAGCAGAACGTGAGGATATTAACAGAGATGCCACTCACTCAATTGTGAACAAGTTTAACAGAATGAAGCGTTTACAAAAGGCTATCAACCAAGGAAATATGGTAGCAGCAGAAGCTTGGATGAAATTAGCAGCACTGTTGATAGAAACATTTTGTGCTGTTCGAACATTTTTCCCAAAGAACCGAAAGACTACTTTCAAAGGTATAGTCACATACAAGCGTAAGGAGGATATGGAAATTAGTGAGCGTGTTTCGAGAATTAAGGCATTGATGGAAAATAAGGAGACAGAGACTCTGTCACGAATGGAACTAACCTCAAAGACGGAGTTCAGGGGCTTGAGTTATGATGAATGGCTCCTAGTTTTCGTTCAAAATGCCTTTATGTGGAAACTTTACAAGAAGAACATTGATCAGGCTCTTGCTTGCCTTGGAAAAGCATTCGAAATCAATGTTTTTATACAAGACAAAACAAGGAGTATGCTTCTTCGCTTGGCGTCTCTCTCTTTTGGAATTCTGAAAGAGGACTTCGGAGAACTTGTGTCAAACAATGTGAGATACTTTCTTACCTCAGCTCAATTTTCTCCAACAATGTATGACTTTTTCATGTGTTGTTTTAGTTCTGGTATTGGTGCATGGGCCGCATTTAGCAACTATAACCACCAGAAATACTTCTTACGTCACTTGAAGGCGTATGACTCACTCTTGACTTCCAGTAAGGTGTCAGGTTCTGCCCAAGTCACATTGGATACAACTAATGTGAGCTTCACGAGAGAACACCCCCAGTTGCTTTATATTTATGCATGTCTTCTAGGAAGCAATCGGACATTCTCGTCTCCCATTGTTTATCTTACGAGAGCTTATCGAGAGTACAACCAAGATTCTACAATATGTTTCATGTTGGGATTAGCACACGTTCACAGATCCATGCAAAGAAATAGTAACAATCGTCATATCCAATTACTACAAGGTCTCAGTTACCTTTTGGAATACAAAGAATGCCGTCAGAAAAATGCAACTGATTATGAACGACAGGAAATCGAGTATAATTTCGGAAGATTGTTCCATATGATTGGGCTCACAACGCTTGCCATAAATCATTACACAAAAGTGCTTGAATATCATGAAAAATTGAAAGACGACCCTACTTACGATATGCTGCCTGAAGCAGCATACAACTTGAACCTCATCTATATCATTGACGGAAATACTGCAATGGCACGGGACATCAGTGAAAAGTATTTGACCATCTAACCGTTTTGTGGTGTACGGGTTTCTTGCGCACATCTCCACTAGATGTAAACCCTCATCTATAAACTTCCTTTAACTGATAGACTTTTACCATATGGTTCGGCTAAAACATCGGTATATTCTCTTTGAGATATTATACCCTCCTCCTTCTGTTCCTCGTAATGCTCAACAAAGAGAACAAAGTGCTTCGTTTAGCCTGTCCCCCCAACAAACGTTATTATCCATGCATCAAACATCACCTCTGTCCATAAATCCTCGATCTATCTCACAATTGCTCAAGCAAGCCATTGAGGATCATTTTGGTGACCTTGCTGCGGGTACAGTTGGTCAACTGATAATTGTGAAATACTTCAGTAACAAGACTTCTACAGGCATAATAAGATGCAACCGAAACAATTTTCAACAGGTGATAGCAGCACTTGCATTAGTTACCAAAATCGATACAGCAGATGTGGTTATGCGATGTGTGCATGTCAGTGGTACAATCAGGAAATGTGAAGAGTTTTCTATCTCTCGGAGCAAGCAACTCATTGCAGAAATGGGACAGGAGCACGCAAAGGACAGTATAACTGACTTGGTTTCGATGTTCGATGGGGAAGGCGAAGTTAGTGGTGACGAGCAATAGCTAACGTCACGCTCTATATCATTTAGACGAAATATACTAATTACCGTCAATTACAGAACAATAACCAACAAAAAAGAATTGAATCCAAACAAAATTCAAATATGTATAACCGAGTCAATTTCCGTAATGGGATATTCCCTTCCATTCATAATATCAGCCACCCCGACAATTTGAGTAGTAGGTAATCACTAATGTGTCGCTTATTTATGAGATGAAAGGCTACATAATCCAATTATCCTGCATACATTGTTTGCGAATAAAGGCGATCGTTAATGTGAGGTAACAACATCATCGGAAAGGCAATTTCTGCCCTATACTAGCGGAATGTCGCTATCACTGATTTTACTGAGAATACAATCCAAAGGCCAAATACGGACAAATAGTACCACAAACAACCTGAATGTACCAAATTCAACTAAAACATTAGCATCTGGTGACAGTTCTGCAAAGCCACATGAACGTACGGTGGATCCCGTTGTGGCCAGACTTAAAGCAGCACGGAAGGCCGAGAAAGAAGCCAAGGAAAAAGAGCTTCGAGAAAAGAAAGGACTTGCTCCTAAAAAGGAACCTTCCAAACCACGTGCTCCCAAAACTGGGGTCTCTACATCAAGGCAACAGAAAGGGGCCACAGGCCAGGGCAAAAAGGCTCCTTATAGGTCAGCCACTAGTTCTATGACAGCAACAACTAGAGCTGAACGTAAGCCCAAAATGTCTTTCAGTGAGCTCATGAAGAAAGCTTCCTCAATAGATCAAAGCAAAATGTCTATTGCCATTAAACCTAAGACTAAGTCACCGGAGAGTACAGCAGCTCCGCGTAAAAGGACACCGGAAGCAAGCGCAAACACGCGACGGACAAAACTCGAAATGTCGAGGGAGTATCGAAACAAATTTTCGCATAAACGGAATGAACGGAACGAATCTACAGCAAGGAGGGGTGAAATGTTGAATAACGCTGGCACTAAACCAGATTCTGCTAGCAACATAAAAAGGGCTCCTATTCCAATCCGCAAGCCTTCACTGAAGTTGCAAGAGAAGCTCAAACTGCGCCCAGGTGAAAGAAGCAACGCACCTAGACTGAATCTGCAACGACATAATGAAGAGTATGAGAGCGAAGAATATGACGACGATTTGGATTCTTTCATTGCATCAGAAGATGAAGAGCAGGTCTCTTATGGTCAAGATTATGACCGGGATGAAATCTGGTCCATGTTCAACCGTGGCCGTAAGCGGGCTTATTACGATCAATATGACGACGACTCGGATGACATGGAAGCGACTGGAGCAGAAATCTTACAGGAAGAAGCTCGTTCTAAGAGACAGGCTATGGAGGATGATCGTCGCGAGCTAGAGGTCGAGCAAAAGTTAGCAGCTTTAAAGCAGGCAAGAAAGCAAAAGCTTATTCACCACTGATACTAGCGGAGGGGACATATGTAAATACGCAGGTAAACTCAATCAATACTAATTGCTCAATACGTTGAAAAGCACATGAACACTATTGACACTCTTACATGTACTAACAACCGACAACTTTTGGAAATCACATGGGGAGTATTCTTGAGATGGTCTCCTCTTGAATATGCCGCGCGATGGTCGTGCGGCCAAAGCTGAGAAATTCGAATCATCGTTTCAAAGCAACTATGGACTCGTACAACGTTATCATTAAGCAACTCCACAAAGAATCATATGGGGTAAGAAATAGACTACAGTCAATTGTCCATGATAACAGTTTTGTTTCCGAATTTGAAGACTTCTCGTTAATTGCAAATGAGAGATGTGGACTGTGGTATGTTAGACCTGATCAAGCGCGCGATTCAGCTTACTTCAAAAGTACCGATGGGCACATTAACCAATGGAAATTTTCACACAGGAGATTGAATTTCCATTTACTTTCACTTTTAGCAACAGAAAAGACTATCGTGATTGTGGACTCTACTCGTAAGGGTAAAATTCTACCCGATGCGCTTCTGAAGACTATTCCCCTCTGGTGCGCGGTACTCAACTTTGTGATGTTCGAGGGCGAAGAGACTACAGTGCCAGAGATATGGAAAGACTTACAGAAAAAGAGTTGGCTTCTAACTCCGCCGGAGATGGTGGCACCAGCAGAATATAGTAGAATGGCGGCACAAGTGGCGCCGTTGGCGCGGGAAGCCATTCGGCTCGGGCTTGTTCTGCGGGCTCTGCTCGAAGCGAGACTTGGCGCGCGGCGCCCGCTTGTTCCCTGTTGGAGATGGCCTGGTCGCGCCAATACCCCACCTCGAACAGAAAACCAGTTTACTATTTGCTGTCTCAATGCCTCCACTACTGACCGTGAACCATTGGGTTGGAAATCTCAATACACTTATATACAAGGAGCTGGCGATGATCATGAGTTGTGGCTGGCTGCTGTCGGAGGCACGTTAGACCCAGATTCTTTTTGGCGCGACGTTTATCTCGAACCAAGCGAAGAACTACGGGTGTTCGACATGGCGTCTGGCGATGTGTGCCTGTGGCTCTCAGAAGCAGAAGTTGTAGCACGAGTGAGGGCAATTTGCGCCAGGAAAACGGTGGAACAAGACGCCGAAGGAAATAATAATGTGCCCGTGGATCTTACACCTCTAGCCGACACTGGAATATTCATTGGTCGTATCACCCGGGACATTAAGGTCAATGCTCTAAATCAAGCCTGTCCAGGAATGACATTAGCAGTAGTTTTATCGCTACAACACCAAATAATCGTACAGCCTCAACCAGGTGAGCAAAACATGGATGAACACGCAAAGGATTCAAAATTAGCTACAAAAGCAAATGAAGAAGTCCAATATGAATTGTGTCAAATGGAAAACATTCTTGTGGCTAATATTCGCATCGACTCATCCAAAAAGGGCGCAAAGCAATTACGCGCCCTACTTCCTGAAATTGTTGAACCAATGCGGCCATCCAAAGCCGCCCCAGTAGTGATTTTGTGCGATACTGGCACCGATCTTCTGGTCGCGATCGCATTATGTCTTTTGGCCCGATTCTTCGACTGCGATTGGCTACCTGTTCTGGAGAAGCCTCATGTGAACAAAGACATCATTAAACGCCACTTGGGCCGCATTCTGGATATAAGGAAAGTCAACCCAAGCCGGAACACACTTCAGAGTGTTAATTCATTTTTGATGCAGTTTTGAATCGGAGAGAAGTCGAATTGCAGCCTACTCGCTTAGTGCGAATTGTTCAGCAAGGGTACTTGCCAACGGAAAGCATCGAGCATCCGCCAATACCGCGCGCCCTGTCTGCGTCATATGATCGCCCGCACTATTAAAGACAGAATGAAGTTACTTGGGTACTCTAAATTTCTCAATGCCGAAATTCCTTTGTCTTCCAGGATACCTTCAAAGCGCTAAGATTTTCGCAGAAAAGTCATCAGGTTTGCGTAAACTCTTGACAAAAAAACTCAACTATGAGCTCGAGTATATCGACCCTCCCATAGTCATTGAAACCAAAGAACAACTTCCATTTCTGTTGGGCGCATCTGAAGAGGAAGCAAACGAGAAATGGGAACTGATTGTAAACACCAATACAAATCGGTGCTGGTGGATACATACCGATGATGGTCAATACAAAGGTTTTCATGATGCATACAACCACTTGGTAAACCATATAAAGGAACACGGCCCTTATGATGGAATCATTGGGTTTTCTCAGGGAGCAGCCATGTCTGCTGCTATTACAAATACGATACATGAAGTATTACCAGAACATGGTCCATTCAAAATCTCGGCATTCTTTTCCTCATTTGCGTTCACTTTACCCAATGATCCCAATGAGACTTCGTCCACGCTTAACTCTCAGATTGTAGATTTGGAAGAGTACAAATCAAAGGTTCACTTAGTGGACGAGTATAAGAAGTATTTCAGCCCACCAAGCGACTTTTCAACAACTGTGGTTTCTGTGTATGGCAGTGAAGATGCTATTGTTTACCCTATCCGTACAGAGTATTTGAACGACTTGTACCCGGTGGAGGTCAGCGTATTCAAACATGATGGAGGACATTATTTGCCTAACAAAAAACAGCTTTTGAATCCAATCATGGCATGCTTTGAAGAGAGTTGCGGAGGGAAAGCAAATTTATAGACGACTTCTGAATGAGCATTTTTTTATTTGATTCAGCAATCTTACTAGAACTGACTTTTACGATCCTCAATTGATACTGCCTTGAATATATAGAGACAATTCCAATAGTTTTGCCAATAGAAACACCTTATAAATCTTGGGCCGATTACTGCATATAATTTAAAGGTATTATTACATTGAGAGTTAGTTCTCTTTCCATAAGAAGAAACAATGTCCGACTCAGAACAGGTCGCGTCCCAAGAGCAGGATACAGAGCATCCAGCATCACCTAGAAAAATGGCCTCGAAGGGAGAACGTTCTGAACTAGGGCTGTCAGGAACCAGTCAAGCCAATCCTATTCCTCTGAGTACTAGTCCAAGCCAAGTCCCTGGTAAAAGATCAATTTCGCCTGAAGGCGCCAATGCCCCAAAACGACAACAAATAGAAGAACCAGACTTCATTCAGTCACTTTCTCGTCGTGAGTCTCCAACACCTGCGGTTATAAAATCATCAGTATACAAAGAGACTAAACCGATCCCTGCCTGGATGAAAAGTAAAGCACCAACAGATGACACTAATAAATACGCAAAATACGGCGGAAGAAGAGAAGCACATAGAGAAGAAGACAGATATGCCAAATATTCGTCACAGGATTCTCGTTATTCCAAATATGGAGCTAAACCACGCTCTTCAGAAGACTCACGAGTAATCAGGAGAGAACCTGAACCTGAGTCAACGAGACGTGAACATCATAGAGCAGAAGAAGACCTTCCAGAGCCAGAAGCAGCAGCAGCACCTTATACTAGCATTCCTTCAACAGGAGGTATGGGGATGAAGTCAGAATACCGCACTTTCCTGAGCAGCATTACACACAAAGAAAACAGGGACATCAATAGTATTGTTCGCCAACATTACAACCAAAGAACCTATCAATCTAAACTACAAGGTTCCAGAACCAAATCTCCAATTTACAAACTTCGGAACTTTAACAATGCCATCAAGTATATGCTCCTTGGAAATTTTGTTAAGAGAAGACAAGAAGGTGCCCCTCTAGTATTTTTGGACTTTTGCTGTGGAAAGGGGGGTGATCTCAATAAATGTGAGTTTGTAGGAGTTGACCAATACATTGGGGTGGATATTAGTGATGCGTCTGTTAGGGAAGCTTATTCTCGATATTCTCAAAACAAGGCCCGCTTCATTCCCCAGAATCCAAACTCCAAAAGATCAAGAGACTCTCGTCGTTATAATTTTGAAGCATGCTTTGCAACTGGTGACTTGTTTTCTTATTCTCTACCTGAAATTTTAGAACCGAACTTTCCAGGAATCATGGAGGGACTTTTCCCAGTCGATGCTGTGTCTGTGCAATTTTCTTTCCATTACGCTTGGGAGACAGAAAGCAAAGTTAGAACAGTTCTCTCCAACATCACCAAATCATTGCGTCCTGGAGGGACATTCATTGGAACTATTCCTTCGTCTGACTTTATTCGTGACAAGATTGTTAAAAAAGCATATACGGAAGATAAGACATTTGGAAATGAGTTGTACAGGGTTAGATTTGAGGAGGACCCACCGGAAGATGGTGTCTTCCGATCACCATTTGGCAACAAATATGATTATTATTTAAGAGATGCAGTTGATGATGTTCCCGAATATGTTGTTCCATTTGAGTACTTCCGTCTGATGTGTGAGGATTATGGGTTGATTCTTAAATACAAAAAGAACTTCATCGACATCTTCAATCAAGAAATACCCAAATATTTCTCAAAACTTAATAAGAATTTAATCGATGGAATGCGAAGAGCAGATGGAAAATATGGTGTGGAAGGTGACGAAAAAGAAGCTGTTGCATTTTACATTGGGTTTGTTTTTGAGAAACTTGGTAATTAGATCATATGAAGCAACAGTCTTAACCATGAATCAAGAAGTAAGTAAGCCAGGCTAATAAAAGTAAGCATAATAGCAGTATCCGTCCATATGGAGTAGTACCAAACCAAAGACCGTTTCTTAAAGCAAAGTCGCTGAATCTTCTGGCAAAAAGTTGGTTAAATTTGTCAAGAGCCGTACATTTCAAGTAGATCAATGTCGGACCACTCTCCAGAGCGTCAATAAAGAAAGAATCAGATGAGCCATCAAGGTTACTTGAAGATGATGGACTTGGTACAACCATCAAATAACCATTATGCCCAATAATTGACTCCGGTGCTTCGAGAGGAATTGTAGTATGTAGGTACACAGGCCGGTGATCAGAACGTAAGTATGTGTCTATGCTTTGATAGTTATGAATCTTAGGTTGCTTGCCTGCTTTGTAGGTACTCTGATACAAGATTCTGTCACACCACAGAGGACATCGTTTTGTGTTATAAATCGCTGTGTTGGGATGATATTTGTAAGTGGGTGCAAATGCTATTGCTGGTTCATCAAAACATAAGAATACTTCGCCATTTTCTCTTGCTTGGGACAACTCATCATACTTCTTGATAAGTTGCGGTATTAGAGGAGACTGTGTGACACTTCCGCTTCGGATTTTGACCAAATCAGACATAGACTCTAGTATTTCCTTAGGTATGCCGCCCTTAGTTGCTCTGAAGTTTAGGTCACCCATAAAGAAGGAATGGCAGTTAGGTTTTATGAAACTGTATCCATCACCAAAATCAAGTGATCTTGTAAGTGTGCAAATGTCTTTGATTCTTCTCCTGTAGTAGTACTCTCCTTCATAGGCATTTGCATGAGCCGCAGCAAAAGTGAGTTCAGTATAGGATGTCAGACTTAGTACATACTTTACTCGCATACCAACAGCACCTTTAAGCAGCGTCTGAAAGTTTCCACAAGTTGCAAGCGCAAACCGACAGTCTCTAAATCTCAGAGCAAACGGCGTTACAGCAACCATCCCCATGGCCCCAACATGATCCAACCCAATGACAGAAAAGTTATAGGTATTCGTACCAGAACAGTATTTGTACTTCATAAGATCAATTAAAATTCTATTGACATCAATTAAGTGTTTGTTGACCTTGTCTCGGGATGTCCCATCCAAAATGGAGCAAAGCTCCTGGAAACCAAATACATATAGTTCACATGCTTCTTCGGGAAGTTTAACCGAGACGTTCTCAATAAATTCTGCAGCATTGATTGGTAACTTTGCGCAGTTGAATGTCAAAAGAAAAAGCAGTACATTTGGAGTGAACAGCATGTGGTTACCTATGGCCATTAACGCTTAGCGAACTGTATTAGCGGGGGTGTAGCATTGATTATGAGCGGTGTACGGATGTCTTGAGTAGTTGCGTTATCTGTTAAACATACAAATCGATGCGATGCGCTTCAATTGACAACTATCATTTTGTATGAGTATCATTGAGACACAGCGTCAAATTTTGGAGGAGATTGATGTGTTAGAACGAGCATCAGCTCAGAGATATCGAAAAAATCCCCAACTTTCTCAGCTCACCCATATATCCAATCCTGATTCTATTCTACTACAAAATAGGAAACGACCATATAAAGAAACACTACTCCAGCAACATGAACTCCGTCTTTTCTGTGATGAATTCCAAAAAAACTGCTCAAGGGCATTAAAAATTTTTCAAAGTGGAGACTTGGATGCCGAGGTTGAGGAATGGAAAGATCCTACGATGAAGTTTGAGCATTTTGTTCAAGCAATAGAAGCGATAGACTCTAAGTATTCCAATGGCAACATCAGTGGTCTACAGTCTGTTAAAAATCAGTTCGAGATGTATCTGAGTGCTCCAGAAGAAGATATTAAGATTGTTGGGTCTCGGAAACGAGTCAAGAGGAAACACTTTTTGTCGGCACGCACGAGCTACTTGTCCACCGAAGTCAGCGAAGCATTCAATGAGTTTGAAATGTTCGGAAAAGTTTTAGATTTGTCAGTTTTTTTTGATATGTACAAGATGCTTTTTCCTAGCAAAATAACTTATTTGGAGTACTTGCGTACCTTTACTCAGTTCCCCAACTCTAACGTCTCTACTGATTATTTGACATATCTCGAGAGTTTGCTTGCATACCTTGAAAAATTCTATACATTGACTCATCCTTTCGAGTCACTACCTCGTCATGAAGAGAAAGGAAACGAAGAAACCGGAGACGACGCTACCAAGAATAATGAGTTATTTTGTGTTGCATGTAACAAACTATTTGCAAAGGAATCTGTTTACATCGGCCATCTTTCAGGGAAGAAGCATAAAAAGAACCAACAAAAACTCGAATCTGAAAATGGTGAAGAGCCCAACAATAGCCGAAACCTGTCAAACAGAACGAGACAGCATCGCCATAAAGAACTTGAACAACGTGTTAAATTGATGGCAGATGCATTAAGTATGTTACTTGAAAAGACTATAATGGATCATGAAAGAAGAACGGCGCTTTCGGATCGTGAGCGAATGCTTGAAATGTTGGCTGTCGCCGGAGAGGAGTCTGAATTCACAGGAGCAGAAAGCGACGCTAGCTCTAGAGAAGATAACGCTGACTCAGAGGACGAAGATTATTTCTCAAAGGATTTACCTCTTGGAACGGATGGCACTCCTATTCCTTTGTGGCTCTATAAGTTGCAAGGACTCCATCGCACATATCTGTGTGAGATATGTGGTAATGTGGAGTACAAGGGCAGGCAGCAATATACTAAGCATTTCTCGCTGCCAAAACATGTGCATGGGCTCATGTGTCTTGGTGTGTTGGAAACAGAGGCATCACTTTTCAATAGTATCAGCAGTATTGAAGAGGCACAAGATTTATTGAACAGAATTGAAAAAACAAGAAGGAGAGATGTGAATGAAGATGAAAATGTTGAAATAGAAGATGACGAAGGTAATGTTATGTCCCACAAGGATTACATGGAGTTGAAGAAGCAAGGCTTACTTTGAAGATGCAAATTGTATTGTTATCTATAATTAAGTAATTTTCAGAACAATCATTCTCAAACAACAATGAAATTAATCTAATTAGAGCAGTATTATAGAGAATTTTACTTGTAGTTGGAATCACAATATCAAGGCTTTAATAGAAGTGTATGTAGTGTGTAATGGTATAAATCTATAGCGAAGATGTAGAGGTGTAGTTAGTACACAATAAGACAAGAACTGCGAAGAGTGATGGTTCGCACCCAGAACTTGTTACGCCAGATGGAACGGACAACCAAACGCAAGTTATCACTGCCGTCGCATGGGGTCGACGATCATGGATCAAAAGTGGCACGTCTCCCTCGGGGCCTGAAGAAACTTCGCGATGAGCTTGGCTTTCGGTTGAAACAACAAGCGGTGGATAAGGACATTCTCACTGGCGACAATGCGAAGACGATCCACGAGGAGGAAACGGAAGGTGCACAGTATGTAATCGAAGGCCCGTTGAGAAGGGTCACTCCTTACTACTTTACGTATCTTACGTATTGCAAACTCCGCTGGCGTGATCGTAAGCTCCTTGATGTGTTTGTCGATGAGTTCCGCGACAAGGACGCCGAATTCTACAAGCGAGCCATTGCATCTGGACAGGTGTTGCTCAATAAAACACCGACTAACATTGACTCTGTTGTTCGTAATGGTGACCTCATCAGCCACCGGTGCCATCGTCATGAACCGGCTGTATCGCTGCGACCAATTGCAATTGTCTATGAAGATGACGATAAAATCGCTATCAACAAACCGTCTGGTATTCCGGTTCATCCTACCGGGCGTTACCGGTACAATACAATTACCAAAATATTCCAACATCAATATGGTATCACTGTCCATCCTTGCAACCGGTTGGATAGACTTACACTGGGACTTATGTTCTTGGGAAAGACCGCACGTGGAGCTGAATTTTTTGTGAAGCAAATCCGGGAGAGGACAGTTAACAAAGAGTATATTGCTAGAGTCAAGGGAAAGTTTCCTACCGGTACTACAGAAGTGGATGAGCCACTATATACCGTGTCACCAAAACACGCACTTAACGTGGTTGACCACGAGAAAGGAAAGCCAGCAACTACACAGTTCACAAGAGTATCATACGACAAGGAATCAGACACTTCGGTGGTTAAGTGTCGCCCTCTTACAGGACGCACTCATCAAATCCGCGTTCACCTTCAGTTTATAGGTCATCCTATTGCCAATGACCCAATTTACCTGAGTGAATACGTGTGGGGAAACAAGGAACTTGGCAAGGGAAACGTTGGTGCTGTCCCCGAATTGATCACACGTTTGGATGCCGTGGGAAAAACCCGCGCTTGTACTACGTGGATACATCCCCAAGAAGACGGAGAAGTGTTGACGAATAAGGCTTGTCCTGATTGTGACACTCCACTCTATTCAGATCCAGGTCCAAATGATTTGGACTTATGGCTTCATGCATACAAATATGAGGCTGCGGACAAGCTGTGGAGCTACAAAGTTGACTATCCTGATTGGGCAATTGACCCTCATCGTCGCTTTATGAGACTAGCATTAGAAGAGGCAAAGAAATGCGGGGAGACACAAACACAGTTCAATGTTGGTGCAGTCTTGGTGTTAGATGGGGAAATTCTAGCTACTGGACATTCACGTGAAATTGAGGGGAATACCCATGCTGAGCAATGTGCGTTGGAAAAATATTTTGAAAAAACAGGTGAACGCCAAGTTCCAGTAGGTACAGAAATCTACACCACAATGGAGCCTTGCTCGCTTCGTCTTAGTGGTAACTTGCCTTGTGTGGACCGGATCCTAGCCACAAACATTAAAACCTGTTTTGTTGGAGTTGTTGAGCCTGACACATTTGTACTGAACAATACCGGTTATCAAAAATTGAGCGAGGCTGGCGTGGAGTACATCAACATTCCAGGGTATGAAGAAGAATGCTTACGCATAGCGAAATTGGGTCATGAAAAATCGCTGACAGATGATTCAAATCACTGATCCTTTTTGGACCTTTAATATGACTATACCATTATGAGAAAAGTAAATTATACAATACACATCATCACTCATCACTCATCACTAATGATAACATCTTGGGTTGTGTAAACAAAGACATTACGTCTGTGCCGCGCCAGCAGATCAACATCAGAAAATGTGACAGTTTGGGAATTTGTCGGCGGATAATGTGGTTCGTCAATTGTCGGTTCCCCACGGTTTGGTCCTTGGGCGCCAAAACTGCTACCCACACTCACAGACCTAGGAATAGCCAAACCAGTTGCTATTATCTTATCTGTAATACCAAGAAACTTGTCTTTAGCCATTGAAAAAGTACGCGTAAAGCGGGTCATAATCTCTTCACGTGGTGGAGAGCCATTGGCGCTATCCGATGGAGACTCTAATGGAGATGAAGATCCAGAGGATTGCAGCAGATCATTCTTGGATTCTGGTGCTTCTTCAACAAAGAGTTCAAGCCTGTCGAGCTCATACATTTCATCCTCGTAAAACTTCCGTCCCAAGACACCATTCTTTTCTCTCTTCTTGCGAATGATGTTGTATTTATTGCACCATTCCCATGGAATTATAACACACGCAACATACGTTACGACTGAAAAAACTTCAGAAAGTTCATAGACCCAAGTACTAGAAACATCAGAAATGAAAAATGCCACCGGGGCAAAAATGAATGTAAGCGTGAGTAGTGATATGGGCAAGATCGATCGATGTGCAATGAGCGTTTTGATGCGTGTCAAAAGAAACGCTGTAAATACGGCGGCATAACTTATACTCATAGCAATGCGGAATAAATATGTTAAGGCTGGTAGAAGTTTGCTTATTTCAGAACGTGCAGCAAAGGCATGGAATTTATTGATTCCCCATAGTGTTTGTGAGCAAATAGATGCAAACACTCCTGAATAAAACACTATCCGTTTGTCACTCTGTCGCAGGAATAGTCTCATTGCCACTTGTACTTGATTCACTTGTAAGAAGAACGTCACCACCAAGTCGATTACATTTAGGGGAACCAGTTGGTTGATGCGATCCAAGAGATCCATACCTTGCAAATAGCCCTTTCGTTGCTGGCCATGAAGAACCACAATCGACTTAATCACAGTAATGAGCATGTATACTGAAGACATAATTGCAGTCATTCGCAAAAGAACAGAAGGCTTTATTGTGTAGTTGGTGACAACAAAAATGGTAAGAAACCACGTTACTACAGCCAGAATAGATATGGAATAAACAATCGGAACCACACTGAAGACAAAGATACCGCTTGATCTGTCAGCAGTAAAAATTTCCCACGATTGTCGGGATATTGGAAGTGGTTCAGAAAACGTGTTCATCACCATGTTCACATTCGTGTTTAGTAGGGGCAACTGGTCCTTGTAGCACTTTTGGTCATAAAGAGCCTTACTAATATATCGGACCGTCTGACTAAAATCGTGCGATATTAGAATACCTTCAGGTAGTTCTATGGGCTTGCACAGGTCATACACCTTCGCTTTCGATGCGTACAGCCAGAACATGTGGAGATGAAGTTGAGTATAGAAGAGTTCATCACGTGAAGTGTGTAGCAGATCTGTGCAAATGATGGTGAGCATTGTTCTCTGCAGTGCGCGCATGCGGCTAGAAGACTTGGAGACCTGGGGAACGAACCTGCATGGCTACCGTCAAATTATTCATGCAAAGAATTGCCATTTGAGCTAATAAAGGGACAATATTGAACTGACACAAATTGAAACACTTGGCTAGCTCCGAGCTTGTGTCCCTGTTACAAAAATAAATTCACTAGTTGATTTCGTCGCTTGCGGCTATTTTTTCTGCGCAGGAGCTGCGCTTCGTGCGAGAAACACTACTGGTTAGCATCCTCTTATCAGCATTCCATTTGGTGTTGGGTTTTGTATTACTACTCGTTTCATTGAAATGAATAGCAGTATTATTACGGATCCAGATCCGGGAGGCACACCCCAATTATTGTCCCCGAAAAGTGGCCACTACCGGTCCGATTCAGCCCACTCACATGGGTACTCTGTTCTTGATTTCTATGAAGTGGAAACGACTGATTTCTTTCCTGACAATGCAGATTTCGACAATCAATCCATTGTCCCTGAAATTGGTGTTACTCGCCCACAAGTTGTTGATGTTCCCAACAGACCACCCGATAATATACCCTTTGCATATGACGATGATTTGCCGAGTCCCTCCATTGACGGTATGGACAAGAACACGTCATTTCAGTCCTCTGCAGCAGAAACTTCGATAGTAACTGCAGCAACAGCATCTAAATATACAAGTGCCTCGAATGGAAATCCTACTGAAGAACCAACATTGCTGGGTGATAGTCTGTGGGTTCCACCTACGATAAGGTGTGTCGATGAGAAGACCACCAAGGAGATCTTGGACAGTGCTGTGGATTTGTATGGGTTTAAAAAGGATTCACAATTGTTTGGATCTACTGAAAGATCCTTTAACGATTGGTTTTCCACGTATCTGCACCATATGATCAACCAGAAGAAAAAATGGCGTGCTCTTATGAAAAGCAGTGGCTTGAGCAATGATGATAGTGCTAAGCTAGCAAGATTCCCTCCTAAATCAGATAAGGTCAAGAAATTAATTCGCAAGGGTATTCCACCAGAGTGGAGAGGAAAAGCTTGGTTTTTTTATTCCGGCGGCTACGAAAAGCTTAATCGTAACGTAGGAGTTTACGACAAGATTGTTTCATCAACAAAGAACTTACATAACAAGGATACAGAAGTAATTGAGCGTGACTTGAACAGAACGTTCCCTGACAATACCTACTTTAGCAAAGATAGCAACGATACCGAAGAATTTGAGCCTCTAGTTATCCTGGCGTTACGACGTGTCCTAGTGGCCTTTTCGCATTATCAACCACATATTGGATATTGCCAGTCTCTCAATTTCTTAGCTGGAGCCTTGCTTCTTTTCATGAACGAAGAACGGGCGTTCTGGATGTTGGTTATAATGACAGAGAGAATTATCCCTAAAGTGCACTCTGCCAATTTGGAAGGTGTACATACTGATCAGGGCGTGTTGATGATGTGCATCCGTGAATACATTCCAAAGTTATGGCTGATTATAGGAAAAAGCTACGACGGGAAGGTGCTACCTGATGATAAGATTCTAACAAGATTACCTCCTGTGACATTGGTTACCTCATCATGGTTCATGTCAGTGTTTGTTGGAGTTTTACCATTTGAAAGTATGTTACGCATATGGGACATTATTTGGTATGAGGGCTCAAAGACGATTTTTAGAGTATCATTAACCATATGTCGCCTTTGTATGGACCATCCCGATTTCGCTAGGTTAAAAGTGGGAAAAAAATCCAACTTCAACGAAGCAGATCAAATCGAGCTATTCCAATTCATGCAAAATTTCCCCAAATCTATCACAGACCCAAATCTCATTATCGATAGTTGCTTTAAAAAAATTGGCGGCTACGGTTATGGCTTCGTGTCACAAGATGAGATTAACAAATGCAGAGAATTTGTTTCTCAGCAACGCAACAAGCTTAAGAGCAAACAACAAAGTGTGGTGGGCACTGAATTGAGCGAGCAAGAACGAAAGGCACTAGGTGCGGAAACAGTAAGTGCCGACGATGAGATACATGATATTTATGGTTTCAACAAATCCATTATGAGCGGAATGACATGGAATAAGCACATCAGCAGTCATATGAAGAAAAAATTTCATAAGAAAAAATAAAAAACCGATTCATTGCACATTGTTAGACATTTGTGTATTGTCATGTACTGGCGTAGGACCGTGGTTTGTGCGACGTGCATATTATCATTCATTGGACTAGTGACCTACCTCTTCAGCAGCGATTCATCTCACGAATGACCTACAAGTACTTATTCTCTAGGTTTATTGACCCAGTTGTTGCCGTTTCAATCGGAGTGGCTGCATACGGCGTACATGAAAGGCGTGTTGGCAGAGTTGATGGCCGAGGATTGAAAGATATGTTGCGTGACAAGTATTTCCAGTCAGAAGCCATTTGACTGAAGCGGTTGTGAACTTCTGGCTCATACATAAAACTACTGGGCTGTACAATGAAACTGCTGGATTGCACAGCAAATTTAATGACTTCTAGATGTTCGCTATTCCATTGTGGTTGACCTGGGCATTGCAAATTTATGAGAATCCGATTTGTTGTACTAAAGCGCAGATTGTGTTATGTTAATGATAATAAAATGTATTTATAGGATTCAATTGTAGAGAGGAGACAAGAAGTTATGCCGAGCCTTTGAACCTCTTTAAAGTAGACTTAGCTATCTCTTCTCCAAGGTCTGCCACAAGCAAAGAGTGAATCTTTTCCCAAGTGGAAGCACTAATTTCCGGAGTAACAATATCAGGAGATGCTGTTGGAGTCTTAGTAGGAGCAGATACCATAGCGATGAAGGAGATTTCTTTTTCGTCGGATACCACAGTTGAGAGTGTTGTGGAATCAGACAAGACCTTTGCCTTCAGCATTAATTTAAGATTCGAGGCAGTGACACCAGATTCCTTTAATACGTCAACAGATTCAACCAATTGGGTTTTGAGTTTATAAATTGATTGTGAAAGTGGAACTTGTCTAAATTGACTTGAAAATTTGAATGGCGGTTTGATGGATTTGATGCTAACGGTAATGTAGGCTTCCAGATCAGAGCTTTCCACTTGACTTGGAAGATCGTACGGCAATTTTGGTAATGTTGGACCCAAAGACTCCAATTTGGAGTAGTCGTCTGTGCCGTTGACGTTGCCTGGAGACACATCTGATGATAATGATATGAGTTGTGCGTAAGTACTAAAGAACAGTTTAGGTGGAGCGACAGACATTTTTCAAACAGTAATTCCTAGACAAGTTCTGAATGAAGTGCAACTAGTGAATCTTTGTAACGAATTTGAGCACTATATGGTTTACGTACTTTGTTTGCAGGTAAATCGCGAATGGCGTGTGGCCTCAGTGGGAAACACCTTCGTGATCTCTGATGTACGCAATATGTGAATAAAATTCAATTCTTCGCTTCCCCTAATGTGTCCTCCATAAGTGAGCATTTACGTTCAGAAATGTTGATAAAGCAATCGTGGTATTAGTTAGAGTAGTAGCAGTTTAGTGGCCAGTCACGTGCACATCATGGATGGTAATAGAAGATCATAAGTAACGCGGGTATCATTTGTCGCCTCTGTAGGCTATAGACCATGAGTTTTTTTAAATCATTTCTGAATAAATACGCTCCTGTCCCACAAGAGGAAAGCCAATTGCCTACTCCTGTGACCCAACCAACTCCACTGAAATCTGGTTTCAGATCAAAGCTACTGAAGCTAAACCCATTTAAGGATAACAACATTTACTTAGAAGATGACGAGAACTATGTCACATCAAATCCAGGCTACTTCGAACTATCAAGATGGGATCGTATGCTAATCTTTGGGTTGACATTTGCCGGAAGTGTCTCATGTTATCTTATATGTATTTTCTTATTCCCGGTGTTGTCCTTGAAGCCCCGCAAGTTTGCGCTTCTTTGGTCTCTTGGTTCTATCTTTTTCTTGGTGAGTTTTGGGGTTCTACAAGGATTCAAAGATTACCTTACACATTTATTTTCATCTACTCGGCTTGTGTTTACAGTGGTGTTTGTCACTAGCATTATCATGACTTTGATCTCGAGTTTGTCGTTAAGATCTACTATGCTTTCCATAATTTTTGCAATCATTCAACTTATAAGTGCTATATGGTACACGGTGAGTTACTTCCCAATGGGTCAACAAACTCTCAATTTGGCATCTACAGTTGCGCGCTCACAAGTGGAATCTTGGATAAACACCTAAACCTCTGTGTATCTAATGCTATAATGGTATTCTCTAGCCAGAATATACTTCACAAAATTTAGCCTCACCTTGTTCTAATTCAGGGAAGTTAGCAACCAAGCCCTTATTGACGACCTGGGCAATAGCTGGATTTATAGTGGAATCTTGTGCAAGTGTATTTTTCAAATCCAATACTCTTGTAGCAACACTCCTCATTTTTTTGTTTGATGGATTAACAATCTTCACCCAGGATCTAAGTGCTTGCAAAGCCAATACGTACTTCTTTTCATTTTTGTACAAGTCGTATGCCAATTCCCAGGTGTAGCGGTAATTCTTTGCTTCGCTGGTCAATTGCTTAACAAAAACTTCAATTTCGGATAACAATTGGTCGTTTTCTCTCAAATCTGACAATAACTTAGACCCAAGTGGGTCAGCATCATTCTTTTCAGATTCAACTTTGGCAATAAGGTCAGCCTTTCTTTTGATGTTGAGTGGCTTCGGTTTCTTACCCTTCTTGCGTTTGTCCTTTGGATCCTGTGTTGCCTTCTCATTCAATTGTTTTTCATAGATGCCCCAATAAAGAGACATCAAGCCTTTCACGGCACGTACATAAATAGGAGTAGAGTGGATTTTGTCTTCCCATTTCAAAGTTTCACAATAATCACGAGGTGTTCCCTTACGCATGCAGTAAGAATGGAAATCGAATTGATCGTTGAAGTAGATTTGGAAGATTTTTATAATTGCAGAAAAGCGCTTCAATGCCAATCCAAAATACAAGTCACAGAGATCAGAAGCTTCAGCATAACCTTCTGAATCTGGTGAGTCGGGCAATTTAGCCAATGCTCGCTTGTAAAGCCTTGTGTAAGCTTCACCACTCTCCACCAAGACCCAGTTTGCTTGCATAATATGCAAATCCTTGAGTCCATTGACGGCGTCATCATCGAACTTCGTAAAAAGCGACACACAGTCGATGGCCTCCTCAACCTTATTGGCTCTAAGAAGATACTTCGTGCACTTTGAGTTGATGAACCGATCTTGTAAATCTAATTCACGTCCAGCTTGCATTATGTCACTAGCTTCCTCAAATTTGCCAAGATGTTTGACGATTCTTGCCTTCAAAATGTAGAGTTCGACCAAGGTTGGAGTGTGGTCCAAAGCTGCATCGATTTCTGTTTGAGCAGCTTCAATCTCATCCAAGTACAAATAATGCTGAGCCATGAAATACTTTACCCACACAAACACAGTTGGTGCCATATGAGGAACCTCGTTCTTAACAAATTCCTCCACAATAGAAGCAATAATGCCACGCTTTTGTTTGTTTCTGTACAATGGCTTGACATTAACAAAAGTGGCTGGAACTCCACGCTTTAATTGAGATAAGATGTAATCTGACGCTCTTGGCTTGAACTCTGGATGTGATGCAGGTAAAAAGCTCAATGGAAGAAATTTAGGAGGATCAGCACGAGGATAAAACAGAGCTAATTTGTCATACAATCTCAAACGAAGATCAAAGGATTGGGCAGGAGTTTCCAAGGCTAATTCGAGCAAGTTGTAGAGTTCCACGTTGTCCGGATTTCTCTGCAATAATTGACGGTAAATAAGGGAAGCTTCTTTCCGTTTTCCGAGATGGACCAAGTATTTGGCTTTGTAAAGCAAAAAATCAGTTCCGTCACGAATTTCTTCGGAATTTGCTTCTAAATCCTCTAAAGCCTTGGCAAAATCTCCAGACTCACCAATGATCATATTCTTGTACAAAACACACTCACTTTGCTCGTATCTGTCTTGTTCTTGAAGATGCTCCTTAATAATTTTTTCGATTTTATCGAGAGTCGAAACTGCTGCTGTACGGTCTCCATTAAGGTGATGGGCAATAGCAACAGCGGTCCAGTTCGCCCTGTATCCTGGTTGAGATTCCAAGTACTGTTGTCTCGAATCCCGCAAATTTTTGTAGTCACGGATCTGAGACTGGACCAAGGACAAGTCACGTAAAATAGCAGTATTTTGCAGACCATTGTCTACCGCTGCTTTGTACCACTTTGCTGCCTCAGAATAATTCTCCACATTACGGTAATAAATCCCGGCCAAATGATCAACCAAATAATTTCCTGAGCCCTTGGCAAGTGCTTTGATGATGTACAGCTCAGCTTCAGATTTATGGCCCAACTGGTAGTTGCAACAACCTTTCAAAGCCAACGATTCTGCATGGGAAGATTGTTTTTTCAAGTTCTGATCCACTAATTTCAAAGCTTTTTTGTACTGCTTGCTCTCATAGAGACGTAACGCTTCACGAGCATTTGCATCTTCCTTGTTAGCAAAAATTGGCTTTCTGGCAACCATGTCTTTTTCGGTGGCTCTAGATTTGTGCAAGAAATCACGTTCAAGTTAAGTGCTACAGTCTTCATGAACTGGGAAAAAGAGACTCCACCAACTACGGCTATATGCAGGCATTTTCAAAAACGAATCTCCGGAGTGTACTTGTCAAGTCGAAATTACAGACATGCAATTATTTGCTATCATTTATGGCTACTGTGTCATTATCTGTACTTTACCTTCCTATTTAGAAGTATGGGGATGTCCAACGGTTATATCCGCCGGGCCGTTCATCGGAACGCATGAATATGTAGTGTACCTGTATTATACACTCGGCCGATACTGTATCAAAATCTTTTCGGACCAAACATCAGGAAAGTTGGAAAAAGAGGTCGGCAAACGTGATAGGGAACCCACAATCCTTTTGTCACTCGTCTTACACAACTTTGCAGAACATAAAGAGACATTATATAAGATTATATATAGCCGTTATTGACCGTTTGTGATGTTGCATAATTACAGCGGTGATGACAAATTTTTGATGCGAACGGAGTTAAATGGATTACGCGAAATAGCGGATATAAACAGACTACGGCCGTTCGGCATTTAGTTGGAGTCCGGCCGACAATCATTGTATAATGGCGCATCAATTAGCATTCCCTGCATGAGACCGTACATCACTTCCTAATGAAAGGCGAATGGCTTCGCTTGATTCTACTCTTTTAGCTCTGCCAATTTTATACTATTGTTACTTTCAGTCGAATCCAAAATAATTTATCTATTTATTTGTTCGCTTCTGTTGAACGTGTGTTGGGGAAAACTTGTTCATCATGTCAAACAGCGAAAGCAGAAAACGGACCAGAGTTGCTTGTGACACATGCCGCAAAAAGAAGATCCGCTGCGATGGGAAACCTAGATGTCTGAATTGTGTAATGACCCATGAAGCGGTGTGCCATTATGAAGAGAGACAGCCTAAAATTCGATCTGCTAGAACGCGTGAACGGGTCGGAAAGGATACTATCAATGCTTTAAGTTCTCGGATTGAGAGAATGGAACAGATACTTTTGAACATGAGTGAAAAGCTCGGTTCTTCCATTAATTCTTCAGAAGTAACAGAGCGTCTGGTTCAATACGAAGGTGACTTTGATTCCTCCCCGGAGACTGACCACTTGACATACGAGGATAATGATACGGAGGGTAGTTTTGAGAGCCATGAAGGTCAGCAGATTGGTGCACCATTCGATCTTAAAAAAGTTGAATATTATTTCGGCACTCATTCCTTCATGTGTGTACTTTCGAAAGGAAGTCTTCAGTGGATGGAGAATCAATTAGGACCTGATAGTGAACATTATCTTTCACCTTTAAGAAACATTCCTGTTGTTTTCCAAACCAAAACGCGTCATTTTATGCTACATTGGCTTGATCCAGTACATCTTGATGTACAAGAGAAAACTAAACTTCTTCTATATCCCTTTCCACCTAATTCAGATGCTATATTGAAAACGATTGACATATTCTATCGTCCACCTTTCCCAGCTAAGTTCATGTCTAAGGTTGCCATTACTGAATTATTTACTTACTATTATCACACCTCACCGCCTCCTAAATTTCATTGCTCTCAGCTTTTGAAAATGGCAATTGCCCTCCTGTATTCCATATTTATGAGAGGCTACACAACAACTCTGACTTCCTCCACACAAGCTGGGAACCTGCCTCCTAGTATTGATTACTCTGATGAAGAACTACAAGAGATTCAACTCAAGCTTATGAATTACATTGTTGCCTACTACCATCGTGTGAGCATAGTAGGTGAAGGAATTGTATCAGTGGAAGCTCTTTTGATGCTTGCAGTGTATCTTGAGAGGATTTGCATTGCAAGAGAGATCAGTCATCTGGTTTTATCTCTGGCGGTGAGAATAGCATGTGGTTTAGGATTCCACCGTATTGAATCATATGATTCATTATCTGAAGAAGATTCGGCTAAGCGCCGACATTTATGGTTATTGTGCCGATACATCGATATGGAAATCTGCTTTCGAACAGGGAAATCACCTATTATAAATTATAATGACATGAGCCCGGATCTTTTTAGACTGGTGATGGTTCCTTCTGATGACTCTAAGCTTCTTCCAACCTATCAAGTTCTCGCAGGTATGGTTCATATCCGAGTACAGAGTTATGATAAATTATTTTCTGCAAATGCAACTCTAAACACATTTACTGAGCTTCGGCAAAGTTTGGATTTCCTCAATCGGCAAATGTTGGTTATGGCGTCACAAATGCCAAAAGAGTTTCGTCCATTTTTCTACGACGATCCCAATTTCAATCCCGTAATTAGTTTGGAAACTGAAGACGATGAGGTGCATGTTGGTGCTCTATTAACTTATTTCATGCACATGATGATAATTAATAGATTGCCCCAAATGTGTCCCTTTCCTGGAGTTCCAGATCAATTTCTAACGAGCTATCGCGATCTTTCACTCAATAGTGCAAGAACAATACTTCACCTTTCAAAGTGTTTATACAACGTGTCTACTGATAACTTTTTCTTCTCATGGATACTATTTTTCCCGTTGACAGCTGTACTCCACTTGCTGACTACGTGCATGAACTTTCCTCACACCCCCGAAGCATTTGCCGATTTACAATTGATAATCGAAGTGACTTTGAATCTATTCAACAAACGCAGCTCTTCATTAAAACTTGGCAAGATGGATGTTCTTGTCGACTTTGCTGCACTCTTTCAAGTTCTTGCGAAGAGTATCCTTAGAATCACCATTGCTATTTTTGAGAAGAAAACTGGCACATCTATATTGGCTAATGATGTCAAACTACAAGAATATCTCAGCCATACAGACAAGTTGTTCCCGGAGCTCTACCAAAATCCAGAAAATTTCCGAAAAAATGCTTTTGTTTCGATAATTAATGCTAAATCTCCATTTGCTAATGACTCACAAGACTCACCTATGCGACATTCTGCATCTACTTCACAGGCACCATCATCTATGAAGAGGTCTTTTGCAAATCCTCTAGCTAATTCTATGTCTCTTGATTCACGTATAGGGAAAATCGATCCGATTTCGGGTATCCATATGAACGCTGAAATTCCAACTACGTTTACGCAAACAGATCTTTTTTTTGATGACGGAAATGAGTCGCATCCTTACGGTGCGGATTTCATGTCGTCACAATTTGAACCCTTTGACGCAGTACTCAACTTAGCAGGTGATAATTTTCCGAACTTTTTCTTTTCTGGATAAACTATACAGCTGTTTCCACATAAAAGTCGAAGTATCTGGCTGGTTCCGGTTGGTCCGACTGAATTACAATTCTGTATATAATACATGACAATGCTCTCTACCTAGATTCGATGTTTACTGCATACAAGCCATTATATGTCTCTTATTTGCAATGCGTTTGTCTTCTAACCTTTTTCGCCTCCAGTGGTTTGAATCGTGACTCGTTATCCGTATCCGGTGATCGTTTAGAAATATTTTATCCGCTTAATCTTAGATATCCAAACCAAATATTCTTTTCAGCTTGTTACAATACTTTTGGCTTCGGAAGCACTCCTGCCGACCCGAAGGTAATTCTGATTGGTAATCGTTGTCATGGAGGATCAACAACCTCGCCAGCGTGTATCCAAAGCCTGTACGCTGTGTAGGAGAAAAAAAATTAGATGTGATGGGAATCAGCCATGTCTAAACTGCCAGAGCATTAATGGTGTATGCGTGTATGTGTCTAACAAAGAGCGCAAACCTAGGGCTAAGAGAATGGAGAAAGTGTCCGATCGAATCTCTCGCTTGGAAGACATGGTTTATCAGATTGCCAAGAAAGTGGGATCAGATGTCAGGGATCAGGATTCGGCTTCATCATCCAATTCCAGACTGCGTCGTACCAGGATTCCTCTGGGAAGCACCTCTCCAACGCTGAGTGTGGACACATGCTACAGCGAAGGAAACTCCGATGATAGTGAACATCCGTATCGAAAGAAGCCCAGAAGCTCAACCCCTGAGGAGAAACTGACAAATGTGACAACTAGCACAAAGAACCACTTTTTTCAGAATTGCAAAACTATCATTGATGAGACTCTCGCTTCTCCTAAGGCAGCGAGCTTTTATAAAGTGGAAATGCACTACAAAGGCTCCCATTTGGGGTTCTCTATATTCAGCGAGAAAAGTATGCAATATGTGAGGGAAAAAATGAAACCTCAGGACAGATATTTAACTATACCGTTGATGAATATGCCGTTCTATTATACGGTGTGGAAGAGGGCTTTTCAAAGTGTGTGGACGGAACCGCAGGTACACACAATAGAGAGCATTACAAGACTTAAGAAAGGGGTTTTTCCGGAGGACAGAGCAATAGTGGATGAACTTTTGGACTTGTACGATTATGTTCATATCTGCACTAACATTTGCCGTGGAGCTACAGCGCGAGAATTATTTAACATATACTATGACCATCCTGAGGCAAAAGGAAAGCGAAGCCTAAGTTACTCCGAATTGATGATATTAAATATGGTGCTTGCGACGGCTTTGTCATCAGCCATAGACCGTGAAAGGGTTTTACAACCAGCCAAGGGAACATACCCCACCATAGAAAAATGGACAATCACTCAACTTGTTAGTCTTCAAGAGGATCTCTTTTTTAATTGCATTTTCTATTATCAGCGAATAAGTGCAATAAGTGAAGGTATACAATCAATACGTGCTCTACTACTAATGGCAGTATATCTAGAAACATCGTGGGTTGTTACAGATGTGAATTATACTTTGGTATCAATTGCAGTTCGTTACGCACAAGAAATGGGATTGCATAGATTTGAAGTTTCAAGCGGATTGCCTGAAGCAGAGCGCTTGGAGCTTCGAAGCTTATGGGCGATTTGTCAGTCGTTGGATATTGAAACTTGCTATCGGTTGGGAAAACTGCCAGTTCTGTCAATCGCAGACGATTCAGTATCCCAGGACATTGAAAAGCAGTTGATTGCACTTTCTAATCCATTGGACGAGAATGAACCGATTGTGGATGATACCTCTCCTCGAATTGATCAAGTCGATGCATATGCCTTCCTTCATTTCCATTGGCTCAATAGAATTCGGCTCATCACCTACTACAAATTATTCAGTGCCTCTGTTGCTTTTGAAAGTGTCAATCATGTCCAAGAAACCGTATCTGCACTCAACCAGAATATGTTTGAATATGCAGCTAATATGGAAGGGATTATAAAGCCCAGGTTCTTTGATGATCCCAAATTTGGACTTGTTGTGAAACTTTTGAGCTCTGGTTACTCTATCTCTAACGCCCGTATATTGACATTACATTTGACATATTTTAGTCATCTTATGACCATTAATCGTGTTCCTTGGCAGATATATGTGGATGACACTGAAACCCCTCCTCATGAAAACTCAGAATATCGAAAATTGTCACTTGACAGTGCGAGAACTATACTTCATTTAATTCGTGGCATAGATAAGAATTCGTGGCCATTTGTCACTTTAAACTGGTTAGTGGCTTTTCCATTTCTGGCTGCCATGAACTTGTTTTCGAATTGCATCAATCATGCTTCTGGTGTTGATGTCATAAAGGACTTGAGTTTACTCATTGAAGTTTCGTTTGAATTCTTTAGTTGGTTTGGAAAATTTGTTCGTCGTGATACAACAAGGCTTTATTACACCCGGTTTCAACTAATGGATTTGTTGATGAGGGTATTCTTGCGGATTGTCATCAAGGTACTTGAAGAACAACACAACATCGATGTTTTGGAAAATAACCAAATGATAAAAAATTATATCGAAGGAATTGAAAAAGACTTCCCATCTTTCTATGAAATCCGTGGTGAACTTTGGGAGAAAGATCTGGTTAAGGCACATATGTGTCAGATCCCGTTGTTTAATTCTTTTATCAACAAAGACAAGAGATCAGGTTTTGGTACGCATTTGTTTGCTACAGCCAGTAATAAAGATGTTTCATCAGTTAAGATAGAGACTGACAAGGGTCCTTCTAGACGTGTCAGTCCTGACTTGGCGAATATAGTACATACTGGAGTGGATTCTAATCCTAGTGCTTTCCCGTCTTTGGATATGAAATTTGGAGATTGGCCTAATCTTGGGGAAGAGTTTGGAAACTGGCCGATCCAAGAGTTGTCTAGTATGCCGAATTTCTTCTTCGATAACGGGATCTAGCATGGTTACGTGCTAGAGTAATGGCTTATTCAGATAGGTTCATGTTTGGATTACTACTTTATTTAAAGATTATTTATTTTAATAATAGTTCACGAAGAATTATACGACGTCAATTTAACTAACGAGTTCTGATGACACCGGCAGCTATCAAAGTGTTGATCTTCTTGCTGACAGCTGGATTCTTCATGTGATCTTGTAAAGCAGCAGGGTTTTCTCTAGCTTGAGCTAAGATACCTTGCATTACTGGGTCTTGTAAAATGGACACGATCTCAGGGTCTCTCGAAACTCTCTCCATTGTTTGCTCTGGTGTTTCTCCCTCGATAGAACTGAAACGTTGGGCAGCTGCTTTATTGTACAATTGATCGATTTCTTTAGCATTTGCACCTCCATTTAATTCCATATCCTTAGTACGAGCTTCATTCAATGTCTCAAGGACCTGCGAAAACTCCTTCATCATAAGTTGAGCATTAGCCTTTCTGATGTAAGCTCTGATAAATGTAGGGTCTTTAGCAATAGCCTTGTTACAATCCTCAACTGCGTCTGGGAATGACATTAGCTTAGCCAATGCTGCAGCTCTGTTGGAGTAGCCTCTAGCATCTTCCGGAGCTCTCTTGATCATTTCTGTGTAAGCCTCTACTGCCTTTGGCCAGTCACCCTTAGTGAAGTATTCTTTACCGGCCAATCTTGCTTCTTCTGCTTTTTCTGGGTCAATGTACAGAAGAGCCTCTCTATTCTTAATTTCCTTTTGAGTGGTTCTTAATTTGGTCAACACATCAGGGGTTCTGTGTTCCGTTAAAGATTTGTCAAAGTACTTAGCGGCAGAGACTAAGTCATCTTTTTTCAAGTAAGAGTTTCCCAATCTGGCAAAAGATTTAGCAATAACTTTGTAGTCTGCTCTCATCTCTCTACCTTCTTCTATTGCCTTCTCACAAGTCGCAATTGCGGCGTCGTAATCACCCTTTTCATATTCAGCAGCAGCTCTATTGTTCAAATAGGTAATATCCTTATGGAGTTCCCATGCTTCATTGTACTTCTCAATTGCTTCATCGAATTTTCTTTGCTTGTACAAGGCATTTCCCTCTGCCTTAGCAGCATCGGCATCAGCCTTGGAAGAGTCTTCCATCTCAACATCTTCAGTCTCCTCACTTTTCTCTGAAACCTTCTCTTCTTTATTTTGACTGGTAGAAGGTGTTTCAGGCTTAGATTCTGGTTCGGTCTTTTGTGCTCGCTCTGTGGTATCTTGTTTAACATCAGATGGGGGCATGTCAAAATCAATTCCCATCAAAGCAGCCATGACAGTCATCATTCTTGGGTCGCTCAACATTGTTGCCATACCTGCTTGTGGATTAGCTTGAATTTGTAACAACTTAGCGACCATATCAGGGTCCTTCATCAACTCGGCAGTCTTTGGATTATTCTTCAAGTTAGTGATCAAGTTAGGATCGCTGAACATTTTACCCAAACCCAAATCAGGTTGGGCATTTCTGGCAGCCTCGGCGTCCTCCACAGACTTCAATCCACTCTTAGCCATTGCATTAGAAGGATCCAACTTCAAGGCTTCAGAGTATGCCTTACGAGCATCTTCAAAATTTCCTAATCCGTATTGGGCAGCACCGACACGGTTGTAACCCTTGGACCAAGTAGAATTGATACTGACACATTTTTCTGCATCCTCCAATGCCTTTGTGAAATTCTTTAAAGAAGCGTAGCACGCTGATCTGTTGGAGTATAACACATGATTTGGAGTCTCGGAAGCTTCGATGGCTTTCGTGAATTGTTCAATAGCTTGGTCAAATTCTTTAGCAGCAAAGTGCTTATTACCCTGTGCTTTATATTCTTCGGCAGACATAGTGTGGGGGAGGGATTGAGTGAGGAAATGGGTTGAGAATTGAAGCTGAGAATTTAAATTGTGTGCACAAATTCTAGAAAGTTCGAACCCGCACCGAGTTCCAAAGCCCGCCCTGAGTTGAACTGAATTATTCTTGTAGATTAGGAATTAAGAAATCTATAAACATACAAATATGTTGTAAGTAAGATTTGGTCATCAGTTTTTTCATTGTCGGTATTTCCTTTACTTACTCTTTCATGTATAAAAATTCTTTTTCTTTTTCTTTTTCTTTTTAATCCTCTGAAATATAATGTGCCGATATGGAGAAAGTACCAGGCGAGCAATGAACGTCCAAGGCAATTGATATATCAATGCCGATCATCCCAAAAGTGAAATAATATGGAATAACAATCACCACACTCAGGTGTAAAAAAATAACTAGAGAAACAGATAAAGAAGTAAACCAAAAATATGGGCATAAAGTTTGTATCTTCAATTAGTATTTTCCGCAACAAGCGAGAGTGCCTTATTAACCATTTCCAACGTATAAGCTGGACCATACCCATGGCACCTTTCATTTCCTTTTAATAATTGCATCACCTCAAACATGTCAATGTTCTCGTATCTTTCTTCTTCACGTTTTATTTGCAAGTAATCCCACACGGCACCAATTGCCAACACCTTCTGCTGACTCCCCGGTTCATTATAAATTTCATTAACAGTCTCAATCTTAACTTCATGAGTATTATTTCCTGCTAACATATCCTCAATGAATTTCTCCTGTGTCTGAGGAAACACGAATCGAGAAGCGCTCGGTCCAGCAACATTCAAATCTGTACTTGAAGGTACATCGGAGTTCAGTTCCACGCTACTTCTTAAAATTCTGTTTTCTGAGCTCATAGAGAAGTAACGCCGCTTGATTTGCTCAAGTTCTCCCATGAGCTTCTGACGCTCGCCTTCACTTTCGAGGAGTCGAGACTCTAACTCTTTAAGTTTGGTTTCTTTCCGCTCGCGGAACGCCCGCTGGGCAACTCTATTCTGTGCCTTCTTCTTTATGACTAGTTGAGAATCTGTGAGTTCACAGTCATCTTTCTCTAACAATTCTCGTTCTTCAGCTGTGAGAAATTGCTTTTTCCCGCGGTTTCTTTTGGTCTTAGCTTCTGATTCTGTCGCCAGAACAACCTCCTTCTCTGTTGCTGGAGGGGGTATTATGGCCGAGTCAAAGCTGGTGTTGTTTGCACCAGGTGTGGGTCTCAAAACATGGCTTCCAGCAATAGAGGGGCTAGATGCTGTGCTGTTCGAAATATTTTCCAGTAGTTCTTTAGGATGTGGGTACCTTATCTGGCTACCATGGCTGCCATCTTGAAAAATAGTCGTACTACCTTGGCCTCCATTGTTCTCCCAAGGTGGTATTCCATAAGGAGGAGGATTTGGGTATTGATTTTGTTGGAATCCCATTTGTGATTTTTTATCTGTTTGTCCATCAAATATGTACATGTTTTCTTGATTAAGCTCCATAACTCTACCTGGATCACCTACAGGCGAATTCCATTGTGGCGGAATTATTTCTGGTGCAATCCAGTACTTTCCATCATTGGTGTAAGACATATGGGAAGCTATTGAAAATTTCGACTAAGATTCAGGAATGGTATAATATAGAAGCTCTTCTAGATAATCGTGGAATAACGTGCTGCAATGTAAAACTTGAAATGTGAGGTCAACAACAAGGATAGTAAGCTGATAATTGTAACGTTAAGCTGAGGTTTTCTGGGTATAAGGAAAATATGTCTATATACACTACGCGATTATAAATGGCTGAGTTCAAGGAAAGGAAGACTTCCTCTTAAAAAGCAAGCTTGTGTTGACAATTAAGTATATTACAAATCCTTCTATCAAATGAATTAATTTAACTATTGTACCTAGATATGATGAATATGTTGAGTTTCGTTTTTAACTCAAGTCTCCCCTATTTGTTTTTTTTTGTTCCTAGTGTTTTTCTCCTTCAATCTTGCTATAAGCGGTATTGTTCCTATTCTATCGGCATGCATGGATGGGCAAATTTTGCTTGTAACATGCCCAGGATGAACATGACCTTCGACGTCGATTGTTATGCAGGGTAAAAAGAAAACCTAATGTGACACGAAAAAGAACATGTTAACCCTGTAAAAATAACCCTTTGCACATCGCAATGAGGAAGAAGGAATCCATGATAGTGTGTATAACGAGAAACAGTGACAATGACACTGAGTAGAAGTTGCACTCCAACTTGCTAATGGTCTCTTGACAGGAAAGTTAGTATTTGTCTGTAGTGGCTAGTAATGCATGAGCTTAATCCACTGTAATTTTTGAAGTCCAAAGACCCCTAATAATGCAAATACCGCCAATGTTACCAATGACAGTACAAAAAGTCGATGCCGAAGACGATCCGATTTCCTGTTCTTTGTATTTTTGTAGCTTTGTTTTTCTGCTGTTGGATGGGACGGGCTTACTTTCATTGTGCTATTACTTGGACGGTATTCCCGACATTCATGAGGAGGTAAATGACCAACCAAGTACGGCGTAAGCATGTCCACTGCATCTTGAGAATGACCAACGTCTTCAAAAGCTTCAGTTGCATCAACGCCGGCGCAATCAAAAAGAACCTCTGCACCGCCAGGGTGGTCGTTAGCAAAGCTGCTCACATCGTAGACATGGTTGTAAACAATGATCCAAAGATCTTCAGGTGTACAGTGAAGCTTCACCAGAGCCAATGAATGCAAAGCAACCAGTTTTTCTTGTAACAGCTGCATAGCCATTTCTTGTTGAGATTCTTGTGGCACCGATAGGGCCGTGTGGCTAGAGGAATGAGCAACGAGGTCGCAGTTAGTGTCTTTGTGTGATGAGTAGGAATAGATGTGCCAAGAAGCAGGGTAGCTTTTTGGTTTGACGGATAGGAATAAATAATTGTGGAGCTCCGGATCTCAAAGAGCAACCAAAGGAAAGTTAAATCGAGTACTTGACCGGGAAAGCAAGAAGAACAAATTTCGAGTCTCCAATGTGGTTCCTCAGCGGGACTCCTGTATACACCTTGGTCGTGGTTATTCTCAATTAGTAGTGTATGTACCCAGGGTCCAAAATACGCCAAAAGGGGAAGAGAACATAAGTGTACTATGAATGTTTCTAAATCAAGTGGATAGTGGCTTTACTAAGGCGAAAATATTATCTGCGGTCTTTAAATCTTTACTCTCGCATAATGCATGATCAATGGCAAGTACAACAGATTGGCTAACATTTAGGCTTCTCCTAACCACCCATTGGTACCCTGCAGTACGCCTATTTAAGGAAGCGTTCGCCCGTCATGATTGTACATAATGTCTCAGTTGAAGCACCAGGTGCAGGTAATCTTCCATGCCTTCCGTGCACGTTTCATGGTCTAAAGGCACCTGAGACAGTAAGGGAATTAAGTAATTTTTTACACGGTTAGTCTCTTTATGATTCCATGACTTACTTGCCGATAAATTGTGCCTGTTCAGACGACTTATGACCGGCGATGCCGACGCCAATTGTTGAATTCTCCTGTGGCGCGGGGAACAAAGAGACTTGAAAGAACCATATGCCTGAAATGTGTTTCTTTTTTTTTTCTTTTTTTATGGTTACTCAGTATTTCGTTTTGTTGTATCCTTTGTTACGTACACCCGTGCACCAAGCAAAAACAGTGAATCAACGCGCTAAAATCTGACCTTCTCCCAAATCCACTTGAATATCCAATTCTGCCATACATGTCAGCGCTTCCCTCGTCTAAGAAGACACACAGCGAAAGACACAAGCAGATTCTTAAGCAGCTTCTCCGTGAAACTCCCAATAAATCATGTGCTGACTGTAAGGCTGCCACGCACCCACGGTGGGCGTCGTGGAATCTAGGCTGTTTTGTGTGCATTCGATGCCTGGGAATCCATCGGTCCATGGGCACGCACATATCGAGAGTCAAGTCTGTAGACTTGGATGCTTGGACCGACGAGCAAGTTGAGTCCATGGTGAAGTGGGGAAATGCAAAGTGTAATGCTTACTGGGAAGCCAAGTTACCTGACCAATATGTTCCAGATCAACTGAAGATCGAAAATTTTATCCGCACAAAGTACGATATGCGGAAATGGGCTGCATCACCTAATGTTCCAGATCCAATGACTTTGTCAGTAAGCGGTCTGAATCACCTGTCTCTGCTGTCTGCTCTGTCTGCCCCAGTTCTGCAAAGAACTTCTCTGGTTCCAGCACAACTGCTACTTGACGATGATTTCGGTGCGTTTGCCTCATCGCCTCTGCATACACCAACTCCTCCTTCAAAGCCTCATAGTAAGCCACATCATGCTAGGGGATCTTCTGGAAACGCGCATTTGGCATCTAAAGTTCATTCATCTGCTGGTCACAGAACATCGACTAACAGCCATGCCCTGACAATTGAACAAACAAAACCTCAGCCTTCAGTTCCTACGCCTCTGCAGACATCTACTCCGCGTGTAGATACTCGTGTTGACTTGAAAAAGTCCATTCTTTCGCTCTACTCGTCACCAACTTCTTCTGCTACTTCTGTGGCATCGTCTCGTCAACATTATGCGCCTCAGCTGCAAAACCAGGCATTTTCTGTCCATCTGGCCTCGACCCTGTCATTGCCTAATACTGACCGTGTTGCTGACTCTCTCATGGGATTGAATTTGGGTCCTGCCCCTCCCCAGTCTCGTCTGCTTCATTCGTCACCTACTCCTGGTGCGTCCAGCATGAAACAGAACGGCTCGTTGGGAATTTCATCGAAGCCAGCCGTTAAATCCACCAATACTTGGGCCAATGAATGGAACGACAGCTCCCTGGCTGTCAACGAGTGGCTGACCGGACCTCTGACTAGTAACCGTGGTGTTTTACCTACTACTTCACCCGTTGCAGCGTTTGGTGCTACACCCTCATTCACATCAACTGTAAGCAAAACTACTGCCATTGACGATGACTTGTTCAAGAACGTTTGGGACTGAATCCTGCATTTCCATGAATAGTATATATACTGCTGTGCATTCATTATACATTCTAATGGCCACCAGTGGTAGGCAACCCGACGTAAACTTTGAACGAGTCATAAATTAACCATTGGAATCCTGTTAATGTACCAATCATAACGATACGTACAGGCAATCCATTCCAGATACCTGTGAATCCAATCTGGCCATAAATACGTGATAACGCCGCTCCTAAGGACTCGCCAGCTTGTTTATCAGAGTTGATTTTGGATACCATCACATCAGCTGGATGTGATACAACGGCACAAAAAATACCTGCAATGTAACCACCCAAAAACGATACTCCTGTTTGTTGCAATGGAGTGTATGCTGAAGCGGGCTTGCCCAAGTATTGGTAGATTTTTTCCACTGTACGTTCAAAGGAAGCAAACTTCACCATTGTGTATGGGATTTGTCTTGCCCAAAGTGGCCCCAATCCTTTGTACAAGCCAGCGACACCTTCCTTAGCCACAATTTTTGAAAAGCCATCAGTGACCGAAGTGGCATATGGAGGAATTGTAGTTTGAGTCTTCACCTTGATTGTTTCAAACGGACACAAAGCGATATCGGCCAAAAATTCGGCAGACGCCGCAGCAGCAAGATAAACACCAGTCTTGTACTTTTCTGCATTCTTGGGGCCAGCAAGATCACTGTAAGTTTTCTTGAAGTACTCATAAAATCCGTATTTACCAGCACCTTGAAGGGAGTATCCAATAAATGTGGCACCCACACCGGTGAAAATGGAATCGCCTGAAGTTTTCATGATGGTCCGCCATCCCTGAATATTTGACTTGTAGATCAGCAGATCTACCTGACGTCTACATTTGACCAAATCAAGAGGAGTCACTGCAGAATGTGTTGGGCCACAAGCAATAATTCCTCCAAGAGTACAGGCAGCGTAGTACTCTTTGGAAAATAGTGTTATTCCTTTCTTAGGACCAGAAGGACTGGATTGCGTGAGGCTAGAAACTTTATCAGCTACTGGCTGAACAATTGCCTCAGCGAGATTATCTTTTGCCATTGTGGTAGCTGTAAACTTTGATTCAAAAAAAAGGGGGAAATAGAAAAATAAAGGATTTCTTCCCAGAAAAGAATGTGGATCCTATTTAATATGACCAAGGTTATGTGAATGGGGTGGTTGCTCCGGCTCCTTCCATTAACCGATTCTGCCGGTACTGCACAAAACCTATCCTGGCATTATCGTTTTGGGCCGTGGCTAACTATAGACTAGCGAGTCATCTTTTGCGATGACATTCTTCGGTGAATGTATGTAACCTTGGTCGTATGCTCATAAAGATATTTTGATAGGTAATTGTATATCGCCCTTTTTGCTGCCCAATTGACACCTAATGGGCCTTGTCTATATGACCGCTGATTGGACCGAGATCCAGTCTTATCTTATCCTCACATCTTAATTTTAATGAAATTTCCCTCTAATATGTGTAGTTGGAAAAGTAGAAGAATTTGGTTCTAAAAAAATGCAAATGAAATTAAGAACCGTATTTCAGTGACTGCCTACCATCCGTGGGAGGTGCGATATTTTAGGAACTGGTCAGGCATGAAAGATCCACCAGGTATAGCAACGAACGTGTTTCTTTTATTAACAGAAATCCTGACAGGACTGTAATTGTTTATACTGTCGCTATTTTCTATAAAGTTCTGGGTTACTTTCTGTCTGTATTAACGAAACAAAATTGTGGGTGCAAAATGTTTGTTGCGTATGCGCGAATATATCCCACCGCCAATCGGAACCGATGCAACACCAGTACATTCCGCCTCGCTTGATCAAAAGAGTGTGCACTCAAATCTTTGCCATTAACGGTGAAACCTTCGATCCTAAACCCGACGAGCGATCTCCTTCGTCCAAGTCTTGTTTACCGGCGCTTCTCACGCGCATATTGGCTGGTGTTTTTTTTTTCTTTCACTCCGTTCTTCATTAGCATTTACGTTGTGGTCCATTTTATCTATTCATCTCAAATCTCAACAATATACAGCCTATTGCTATGACCAAAGAACTGGAAGTTCAGACGCATCCACGGCCGCGACGGGACTTCTCAGATATTGTGTTTGGAGAAGACATGGAATTTCGTGAAAAAAAGGACAAGGTGTTTCCTGTGAGGCACAAGATTGACATGTTCGGCCAGATCACTCCTCCAAGTTTTATCCAGCGCATGTCAGAGACTCAACTTGTCACTTTGGCAGGAGCAGCATCGGGTTTCCTCGCAGGGGTTGTGGTATGTCCTCTTGATGTAGTCAAGACTCGACTTCAAGCTCAAGGATTAGGATCTGAACACGCCGGCTTCATCGGAACTTTCAACAGTATTGTCAAGCAAGAGGGTATTCGTGGATTGTACCGTGGGCTTGTACCTGTTACAATTGGATATTTGCCTACTTGGGCAATATACTTCACAGTTTATGAACAGGCAAAGCATTTCTATCCGGTGTTTTTTTCTGAACATTTTGGAATCAACAGGGACTCATTGAATCATTTCGCTGCTTCAATTACAGCGGGGACAGCTTCTTCTATAATGGTCAATCCAATATGGGTAGTCAAGACCCGTCTTATGGTACAGACAGGTAATGAGAAGGAGCTTTACAATGGAACGATAGATGCATTCCATAAAATGTATAAAAGTGAGGGTCTCGGTGTCTTTTACAGTGGACTTGTTCCATCTCTATTTGGACTTTTGCATGTTGGTATTCACTTCCCTGTATATGAAGCATTAAAAAGATTCCTTGGTGTGGATGGTGAAGATGTCTACGGTGGTCTGCATCGGCTATGGAGACTATTGTTGGCATCGTCGGCATCCAAAATGATTGCAAGTACTATTACCTATCCCCACGAAATCCTACGAACAAGAATGCAAATGCAGGCAGGACCAGATCAATGCAAGCGACGTTCGATTATGGAAGAATGTGTCAGTATTTATAAGAAAGAATCTTTACGAGGATTTTATGCTGGTTATGGTACCAATCTAATGCGAACACTTCCAGCCAGTGCAGTTACGTTGGTTAGCTTCGAGTACATTAAAACATATTTGTTAGAGATAAGCGGCAAAATCTGACCGGGCCAGGTTTTTATTTATTTGAATAAGTGGACAATCTTTTCTGCAATAATCCGTATTTTAATATTGTAATTAAATTATGTAATTAAATTATGCAATTAAATTATGCAATTAAATTATGTAATTAACACTGTTATTAAGGTTCGAATCCATACTGAAGATTGTCAAAAACATCGCTTAGTAAGAATAACGGAACATGATGTTCTGACGGTCAGTCAAGTTCATGAATTCGTAGTTCTCTCCCTTACTTGCTTGCCACTCTTTCTTGGTCGCCTCATCCATTTTGTCCCTCTTGCGGTTTTCAAGGCGTGAAATATGTGACACGAGGAGCACAAGAGGAATACAAATACAATTGATACCCAAAAGAATTGATTTAGCCCTGATGTAATGTGGAGCATCCTGCTTTCTGAAAAGCTGTGGACCGGTTAAAGCACCGGCTGCATAAAACATCAGCGACAAACAACTTCTGGTCACTCTCTTTGTATATCCTGCAGTGTTGGATGAGTTCCATGAGTAAACCAAAGTAATGACACAAGTACCAACGTTAATTAAGTAAACTGAGAATAATTGACCACCTTTGTTCTTCAGTGTAATCAAGACAATGTAGCCTATAATAGCTGGAATAAGGGTGCCAATGTAAATAGCATTCCGATACTTTCCCTTGAAATGAGCACAAATGTATGTTTCAAGGATGATAGCAACAATGGTACTGAGACCCAAGGGCATTTGCATCAAAGCAGCATTTTTGTCAGAGAAACCAATGTTAGCAATAATAGTTACTGAGAATGTCAAAACAGCACCAAGTGGAATCATTGAAACAAACGTAAGTAAGAACATTGGCCAAGTATGAGGGTCTTCGAATAGGAGTTCCCTCACTTGACTCCAGTCCCAATTCTCAGCAGAAGTACCAGTTTGGTTATTTCTGAGGTTCTCCAAGACATATCTCTTCTCTTCAGGCGAGAGAACTTTGGTTGAGACAACACTGTCAGGCATAACCAATACAGTTAAGATTCCCCAAACTATGGTGATAATGCCCATAATTAAGTAGAATATCTGCCAACTAGCAAATTTGGTACTATGAACATGCTGGAAAGCAAATGACAAGAGTCCACCAATTATAGCACCTGTTCCGGCCTGACAGCACCACCAGCATGTTCTCCTAAGCTGCTGGGTATGGTTGTACCACATTCCAGTAATCAAGGTACAACCTGGGGCCACACTTGCTTCAAAGAAACCCAATAATGCTCTCACCGCCATAAGGGAAGAATAGGACTTGCAGAACGCATGGCATAAAACAACAATGCCCCAAAGAAACACGTTCGTTCCAAGAAGCTTTGCAGGTGGAAGTTTCTGGAAGAGGTAAGCGTTGATAGGTTCACCGGCAATGTATAGAACGTAGACAATAGTACCGAGATTGGAAAACTCGTTAGAGTCTTTATTCAAGTAGTCCTTAATACCCATTACTGCAGCGTAATTCAAAAGCACCTTGTCAAGGAATGTAAGGAAATAAATTCCACACAAAACTGAGGAGACTACCCAGTCGATTTTCAAGTACGCCCGTTTGCCAACTCGAGGATCATCTGTCTGGACCTCTTTGACCGTTAACACGGTATCATAAGCTTTATCATACATCTCTGAATAAGATTATATTTGTTGCCTTTTTAGTCTTCACACTGATCAAAATCTAATGCTTAAATACCACATTAGCATGGGTGCAAAATCACTCAGGCAGTGGCTCTGTTATCGCATATTTCTCAAATTTCTGCATATAACTCTAAAAATCTACATTTTCGTTGGTATGTAAGCGCATATAGTCTTGGTCTTGGCTCTCGGGGCGCCTGACCTAAATTAGCTCAGATCTTAAGGGTGGGTCACATATAGCAAGAGTATACGGAGTTAAAAATCCTTCACAGTGGACAGTTTCCTAGCGCAAGTAAAAAGCAAGTAAAATGGAAAATTCTGCAAGCTATGTGAGTCGCATCTGTACATCTAAACGCACTAAATGTGTACAAGTATGGAACAGAAACAAAAGAAGAAGCATATATACGAAACGGGAATATATTTCCTGTTACAAGAAGATGGTAGGACAAAACTAAACGAACAATGAATAAATTTATGCATAGTTAGAGATTGTTCAGTTTAGAAACAGAAAGCTTCTGGAAGAAATTGAAGGATACACCGCTGCTTAATGCAAAAATGAATAGTCCACGGAATGTGCAGATTACGTGCCCTTTCATGCACAACAAACTTCCTACAAATCAGATCATTCTACATTAAGTCAATTGTTGAAAGGATGAGGCGGAGAAACGAGTCTCTGGCTTCTTATTTGCTGTTGAAATTTTCTGAGCAAATATTTGAGTGAGGCAAAGATGAGATATTTAAATACCAATGAAAGAAAAGTATCTGAATAATTTCCTTGACAAGTCGCATTTGTTTTCCATCGCTGTCATAAGGTACACATGTCGTCAAAAGGTGTGAGGCTGATAATACTTTGTTGGGGATTCCACGTTTAGCAATAGAATGGTCAGTGTAGCGCTCGAGATCTCTTAAGCGGATAGATTAAATTAAAAAAAAAAAAAAATGAAAAAAAAATGAGAAAAAAATATGTAGATTTCGCATTATTACGCTAGTCTCGGTCTGGAACCTAAAAAAACTCTATTCAAGCAAACACATATGGCTAGCAAGCATCTAGTATGTGCGGCCGTTTGTTGGGTTATGCATTCCAGAGTTATGGGGCTTAAGTGGCCTTAACGAGTATTTTCCTTCCCTAAAGAGCAGTAATGAAAAGCTTTTACGAAGCTTCTAATGGACCTTCAAGTGAATGCAGATCCGAAATCTGACAATTTGTTAGACATTTATACAGGTCTGTATGTATGAAGCTGCAGCATCTGCGAATTCCTGGGGGTGTGTGTATCCGTAAAATTGTCGTGAATCGTTACTGCATGAGTCCTGAAGTTTCTCAGCATCACTTCGGTACAGTTGTCGCTGCATGCATGTGCAGGCGGGGTTCATTTCTGCAAGGAGGAATTGTTTAAGCGAGCGTTGTAACTTGTGACTGACCGGTTTTGTCTTGTCTATTTCAACAGATTTAAATCCACAGATTTCATTTCCTTGCCAGTTGTATCTGTTGTGGACACTCTACCTATTTCTCTCTAGCGACATTTCCCTTCCTTATTATATTTGCTTCGAATAGTCCACCAATAATTATTCCTATTGATTGTTAAACTTATACTATACTTTCCCACTGCCAAAAAAGAACTCCTAACTCGATCCTTTCCTTTTATTCTTTCTATTTGAACCTTTTGGAATACCACTATCACATTTTATCCCGTCCTATACATATTAGGACAATGTTGAACTAAGTTTACATTATAATCATGATGTCCTTTAACGAACAGCGTACTGGTAAGGAGTTTGATGCTCCTCGTTTTCATCACCCAACAATCGTCGGGCAGCAACAGTACATGGCCAACTCTAACCCACATATTTATCACAATGCCCCAAGCCAAGGGTTTCCATCTATTAACCAGGCACCCTGGTTACAAAACTATCAGCAACAGATGGGTGTCAACATGGCGCTGTCTCTTGGTGGCTCTCATCCACAGCAGCCTGCTCATTATACTCAAGGGCTTCAAACTTTTCAACAGCCGGGTTTCACGGTACCAGGCAATTCTCAACCTCCTACCCAAGATTCCCTCTCGGGAAACTACATGGTTTCGGTTCACATGCATTCCAACCCCGTAAATCTGTACCTGCTTCCAGAAATAGGGGGACAAGTTCCAGGCCAAATGAGCCCAATCAATCATGCGGCCCAACTTAACCAAATGAACCCTATGGGCCATGTCAATACCCGATCTTCTGTCCCGTTGTCCTATCGGGGAGAGTTCAACAGCTCAAGATTCATTCAAAGATTGCAACAAGAATTGCCTGTACCACCATTATCCAAAGCACCCACCAGACCTGATTTAACTTTGTTGAGCTCTCAGCGACGCCCCAAGCGTAAATCAAAGTTTACTAAGGCACAAGACGAGATCATTGTTAGATCCAAGAAGGAAGGTCGACCATGGGTCGAGATCGCTGACCTTGCAGGTGTTGGATCCTATTTGACGGCTCGAAACAGATACCAAGTAATTGTTGGGCAGCAGGGGAACAATAATAGCCTGAGCTGGACAGCTGAAGACCGAAAACGACTCCAGCAACTCTTGGACTCTGCTGAACTAGGAAAGTGGGAATATATTGCCCAAGAACTATCTCGAGCAACAGGTAAGTATTATTTTTCAGCAGAGGTTAGAGAGTTCACTCGACAAATGTTCTTGCACAACCCTCAGGCAATGGGTGTCAAGGAAGAATTGATTGATGAACTACAGAAGGAGAAGAAGGTCACAGAACGTCTTTTGCAACAGCTTGACGCTAGAGATGATTACGAATACTTACAAAGACATGTCAGTAGTCCCAACGCACCCATTTAAAAAGTTCTGGAAACTTGATGCGTTAAATTGGATGGAAGTACTTGAAAGGCAAGGACAAAAATTTAGGGAACCTTTGTTTGTTGTACATATATATTGAAATACATTCATCAATGAACAGTCTGGCTTAGGGCTTCCAGTAATAAATATGATTTGGTTCCATTCAGTAATTCGGTCACAATAATGAGATAGGATCCATCCATACAACTATTTCAAATCCTTCACTTTCTGTTCAACAATTTCAACTTTATCCTGGGGCTTCTGGGCCTTATCGGTTCTGGTACCCACACGGATATCACTTTGGATGCGGACAATTCCTCTGGAGTGTAATTTCTCATGGAACGTACCGATTAAATCCATAACCTCCGACCATGGACCTTCGATAGTAGTACCTGCCGAATGCAACGTACATTCTAAGGGAGATTCCCTAGCCATCTTCGTGATTAATGCGATCTCATCAGAAATTGAAACACGGCCCAATCCTATAGGAATAAGACATACGTCAGCGAGACAATTGATTGACACTGTCATTTCTGCTTTGTTAAGTGGGGTTTTCGGAAAAAAAAAAAAAACACTTGCTATGTTATTTCGAGGAGCCACCTGATTCCTAAAGTACAGGCTATGCGTCTGATTAGATGTAGGTCGCACACTTCTGACCCAGATGGATCACAAAGAAGCCACCCAACTCATCTCATCCATACATACATAAAATTTACTTCTATAACTTGCAAGGGATCCATTTGACATCCAAAGTAAGTTCAATTAGGTTTTGAAGTTTGTTTGTTTTTTTTCAACAGTTAGGTGGACCTCCAGATATGCATATCTGTATCTAGTGCAACTAAATTGACGTGCGAAACATCCTCGCATAAAAAATAATCTGATGGGTAAAAAATACTGGCAATGCATCTTCAGTATCAGAATCCCAGTTCCTGGTTGTGAGCAATTTATCCACTGCATTATACTGCATCATCCAACCAAGACCCCAGCAGGGTCCTTTTCTTCAAACGCAACTAGTAATTGCCTATCAAAGTACTCCTAGTTTGAAACAAAAACAGTGGGGCAACTGCTGCACAAAGGACATACAAACGCTGAATTTACAGAGTAGTTTTTTTGTCCTCAGAATATATCTCCGAACTTGATTACGATGCCAATGCAGAATAATCCTGTTTCTGGCTGGTGCCTGGTTCCTGCTTTAGCAGGGATTGACACAAGTTCCTATAATAGTTCGCAACACAGGAAACAACAAAAAAAAATGGGGATGATGCCTGTATGTGGTGTAACTAATTAGGCAAGGAAGCATTTTTCTGCAAATGTGGTGACAGAAGTGAGATGCCTGAAGTACTCTTTAACGTACGTTTGTGTAGATTCATGTCGAAATGTCACAACTTCTGGTTGCAGCTGGAATTTCTTTATGATCCTAACATGGGTCATCGAAGCGAATCGTGTTCATTGTGAGCTGAAGAACACAGAATCGGGATTTCTGAGACGCATCAATGTAACCTCTGAGTATGGTAACTATACGCTTGAGTGTTTCACGTATTTCTGAGCGAAACATACTTGAATTAGCGAATCCGCCTCCTTTAGCTTGACTAACATTTTATAAGCTCTTTCAATGAAACTACTGGACTGATTCGGTTGAATTGCTTTCTTTTTTTGTTTTCCTGTTTATTGTGGAGAATGGAATGTTTTACTCGTTGGCTACTATCATCTTCCGGGAGTTTTCCGGAGTTACCCCTCTCTTTTTTCTTGCGCTCTCATAATGGAGGTTAGGCTAGCGCTGGTCCTAGATCCTTACCCAGAGGCCGGCATCGCATTGTTCCTGTTGTCTTTTTTATTGTCTTAATTTTGACTTTGTTGTTCCCCTTTCGGTTCGTATCCTTCATGTCGTACGCAGAAGCACCATTTATTTTCTATCCGATCATCTGAAATGAAATAGGCTAATGCACGACAACGCCTTTCAGAGAATACGTCGATCGTTTACAAGCGTATATTTTGAGATATTCGCACATAATACCATGTCTGAGGAAAAGACAAAGATAAGAAGGAGCTTACTTGAAGGTGTAATGAATGCCAATAAATTGCGTAGTGTGTGATGGAAAAGACCATCATCGTTTTATCATATATGTATATGATCAACAATGGGAGCCACTTGTATATAATTCGGCCGGCCTAGTATAGTGGTTAGTACAGTTCGTTGTGGCCGAACAAACCCAGGTTCGATTCCTGGGACCGGCATTTTTTTTCCTATTGTCTCTAATGTAGATGCAAAACAAATTAAATTAAACTATTTACTAGATGGACCATGCTTGTCAGAAACCATTTTCATAGGGATTTTACGGATTTCATCTAATGAGTTCTCCGGATCAAATTCGGATGGGCCGTCAAATTGACGATAAGAATTCTTCAACGGTTTGGTTCCTGTAGAAATATTAACCGACTTAGTTTCCAAAGAGAACTTGCGGTGATCTCTCTTCGGTTGATCTTCAGTGTGGAATGGCTTGTTAAACACCCTAGTTGGTGGTACTGTTTCCCTGTGCTCCCAAGGAAAGACTTTAGATGGTGTGTTCAAGGAAAGAGACTCGATTGGGGGGACGTTTTGCTCAGCAGGCGAATCCCAATGAGTTTCAAGTTTCAGAAAGGTGAAATCTGCTTGGGGTTTGGAAAGCTTGGCCAATAAATTGATTCTGGTGCTTTCTTCAGGATAAAAACCGTGAAATTTTTCCCACCACATACTTTGAAAAACGCTCTTCACGGTTCCTCTTGCGTTCCATGGCTTCTGGTCACCTATGAAATGTACAACGTGGATTTCATTCCAGAAGCGGTTCACTGCAGGGCTGTATTGATAATGTGCAGATGGTGTCACATTATAAATAAATGGAAGTCTCAGCCATGAGCTTGTACCGCCTTGTAAGTGGAAAAATTCATTGAATAAACCTTGATCAGCCCCATCAAATGAGGACAGAGGTTCAGTCGAGAATTCGGTCAATTTTCTCAAGGTGTTTTGATTCGGCTTAGTGATAAAAACACCAGAGTTGAATATATCTGGCCAGCCAATATCTGGCGCAGCAACAATTTCGCCTAGGCCAATATCAGCAAATTCGTCAAATAAATGATCCAATGGCTTCAATGGCAATGTGTCGGAGTCTAAATATATGACCGTATCGTATTTCTCCAACCCCCACAATAAAATCTTAGAGAAGGTAGAGCTGAGCTCCTGCCGGTTGAGTTTCTTCACAACATCACTAGTGCTACCAACAATCTTGGTATCATCAATCTTGATTACTTCATCAAAAACATCAGCGAGCTCTTGATATAGATCTTCCTGTATTGCTGCCAGATCAACTAAGACAACTAATTCAGCATTTGTACCTAGGTCCCTCAAGGTGCGACCTAAAACAATTGATCCAAGGGCGTAGTCGTTGCTTGTCAACAAGGTTACGTAAGCTCTCATGAAAACGTTTTATTTTTTATGTGTTGGAATATTTTTATCTTGAATAAATTGATGTTAAGAAATTGATGACGATGTGTGTAGACGAGATAAAGATGACGCGGCAAAGGATCAAATCTGGTGCGGATGAGGTTATCAAGCGCTTATCGCCATTATGCACTCCTGTCCGTTCGTCGAGTTTTCTATCAAAGCAGAAGGTCATGCTTTAATATAATAATAGAATTCCTACATCCGGTTCTTTTTTTGTTTGAACCTTAGCAGATGTTACTGTTGTTTCATCTGTATAGCTGTAAAAACATTTTCAATTACTCATAAAATAAACACCCTTATGCTCCTCCCTCGTTATGTGCCAAAGTTGACACAGCACCTTCAGATACTGCAGAGACCATTGATTGGGTAGGCTGAGTAGGTCCAGACGCAGCAATTGTTGTAGCCTGCGGGTTTGCTTGAACCTTTTGATTGATTGGGAGAGACTGTCTATTAGCATTAGAAGCGTTCTCTTTCAATGCAATCAACTGCTTGGCTCTGAATGATTCGTAATGAACCAATGCTGTAGTTTCAATCAAATCCTGCAAGTGGGTTCTTGTCAAGAAATCTCTTAAGAACACAAATTCACATTGGGAAACGTCTTCGATGTTGATAGCGCCCCATTTTGACCTTCTTCCTCTCACCAATTCATCGTTGATGGTGAACTCCTCTTCAGAACCGGCAACAGCAAATGGAATCAATGACTTGATATCTTCATTCAACTGCTTCTCTTCCTCGAACAAATCATCGCTGTCATATGGGTAGATATTTAAGTTGTATTTGATGAATTCATTTTGCAAAACTCTCTTAAAAGCAGTTCTTTCTTCAAGAGTCAAAGAATCACTCTTGGCTATCACAGGAACAACATTAGCCAATTCAGATAACTTCTTAAGTGCGAGCGCATCCAAAGGCTTCAATTTGGTTCCATTAGGTGGAATGAAGTACAAAATACAATGCACTCTGGTGTCAGGAATAAATTTTTCTCTTTGAGCAGTTAATTCCTTTCTCAAATACAGCGAGTGCTGCTCCTTGATATACTTCACTAATGGGTCCCAGCATCTTTCGTTATTGATTTGATCTCCAAATCCTGGTGTGTCAATGACCGTAATGTTCAAACGGACATTATTTTCAACCAAGGTGTGAGAATGCGTCTTAATTTCAGTGGTCTTTTCCACTGGCTCATCTACCGAACGACGGCCTTGTGTTTTCGCTAACTTGGAAGAGAATAATGTATTGACCAATGTAGTTTTGCCCATTCCGGATCTTCCAACAACCATGATATTAAATTGGAATCCTCTCTTCAATAATCTGTTCTCGATCTGAGATGTGATAGTATCAAACCCCACATACTTCTGTGGCTGGGTTGCACCCGAATCAACATGTATCGACATAGTTTAAAGTATCTTTTGTCCTATTTGAAAGCGAGACGAAGTATTTGTTGTTAGCCACAAACTGATAGTGGACGCGTATCGGTCCCGGCACGCACATTTTTGGATCTAACATGCACGTGCCAGCCTTCAGACATTCATGTCCCAACTAAGTTGTTCAAAAACAACCCAAGAGATTTTCAATAATGATTCTGATCTTATTGTCTTTCCTCCATTATCATATTATTTTGTAAATACTTCTTTTGGAGAGTTGAGTAGAATAGGAAAAAGAGAAAAATTAGATCCATATATTCTTCGTCACCATTGAGACTTACCTCTTTAAGAAAAATACACACCAACCTAGTAATGTATTATCTTAAGTAGTAATATCAGCATGGTGAAGAATATCACCATCAGGCTTCTGTAAGCCATAAATAATGCACTACAGTATGTCTGGCACATAGCACTTAAAGTACACCAACTCATTTATGGAACACGTGACTTACCTGAGAAAATGAGAAAGAAAATTTATCAAAGACAAATTAGGTTTTACGTTAGTTATGTCGTTGGCTCTCAGATTCGGGTCTTTGTCCGTGCCTTCTATATTGACAGGTGGAGTTATCTCTGTGGCGTTACCCAGCTTGCCACTTTTGCCCCGTCTCAGCAACCTCTTTCCACAAGCTTCTAATGCCAGAATATCCGTCGATCCTAGACTAGAAGAATTACGAAAGCAATTACAAGAAAATGACAATCCTCCGTTCATGATTGACAATGGTACCATTTTGAAGGCTGTTCCAAAGAAGAGACCCTCTCACCGCAGAACCAGAGAGAAATTGTACTCTCCGGGTGACAAGCAAATACAACCTTTGGAAAACTTGGGCAGATGTCCTGCTTGTGGTCATGTAAAAAGGTCACATTTCATGTGCATGCATTGTTTTGCGGAAATCAGATCGTTTTTGAAAGCTAAGAAGAAGGCTATTTTGGGTGAACCAGAGGCTCCGCAGTCTGACTTGAATCCTGTCGATGAGAAGATTATTTACCCAGGAAAATACCTTAGAGAGTATGACCAGCGTTTGAAGAAGAAGGACTGGATTCCAAAGAGAGAGGAGCCGTTGATCTTCGACCCAACTCAAGTTAAGAAGTAAGCAACCCATGTACATAGTTCAAGCATATTAGTTAACTGACGGTGTAGAAATGATGAATTTTTCAAGAAATGTTATTTTCTGATGTGAGCGTATTGGTCTTAGAGATGGTTTTAGCTAAAGATTCAAATGCTCTTTGGAAATGTTTAAATTTCATACTTCATCTTTATCTGGTTATTTTTCACTTTTCTCAATTGGTGTACCAAATGTACATTAATGTCTCATTCTTCAGAAAAAAGAAAAAGTTGAAAAGGAAAGTCTGAATAACACTCCAGAGGTATAAGTATACTATGCAATGCAGGTAAGGTCTTGTACAAGGAATTGACTTTATCTCGATGTCAGATGGCCTCATGTGACCATAGATCCACTGGCTCGTGAACCCATCGGCTCAAAATCGTATGTTCTCCGATTGCGAAATCAAAAAAAAAAAAAAAAAAATACATCGCAGCCGCAAATACTCCAGTCAAATACCCCAGTTTTCACCATGCCATCAAAGCAGATCCAGAAAAAACAGAAAACTTATCCCGATAATGTCAGAACGGTATCGGTTAAAAATATTCCTGCCAAACATCCCTTAAACGTTCGTCCTTCGGGTAATTCATTTTTCGCAGACACTAACGATACAATCACAAAGAATAGACAACTAGGAGATTTTTCGAAATTCGATGAAGAACTCTTAATGGAAATCCTCGGGTTTGTGGATGATTCAAAGTCTTTGAAAAACCTTTCACATACTTCTCGTGTCCTTTATGCTTACCTATATGACGAAGACTTTTGGAAAAGGCATTACACACTGAAGGTACAAGCCTGTGAGAAGCGAGGAGAACAACCGCCAATGGTGTCGTGGAAAGGCTCATGGAGACTGAGTGTTTTAGGGCTAGATGTCAAATATCAAGCGAATTTGCAAATTCCTGGTAATCTTCTTTGCTCCGACTTGCTCTACCGTCCGTTTCAATGTGCGCAAATTGATTACGATCTGATCTATTCCAAGCTTATAAAGGAAGAAGAAGGGTATCATTTGGATAGCATAAAGAGTGAAGAGCCATTGGACTTTTCATTATTGCCTCCGGGTCGAATTCCCCGCTTACCTGAGAATAACCTTAGCCAAGAGGAATTCGATACTCTTTGGCACAACCAACCATTTATTTTGACCAATAAGGATGAAGAACGTTGGCCTCGTTGGGACTTAGAGAAACTTCTTAGACGGTTTGCAGATGTCAAATTCAGACAGGAGGCTGTTCAATGGCCTCTTTCATTGTACTCTCAGTACTTGGCCAAAAACTGTGACGAAAGTCCTCTCTATTTGTTCGATTGTAACAGCGTCGCTATGAACTCGCTACGCAAAGAATACGAAGTTCCACAAATATTTCAGCAGGACAACTTTTGTGTCCTTAAGCATTGCCGTCCAGACCACGCATGGCTCATTATAGGCTCACAAAGATCCGGATCCACTTTCCATAAGGACCCAAATAACACCTCTGCGTGGAACGCCGCACTCACAGGCAGAAAGTTATGGATCATGTTTCCTCCCAATGTTTGTCCTCCAGGTGTAACAGCCGACGCTGAGGAAAGTGAAGTTACCTGTCCAGTTGGAATAGCCGAATGGGTACTCTCCGGATTTTACAATGATGCAGTGAGACACCCAAAGGTTCAAATTGGTATCACATTTCCTGGCGAATGCATGTATGTTCCTAGTGGGTGGTGGCATTCTGTGATCAATTTAGATGACTGTGTGGCATTGACACAGAATTTTGTTCCAGACGTGAAGTTAGGTAATGTTCTTTATTTTTTTAAGGCAAAGAACGCTCAAACATCGGGGTTTCGTCCAGCAGAAGTCCGAGATCATTTAGAGGCTATCATTAAAGCACAATCATCTACTGAGGAAGATGAAGACATACAAAGAGTACAATCATACATATCCAGCTATGACCAGTTGAACTTACAAGAGTTCGTACAGCATGAAGATTGTGGTGAACTAATGGAGTCTCAATTACCACCTATGCCGATTTTTGAACTCTTCAAGAAGTCTTTATCTCTTGAAGGAAAACACGAGCAGCTAAAGAGGGGCCTCATGGACTTGGAAAGAATTGAAAAAGCTGAGTTGGCCAAGATCACAGGGAAAAGCGAAACCTGGACAAAGTTGACCGAAAATCTGGGCTTCAGTTTTGGTTTTGGCATGAGTTGCGATGACGAGTAAACTTCATTTCAGACTACATATTGACATAGACATCAAGCCATAGCATTCATTGTATAATAACTCCTAATCGTACAAATTTACTGAGAATTAACTTGTGTTACATCTCTTGAACTGCTAAGAAAATAAGGCGAAATTTCAATGAATGTAAATCACGTTGACAAGATATAGGAACACATTGGTATCAATCAACTTAATGATACTTCAGAGTCATAGGACCTGCACGTGCGCGACCTAAGTCAGTCCACTACAAACTGGGGAAATGTTTCTTCTTGGTCACACACCAATTAGACCATTTTTTAGAATCTGTACCTTGATTAGAACAATGTCCACCGAAAAGCCTATTATTTTTGCCCCTCCTACCTACCAATATGAGAAGGGACATTTGAACGAAGATGAGGTATCAAACAGCCCAATTACCCAGTTCCACAAATGGTTCGAAGACGCTAGAAACACAAACCCGACAGACCTGCTGATCATCCCAGAGAGCACAACGTTCTCTACAGCGAGACTACCATCTGGAAGAGTGTCTTCAAGGATTGTGTTGCTCAAGGAATTGGATACGCATGGATTCATCGTGTACTCTAACTGGGACAAGTCAAAGAAGGCAGCAGACTATGAATCAAACAAGTATGCGTCTCTTACATTCTTTTGGCCACATATCCAGAGACAGGTTAGAGTGGAAGGCGTCATGGAGAAAGTGACTCGGGAAACTTCGGAGAGATACTTCAAAACCAGACCGCGGGGATCCAAAATCGGAGCCTGGGCTTCTCCACAGTCTCAAAAGATAGCGTCACGAGATGAATTGGACGGATTGTATAAACACTACGAAGAAAAATTCAAGGATTTAGCTGATGATGAAATCCCATGTCCCGATTACTGGGGTGGTGTGAGAATCGTTCCACTTGAGGTCGAATTCTGGCAAGGGGGAATGAGCAGATTGCACGATAGGCTCACGTATACGAGGGAAGAAACCGATGGTGAATGGACTGTGTCTAGAATTTCACCGTAATAACTCTTCAAGCAGAAACAAATACTTACTTATTTTCTTGTACTCAATGCAACACACGCTTATTAATTGAACTACTTGATTGTCTTTCTAATTCCGTACATTTATACTGATTAAATTAGAGAGTTCATGACCCTCTTGTTTGCAACCATCTAGCTTAGAACTTTTGGATGGTCTCGTAGAAAGACTTACCTTGGATTTCAGCAATCTCCAACTCCAACTTGGATGGCTGTCTAGAACCGTCACCACCAGCGAAACAGCCAGCACCGTATGGAGAAGAACCGTGAACTTCCTCCAAGTTAGTGATTTGACCGAAGGCCTTGGCGTAACCCAATGGAACGAAAATCATACCGTGGTGGACAATAACGGACAAAGCGTTAACAATGGTGGTCTCTTGTCCTCCACCTGGAGTACCAGTGGAAACGAAGAAAGCGGCTGGCTTACCGTGCAAAGCACCAGAAGCCCACAAACCGCCAGTAGTGTCCCAGAAAGCCTTCCATTGAGCTGGGTAGTTACCGAAACGGGTTGGAACACCGAACAAGAAAGCATCGTAACCAGTCAAAGTGTCCAAAGTAGCGATTGGATAGTCTGGCTTAGCTGGGGCATGCATAAGTTCCAAAACTTCCTTAGACAAAGTTTCTGGGACTTGGTAGATGTCAGCAGAACCGCCAGCAGACTCAACACCCTTCTTCACGGCCTCGGCCATGGTGGCGACGTGGTGGTACATAGAGTAAATGATGATAGCAACTTTTGGAGCCATTGTGATCGTATGTTCTGTAGTGATGAAAAAAAATATAAACCAAATTAACGGCTACGGGGGAGTTATAAATACAGACGTGTGGTGGTCCAAAACAAGTCCGTGGGGCGTGCACATTGCTTGGTTCTGCATTTACTAAGCCTTAGTAATTGAAATAGGTAATGCTTGACACATACGCCATCTTTCTACAACTTTCTATCAAAAACTCCTTGCATCTGGAATCCTACGCAGGAGAATCTCTATAGAATACAATACAAAACTTTTGAACATTTTAGAATAAATATCTGCTGCTGGCTCTCCTATTGAATCTGCGCGAGATCATCCAATTCAGATACACTCTTTTTTCCTGGCCTCTTTAGTACATCATTTTTAGAAGTCTCCGTTACGGCTTCTATGCAACCTGCACAATTCTTCTCGCATTTAGTAATATTTATAAATGTGTTGTTTTCCACGCCCAAGGAAGGCGATAGCTATTTTATTAACTCATTTGTAAGCGAAAGGCTTATCTTGAAATTTTTTTCTTTTGTTTAGACGACATTTAATATTGCACTTATTCTGCATTCCCTTCAAACTACCGTGCTGTTTTTCTACCTAATTGTGAAATTGATATGAAGATTGCAATCATCTACTACTCCACATACGGTCACATTGTGACCATGGCTGAGGCTGTTAAAGCCGGTGTTGAAAAATCTGGCAAGGCTTCTAAGGTTGACATTTTCCAAGTTCCTGAAACTTTGTCAAAGGAGGTTTTGGAGAAGATGCACGCTCCACCAAAGGCTGACTATCCAATCGCTACTTTGGACACTTTGACCTCTTATGACGCGTTTGTTTTTGGTATTCCAACTCGTTACGGTACCTTGCCAGCTCAATTGGTTGATTTCCTTGGTACCGCAGGTGGTTTGTGGGCTTCTGGTGCTTTGTATCGTAAACCAGTCTCTCTCTTCACCTCCGTCAGCTCTTTAGGTGGAGGTCAAGAAACTACCTTGAGAAATTTCATGTCTTACATTGCTCACCACGGTATGGTGTACATTCCATTGGGTTACAAAAACTCGTTTAATGAAATTAGAAGCATGGACGAGGTTCATGGCGGTTCTGCATTCGGTGCTGCTACTCTTGCTGGAGCTGACGGTTCCAGACAACCTTCCGACTTAGAGAAGAAGATTGCTACCATTCAAGGTGAATCATTCGCTGAAAGTGCCATCAAATTTGTTGGTGATGCCGAGAGCCTGGAGACTGCGGCTGAAGCAACTAAGGAAGCTGCTGAAGCCGCTCCTGCTGTGAAGAAGGCTACTGAGACAGCTCAAAATGAAGCCGCTGCCGAGAAGCCAGCCGCTCAAAGAACACAACAAGCTGCTCCAGCTGAGAAGAAGGAAGAGAGTGGCTGTGGTGTTAAATGCGTGATTGTGTAAACAGGACTAACACAAGCTCGCTAATTTCCATTTTACTTCAGTACTTGCGCATCTATAATAATACAAAAGTTTATAATAATTCCAAAACTGAAAAGCCCCTGTATTACTCCATCCAGGCAGTGTAGAGCTGCATTCTGTTGCGTGTTCTTTGTGTGCAATGTTTTCTTGAGCTATCATCTTATTAGAATAGCTTTAACAAGCGTGCAAGTAGAGTTCGAGAAGTAGCCTGGCAGTAATGAAATCTATACGGGCGTGCTCATATTCAAACTAATCTTTATTAGGGCAATGACACCAGGGAAATTGGCCCCGTATGCAAAAATACTGGGGATGCAGGCGCCGCACGAAGTAGATCAGCTCACACGTTAAGCCGCCCACATGAAGATGAGCTTTGTTAGTAGTCTTGAAAGCGTATCCTAAGAATAGATACTTACGGTAGTATGAGGGAAAGAGTCTCACGAAGTTATTCTGCCTCATTACTTAATGGGCAGCGCCCCCAAATGGAATTAAGCCTGTGAGCGTCAATAAATCCGAGTTGTTGATTCCCACCAATTTCGGTTTCGTCCACACAGAGAAAGAAAAGTTAAACATTCCGAACGTACCGCCTATATTGAGGGCACTGGATCTATCCACTAAAGAGATAGCCTCGAAATCTGTCTTCCTTTTCTTTCAATATGATATGGGACTTACAATTCTTCCATATGTAGCTGAGTAGGGCCGTGGTCCCATGAGAAATATGCTTACCGGTGGATCGGCTTTCGAAAGCTATAGGATAGCATAATTTCATAAGAAACGAAAACGTCAAAAGCAAAAGTATCGAGTGGTGTTCATGTCAGTGTTGACAACATCACTGCGCTCTTTGTTCGGAATTATCAATTTCAAGCCCGTATCTCTGTCGATGATTTTTCCGATTATGATCATCAGCCAAATCCATACACGAGGAATTTAACGGTACTCTACATACCCCCTTCACAAATACCATTGATTTCTGCCACGGGCCGGAATTGCGCAATTGCGTTCGAAATTAATTATGTAAGCAATCAGCGTGATTCTAGTGGCAAAACGCTAGAAATTTACTTATTTCTAGCCTCTGGATATCAATAAAAGTGTACTAGAGAACTGTTATATCAAGTCACGTGCATGGTGTTGACCTACACCGACAGCCAGAAAACTCGAAATCGTCAATCTTTAGGGAGGTACTGATGTTCTTTAGGCAACATTTCCACTATTAAACAGCAAGCTAGGGTCTCATGAGATCTGGATAAATCCAGGCCATTGCGTCTGAGACGTCCCACATATAGGAAGAAAGTAAAAAAAAAAAAACCATTTCAAGTTGGTACGACAAGAAACCTAATGAAATTAGTAAAGAAGTAGCAACACCATAGACATGAGTGAAGATCATCAGCTTTCCTGAGGTAATTGCCGCGTATCATTAAGTGAGTTCCATACCTAAACAATAAACATCGTCTGGGTAACGAACAAGTGATCGTGAAAACGCTTTCCCAATGAAGAAAGTCATTTACAGATGAAAATCTTGTTGAGATTTGGAGCAGGAGGTGAGACTACACAAACCCGTGCCTCCTCTCATCAAGTTAAGCAAGAGACGGATTGCAAATGGGGTTTATTAAAATAGACATATGAAGACCGAATAGAGAAATAGTCTTCAGATTTGCAGCCAAGCGTCCTCAGGATTACCTGGAAACTTTTTAATATAATCAATACCGCCTACACATTCAGGAACAGATAACTGAATGGGGCCTATCTGCCGATGCAAATTGATTGCAACATTAACAGTGGTATCATGAGAATCGTGCTCCAAAATCATTCCTTTGTTTCCTCTAGATTTTTTGAACTCGGCAACATTTGCGTAGATCGCAGACTCTTGCATTAATGGGTCGGATGCGAGCCTCCAATCCATTGTATCAAAATCCCAGAGGACCGCTTGCATACCAAATTGACGAAGAATTGTACGGACACGGTTGTCTATTCCCCCATATGGCGGCCGAAACCATTTAGGTATATGCCCGTAAGTGGCGTTCATGGCCCAAATGGACCATTCTATTTGTGCCACCACTTCCTCGTTCGTGAGAGAAGGTAAAAATTTATGTGACCAGGTGTGGGAGCCCATAACATGTCCTATTCGTGCAGTATCACGGTAAATTTCCGGAAAGCGTACTACATTAAGACCAATTGTGAAGAAGGTGGAGCGACTGGTGAGCGACAGAGTAAGACGAGGAGTTGCTGGAGACGGACCATCATCGAATGTTTGACTGAGTACTGGACAGGTATAAACGTCGTCACTGGCAACACAGTTGAAGCAGTCAAAAGAACATACAGAGCTATTTTTAAGTTCAGTGGGGCATTCACTTTGTGTATGAAGCCAATTGTCCAGACCTAATGGTAATTGGCCAAAGTCGATAAAGTCAAGCGGAATATATGGAGGTTCAGGTCCTGGCCATTGGTGAAGTCCTGTGAAATCTGCTAGCCATTGTGGGAAAGGTAAAGACGCCTCCACAACAGGTTGTGGGGTAGCCAGAATAAACCGGAACGATGGAATTGCGAGGGCCGCCGTCATTGTGACAATGCCTATTACTAAAGAAATTCTAAGGGCAGTCATGACAAAGTGACGAATGATTACAGGCAAAAGAGTCGAATAAGAGTGATTTTCAGTTTGTGAGAGCGAGTGCAAACACACCCGCACACAAATGCGGAGTAAACGGCAGAATGACATTTTATGATGACAGAAACAGACTAAGAAATACCACAGACCTTTTTCCTAATCACGTATTTTCCTTTCTTGCATTTATTTCTCTGCTTTCATTTATATAAAAACTCAGTAACACATTGCACCCAAAAACCCAATTCGCTTCATTCAGCTGTCATGTCCAAATCTGGACCACGTCAACTTGTAGTATGTGACTGCATATACCGTCTATTCATCTCGTGCCCCTAATCTGGCAATGCTCCGTTTGAATTGGCCCTCCAACCTTTGCTGCTCAGATACCATGATGGCAGCAATCTCATCTTTTTCGAGACTTTGAAAGTTTGCGTTTTCAACCTCGAGCAGAATTGATGAGTACGGTTCCGAGGCTCCATTGAGCTCCGCAATTTTTCGCATATAATGAAGAACGCTCGCCTCTTGTCGCTTCTCCATGTAGTCGATCGTTTGCTCGCGAGTAAGTCCATCTAACATTTTTTCTTTTAAAGTTAAAATCCCCAGCATATCTGAATACTAAGGAGGAAGATAAATATTTATAATTGAAAAAAAAAGAGGGGTGCAATTAAAGTGGCTCTATTCTTTCAGCCCCAAATATACGTCAAACCAGGCCCTGCAGGCCCTGCAGATTATCTCTGTACTGATAACAGGCTACTTCAATTTGCCTCACCCCTAATGAAATTGCGTCATTTTAAAGCACACCCAATTGTGACCCCCATTGTGTTCTACCATTCTGACTTTTTTAATCTTTCTTAATCCAGCTAAGAATTGTATGATATCAAGAGGGTAACTGTGGAGTTAGGTGTACGATGTGATGCGCGATATTGGACAAGACATTTCCGCGCGCGAGGAGTCGAGGATGGTGCGCAACAGAGTACCTGAAAAAATGTGTGTATTGCCACTTGTCTAGACCAAACAGATCAGGGACGCAAAATAGGAAAAGAAATTTGTTCGAAGAAAATTTTCAGAAGGGGTGTAAGGAGGATAGAAGGGAGCATTTTCTGTTGATAATTAGCTCTGAAAATGTCTGTGACAAATCGTTATGTGTTGAATGATTTCCATTATCTGGCAGCCTCCCGCGCGAGATTGGCTCAGCCTACTTACACGCTAAGATAGAAAATTATAAGCCACTAGAACAAAGCATCCCTTATCAATGGCCCCATAATTAATGACGTATTTCAAAAAGATGAAAGCAAACAAAAGGAGTAATTTTACATGCCAAATTAAATCTCTAATTAACTCTCTTGGAAAGAAGCAGCTGATACCTGTCTCCCAATGTGTATACTAACTATTTTATGCAATCTTCTTCTCTGCCTCAGCAGACAAACGAGCACTCAATTCAATTTGCTCTTTGACGGCCTTAGTCAAAAACTCAATCATAATCACATCTTGGTTGTGCGATTGGAAGTGGTGTTTCAAGGACTCCATGTCTGACAAAATCGTTGGTTTGTTCAACAAGGTATTGCTCAAGTTTCTCAATAAGTCCAAATCTTGGTCATTGTTGGAAGCTTGTTTGATGTATTCCAACATAAGGTCGATGTTGTGGGTGACTGTACCAATTTCCTTGGATAAAGTATGTAAGTGCTCTTGCTCAAAGCTGACGATATTGTTCTTGTTAGATGGAGTCTCTCCAATTCTGTTCAAAGCCAACTTCTCAGAAACAGTGCTGGAGATGACTTGATGTGGCACAGGAGAAAAGATGTACAGGTTGGTGGTTGCAATGTTTCTCCACCCCATTTTTTGCACGGAAGCTGGCTTTCCGATGGCAGCACCAATGTATGTGGTCATTTTTGGAATCTCGATCTTGTCACCGTTCAAGAAATTAACGTTCAAGTATATGGCAGGGTATGGGTAAGCTCTGTCGGTACCCTTAGAGTAAAAATCATGAATCAAACCAGTAGATCCGTCTATCTTTTTAGAGGAATCAAACCAACCCAATACAAACTCCTTGGGATGAGCCTTCTTGTACAACAGGTACATAGTTTTGTGAGTTTGCTCCTCGATAGCAATAGAGTCGCCAGTTTCTTGACAAGGAACCATGAAAGCATCTCTGATTTCAACACTCGATCCGTCATCGGATCTGACACCAACCAAGGTTCCCATGATTCTCTTGTTCTCTTCAAGAATTTGTTTAGACACGATTTCCAAAACCAGGAAAAGGGCAGAATTGTGGATCTTAACACCTACGGGACTTGCAGCCGAGGGAGCAGCAGGAGCAGTCACCGTTGGACGGGTCAAATGCATGATTGTGTCAGTCATTTGAGGCAATGGTCTGAATGTTCCAGTAATGCTTCACTGAAGATTTTTTTTTCACAAAGCTTTTCTGGAATCGCACGCAGATCACGTGATACATATAATAGTAGTTGGAAAGATTTGGACAGTTTGATAAAGATGCCTGAGCAGGAAGACTAGCTTGCCAGTAGCTATTTACATGGTCTTTAGAAATTGTTTTCTTTCTAAGTCAGTTCAACAAACGGTCATACCAAAGAGTTCACACGTTGCGACCAAAAGTAGGTGTATTGGATTCTCACTATAAATCCCAATTTTTCATCATGAGGGAAATAGTAAAAACACTGATGATTCAAGTGAAATTTCCACAATTCCTGTTCCGTGTGTAATTATCAGAAGAATGGCACGGCATCAACTGAATTTGTGTAGTCAATATGAAAATTCGCGCAATTGGTGGAAATCTTACTGCAACAATCTCATGCACATGCAACAATTTCTTTGACTCCACACAAATGGGTAACTTAAATAAATTATTTTTACTTGATTTATTTCTTTTTCTCTTAACTATATGAAAAGGAAAGTACTAGGAGAACAGTCTTCACCAAACTTATTGCTCATCCTTACTTCAATTTGGATTCAATGTACGAATGCACATGGATAGGTGTTAGAAATGAGAAGAACTTACAAGCACATAGACCATAAAAGAAGCGGATCTGAAACAACCAAATATACGAACGGAATTGAAGCCGAACATGTGTCGGACATAATGTCGGACTTTGCAAGTATAGCTTGAAACTCTGCAATGATTATTTCGGCTTATTGTTACACATCTCAAGCTATTCGCGGCAAAAACTACTTTTAGGAATCTGTGCTAATGCCGAGTACCGGAAAAGTTTAATCATGAATGCCGAACGACTGGCAATTCCCCTCATGCACACGCTGAAGAGGCTAATTGCCATGCTAACACAAGCACAGTCACATGTACAATTCTAACCAATAATGCAACAGACAAGTAAGGGACCCATATGCGAACCGGTCGAAAGCCCATGTGACAATACATGATGATCATTGGATTGGGTCTGTTTTATGTGATATACTCGCTTAAGCATACATTTGAAAAAAAAAAAGAATTGAGAATGGTTGACATAAAAAGAACCTTCTACAAAGATGGTTTTTATCTTCTCTCCAAAGTTTATATTCAATTTATAGCGTGTGATATAATCTGTCAATTGGACTCACGTACTTGGCAACGGTAGACCATGTTTTGAGAGCTAACATATCCCTGTCATCCCTGTCATTTTCTTGTCTTAAATGTATACGTGAAGGAGTACATGCACGAAACAGAAGAGAACCTGCATAAGACAGCTGCACATAACATTAGATACCAAACTAGGAATAATCCCCGTTTGGCCGCCCTAGTAATAGGTGACGCACATTAGATCCGTGAGTTATCTGATTTGATCAGTTACACCATACCTGCAGTATTGTCGACCAAACAAATTTTATACGCCTACCATTACATGGTGAAGAGGTCGATATATACCGTGCGGCGAGTTGTATGTGGCATCGATCCATTGATCAATCTCCCTAAATCATTTAGGTTTGGAATCAATTTGACGCGATCTTGGATACCAATTTTGGTAGCTGTCTAATGAAAGCAGGTCCGCTTAGCCGTGCATACTCAATTCTTGGCAAATTCTGCGCCTTATGTTTTTGGCATGTTAGTTGCAAAACTAACATGCGATACATAATAGCGCATTAATGTAATTGGCCAGCCGGAATACCCGACTTCATTCGGCCCGTAGTATGGCAACTCCCATTGTCCCTTCTTCGTTAACGTCAAGTATATTAATGTAGATTTGTCACCACTGAAGAAAAACTGCTCCACAAAACAGCACACCCAGAAATGTTATTGTCGCATTTGTTTAGTATCATTTGCATTTTGGCAACTGTTGCTGCAAGAGGAGGTTCTTCTCTCTACAAGGCGTATGGCAAGGGAGGGCAAACATTGTATGCTTGTTCTTTGTATCTCTCCAAGCAAGCGAAGCTTTGTTCTCTGAGAGATAGTTACCTATGCTACTGCACTGCTGACAATGCTATAGCTACCATGTCAGGTTGTTTTGGTTACAATAAAAGAAACACCACATCGAATCTCAACTATTGGGCAGACTATTGTAAGAGTTCCTATCAAGTTAATCTTACTCTTGAGAAAATCGAGGAAGGCTATAAAATGTACGAAGAACAAGCTGTGTCTCCGTATGAAATTCCTGATTTCAATTTTTCAATTCCTGTTCTGGTACCAATTAAAATCAACGAAACAATGTTAAAGGTATATGAGGAAGCTTACACTGTCTTTCTTGGAAACTATGATAATTCGTTATACTATGGTGCCGGTGCAGTCGGATACTGGGGGCTTGTCATTGTGATCGCAGCAATTTGCAATTGGTCTGTCATAATTTTCCCCGACATTAAATATTTCTTCAATGGAAGAATTTCTCGTTTCTGGAGAAAGTACATATCACTTCCTGCTTTGGCCAGGCGGAGGAGAGCAGAGTCTGTCAACATAATGAACATATTCAGTTTTCTTGTCCCTTCGAGAATGGAATCTCTCACAATTTTCCTTTTTTTCTGGCTTTGTTTCATTATTAATGCCACAGGGATTTACTACGTTAAAGATGATCCGGTAATGGGAGCGAGAAAGGCTGCAGTTAATCGTTTTGTTGCTGATAGAACCGGTATTATCTGTACTGTTCTTACCCCATTACTTCTTCTCTTTGGTGGTAGAAACTCTTTTATTCAGTGGTTGACTCGGTGGAAATTCATGACCATGATGGTTTTCCACCGTTGGATTGCAAGAATGGTCGTTTTGTTGGCCGTTATTCACAGTTTCGCTTATACGGTACTTTTTGTTTTTGACAAAGATTATTCTACGGAGATGAAGGAAAATTATCTTATCTGGGGTACTGTTGCAACTATTTGTGGCGGTCTCATTTGTTTCCAAGGTCTTCTTTACCTTAGAAGAAACTGGTATGAGACGTTTTTGGCAATTCACATCGTTTTAGCAATTTTCTTCATTGTGGGACTCTATTTCCACATCTGGAAGTTAGGCTACATCCAATTCATGTACCCTTGCTTTGCAGTATGGGGATTCGATAGATTTGTTAGAATTGTTCGAATCTTAAGCTTTGGTTTTCCTGTGGCAAAAGTCTCATTGATTAGTGATGAAACCCTTACAGTGAGAGTCAAGAAGCCTAGCTATTGGAAACCAATTCCTGGAGGACATGCATGGGTCTACTTTGCTGGAGGTTGGTTCTTTTACCAGTCTCATCCATTTACTTTAGTTGATAAAGAGGATGGAACAATTATGTTTTACTGCAAGGTCAAGAATGGTGTCACTAAATCTTTGGCAAAGAAATTGGCAAAAACTCCGGGTAGATCCATGGATATGAGAATCAGTGTCGAAGGTCCTTACGGAGAATCAAAGCCGTTGAAGGGACATTCTGATGTTGTTTTCGTTGGTGGAGGTAACGGTATCCCCGGCATTTACAATGAGGCTATGCACTTAGCAAGAAGAGGAGCCAACAATAAGCAAACGATTAAATTAGTCTGGGTTATCAGAGAACTCAAATCATTGGCCTGGTTCTGGGAAGAGCTTAAGGCATTAAAAGACACAAAGATCCAAACTACTATTTATATCAGCAAACCTGATTCTATTGAAACCAAAGAACTTGAGGATTTGGTTAGCACAGGCACTGAATCTGAAAATGGTGAAAAGGATGATAAGGAATCCTTCTCTTCTCTTATGAACAGAATTGAAACTGAATTACCACATATTGATTTTGTTGGAAACAGACCATCCATTCAATCTCTCGTCACTATGGAAATAGCTGAAGCTGCAAATAGTGTTGCTTTTGTTTCCTGTGGTCACCCTGCCATGGTTGACGAGATCAGATACCTTGTCGTGAACCAGATCGACAAGACCCAGAAGAGATTGGATTGTTTTGATGCAATTGAAGTGTGGGCTTAGGCAATTTATATCAGCTCTACTGCTCAAAGAAATACGTGATCTTTTATGGATTTGTATTATATAAGTATTCAATTAGTTCACTTTGTAAGGTATAGACAGGTATATACCCATTGGTCAATGTTCGAGATACTGTACTTCTCTTTCCAACCTTGCCGGTCCTGGCAGTTCGGTATTGAGAATTTACTCTCTGGTAGATAGGATTATCACCAAAAGAGATCTACATTATCCTTCAGTAAGATAGGGATCTTCTGGAATGAGTTTTTGAATATATATACCCATATCATGGATTATTATCAGGCGGGGATAACATGAAGAAGTATATATCTGAGCATCTAATAGATAATACTGCTCGTAAGCTAAAGCAAACAAGTAAAGATTACCCAACCTAAGATTATTTATTGATCATTCTTGGTAAAGTGGTTCTTACCAAAGTAAACGTTACAAGCTTTTACACCATTACACCAGTACGCCCGAAAAGAAACCAAAGAAGATAAGAATAAAAACAGATGAAGAATTCATTCTGTTGTGTAGCTTTTTCTGGCTCATGCCGTAGTATTCCAGAGCGTCTATGCGAGAGCCGTACGATGAAGGATGGCAAGAGAGTGGATAGAGACAAGAACCCTCTTTGAGATGGAGCTAGCATTGATCAATTATTCTTTCTACAATTTGTGGGTTGGAGCACTGCACCATGTCTGGCACGTACGCATGGAGTATCTAAAGCCTAGCCTCAAAAATGTGAAGAAACAAGAGTTTTGCTCTTCTGTTTTTAAATCGTTCTGGTATAGTGTTCTTTGGTCCCATAGAAAGAATTACCATGACATCGATACATTATTATCAGAGGCACAGTTAAGACAAGAGACCTTCTGTGGTCATCTAATAACTGATAATGGATTCATGAGGAACTAATCTGTATGACACAGGTGACACCACAAAGCTGCTCAAATTACCCAATACTTTTTACACATAAAAATTCGTATGGAATTGAATTATAACAGCTCAGAATCAGTCCAACTCTTCTTTTTACTATCAGGGGTCATGCTGGGGGCCATAGGTATAGGTGTGCATACTAATTAGCAGATTAGTGCACATAGTGCATGCGAGACATGTATTCCATCTCTTTCAGTGCTTCCAAAACCCAATGACAGTTATGCCAGAAGAAAAGAAAATCCAGAATAAGCCATTTCAGAATACGTGGCTCTTTTCAGAAGACTCGTTTCTATCGAAATGCCCGTCTCGGAAACAAATGACCTTGGCTCAGGATCTTAAAGCTAGAGAACTGATTTATGATTTTGTCATTAAGCTAGGAACTCTGCTCAAACTTGATGGAAGGACCATTCTTGCTGCCACAGTATACATTAACAGGTTTTACATGCGTATGCCCATAACAACGTCGAAGTACTTTTTAGCGTGTGGTGCCATAGCAATAAGTTGCAAGCTTCATGATACATATAGACCTCCAGATAAGATAGCACTAGCTGCTTGCACCATCAAAAACCCTCACAAGAGTATTGACCAACACAGTCCTTTGTTCTGGCAGTGGAGAGACCAGCTTCTATACCGAGAGGAGATGATCTTGAAGCTTCTCAACTTCGAATTGGACGTGGATCTCCCATACGATATTATGGAGACATTAATTGCTGAAAAAGATACTTTAAAGAATGAACATACAACGGAGAAGGTGTCAAGTGACTTTATTGAAAAATTGCCTGAGATTTTGAAATATAATGTCTCGAAAATCGAGCTGGTTAGCGCATTACCAATCCTTGTTTCTTTTGACATGAGAACGCTTTTTGGAACGATGTTGGTTTTAACTGTGAAAGAGGCGCAGGAGAAGTTCAAGGAGATTGATACACTTTATCTTCCATCATATTATATCCGAGACAAAGTCGGTGCCATACCCGAAGAATGTTATTTATGTTATAAGTACATTATGCATTTGAGAAGCATCTGCGAAGACCCGAAACTACCCAGCCATCGGAATATTTTTAAGAAGATTCCAAAAATCTCCAAATCAGAATTTTTTCATATCGCTACTGGTGGCGAAATGCTTGACTCCAAGAAAGATGGAGCGTGACTTATTTGACAGGTTCGAAGTATTAGACGATAGATTCATAACGACATTTATAATGTATTATAATTCCTCACATAATTCCTATTGTAATTGTTACATATAATGGTGGGAAGTAAATCGCTATTATCCCAACATGACAAATACTTTATCACCAATTTGCATCATTCATCAGTCTCGTGAACAACTTTATCAAGCTCGTCAAAACCATCTATTTCGAGGAGAGGAGGATTTGTAATCTGTGCTTCATTGACTTTTTCATCGTTTCCTCCGTTTTCATGCGGCGTCGAATCGACAAGGACATCTTCTGCTTGTGCTGGTTCAGTAGCCTGATTTTGTACATCTTGTTTTAGATCGTTTGATTGACTCTCTTGCATTTCTGAATCCTTTTTTTCGTCAGAAGGTTCGATATTGCTATGATACCCAAGTCGCAATCGCTGCTCAATCTCGTCTTCATGCTCCTCAGCATACTTGAGATATTGTTCGGCACTATCGTCTAATAAAGCATCAGGATACTTGAGATTATAAGGAAGAGTATTCTTAAGCTCCGTTGAAGGTAGCACATGATGTGGCTTTTCAGCTTCTTCAGCCACATCAGTTTCCTGAATGTTTATGACAATGTGATCATAGTTGTAGGAGTGTCGGAGATGTTCTTGGAAAGAAGCATAGCTATCTTCACCATCTTTCAAAGGGGGATGAAACTTCTTGTTCTTTTGTACTGCTATGAGGCTGTCTTGTATGCATGTGTTAACAAACTTGTAATTGTGACCAAGCTTTAAGTCTTTCTCTGCCAAGTAGGTAAGCCAGGATAATTTGTCGTTATTCGTTATTTCATCGTCGTCTAAATCGTCCATAAGACGATCTATATCTTGCTGGGTACTTTCCTCTCCTTGTTTGAGTTGGTTATAATACTCTTGACGTTCACGTAATCTTCGTTTCTTCCTCTCCTGGTCGGTTTCAGCTGATGTATCCACTTTCCTCTTTTCGATCAAATTATGGATAAGCGATATTGGAACTTCGCATAGCTTCTTGCTTACTCGTACACTGTCACTATACTTCAACCATTGCTCGAAGGATTCCACCGACTTTGTGTTGTATTGTGGACCAGACGATGACGAGTGGTTTTTCGATTCGATTGAATTTTCAAACATCGGTGCTTTGAGGAAGTTAATATCGAGAAGACCTTGCATCAAATCTTGCACAGAAATGTCATTTGTTGAATTTGTCCTAGCCAAAGAGAACTTCTTGGTACTGGCAATAGCCAACTCGAGATGTCGAATATACAAATCTGTGACGGTATTGAGCACCAGCGGTTTGCACTTGTCAAATCCGGCAGCCTTTAGTATCTGTGAAACAGATATTCGGAGTAAGCAAAAATAGAACGAGTCTTCCATTGATGTAGTATTTTGATTGTTGGCTTGTGGATGTAGTTAGAGCGAAACTCGCGATAGAGAATTAAGTATAATGTGTATATGCCGGAACAACCATGGATTTCGTCAAAGGTAGACACTTTCAGATTGGAAGATTGCATAATACGTAGTATTAGCACTTATCAGGTTTATTATGATTATGGTGCAATGTTTTGTTTATTTTTTTTGTGGTGAGAATGTTTCAGGACATGATAAACTTCGGTGTCTTCTCAAGATTACGTATCCTATATAACTCCAAAGTACTAGGAAACCTCCGTTATGGATAGACGTCGAACGTTTGATTTATTGCACAGATATAGAGGTTTAGTATGAAAAAAATGACAACATGAATGTCGTTGTATAGAATTTTGTAGTTGCGAGTGAGTAGTATAAATCATTCTAGACTCGTACAGTGGACAAGGACCACTACCCAATTTGCGCAAGCTTTTCCATCTGGTCCCGTCTTACAAGCCCTGCAATCTCTCACCAAGCTTTTTTGAAGCAAATGACAAGGCATTGAATAAACCCTTCTCAGAGAGATCAATGTGGATGTCATTTGTGATTGCTGAAGGAGGATTGGTCACTCGACTGACGATGATAGCTGGATCAATTTCAATGATAATACCATCATCAATGGTTTCGTCGAGACACAAACAAACCATGTCATATTTTTCCAACACAGTGGCTTTGTCTAAGGAGTTGTCTAACAAAATAGTTAACGCTTCGTTAATGTTGTTTGTCAATGAATAAAGCATAGATTCGTTTTCATTGATGGAGCTGACAATTACCAAAATCACATCGTTGCTTTGCTTGTAAGTAATCAAATGGTTGTCGTACAATATAACATCCTGGTGCAATTTATTTATCTTAGAGTAAATGGCTTTCTCAAAAGTCACCTGCTGCTGGGTGGTTTTGTATGCTTGGTTGGCGTCCTGCGTTCTGTAATACTTGGCATACAATCTTTTGCCTTCATTCCCCAAGATCAAAGCGGCAGAAACCGTGTATAGAGAGATGTTGAACGACATGCTGCTTGTATTCTTCCAACGAAACAGATAATCACTTTCTCAAAACGAGCGTGTCTATGGCTATATGCAGGCGATGAAAAAGAAGGAAGTCTGATCCCTTAAGTATGGGCGCGAGAGCCACTATGTGTAGAAGAGTGTAGCCGAAAAATTATTACTTCTGTTGTCTATTCTTTTCTTTTTTCTTCATATTTGCTAATTCAATTTCTAAATTTTTGTCATTTGATTTAAATTTTTGCTAGATAACTATTAAATTTGCGAGTCTCATTTCGAATTTAGTCCCGTTGTTCAAGCACCAACGATCTTGAATACTACATCCAAAATGGATTTGTGCATAGGGTTTTTCTCGTAGAAATCCTCAGTCAAACCCGCAGTGGTGAAATTGTTTTGGGCTTGCTTTTGAGCAAGTGCTTTGAAACCAAACACAAAGTTTATGACTAAACCAGCAATCAATCCAAATGCAATGATTAAAGGTCCAACGATATCATCCAAATGTTTGTCGGATCTTTCCATAATGATATTTCTTCTCTTCATGAAGATGTAGTAGCCCCAGATTCCAGAGAATAAGGTTAAACCAAAGTAAATATAAGCCAACAAAGTAGCAACATCAGATGAATTTGCCTTGCTGGTTGATGAGTAGATAATGAATGTCAATGTAGAAAGCAATGTGGTCACATGCAACCATCTGTTGAACGTACGTTCATTGGCTAACCACACCTTTGGTTCAATTTTCAACGGACCAGCGTTTTTAATGTAGGACTCGGGCTTAGAAACACCAGCGGGCAAAATAATTTCTTCATCTTCAGAATCAACGTCAAGCAACTTTGAAAAAGTAGTAGGCAATTTCAAGATCTTGCTGAAAGCATTCTTGTCGATCTCTGTGTCCTCGTCCTCATCCTCATCAGACGATTGATCCAAATCTCCAGATCCTACCGCTGCCTCTATTTGTGGAGTTTCAATCACATTCTCTAAAGGTTTAATGTCGGAGTCAGCATCAGAACCATTCCTTGGTTCAAAACTGTTGAGAATAGATCCAGAAAATGACTTGGATCTTGCAGAGTAGTTGTTAGTGGCACTTGTTGAGTTGGACAACATAGATTTAAATTTCTTCAAATTGTCCTCATCACTTTGTAACTTGGCCAACTTCTGGCGGGTGTCATTGTATGCGCGTTGTGGGTCAACTTTCAAATCAGACTCCAACTCGTTGAACCAGAAGGGAACATTATCTAATTTGTCATCTTCCAAGAAGAGAGACGCAATACCATGAATAAATTTACTAAAGTTTGGAATTTCCTTCACCAAATGAGAGTGAACTAAGTCATCTATCCAGAGCATTTTCTTTGCTCTCTTCTTAGTTTTGACCTTAATCTCCATCTCAGCAAAAGGGAATCTAACAAACTCACCCTTGCGCAACAACGACAACGGCGAGTTAACTTTTGAGTCAATATCAGTTCTGTGCCATTTAGAAGGATCTCTAATTGGCCTCTCCTCATCAAATGCGTCCTCTCTAATGAAGTAGATATCGGAATCAATGACCACTCTCACTTTATCGTCTCCTGGAATTTGGAAAGCGGTTCTTTTGTAAGTAGTTCTGAGACATGGCTGAACGTTATTATCCTTTATGTACTTGGTGAAGCTTTCAATGTGCTTTCTAGTATCTTCAATGTTCTCTGGAGATTCACCCTTCTTTGCCAATTTGTGCAAATATCTCTCTTCATTGAAAGTACCATTGACAAATGAGTCCATGTACTTCTCTTTTAACGAAAATTTTTCATCCACATCATAAGTCTCGGAGTTCTTTTCAAAGCTCTTCTTCTCGATGGTGAGGGTAGGCTTGTTGTATAACTTACCGACCCATTTGATTCTCAAGGTGGAGGCGTTTGGGCTTTTCACCAACTTGCTGTTGTACAAATCAAAGTTGCTGTTGTCAAAGTACAAGCAATTGATTGTAGGGTCGTTTTTGGAAAAGTTACCAAACTCGTCATCGTCCTCGTCATCGTCGTCATCGTCATCGTCATCATCGTAACTATAAGCACTTTCGCCTTTTTGACTGTTATAGATGAGGACAGGAAGATGACGTAAAATGGTGGCCTTGACCTCCATCAAATTGTCAGGATGAACCCAAAACTTAAAAGACTGATATTCCAGAGCGGCAATATCGTCATTAAAAGAACTCAATTTTGACAACGATTGGTCAACATCGTAATTGTCACGCAAAAATTGGAACAACGCACTAATCTTAAACAATAAAGGAGAGTAATCCTCAGAGTGGAATGGTAAGCTCTTCAATCGAACATTCAACAATGGCTTAACAGAGTAGTTAGGATGTAAACGGTCATGTTTCTTCACAATCTTGATAAAACCTGTATAGTTCAATCTTTGGAAATGGTTCAATTCTTGAGCCAAGTTTAACACCAGCTCCAATTTAGAGGAGAATGCTTGTACGTCAAAGTTTGCATTAGGGGATTCGGTCGACGCTTGCAACTCGTTCAAATACTCGTTCAACTCATCGTACTTGTTAGACTGGAAAGTATACACTTTCTCCAAGTCAGAGTCCAAAGCACTGACAAAGTTTTGCTCATCCTTCTCAGTCCATGCATTTTGCAAGATAACGCCCTCTTTCAAAAGCTTCTTGAGTTTGATGTAGTTGATGTAATTGTCCTTCCAAGGGGCATAAATCTCCAGCTCAAGTTTATTAGCGAAGAGCATTTTCTGCTGAACAGGTGTTTCGCTAGTTTCTTGTCCGTCAGACATGTTCGAAATTCCTGCTTAATGTATAGTAGCGGCCACGGTCAATTAAATTGTTTGAAGTATATGCCGCATGTAAATTAATGAAGAGGAAGCCTTTGCCCTGCATCGGAGACGCTTAATTCGATAAGCACAACCACGTGGTAGAGAAATTCCGCCTTGCTAAAATCAGACAACTACAAACATTTTCGACATCTTCATGGATCTCCGAGGAGACAAATAAACAATACTTTTCTACTTCTGTAGAGGGAATTCAAATTTACTGTACTAGTTGGACTGAGCAATCTATCCCTAATGTATGGGGAATTGAAATTCTTGTTGACTGCATACAATCCGTCGCTTGCAGAAATGCCTTTAATCGTACAAGTGCTTTGTATTAATAACACAGCGTCCTGCATTCTCTGGGGCCATGTCTTTGAAGATCTGTACGAGTTGTCCTTTCCAAGTTGCACATCCATCCATTGCTGTATACAACCTCATCGGTTCAAAAGTTAGCAGTGTCCTTTACTCTCTGCACACGTGATACATATTGACGTCCACATCCGTACACCATCAACACAAGTCAAAAAAAGATAAAAGACTATCTAGATACAGCACCCGTGCACCACTTCCACAAGTGACTGTCTCTTTAGCGAATGACATCAGGGCCGCTCACTCCATTATTTACGCGAAATCGTCTCCATTATTCACTTCCTACACTTCCCAATTCGCCACCGCCAGATGATGGCGAAATTTATTATGATTTGACGAAGTCTTCGTCACAAGGAACTGAGCATGAAGACGTCATCGGTGCCAGGCACGATACACAAGAAACCTCTCAAAAGATGATATCACAGTTTATGTCCAGTCTACGACATATTTCTGTGTTCGGAATATTTCCCTCTCTATCAAGATTTGTATCCAGATGGAATAGAGACAAGGAGGACAAGGTCTCAAATCAAGTCGCCATCGATACGACGTCACAGCAAAACAAAGACAACGCGTCGAAATCAGCTCAAGTTGATCATACCAACATTTCAGATTCTAGTGAGGAAGGTTTGGAAGAACTTGCTACAGCGTTGGAGCATCAGTCATATCCAAAATTCTTACCTGATGACTTGAGTGTACTCGCTATAGAAGACCCAGGAAGTACTATATATGACTCGCTTTTCGAAGTACACGGGGCGAAAGAAGAGCCAGAAAAAGTTCAAAATGAAGCTAATGACCAACCATATGGAACCGTTCTATTGAACAATGTTAGCCGGTCATCGTATCGAAATTTTCTACCAAATACTACTATTCTGAGAGTGAACACGGATTCCCAGCAGGATTTTACTTTAGACTGGTTAACTGCCAAAGACGATTACGATGTTGCAGTTTCAAGGTTTTACCAACCTTTAAGACAGCTTCCTAGCCAGGGCTTCTCGTTTGCAGACACGCTTTCCCAAACGCTTTCGCAACAGCCTGAAACTGATTATTTCAGAACTGAGCGTCAAGCGATCCAAGACCTTATCACTAAAGAACGCGTCTCCTCTCATGCTACCATTCCACCATTGTCAAACGACCAATTAGAGGTGGTGCAAAGGAATTGGGCAAAACGGAATAATGCTGCACCAATTGTGTCTGCTTTTTCTATTGATATTTCAGGCAGAGACTTACTGACGCTTGCTGATGGGCAATGGCTTAATGACAATGTCATTGACTTCTACTTGTCATTAGTATCAGAGCAAGATGACTCCGTCTATTGCTGGACCACTCACTTCTTCACAACATTGAAAAGCAAAGGCTACCAAGGAGTGGCCAGATGGGCAAAAAGAAGAAAGGTTAATGTAATGGAGAAACAAACGATCGTTGTTCCAATTAATATCATGAGCACACATTGGGCGGTAGCTGTTATTGACAATCAGGAAAAGACCATTAGTTATTACGATTCGCTTGCATCGAGCGGTAACATTAATGCAGTTCGAATTTTAGCTGACTATATGAGCAAAGAGGCAGATCGACTTCAAGTACCTGCTTTGGAGTATAAACTTATGCCTAGTGTCAAAACTCCTCAGCAGCAAAATGGTTTTGATTGTGGAGTATTTACCTGCACCGTCGCTAAGTACATTTCTCAGAAGTTACCACTTTCTTTCAGTCAAAAGGACATGAAGAATATTCGACGCAGAATGGCGTATGAAATAATTCAAAAAAGTTTGATTAATGATGTGGGAGGCTCTGCACATCTATAGCATATATACATACAACATCGTCTTAGAATGTATTCTAAAATAAGTTAAAGGACCAAGATTTTTGTCCTTCACCTATTTTAGCCACTTCCTTGATCTTTTGCTCGTACCCGGCGATCGTTGCAGTTGAGGAATTGACCTTATCTGAGATGTAATCGAGTCTTTCCTGCAATACTCTCAAGTCACTAAGATGAGCAAACTTAGAAATCTCGTCCTCGAATTTAGAGATTTTAGCGGTCTCAAATCCAATCAAGGTTTTATAGAAGTTTGTCTCATACAATTTGAAAACCTTTGAATCATTTACAAGGTTTTCGAATGCAGCACGATACAATGGCCGGCCCGTAGAGATCAGACGAACCATTCCTTTATCTCTCTTAATCGAAATCAAATCATTCTTCTCCAACGCAGATAAGGTGGCCAATGTCAGTTCATCCGGAGTGAATAATGGTGACTTAGCCAATTCATCAAAGCTAACTTCTTCCGCTTTGGAAAGAGATCTCATCAAGGCCCAAATCTGGGCACTGCTCCAGCTCGCATCATTGCTGGAAGCACCATTCAAAAAGAATGTAGACACTTGTTCTGCAGCCTGGTTAATCATCTCTTGTAATGCATGTTCGGCGCTTTCGCCAGACTTTATACGTCTCACAAAAGCTTGCAAATCAAGCATTCTACCTCCAATTGGCTTTAAGCATTGATCAATAGAGGCCTCCATTTTCTCGTCATTCAATTGACCTAAAACAAACTGCTTTGCCCCCATTTGCGATGCATCTGAAAGAGAGATAGTCTTGAAAACTTGATTTGGAAGGGCCTTGGTCAAGGGAGCAGAACTACCAGAGTCTTGGACAATAAAAATCACATGAGCAGTATTGCTCTGAATAAGCTGTGCTGCCCAATCCGCTAAAGCCTTGTAGATGAAGTCATTGCCATCTCCCTGTCTAGCAGAGAAATTATTTATGACAACCACAGGCTTAACACCTGGGTGCATTTGAAGGTATTCTTCTTCTTTGAAATCAGAAACTTTAGTTTCCAAATCTCCAGCGCTTTCTAATTTCTTTTCTTGTTGTCTTTGGAGTTCACATTTATATGATGCATATCCTTCTAAGGCAACATTTCTGAGGGCCACCAGGGTCAACTGTAAAATATTCTTGAATTGTGTTTCCTTGCTCTCATTGAACCCTGAGCTTTGTCCAGTAAGTCCTTGTAAACCTAAATCGATAAACTTTGTCACCGAATTTGCCCACGTAAATAAGGGGAAATATCCCACTTGAGAAGCTGCTTTCTTCAACATGGTATTATCATTGTTTGCCTTAGCTAAAGGCTCACAGTCGAGGTCAAGAATGTATTTGCTTGGGATACCTTCATTTTTAAATGTGTGATCAAAAACAAAGTCCCTTTTCCCTGACCCTTGTGGACCCTTGACAATCACAAAAGTATTGGTGTTTTCACAAATCCAAAGCTTTAGTTGGTGTGCCTTCTCTGATCTCTCTGTCCATAGCAAATCCGAATTCACCTCTTGAATATCTACCGATTCCTTTTTTGCACCGGTAAGAGTATAAATAGAATCGTCCAAGAAATGGCGACCATCACTGATTCTGGAAATAATCATTCTATATGGCGTGTAGAAGATTTTAACGAGCCAGTGATCTTTGTGAGCTTCCAATGAATAGGCATTTTTGATCTTCAATTCGATGAATTGCAAACGAATTGGCTCGAAAATCAAAACAGCAATCGCAGCAAGAATGGCCAAAATCACAGGTATTGCAATTCTCTGGTGCTTCTCAATCATGGAAGTGATTCTGTTCACTCTCTCAATTGGGATATACTGAAGATGCAATGTAGTTCTTCCCTTGTTTAACACAATACCAGTGACACAATTCTTAGCTCTGATACAAGCATCAGTACTCTTGAAAATTACGGTGGCAAACGGTGTAGAGCTCGACAGTGGAATAATATCAACAATTGATCCGTACCTTCTAAAGAGAAGATAAAGCTCTTCCTCCGTAAGACTCTCGCCTTCAAAAAGCACCTTAAGCTTGGGGGAAGGGAATCTGCTTAAATCCTCAATCCATGGAGTTCCCTTCACAATATTGACAGAGGGATAAGTTCGCCAGAACTTCACATAGCGAAGTATAGAGTGATTGTACTTTTCACTATTTTTCTCCACATTCTCACGAATAGCCGTGGTCAAGTTCTTTATGCTGGAATCTGGTGGAACTAGGAACTTCACAAATGCACCACCGTCTCGTTTCAATGGAACAAATTCCCCGTATTTAGTGTTTTCGGGTAATGTCTCTCCCTCAGAACAAATAAGATCACAAACCATGTCCTTGAGACTGGAATCGCTGAATTGCTTTCTGGTGGTGAATGGGGCAAATACCTTATTATAGGCAAGTTTGGCCCACCATCTTGGGTACACATTATCGAAGAACATTAGCACTTCTGTCAGTTTCAGGTAGTCCATAACACCAGTTAGAGTGGCAGACTGTTCTGAATCATTTTGGCCAGTTTCCTCCTTTAAGTCATTGACGTCAGATGCATAGCGACGGTGGGTAAAAGTGGAAGTAAGAGTCGCTGGTTTCAACAGCCAAAGTCGATGTGAAACGACGTTTGTATGAAACCTCGACAATTGGAACATAAGCAACGAAGATTACAAGAAATTTATTTCTCAATGGCAAATGGTGCCATGCTCCCCCTGACAATATAATCACATTGCTACTACCCTACTTGTATGCAAGAACAAAATGTATCAGATCAATTACAGCCGACAATCAAATTGCCAGTTCTGCTCCCCTAGCGTGAAACTAAGCTTGTTAGTCACATTTAAGAACAGAGCTAAATCAACCGTGAGTTTCCTTCTAGGCTTCGCTTTGAATCACCATACCATTTAGGACGGTATGACAATCTTCGAAGAGGCCAGACTATGCTACGAATCTTTCTTTGCATTCGATGTCACCATTTCCAAAATTGGGATGATAACAATAATGTAAAGTGATTCGTAGTAGAAAGTTCAGTTTGGGAACTATTACTATAATGGAGAAAAAGAAATGTAAAGAGAATAAAGTAGTGGTCTCTTCCATTTTTCTTTTTTCTTTACGCGCTCATCTTAACTTAGAGAGTGTACATAGGACCACATCACGTGCAAAATGCTTTCCGATTCTCTTAATATACACACTGATTTAGGCACTTAATGGAACTGGGAGAGATGTTGCAACCAAGTCCACAAATCCACGATCATTAAATCCATACATCTTAGTCCACTAGTGCTGCAGGAATGTCCGACTCTTTAAAGAAATCTTTTGTACAAAGAGGACGGACTTTAGAAGGATCAACTTGTTCATTGCGTCTCTTACCATTCCTGTAGTTTTCCTTAATGTACTCCTTCATCGACCGAAGGGCAGCTTCACGGCATAAGTCTTTCAACTCAGAGCCATTAAACCCTTCTGTACTGATGACAATAGTTTCTAAATCAAAATCATCGGATAATTTGGCATCACGAAGAATTTTCTCCAAAATAGAACGTCTCTGTGACCGGTCGGGTTTACCCACAGCAAAACGTTTGGGTAACCTACGCATAAACGCCAGGTCAATGTCATTTTGACGGTTTGTAGCTCCCATAACTATCACTCTCCCATTAGATAATAATCCATCCCATAAAGTCATAAATTCTGCTTTTAACATGGCACTAACTTCATGATCCGTAGACGAACGATCCCTCAAGAAGGAGTCAATTTCATCAATGAAGATAATGCATGGCTGCAATTTGTTGGCTAATGAAAAAATAGCATCAACAATTTTGTTGGATTCACCATACCATTTGTCCATAATTGTCAGCATCCTGATCAGTAAGAAAAAAGCGCCACTCTCTTTAGCAATCGCTTTGGCCAACATTGTCTTACCACAACCAGGAGGACCATAGAACAACACACCTTTTGGTGATGCAACAAGAGTCAGATATGCCGAAAAGAGTTCTGGCTCGTTCAACGGCAAAATCACTGCTTCATGTAGCTCGTCAATAATATGTGAAAGTCCACCAATATCATCAAAGGTGACTGAGATTTCTTCAGGTGTCACTAAGCAATTAAGCAACGACTTCTCATACTCAGTCAATGTGAGATTTTTGAGTTCAGGGTTCGAGGTCTGGATCCGCTTCAAGACATTGCTGCTGTTCTTTTTCAGTTCTTTGCTGCGTACTGAATTATCTATGGTGTCATTGAGAAGATGGTTTATCATGTAGTACATGGAGAGTCCAGCACCAGTGAGAAAGAAGATGTCTCCTATAGTTTTGAGGTTAATCTTCATCCCCCACAAGTCGAATTTAAATTTATTCATCCTGAAAGCTGGGAAAGAATGGATGGCGCTGGATATCAGAAAGGGCCATATAACATACGCGCAAGGACCGAGGACCGGGGGTACGGGTTTTCTTCAACTTATCACTGGCGTAGTTTCGTGTAGTAGGAAGCTTACAATTGGGGTGCTACTTGGGCAATACTTCTCGCTAGTTCATTAATAAGATTTGGTTTGGTGATGAAAAATGTTTATCAAAATCGTGTGAAATATGAGTCTTTCTTATGGTTCATATGTGGGAGGAGGTGCAATGCAAGACAATTTCTTTTTGTATGTTTGTTGGCTTTAACGTTCCAGTTTGGTATGAGTATTTCGAGATACCTACACCAACCATCTTGTCGACTTTATTATTCCAGTAGTTTATTATTACAGTAAAATGCAACGTCCAAGCTCATCGATTACTTGAGATGTACGGATGTCTCTCCACATATTAGCACCAATTTTTCCCATAGTCATCACCAGCGATGGCCAAATTTGATACTGAGCAGAGCCACGCCATACGGCTCCCTGGTCAAGTTTTAGATCAGATTCGTTCAAAAGAGGAGAAGGGAGAATATGGAAAGGATTCAAGATTCGGCACAAAAAGAAAACTGAAAGATAAACCGTTGTCTAGAAAGCAGAAGAGGAGAGAAGAAAGGCAGCTCAAGAAACAGAAAGGAAACAAAACTTCGAAACCTTCCGGTCAAAGCAATTTCCACCAAAAGAAAAAGACTGAAAATGAGGATGACCCGTTGGCTAAATTGGCAGCTTTGAAGAGACAAAAGACCAAAGACTCACACCCAAATGCCGGACACCCATCGAAAGAAGTATCTAAGAGCTCGAATAAAAAAGAGAACACTTCAAATGTGAGGATAGTAAAAGAAGATGAGTTAGAAAATGATTCTGACTTTGACTTGGATGAGGATGACTCTGGACTTGCAGAATTTGATGACGAGGAAGAAGAAGAACAGGATCCACTAGCAGCATTGAAAGCCCTCAAGGCAAACAAATCCAAGAACGCTAAAGAGCCTGAAGATCCGTTAGCAGCATTAAAATTACTTAAAGCCAACAAAGCAAAAAAAACAGATGAAATCAGAATTGTTAAGGAGGATGAACTTGATGATGAGATGAATTCAGAAGAGATGAGTGATTTTGGTGATGCAAGTGACGACATCATTGACGAAGAATTCTCAGAGATAGACGAAGAAGATGCACCGGAAGATCCACTCGCAATGTTGAAAGCGTTGAAGGAGAAGCTGAGGGCAGGAAGCAAAATTAACAATGGGAAAACTGCTCCTACAGAAGAATATATGGTTGACTCAGAAGATGAGGTTTCATATGATGATGAGTCTGAGATCCGCGGACGTGATTCGAAAGAGAAAAAGAAGAGTAAGAAGGACAAGAAAGAAGTTCTGATGGATGCTGACTTTGTTGACCCTTTTGACAATGATTTGGACTTCTATGCAAAGAAACTTGGTATCAAAAATGGAAAGAAGGGCAAATTAACCAAGACTTCAGAAGATGATGTTATTGGAGGTTTGCTTGATGGCTTGGATTTTGAGTCTGTTGAATCAGAAGTAGAAGAGGAGGATTCTGAACTTGACTCGCAGCTGGACTATTATAGTGGCCAGTCTGACGATGAAGCAAGACCAAAGGCTAACCCGTTCGTTGCAGCTCCCACCGAATCTGCAGACGAGGGTGAAGAGGAAGGCGGGGCAAAGAAATATATCCCGCCAGCCCTCAGAAGAAAATTAGCCCTCGAACAATCAGGTATGTCCGAGGAAGTCATTGCATTACAGAAATCAATTAAAGGACCAATTAATAAGTTATCCGAGTCTAATATTGGTAGCATTGTGAATGAGATCAATGGGCTTTTCTTATCCAACCCACGACAATTGGTAAACGAGAGTTTGACGTCCATTATTCTTGATAGCATTATCCAACAAGGCAGATTGTTGGACACCTTCGTTTATTTGCATGCAACTTTAATTGTTGCACTTTACCGTGTCAACGGTACTGATTTTGGAGCGTACTTTATTCAAACCTTAGTTGAGAAATTTGAGCAGTTAAAGCAAGATAAGTCAAAGTCCAAAGAAACTCTAAATATCATTTCCTTGTTGTCAGCTGTTTACACGTTCCAGCTTGTGTCCTCCAAACTTTTGTACGATATCATTCGTGTTTTAATCCAGGACCTTTCCGAATCAAACTCTGAACTCCTTTTGAAAATTGTGAGAAATTCTGGTAACCAAATGAGAACAGATGATCCCAGTGCTTTGAAAGAGATCGTCTTGGAAATTACAAACAAAACTGCTTCCATGTCCAAGAACGATGTGAGCACCAGAATGCAGTTTCTTATTGAGACAATCACCTCTTTGAAGAACAACAAGTTGAAAAATCTTAATGACAACTCTCGCGACTTGACCATTAGATTGAAGAAGTTCTTAGGTACTTTCACCTCCAACAAGTATAATGATCCGATTCAAGTTTCCCTCCAGGACATTCTTGATATTGAAACAAAAGGTAAATGGTGGCTCGTTGGTTCTGCCTGGAAAGGCGAAGAAGACGGTGACAACAAAGAAAGTTTGGTTAACAAGGAAGTTATGAACGATATTCTTGATAGTGCAGAACCTAATTGGTTAGAGTTGGCCAGGGCCCAAAGAATGAACACTGACATCAGAAGGGCAATTTTCATTTCCATTATGTCTGCAAATGACTACGTAGACGCCCTGACCAAACTAGATAAGCTTGCATTGAAGAAGGCTCAAGAAAGAGAAATCCCTCGAATTTTGATCCACTGTGCTGTTGTCGAGCCCAGCTGGAATCCTTACTACGGTATCTTGGCATCCAAACTATGTGACTCACATTCCTTGAGGAAAACTTTCCAGTTCTTATTATGGGATTTGGTGAAGGGATTTGAAGGCTCATCTGGTGATGATTCTGATGATGAGGATGTTTTCAGTGGATTCGATGACGTGGAAGATAATGACGAAAAGCTTCGGAAGATTCTTAATTTGGGCCGCTTCTACGGTTACTTGTTTGCGGAAGGATCTTTGGCATTGCACGTATTAAGAACGGTTAATTTTGTGACTGCTTCTCCTGACACTAAGCTTTTCATGGAAGTGTTACTTGTCACGTTCTTGGATCTGATTGCTAAAAAATCGCAAGTCAATTCAGTGGGTGTTGGTCTTATTGGTTCGAAAAAGAGTATGTCCGAGCAGAAATTTGACGACAGAACACTTATTGAGCGTCTACTCAAAGCAAAAGAACAACCTGCTCTCTTAAAGGGAATACAGCATTTCATTGGCAAAAGACTAAGAAACAGCGATTTCATCACTGGAAGAAAACAAGGAAAAAGAGTGGAATGGGGAATCAACTCAATGTCCGATATCATTGATGAGTTTGTCAAAGAGTACTCGTTTTAAATATATACAGATACTATATGAGAATAGCATAAATAAGTTACTTTTCTAGTTCAAGGATTGCAACACTTTCCACGTGTTTTGTTTGTGGATAAAAGTCAAAACCTGTGATTTGCTTGATTCGATATGACACACTTGACCGCCTCTGTAACTTTTCCAATACCGCAAGATCTCTTGCTTGGGTGAAAACATTACAGCTAACGTAAACAATTGCTTTTGGTTGAAACTGTAAGACCTGCTTCATGAATACCTCTGTGGACCCTTTCCTCGAAGGGTTCATCAAAAGAACGCAATCCTTACCTTTTACGCCAGACAGTAAGAAACTCTCATTCGTGAACATAGAATCTGAATTTCCTTGAACAAATTCTACCTTCTGTATCTTGTTTAGTCCATTAATTTCTGCATTGTGTTTAGCATAGCTGATGGATTTTTGAGCAATTTCGATTCCGAAAACTTTCCCATTCTCGGGGAGAGTTTCAGACAAAGAAATGCCTAAGAATCCAGAACCGCAATACGAATCAATGATATGTGTATACCCACCAGGAACTTCCAGCAAATGGGTCTTAATGTAGTCCAAGAACGAAGGAAGGATGAATCTGTTGTTTTGAAAGAATTCGTTGGCTTCAAATTGGAACAAGAAGTTTCCTATCTTTTCAGTAATAACGTTGTTTCGTTTCGTTAAACAAACATTCTCATAAGAGCCAGTAGCACCATCAATACGCATGCTATCTCTAAGAATGAAGTTTGAATTTATTCTTTTTTCCGACTTGTCTTTGATTTTCTGTTCTAACTCTTGATGGAATCTACGCTTAAGTTCTGGAAGCGCTCCATTGATGGAAGGAACTGCAATGGGACAATTCTGTATATCCTTCAATGGCATCCCTGGTAAAACATTATCGAATCCAACAGGAAGAGGAAGATCATCAAGTGCAACATTCTTTGGAACAGAAGCATGCGGCGTTAACTTTGTTCTATATGCATATTGCATAGGGGAGGGAACGACAAATGCAAATTGTTGAATGCTGTTCTGGTCAAGCTCGGGGAAAAAGTACAGATAAGCTCTTTCAATTATGTCTCTCTTCATTCGTAATTGCTCTTCATAAGGAATCATTTGTAATTGGCAACCATTGCAGTTTTCAAAGTGTTGGCATATGGTAAGGTTATCATTTCTCATGCTATGCCTTCTTGATTTTCTCAGCACATCCACCAAGATACCCTCTGCATAGAATTCGTGATGCCTTCGGAGCAAAACAGTCACTTCGTCTCCTACGGTTGTCTTAGGAACTTTGACAACTGTAACTTTAGAGGGGTCATCAACTTCATGATAGTCACTTCGACTTATGAGGCCCAAACCTTCTGCTTCGCTTGTTGTTCCTGTAATTTTCACATTGGATACCCTGACATCACCACTTGTTTTTGCATAAAGGTACTTGAAGATCAATCCTTCTGGTATTTTCACATTCTCCAACGGGATATTCTGTTGGGATAGGAATCCAGTAATATCTCTATGAAGAATTTGATCACGGGAGGTTTTGTCTGTAGTTCCACGCTTGGTGCGTCTTTTTAAGAGAGAGGCATATGTGGAATATGGTCTTAAAGATCGCGTAGCATTGAAAGTGAAAGTTTTGGTTGTGGGGAATAGCATTAACGCTGCTCTCTTCTATTACTATGGATGCCAATGGGCATCGCGCGACTGGATGTACATATTGACTAGGCTAATTAACTTTATGCAAACTGAGACATACTCGATCGTCACATGTCTTAACTAGGCAGAGGCGGATGCAGTCGCATCGTTGGTTTCCCTCAGAATCTCTTGCAGTTCTGTAGGGTATTTCAGTAAATCAAGTGTCACGGTCTTAGAACTATTTTCTCTTTGTTCACGATAAATTCCAACCAATGAGTCCGAGTTTTCAAAAAGGGCACTCTTGAGAGAAATAACAATGAACTGGAATCCAGGTCCGGCATGGTTCTTGATGTAATTTGAAATTCTAGCCACATTAGAATTATCTAATGCTGCGTCAATTTCGTCCAAGACAAAGAAAGGTGACGGCTGATAGGTATGCACAGCAAATAAGAGAGCTAATGCTGCCATGGTCTTCTCTCCACCAGATAAAAGATCCATGTCCCTAAATCTCTTCATAGGCGGCATCGCATGGAATTTAATACCAGAAAGAAATGGCTCCTCATCATCCTCTAGTGTCAAGTAGGCAGAGCCACCTAACGGGGAGTCATTTGATTTGGTTAGTTCCTTGTATATTCCATCAATCTTCTCTGAAATATGATTGAATGCTGACATAAAAAGTTCACCTCGCCGATTCTTAATATCGTTAAATCGCTCAAGGCTTTTCCTCTCATTTTGTCTTGACTTTGTAAACTCTCTCTCAAACTCATTCAATTTTTGGTCTACTTCCTTGAGCCGTTTTAATGCCTTTGCATTCGGGGTAAGCAGTTGGAGTTCTTTTTCGATGTTTTCGATCTGGACCATTAGTTCAGCTGCAACCCTCGGACTATAGTTTTCTTGATAACTAAAATCAAGAAGACTGTAATCAATTCGAATCTGGTAGGAGACATCAGAAACCTCGTCAATGTTGTTTCCTAATGGAAAAGAGTCCAAGAAGCCATCTTCTAAGGGTAAATCTATATTTTCAATTTTGCAATTCTTAAGCATACTGAGTCTCTCAGAATCAACTTTCATAAGAATCTCTTCGCAGTTTACCAATTCTTTGTTCAACCCTTTGAGATCAGTTTTTATATCTTGAATGGAGAGCTCAGCGGCCTTTCCCTGTAGTAATTTCTGCGACAATAACTCCTCTTGTCTCTTTTTATCCTGCAATAATCGATCGAGGTGACCTTGGTTCATCTCCAATTCTTTCACAGCAGCTGCTAAATCATCTTCACTTTTCAAAAGATTCTGTTCAAAAGTTAATAGATTCTTTTGGAGGTTATCCAATCTTCCTTGTGTTTCCTTTTTACGCTCACGACTGAAATTCAAGTGATTCTTGATGGATGAAATAGCCTTTTGAAAACTAGACCTTTCTCTGGCCCTAGCTCTTAACGCTGAACCATGCATGAATTCATAATCCAGAATAGAATTTATACCATGATCCTGGCAAAACTTAGAATAAATTTTGTCTTGTAGCTTTTTAATTTCCATCTCTATTTCGTTGATCTTTTCCTGAAGAGTGTCAATTTTTTGGCTCTTTTGAGATATTTTTTCGTCCAAAGATGTGATTACTTCATTTTGGAAACTAATTTCCAGACGCTTCTCTTGAATCTCTCTTTCAACGCTCGATATTTTGCTGCGAAGTAAAGGAAGTTCATCATCAATTTGGCTGATTTCGTCAGTTAAATTGTTGATCTCGATTGCGCTTGGTTTCTCCGAAGCGAGTTTTGCCAACTCCTCTCTCAAGTAATCTTTCTTTGCATTCAATTCATTCCATTTCTCCTTGCTCCAACTTAAACTGTTTTTGGATTCTTGTAAACCACCAGTCATAAGCCCAGACTTATGAAAAACTGAGCCATCAACCGTTACGATTTTGTTCTGAATGGAATGCGCTGAGTTCCACTTCAATTCACGAGCAATCTCAGGTGTATCTACTATTATCGTGTCCCCAATCACAAATTGAACAGCTCTCTCAATGGCAGTATCATTGAACTTGACGATATCTACCGCAGGTCTAGCACCTTCGTGAAGTGATCTTAAATAATTTAAATTCACTTGATCATATCCGATTGAGTCCAAAGGGATGAATGTAGCGGTGCCAGCCCGACGCTCCTTTAAAATTTCGATGCATTTATAAGCGACAGTGGAACTTTCCACCACAATCGCATCTGCATTAATGCCAAGCACAGTAAGAAGGGCAGTTTCATATTTCTTTTGTGAACAGGAAACAAGCTCATGAAAGAGTCCCTTAATAGAGCCTTCTCTCAAAGTATTCCTTAACATCGACACGTTTTCTCGCAATTTCTTTTGTTTCCTCGTCTCTTTTTGCCTCGATGAAAGTTCTTCGAGTTCTAAAAGGCATTCTTTTAATTGAGTATTGAGCTCGAGTTCTTTGAAATTTGCTTGCTGTTTACTCTTAAGTAATGATTCTCTCATTTTTGATTTAGAGGATTTGTTAGCAAGTTTTTCTTTCATTGCAGCTTGCAAAGATATCGACTTCTCGTCGAATAATTTCATTTCGGATCTCAATTCCTCGATTCTGATGCTTGCATGCTCTTTCTGTGCTTCATCATTTTTGATACCTGTGGATAAAGTAGCTTTCTCATTCATGGAAATTGCAAGTTCTTCTTCAAGCTGCGATCCAGAGTTAGCAAGAAACTTGGATCTTAATTCCTCATATTCCTTTATGTCTTGGGTATTTAATTTAACCTTACTATGCATTTCCCGGATTTTCTCCTCAAACTCATGTAACATCAGTTCTGCGTCAGAGAGTTCCTGTTGGTACTTGCGTTCCTGTGCCTCTTGGCTGCTAATATCGATTTTTAAACTATCGATTTTCTTCTTGACTAAGTCAATTTTGCTTGAGATAGACTTATTGTTGGCCTTTATCGGGATCAATTTTCTTTTAGATGCATCGGTGCTAGATCGTGAACTTGTTATCTCAGATTCAAGTTTTTTGACTTCTAATGCTTCAGAAGCATATTCAGCCATTAAGTTCTTGTAGTTCTCTTCTTGTTCCTTTAACTTTTCACTTGAACTTTCTATCAGTGACTTTATTCTTCGAACATCCCCAAGCAATTGAAAATGACGTTTCTCATTGTGGAAGATTTTGTATAAGTGCAAAGTTTTGATGAGAGTGTTTTTTTGAGTCAATTTTGTCTCAAAGACTTCCCGCTCTCGCATTTGCTCTTTGTATTGTTTCGATTCAGAGTTCAAGTTCCTTTTGCGAGAGAAGACTTCCACTGCATTTTCTCGAGCTTTTTCATATTCATCCTTCAAATTATCATACTCCTGTATAAGCTCCGCTGATCCGCTGATGGTTTCAATTAAATTTGCGATGTCCTTTGGTGATTGTGAGGCAATTGTTTCTATGTCTCCTTGGAACACTAGGAAGTTTTTTGCCTTCACCAAAATATTCTCTGCTTTTAAAGCCATAGAGTATTGTAACGATGTGACTGCCTTTTCGTTGATTTTATAATCAGAACTACCATTCAGTGTAATTATTCTCTTCAAGTACACTCTCTCGCCTGTTTCTTTTTCATATATTGCACACACGTAAGCAGAGGTAGGATCGTCTGATGCGCTTCTTATAGCATTTGAATCTCTTCCTGGATCAATGCGGTCTCTATAAATCAAATCCTTCAAGTTTTGTGATCTCAAGTGTGACGATTGCACTCCTAATACGAAGGAAATAGCATCCATCATATTGGACTTTCCAGCCCCATTAGGACCGATTATGGAGGTGAAGGACGCGTCTCCAAATCCAATTTTTGTATTCCCTTTATATGATTTGAAATTATTGAGCTCTAGCCCAAGAAGACGGCCCATGTTGTTCAATCTTGTTATTAGACACAGCTTTGGAACCAAATGGGTAGGACGCGTTTGATGATGTGTATTTATATGCAGGTTGATACTGATCTTATATACGCTAAACTTCATTTCAACAAAACTACAAATATTGCATAGGTAAGAGGTTGGAGAAATATTTTAGATAAACCATAATACATTGATCTCTATATACTCTTATTGTCATTTCTGAAAATTATGTTGCAATTGCATATATTGGAGAGTTAATGTTCACTGTAAGCTAGACTACCCATTGTACCCACGGTTATTATTGCTATGGGCGGAATATAATCTACAACCATTAAGTAATTCATAATGAACATTCTAAGTCCAAAGACCAATGTCATCCGACAGAAACACAGAGATAGAATCCTGTGTATACCAGTAACCGTTATCAGTATTGATCACGTGCTGTGTAGCCTCAGGACCACACGGCATATAATCATTAGTTCCCCTACTTGACTGCGGAGGCTGAAAGATATACCATTAAACTACGACATCGAGATGGAAAAAACACCTCTTCTTCGTCAAGCAGATGAACAAGAAAATGCGTCACGATCTTCCAAAACTTTTAGATTTTCGAATTTGCTTCTGAAACCTTTTGAATGTCTCCCCAAGCTTAGAAACAGCTCCAAGGCACAGACCAACTTCGAGACTATTTTATCGTCACGCCAGCCTCTGGACTCTGAACCACTTCCCCAAATCCCTTGCAGCAATCCTATGATCGTGTCCTCGCTTTCCTCGGCTGAAAAGCTCAAAAAAATACGGCAATTGATGAAGAAACACTCTATCGCTGTGTACTTGGTACCTAGCGAAGATGAACATCAATCGGAATACACCAGCCTTGCCGATAAGAGAAGAGAGTTTCTTTCTGGCTTTACTGGAAGTGCTGGTATCTGTGTTGTGACATTGGATGATCCTGAAGAATTGTCCGGGGAAGCTGCTTTGTCTACTGACGGTAGATACTTCCTTCAGGCAGAAAAGCAACTAGATTTTCTGTGCTGGAGACTTTTGAAACAAGGAGCGGCTGGGTATCCTACCTGGCAACAATTTGCTATTGATAAAGCTTCTAGTAATGAGTTCTCAAAGACGATATCGTGTGATCCCCGGTACTTAAGTCTTGCTTTGGGAGAATTCTTTTCTAATAAGGGGACACTCGGAAAAGCCAACTTCAAGCCGTTAACTGAAACTAATTTGGTAGATGAGGTGTGGGGTGACGAGCGGCCAACGAGACTGATGGATCCCGTGTACCATTTGCCATTGAAATATGCCGGTGAGCCGACCGTATCCAAAATTGAGAGAGTCCGTGAGCACCTCCTGAAGAAAAATGCAACCCATATTGTACTTTCTGCTTTGGATGAAATTGGATGGTTATTCAACTTACGTGCCGATATGGATATTCCGTTTTCTCCTTTTTTTTTCGCCTACTCTATCATTACTCATTCCGAGGTGATTTTGTATGCTCAAGAAGAGAAATTAAAGGATGTGAGAGACTATTTAGAAAGCTTAGATGGTTTTATTTTGAAACCTTACAATGACTTCTATTCTGACTTGGGAACACTCAAGACGACAATCCATTCAAGTGATCTTAAAATAGTTTTCCCAAGCAAGGAGGCATGTAATTTTGGAATGTTGAATGCTTTACCTCGGTCTTATGCAAAACAATCACTCATTTTCGAGTCCATTGTTTCCGTTATGAAACTCACAAAGAATCCTATCGAATTGATGAATGCTAAGATTGCTCAAACGAAGGACTCCTTAGCATTTATTATATTCTCTGCTTGGTTGGAAGTTCAATTGATTTATGAAAATGCCAAAGTCGATGAATGGCAGGCTGCGCAGAAAATATACAGTATCAGATCGAAGCTTCCTAACTTCAAGGGCTTGTCTTATGAGACTATCTCATCTACTGGACCTAACGCTGCTATTATCCATTATGCTCCATCAGAAGATGAGAAGGAGATTATTGATCCTACGGTTCCTTATTTGATTGACTCTGGTGCGCATTATTTGGAAGGAACAACAGATATTACCCGTACTTACAAATTTGGCGATGAGGGCTTGACAAAGGAGTATCAGAAGTACTATACGCTTGTGCTTAAAGGACACTTAGCTGTTGCTACTGCAAAGTTCCCTTCAGATTCTCTCTCAACCGGTACTGTTCTTGATGCATATGCTCGTCAGCCTTTGTGGAATGAAGGTATGGACTTTAATCATGGAACTGGACATGGAGTAGGAAGTTTCGGTAATGTTCATGAAGGTCCCCTTTACATTCTGACTACTTCTGGGTCCATTGCGTCTGGAAGTCTCTTTAAGAAAGGTGCAATTCTCACTGATGAGCCAGGCTATTACATCAATGGAGAATGTGGATTTAGAGTGGAAAGTGAGCTCGAAATTATTGAATGTAACGATTCTTTTGGAAAGACTCGTGGTGGTAGAAAGTACTTGGGTTTCAACTATTTGACTAAAGTACCATTCTGTTTGAAATTGATTGACGTTAGTTATTTGAGCCAAATTGAAAGGGCGTGGATAAACGATTTTCATCGTTGTCTCCGTGCTGAGTTGGGTCCACAACTTTTGCAAATGGGCGAACGAAGAGCACATGCTTGGCTTATGAAGGAAACCCAGCCAATTTAAAATTCCAATTTATTCTCTTTATACCCACAAAAAAAACTATTAATATATAATACATGAAAGAATCAAACAAACTATTTCAGCGCATATGATGCGGAATATAGTGTTGGGAATCCTAAACTTTTCCCCTTTGAAGTTTTCGAAAAGGCTGGTCTCTGGAATGTCCCTGGCTTTCTCAACCCTCCAGTGGTCACTGACGGTGTTGCGTTCTCTAAGCCTAAACCAACTTTGTTGGATATGAAAGGAGAGGTGTGTAAAGGTAACGAAGGTTTTGCTTTCTCAGTCTTCGCCTCCTGTGGTGAGTCTTGATCCTTTGAGGAGGGCGTTGTGCTGGGTTTCTTATACAGGGGCATCTTTAAACCAGTAACTGATCCCCAAATATTGCCTGACGTAGACGACGAGATACTGTTTCGCAAGTGGTCTATCTCTGATTGAATTCTGCTCATCGATGTTTTGTCGTTGTCATCATAATTGGACGAGTCATTGAAGCGAGGCCGTTTTATGTCATTCGTCATGTAATTAAGCCCAAACCTTTTCTGCGATGTTTGAAGCAAATCCAAAGCTGCCTTATTGTTCCCGGATGCTGTGTTGGCCATGTCCGAAATGGGAGAAAACCGGCGGAGTATATCCAGACCCTCTGAGCTACCAACTGGGGAACTTGATGAATATGTTAACCCCTTTGAAAGGAATGGAATTCTAGTGAAGCTTCCAGTACGGACAGTCGAGTCGAGAACGTTCGTCAAAATTTGAGACATTGCGCTCAGCACTGAATTCGGATCCGCTGATGGTAACGCTGATGCATAGTCAGATGCGGCCACAGCGGACACGGCTGATGTTGCAGCTAGAATTGCTTGAGGGTCTTCCTCGTTTCCGTTTTCAGCCACCAATTTAAAGAGATCAGTCAAACGTTTTACAAACTTCGTATCTTGCAAATAAAGGCTGGTCGCTTGTTTGTAGCCAACGCCAGGGCTGGTAAAGCTTTTACTGCTGGATTTGTCTGTTTCGTCTTTCTTCTGTTTGGCCAAACGTTTTTCTCTTCTCTTATTAAATTCGTCTTCAATCCATGCCTTTTTCTCTGCGCTGGAAGCTTCGCCAAACATGTAAGTTGCCCGTTTAATAACCCTGGACCGAAGATCATTATCTTTGTTTCTCTCTGCATTTTCTTCTCTCCATCTCTTTTTCCTTTCCCTATTCTCAATTCTAATCCTTTCCTTATACTCATTGGAGTCAATATCAGGTTTCAAACCAGTAATTGCACTTCTCAAACGCGAATTGCTGAAACTTGATAGAGTTGAAAATGCAGAAGAGTAGAATTCGGAAATTTCTTCGGTATCTTTGATTCCTGAATCAATATCCATATTATTACTTGTATTCAGAACAGAATAGCTCTTGTCCCCCACAAGATCAATCACCAGCTCTATTATTGCCAGCGCCTTTCTTTTGATTGTATTGGAAACATCCCTAGAGAGAAACAATTTCGTTCTTTCTAATCCTTCCAAGAATGTCTTTTGTTCCTCAGGATGAGATTTAAGTTCTTGAATGATTTCTTGTACAGCTGGACTAATCGAAAATGACGAAGTTTTGTTTAACATCAATGCATTGGTCATTTGACGAATCATCAGCATCAAATTTTGGGATTGGTTTCCGGATTGAATATGCTGTGAAAGAGATGATAATATGTTGGACAACTGACTGGACATTGCTGGATTTCTCTGGGTTTCTGTACCAATCAGATCGTCTGCAGACTGGGACGAAAAAGATCTAGTAGATAGACTTGCCATAGACGATCGATGCAAAGCTAGAGTTTCTGCAATTGATAATGATTTGTGCAGCGAATCTAATTTCGACTTGAATTCTTCCCTCATATCATCTGCTACTGGGCGAAGCTCATGGTTATTAAGTGCTTCCTTCACCGAAAGAGCTGCAATTGCAGCGGCAGTCGATAAGGGGTTCGTTGATTCCCTTCTGTCCCCTTGAGAAACGTGCGCTTCGTCTGCCTCTTGAAGTTCAAGGGAAGTCAATAGCTCCTGAGGATTCTGCATTGCCATAGTAAATGCATTTTGAAGGATTTCATTCATCTGTAACTTTTCCAAGCCCGTTTCTGCTCTATCTGTGCTGGTATCCGATGTTATTTCCTTCGAACTTTTTTGGAATACATTACGAACAGCTGATGCTAAAGCATTCTTAAGGGCCGCATCTTCATCTTTGGCCTCTTCTTCCTTGTTCGCTTCCATTTGAAAGTGTGCAAGAACATTGTCGTCGATGTGGGGAATTTCTTTTGGTTCCACTTTCTTCTCAGTTGTTGCATGTGATTGTACTTGCTGAGTAATTTCCAGGGCCAAGTCTTGAAGCAAATCCTTGGATATATGCAAATCTTGAGTATCAGAACCTGCACCAGAGGACGACATTTGATGTATGACATTTTGCATAACTCCAGCCAAATCTGTTGTATATTCATCTTGTTTTGTTTCAGTAACTTGCTTCAGTTTCTCGCTCCCCAATAGTTCATGTATGGAAGCATATATTGCCTCGTTGAGCAGTTGATCCTCGTCTGCTGTGGGTATCTCCTGTTGTTGGGAACCATCTTTAGTGGCACCTGACGCCATACTCTTATCAAATTCTGCGCCAATGGTCTTGAATGCCGCATCGATGGCATCCTCAAGCCTGTCGTCATCGTCGTCATCATCATTATTGACGGTTACATGATCTGATTTTTGCTCAGAAGCTGGAATTTCGGAGCTAGTAGAATAGCGACTCTCAATGTCTAACGATGCTTTTACATTAGCATTACTGGCTTCTTGCACTTCTGATGATGTGAGGTCTTCATGGGATGGGTATCTTATTGTGTCTCTCAAAGCGCCTCCATTATCTGAACCATGTTCCCCATTTGTCCCCATGCTTTCTGTTAGACTCATGAACGCGTTTCCTATGGCAGCTTCTAAGTCAAGTTCCTCGTTCTGATTTTCTGCTTTTTGTGCATTTGGGGAAGCTGCCGCAAGCTTAGGAGATTCAGAATAAGGCGAATGGTTTGCTTGTCCGGTCGCTGTGAAGTGCCCCGTATGAACCAGTGAATCTTCCTTATCTGTAACGTGGATGTCTGTCGAATGTTGTTGCAATGAATTGAATGCCTCACCAACTACTTTCTGTAGGTCGAAGTCGTCATGCTCTTCCTCCTGGTGAAGGCTGCTGGTAGTTGCAGCGTGTGCTGGGTTGTTTTCAAAATGGTCTGAGGAATGAGAATCTTGTGCTATTTGAGAATGGCCTGTGCTGGTTTCCAGCACACTTGTATCGGACGTTTTAGTATCCTTCGCAATCATATGGGTTTCATTATGTGCTTGAGATATTTGTTGCTCATCTTCATTTGACTGTAGAATGTGTGCCAGAGGTCGTGTCAGATGATGTACCTGTGGTCTTGACTCTTCTAGGGAGTCTTCTTTGGGGAATTGGTTCTCAAGGTCGTCAATGGCCTTTTCAGCGGTGTCGTCCATATTATACTCATCACGATGCACGGTTGAGGCCTGTGAGTCTGTACCGCTTTGTTCTAGAAACGCAAACTGCTTGAAGGCATCGCCGATGGCATTCTCTAGCGCCAAATCATCGGATGAATCAGGCAGTTCAACTTCAGTGTTGAGAGGGATCGCAGCATCTTTTTGGTCTGCACCGCTGGAATGGTGTTGCAGATGAACTTCAAGCTCATCTGTAACCATAGCGAGAGTGAAATATGGGGTACTGCTATATAGGTCACAAGGTCAGCGTGACTGTTTTTTTTTTGTGATTTCAAGTTGTGTTCAGGAACATCACCGAGGAGAGTTGTTTTATATGCAGGATGTTGTATGTATTTAATAGTTCCAAGTCTATGGTTCTTAAGAAATGATGTATATCTGCAGAATAAGCATTCCAGGTAAATAGTTGATGTTCTAGGTGTAGCCTGCTTGTATAGTTAGGCGGTTTATGTAGCAGTTTCGCAATTCTGTAGGAAAAATCCGAATGCGCGACAAGATGATAGTGGAGTTAATTAGACCCTACCAACAAACAGAATTGAACCATTTACAATAGGCAAATGTAAAAAACAACAGAATTCCACATACAATGTATATAAGTCGAGCCCTGTATACTTTATTCCAAATAGATGAATGTTCTTCGGCCATCTCTCATCTGAACAACCGGCTCTTATATGCAGTCAGCACTTTGCCACATAGAAACGGAACACCACCCGTTCTCAATTGACAGAACGACAATGCAAATTACATTTAAAGATTTGAAGAAACAAACAGTCCAATTAGAGATTGAAGGTCTGGATTTGGTCTTAGCAGCGAAGGAGAAAGTTGCCGCAGCCAAAGAAGTGGACGCTTCTCAATTGAAGTTTGTCTATTCGGGAAAGGTGCTTCAAGATGATAAGAGCTTTGATGATTTCAAAGTGAAGGATGGCGACTCCATCATTTTTATGATTTCAAAGAAAAAGTCACCAACTCCTGCTGCACCAGCACCAGCACCAGCACCAGCGCCAGCTGCTGCAGCTTCGGGTGTTTCTTCTGCCGCCGAGAATGAACCTCAAACGGCCGAAACTGTTCCTTCGTCTACCGCAGCTAATGCTTCCACTGCATCCAGTACTAGTGGATCTGGAGGCGACCTTACTCTGGGTCTGGAAAGAGAAGCTGCCATTCAGAATATGATGGAAATGGGATACGAAAGACCGCAAATTGAACGGGCATTAAGGGCTGCGTTTAACAACCCTCACAGAGCTGTGGAGTACTTGCTTACTGGAATTCCAGAATCATTACAAGCACCTGCAGCAGCAGCCAATCCACCAACAGCTGTTTCTGAGCGTGCTGAAACACACGCTGAGGGAGAAACTGAACGTGGAGCTGGAGTTCACGAGAATATGTTTGATGCGGCTGAAGCTGCTGCCACCGAGGAGGATGCATCTGACGATTTGGGAAATGAGGAGAACAATCTTGCAGCACTCCGTGCTGCTATTCAAAGCAATCCTGAGTTAATCCAGCCCTTGCTTCAAGAGATCGCATCCACCAACCCTCAGGCGGCTCAATTGATTGAGCAGGACCCAGAGGGGTTCATCCGTACCTTTTTAGGAACCGAGGGCGATGAAATGGGATTTGAGATCGAAGAAGGTGAAGGAGAGGGCCAAGATCCAGAAGGGTCTGTTCGTATTCCTGTTACAGAGCAGGATGAAAGTGCCATCCACCGTTTGTGTGAGTTGGGATTTGACAGGGATTTGGTGGTTCAAGTGTATTTGGCATGCGATAGGAATGAAGAGGTTGCTGCCGATATCTTGTTCCGTGACACCTAGACAAATGTGATATTCCCGCGTTCACGACTACGTGGGGGATTTCTTCCTGTGTGTTCATTGTATATTAGGTCATACATGTTTTCAATAGCATGAGCTTACTGTTTTAGAAATGAGTGATACACTCAAGTTCCTGCCGATCCTGAGGGCTGAGTTCAGCGTTTCCTGGCCTGATGACTACTTTGCTCTTCATACCGGAAGCCAAAGCCGCACGGACTTCTGATACGTTATCTGAGTAGAAAGTAAAAGAACTTGGATCGCTGTTTAAGGTGTTAGCGATCTTTTTGTATGAGTCTGGTGACTGTTTAGATCCAGCAGTAGTGATATCAAAGTAGCCCTTGAGCTCAGGTGTTAAGTCAACCAGTTTCCCAGAATCATTTACGTGTCCAAATAACAACTTCTGTGCTGGTATACTTCCAGACGAGTAGATGTAAACGTTGGCATGACTCTTGATGAAGTCAATTGCATCAGGGTACACTGGCGCAGTCAATTCCCCTTTAAAGTACCCATTTTTCCACACAATGCCTTGGAATCCTTTCAAGACAGGATCCTTGATATCATTGTTCACTAGTTGGTCGATGTGTTTCTTAAGAGAAGATATTGATGATGTAACCTCCGATGCCCATCCACAGAGAAGACGGGCCACATCATCGTCGCATTGGTCGAGTGGAAACGTCAATGTTTTCAAGTACTCGGAGTAGTGTTCAAGAAAATAGGGGAACAATTTATCCTTCACAAATGTAATAGGGCAAACTGTACCCTCTATATCTAAGAGTGCAATAGTCATGTGTAAAGTAGATAAGAATCAAAAGGCTTGGAACTGCAGGGGCGCGCCTAATGCTGGCCTTGAGTTCACTAGAAGTTGCTGGAGAAGCTACTACGGAACACCTCTTCTCTACATTTATTTTCAGTGGTTCCTATACTAGAAACTGGACCTGTAATACCTGAATGGCTTCCGTGCACTTTTACTTGTTTTGTCGTCGTGTTTTTTGGTATGGTGAACCATTATATCTATTCCTGCACTGCATATAAACACAGCTAAAAACTGGGGCAACTTAGTATAGCGAGTGACTATCGATTGCCAGAGTTATTATCAGCTGCAAAAATTTAGACACTATATAAGTACACAGCACAGGTGATAATATTCCAGTTCTCGTGTTTATCGTTTTGTTTCAGAATTTACAATAAAACCTATCCCTCACCCGTAATGGGCCAACTTTTCGATGCAGATAACGATTACGTGAATGAAGACCACATCCACGCTTTTGCCAAAGCGTTAGTCTGGGAAGATAGAGATGATACAGAATCCACAATAGCGCTATCAACGGGGTATAGTCTGCCACAATCTTATCCTCAAAGCAATGAAGAAAGCACTCAACGACAAGCCGACTTGGACGTCGGTGTAGCAGAACTTCTGCCGCTTACAACAAAGCAAGAAAACACTTCGCATGAATCCCATTCACATGATAGACCAGATTTGATTACGTCAAAGAGCGATTGGTTTCCGATTGGTGGTAGCAAGCGAAAGGAACGAAAGAAAGCCACATCGGCTGTGGAGAAGTTCACCAATGAATTCCGTGTGCTGGCATCTTATACCATATTCCGCTGGCCGGTGCTTTTCTTAATTCTCATCTGGATTTTGTTCTTGTGTACGCTTTATACTATTGTGCGGGCATATGTGGCATTACTGGAGTATCTCTTCACTTGGAGGGGAGAGCGTCGGAGACTACGGCAGAAACTTCGTGAGTCAACCACATATGCAGAATGGGTTGAAAATGCAATCAAGTTGGATAAATATTTGGGGCTAGATAAATGGTCTGAGAATCCTCGGTTCTCGTATTATGACCACAAGACCGTCCAAAAGACCATTAAGCGACTCCGGATACTACGTGAAAGTGGGAAAATTCAGGAATTGATGGTGTTTCTTCAAGGTTGTTTGAAGAAAAACTTTGCCGGAATAGAAAACCGTCAGCTCTATTCGCACCGCTACTATGGAACAAAAAAGTTAGTCGAGCATTTCATTGAGGAGGTAACTAAATGCATTGATTGTGTGACAAATGCCCCAGAAGTGCAGGTTTCCAATAAAATGAAAGCACGATTCTTTCGAACGGTTTCAAGAAACTACGGCAAAACCGCGTTGTGTCTTAGTGGAGGCGCTTGCTTCGCTTATACTCATTTCGGCATCGCAAAGGCACTTCTTGACAACGACTTACTTCCTCTGATTGTTTCGGGAACTTCAGGAGGAGGAATTGTTGCTGCATTAATTTGCACACGTACCGATGAAGAGCTTAAAAAATTGTTGGTTCCTGAATTGGCATGTAAAATCACTGCATGTGAGGATCCATGGTACGTTTGGTTTCCCAGATTCATTAAGACAGGAGCACGCTTTGATGCAGTTAGCTGGGCGAGAAAAGCTAATTACTTCACAAAGGGCTCCACAACGTTTCAGGATGCTTACAAGATGACTGGCAGAAAACTTAACATTTCTACAATACCTGCGGAACCCCATTCACCAGTTATTTTATGCAATAATGTGACTTCTCCTAATTGCATTATTTGGTCCACATTATTGGCATCTTCTGCTGTCCCCGGAATTTTAAACCCCGTTGTCTTGATGATGAAAGACCCAATCACAGAGGAGGTGACACCGTTCAGTATGGGTAACAAATGGAAAGACGGTTCCTTGAGGACAGACATCCCTATTGATGCTCTTAACACGTATTACAATGTCAATTTCTCCATTGTGTCACAAGTTAATCCACACATTTCTTTATTCTTCTTTGCACCAAAGGGTACTGTCGGAAGACCAGTTTCAGTTTCAAGAAGAAGAACAAGAAAGGAAAAATATGCGTCATTCCGTGGTGGTTTCTTTGCCACAGCTGCAGAGCAATTGCTTAAATTAGAAATCAAAAAATGGTTCCAAATGATCAAGCTTTTGGATCTCTTTCCTCACTTGCAAAGCCAAGATTGGCTGAACGTTTTCTTACAAAGATTTACGGGGTCCATTACAATATGGCCACGTTACAAACTTAAAGATTTTTTCTATATATTACTGGATCCTGATACGCAGAGAATGGGAGAATACTTAATGAAGGGCCAAAAAAGTATGTTCCCCAGACTTCTCTTCATTAAACATAGATTAAGCATTGAGAGGGCAATTGAAAGAGGTCGGCAAATGACTCGAACAAGCCGCATGTTTCCAAATATTCGTTCTGTTGCAATGGATTCACCACTGCCATCAGCTATCATTGAGTCTAGCGAAGAAGATATGAGAGAGCAGTTTATTTCTCCTTTTGAGCAGATATACAATGATGATTCTGAAGACTCGGAAAGTAGCGATTATGACGATGACGACTTTGAACTGATAGACGAAGAATTCCATGAAAACGGTACTGAAAAGGAGTACTCTACTGGAATCAGTCTGCGTGATAAGGAGAATTACTCACCAGATTCCGTTACCCAATATGAGCACCAGAGGCGCAATACTATATATTAAGAATCATTCGCCTTCATGGTTTTGGTTATTCTGGCATTGAGTTTGTTGATGTCTCCTACGTCTCCCTCTGACGAGACGATATATTCGGCAATCATTTGCGCAGCTATGAGCGAGGTATGAAGTTTTTGTTTCTCTTCAGGCTTGAAACTAGACAAGACCCAAGATGCCATTGTTGCACTAGATGCACTCTGGGGCTTGGGACCTATTCCTACTCCCAATTTAAGACCAGTTACGTTGGGTGCACTTAGGATATGGATTAGAGAGCGAACTCCATTATGTGACTCTTTGTTTTTGATGTTGAGTAAGCGCACTTGGGGCAAATTCAACTCAAAATCATCAAACACGATCACCACCACACATTTTCGGATCTTTTCGTTTTCAAGGAAGGATTTTAGCAGAAGATCAGACTCATTCATGTATGAATTTGACTTGACAAAATAAACATTATCTGTTTCTGTAAAAGAGTATTTTCCCTTCTTGGTCAATTGTTTAGCTCCAAAATTGGTAATGAGTTCTGAGAGTACATAGTGACCCGTTGAGTGTCTATTCATAGGACCTGGATTACCTATGGAAAAGAATACGACTGTAGACATGTTCTGGGTAGATACGAGAAAAATGTATGTAGTGGTTTTATGGCGAAAGGCCAAATTTACCTACTCAGTGAGCTCGCACATCCGTGCATCCTCAACTTCATTTCCAATCTTTGCACACTTGGAGGCAGTGACAAACATGGATGAAAGTGAGTCGAGTGACTCGATTGGAATGGGGGTTCGCTCTAAAATAGATATTCAATCGCCTCTGAGCGATACTCATAGGGTTGGTGCGGAGACGGAAGAACCAGCCTCTGTTGACGCCGCAACTCCAGATCATGAGGAATCAGAGCCCAGCAATCCTTCTTCCACGGAACAAATGCAAGGCAAACCAGAAGAGGAAGACGAGTACGACAACAGTGCCATAAGCGATGTGATTGAAGTCTTCGGAGAGCAAAACAATGAAAGTCCGGTGGCTGTTGGAGTGCTTGCGAGTCATAGCACTGACCGAGTAGTGGACGACCACAAGACACGGGGAGAAGAGGAAGCAGTAATTGACTTAAGCAACCAACACAAGGAAGAGGCAGCCAAGGAATGGGCCAGTGAGACAGATGACAATAACAATGACGATGACGATGACGACGACTTTGGATCGTTCGACGAAGCAGATTTTGATGATTTCACCGCTTCTGGCCCAAGCGTTAGCGAACACAATAGTTTTAATGTGTTGCTTGCAGATGCTCCCGAAGTTCTAGATCAGAAACTAAAGGATCTTGTTGATCGGGTAGTGTTGGAGGAACCTACAAGTAATGATGAATACTATGAACAATTGCCGATTTCTCAGGCAAACGCGTTGTTTGAAACACTTTCTAAAACACCCAGACTCAACCCTATTAGCTGGGTGAAACTGAAAATCCGCCACGAGCTTTTGGTAAAATTAGGTGTTCCAATTAACCTTGACGAGTTGGAAGCGCCATCTTCTTTTCCTAATATGCATAGCAGAAGTCACACGAGGAAAAGATCAATCAATGAAAACGATATTGAATGGGGCAACTTTGAAATTCCTGAGCTCGAACAACTCAGTATATCGGAAGAGAAAAAGAACAATTTAATTGCCAATACAGATGCACTCTTGTCTCGTATTGAACGTGACAATATGAGTAACACCTCGGAGATTTTTCTTCAAAATTCTTCAGACGAATTACTAGATGCCAAGTTGAACACTATGAAAGAAAATTTTAACCAATTGATAGAGCTTAGCTCGGTATGGCAGGACCAAATCCGTGAGCTGAGGAGCAGCCAAGAGATTTATGAATCTGTGGTACAGAACTTAGTAGGTTACAGTCAAAAGCTACAAAGGAACGAAATCCTCGAACACATATCCAAGGACAAGGCCAAGAAAGGGAAACGTACGTTTTAATAGTATTAAACAGGAAATAAATACCACCAAACTCAAATACAGGGGTGAAACTATCGAAATGTGTACTATATATCGTAAGTTATATTCTCATGGTACATTCATTAGAGATGCAAGGTCATCTTTCAAATATGCATCGTCTCCAATTGCCGCCTGCAAGTTCATATTGAAAAATGAACTATCCATGAAGTTAGTGAAAAGGTCTCCGTTGTCAGTAAGATTTGTACTAGACCCATGTGTATGAGCGGGGAATGGTGTTGGATTGTCTGCCAATTTCGCATCCTTGTTCTTGTAGGCATCCATGACGGGACTCCCAACTCTGGATGGTGGATAGCTTATACCGCTATTATGAAACAATTGGGTTGGCTCAAAATTTTCAAGGTAGTTCTGGTTGAGGGAAAATTGGTCAGTGACAAGCAGGATGTCAGGAAATGAAGTATGTGACGAAGGTGAGTTGTCATTCTTTGAATTTGTTCCAGAATTTGGTTCATCCGCCTGGGATTCTTTCTCATTATTGGATGGTTGTTCCTTCTTTTTAAATTGACGCACCAACTGTTCGATGTTTTGTTGATGTATTCTGCTACCAGGAGATCCAGCTTCCTTTGCTTCATTAATGTTTGTCTGATAATCATCATTATAGGAATTACCTTTCGGAGACACTCCAGATGCAATCAGTCCAGGCGAATGGTATTGGTGTTGTTGTTTGGTAGTCGTGGGATCGTTGGTGGAAGCAGGGGTTGCATTTTCATCACGTTGCTGCATCCTTGTGCCCATTTCAATCACCCGACTACGCTTGAACTTGTCATTTGCATACTTGTCAAAGAGTTTCATAAGCACAGAAACGATTGGCCAGTATTTTCCCAACTCCTTCAAGGCTGCTCTTATAATGTATAACGAGTCAGAGGCTGCAGATGCAATAGCATGATTGGGAGAGTCCACATGGTATATAAGCATGATCAATGCACTGAACAAAATATACACAAAGATGACGGGACAAATCTTGATCATGCCCTTATCAAGAATAATCTTTGATACAATGGAAATCATTCTTGCCGCCTGGAATGAGATACCCCAGGAAGGATACTTATATCTGTTTGGATTAGTGGAAGTAGACTTGGCCATTCTCAATAAGTTTGCCCTGTGGATCAAATAGAGTCTGTTGTAATATTGCGCATTGAGGAGGCAAGCATAGAAGTTTTGTTTGGAAGGGTCCGTGAGGCAAAATTGAAGCTGAATGGGTAGGTTAGTTAGCCAAATTCCCATCAACATATCACAACGTTGGATTACCGATATCTTATTCATTTTCTCCATTTGTTCGGCCTTCACGGTATACTGATGTTTAATAATGATGCCGGTAATTTCAGCAAGCTTGACCAAATGAATGAAATAAAGAGCATGCGTTTCATTGACAGGATACGGAGAAACCAACCCTGTCAGTGGGTCGCTTTCGTCAAAGTCGTCCAAGGTCAACATACGAACGTCACAATCAGTCAAGTCAATGGTGGTTGGTCGGCCAAATGCTATAGCAACATTTCTGTCCTTCTCAAACAAACACCACCAAATTCTTCGCCATATCTTTTTCTCCGGCTCACTCAAGTTAGGTGAATCGGAGATATCTCTATGAAAGCCAAACCCTTGCGCTAAACCCACACCTACTCGCGTCCAATAAAACGAGTTACGCGTAACATCCTCTGGGCCTTCCCAATACGAGCCAATTAAAATCACAGTCTGTATTATAGACACTGGATCGCTCTCATAATTCATTTCGTATAGAGCCTTAGCTCTGCGAAAAAACGTGAGAGATGCCAAGTTGCTCAGACCCTTATTATCGAATAACAAGGGATTCTCAGAGATGCGGGAACCACAAAGTAAAACCGCTTGTAGTAGCATAAGCGACGGGCTGTCATCAGGGTCATTAAACTTACGCATAAACTCTGTTCTGTTGATGACTGGCATAAGTGGATGCACATGCTCAAAGTACAGCTCGATTATATCGAGAGCCAACTCTTTCAGAGGCAACAAAAATGCACCACGTAGTTTCAAGATCTCCAATTCTACCGAGTCTAGTGACAGATTATCCGCCACATCGAACAAATCCTGTGTTAATTGCACATGGTTCAGCCCCTGGCGTTGGGCCATCATACTAACGCTCAGGTTACCAATAAATGTAAGCGAGCTCTTCCCTTTACTGGCAAGCAACTCCCGCTTGTGCATGGATGGTCTGTTTTTGTACGTGGACGTTAATGAAGGTGGGACACTAATCTGGGAGATGTTATGAATGGGTTCCGATACCGGCATACCGGCAGATAGTCCAACTGCCGGATTATTGACAGAGGTAGTATTCTGAACTGGAGGAAGGACACCATGGACGGCATGTTTGGAATCCGAAGGCGGAGCAGCAGATGGATTGGAATTGGATTCGGAAGAATCGTCGGCAGACCGCCCTGCGCGCTTGGCCTTGTCGTTTCCAGAGCCTCTTTTCCTCATCTCTGGAAGAACACAATCACAACCGAACGTGATACAGTTTGTACAAGGAATATGGATCTCCGCATCACAGCGGACTTTTCGGGCTCGGCAAACAGTACAAGCGCGAGAGCCTCTAGGTCGTTTGTACTTGATAGTATAGGCCCTTGGCTTTTCTGCAGATGCTGGTGCCTGATCGGAAGCCGGAGGTGCAACCGTAGACTCTTGCTTAACCTTGGTCATTGTATACCAGATGTCTTAAGTACAAGGAGGATCAGGCAAAGTTGAAGAAGAAGAGTACCTAAACAAAATGATGAGGATGCAGTCAGCAACTGGTGTGGTGGGCGTGGAAAGACTGCAGGAAACTGCTACTAAAAAAGCGGGGGGAAGGCCAGTCACTGGATAGGAAGAAAGAAAAACTTCGCTGTACGTAAGGATGGGAAATAAAACGCGGATGAAGCAACAAGAGGTTGCGGGTTCCAAGAATGACGTAAAAGAAAATCTGGGCTCTTCTCTTGTTTTTCTTGACACTCATCGGCTCGGTAAATGGGGGTTATTCGGTATCGAAGGCGGACGGCGCGCAGGTTATTGCGCTGGAGGCCTACAATAGGAAGCAGCGCGGCTATTTTGAAGACAGCATGATGAAAATATTTCTGGTGGATGGCCGGAATAGAGGAGGAGACTCGAAATGAAACACCAATGTACTGGCTAAGGAATTTGAAAGTTTTCGAGCTTGTTGTTCATTTTCCTTTATTTTTGGAGTTTCTTTTTTGAGTTAGTTTTTTTTTGTTTTTTGTTTTTTTCGGTTGAAAATACTAAAGATAATTACCGTTTGGTTATGTCAAGCGACCCTTACGTAGAATGACGTTGGCGTGCACGACGGGCCGGATTTCATTTCAAGGGCAACACAAAGAAACAGAAACACAGTGCCGATTCTTGGGTTTGACAATTTATATAGGCCACATTGTAGTGCAAACTCCATATTATATAATTACTGCTATTTGCCTAACTTGTGCAACGTCTTTATTCTTCTCCTCAAAGACTTGAGTAACCGAGGTGTGAGACTCAGATGCACTACCAGATAACAATACGAGCATGAGGAATGTGTTCTGAGATGGCGAAAGATATCATTCACTGACAGATGGGGAAATGAGGGGCCCATGTGCAAAGCTACACCAAAGTACATACATGTCCAATTTATTTTTTATTTTTTGTATCTTGTCTTCCTGTCCCACTGGCATGGTCCTAGTAGCATGTGACCGGCGACATGGCGCGACATTTTTATGGGCCACACAGAAATTAAGGTGCATCACAAGGTTATTTGTTTGACAGATGGAAAAATATGTATTGATTTGGAAAGTCCGTATTATGAAGGTGATGCAGTTTCTCTAATAAAACTAAAAACAAAATTAAAAACACGAGACTGCACCATCTAACCCTAAAGGACCGTATATCAATTTCCGGTTTAGGATATTTCTGGCTTCGGACCGGCACACAACCAAACACACCATCTCAACTACTGCTAGGGCTCCAGCCACAGATGACTACTTCATACCGAGAATGGCTTCTCGCTGCAGCAGTAGGTGCTTCGGTTTATGCCGCGTTTAGCACATTCAAAAACTCCCGGCAAGATGAAACTGCCATGCTACGGCCGAGAACTCGCGGGGTTGCGTCATTGATCGGTAACACGCCAATGGTGGAGATTGAATCGCTCTCAAGACTCACTGGCTGCAAAATATACGCCAAGTTGGAACTCATGAACCCAGCAGGGCTGGCCAAAGATCGCGTTGCCTTAGAAATTATTCGTGAGAACGAGAGGGCTGGAAATTTGAAACCGCATCACAATGACATTATTTTTGAAGGGACCTCAGGTTCGACCGGAATCTCCTTCACCGTTTTGGCTAATGCATTGGGGTACACTGCGCATATTTGCCTTCCAGATGATACGTCACCGGAAAAATTGCAGTTGCTTCGTTCTTTGGGAGCAGAATTGGAGCCGGTGAAGCCTGCCCCAATTGTGGACCCAAATCAGTACACAAACGCTGCCCGGAACGGAGCTTTACGGATCCAGCAAGATACAAACGATCCCAGAAATGCCATTTTTGCCGACCAGTTTGAAAATGACTTCAACTGGCGTGTACACTACGGTACCACAGGCCCAGAAATCTGGACGCAAATGGAACATGACATTGACGCATTTGTCACCGGCTCAGGCACAGGCGGCACGATCGCTGGTGTCTCTAAGTTCTTAAAGGAAAAAAATGCTTCGATCAAAGTCATTCTTGCAGATCCCCAGGGATCTGGGCTCGCAAACAGAGTAAACTACGGTGTAATGTATGACTCTGTTGAAAAGGAAGGCACGCGCAGAAGGCATCAAGTTGACACAATGGTTGAAGGAATTGGGTTGAATAGACTCACGTGGAACTTCAAACAAGGCGAGGATAATATAGACGAAGCTTTCAGAGTCACAGATGAGCAAGCGGCTAAAATGGCCAAATTTCTCTGTGTAAACGATGGATTCTTCTGGGGTCTGTCTGCAGCAGTCAACTGTGTCGCCGCAGTTCAAGTAGCCAGGAAATACGGCCCAGGCAAAAGAATCGTGGTGATTGCATGCGACTCAGGCAACAGACATCTTCTGAAGTTTTGGAAAGCCGCCGCTGATGTTCCAGCAACAATCACTCTAGATGAAGTGCTCAAGTAAAAGATACATGTGACATAAAGAGAACCTCCCATTGTATAATTAAGTAGTACGGAGCCACTAGGTCAACCTTGACAGCTAGCCGCTTTTTTCAAGACTGGCTTGAAATGTTTGTCTATATACGCTCATAATCAAGCGTGTTCAAGAGCACGCTTCTTTTCACGGTATAATTTGATAGAACTGAGTAAAGATGCACTGATACCCATCCACATTTGAATCGTTGCAAAATGAAGTTTGGCATTGAAAACAGTATAGCTGTTAAAGACAATATCTGAGAGAGTCTTGAGTATATCTAACATTGCGTTTGTCTTTTTGAATTGGATTTCCTTCAATGTTTGCTTATCGCGTAGATCATCTTCCAAAGACCCTGATACAGCCATTAGAGCAGTTGCTCCTAAGATTTCCTTGGAAAGAGCCCGAGACCGTTTTTTCACTTGTATGAGAATTTTGGTATCAATTTCCTGCTGCGACAAATCATTAAGAGACTTACAAGCATTGTACAATGCATTCCATGAGTCACAGTACCAAGCACGTGCCTCATGGGTAGCTGCAAACGATTTCCAAGTTTTGTTTGATAAAAACTTGAGCTTGAAAAGAAGTGAAGATTCATCGTTCATCGAGTAGTAAAGAGCAATAATCTCGCCCAAGGTCCCATTAGAAAACAACCCTTTTTTAATCTTCCATCTACTTCCCGCTTTGTCGAAATAGATGTGATTGCTCAACTTGATAACCAAGGCTCTTATCCGGAACGGACTCTTACCGAAACGTAAGATTTGTCTGTAGAGCCCTAAAGCTGGCACCACATCTTTAAATCTTCTTGTAAACAGAGAACAGAAGAGAATCAGTAAAACCCTAGCAAAAGCACGCGGGTTGACAAGAAACTTCCAGACCAAATCCATGACTTTCTCAGTACTGGCGTATGTCTTGCTGATGATGCGGATATTCAATTTATCGTCACTCAAATACTTCTCCGCTTGCAGAGCATGGTAGAGTAACAATCTCAATGTGTATTGCCCAAACTTTGCCATTTTGTCCTTGCCGGTAATGTCATTGAGCATGGCCCATAAAACATCAGCACTGGAAACTTTTCTGGCTTGTTGTAGTTCGGGCAGCGGCGACAGCTCCAACAGAGCAGACTTGATGATCTTTTCGCTCAATACCCCATGCAGAGAGTAATTGGGGGTCATCAAATGGCTGGAATTAGCGCCAGCATTCATAACAGGCGGCTTGGATGGCGTTTCAAGCGATTGCAGAGCCAGCATTTGGGCTGTGGTCACGGTCATTTTGGCTTTCACTGGAGATTGAAGATTTAGATATGTCTCGTCCCATTCACGGGAGTGTTGTATCGGACTGTTGGAGACGTGTTTGATATTGTTGAAGTAAGCAGGAAAAGAAGGTTGGTCGAGTGGTTCAGGAAGATTTGGGTTGGTTTGGACTCTAACAGAATCCATTGTCCAAAAGCGGGGGAGATCCAAAATACCTAGCTAGTATCTAACTAATTACAGAAACCAGACGTAGGTTCCCGAGCAAAAATGATCTCAGAAACTTTGATTTCAGTGCCAAAGTCTGACAATGGATAGGTGACGTTTTTGGCGCTCGGAGCAGGTACAATTGTAGTATCGTATCTTGTCAACAATCATGGTTTTTTCGCTGTCGCCTGCGGAGCGAGGAGAAGGACTGCATGTGTTTTACAAGCAATGCAACGTTACATATCTAGAGACTCATAAGGTTCTGTCTTGTTTGAAAAATGTGAAATAAATAGTATATACGGAATCGCTACATCGTAATATATGCCTTTGATTTCATTTTTTTCCTTGAGTGTACTCATGATTGAGTCCTACTTCCTATTGCTCATCATCCGGTCTGCGCTCTGCGCATTATCTTAGTGAGCCGAGGTTAGGTAACAAACCCGATGCCAATAAGAATCAGAAACATGTCTTATTAAAAGTCGAGATCAATCCAGGGAAAAGAATTATTGTACAATTGTGTATATTAATGAAGTGAATATGAAACACCGTTACCTGTTCCCCATAGCGTTCTCCCCATTGGGACCCATCATAAACGCACCCACGCTGCCCAAGTATCCCTCGTGTCTTAAGAAATAGGATTGCATTTCCCCATTGGACCAAAAATTCAGAGCATAACTCAAGGTGTGCATGGTTTGCATGTGGCCAGAGATGTAGCTGCCACCGAAATAAATACGCTTCAATCCGAAACGACGTGCTTGTAAATAGGCAATTTGCCCAATGTTGTTCGAGATCAGATACAACAACGATCGAGCAATATCCTCTTGTTTGAATAGGGCTAGTTTTTCCAGCGTAGTGAGCTTCTTGTCCAGGGAGTTGAAACGTAATTTCTTGAACACCTTGGCAAAAGACGATGCAATATGATTGGATTTCAATCCGATTTTGTTGTAGCTAGTACCGTAGATATCTCCCACAAGTAAGTCGATGTTCTCGTTATTTCCTCGCTGGGCCATTTCCAACATTTCGTTATAATCTTTGGCATCTGTCAAAAGCAGAAGAAGTCCCCATAATGTGCCTCCGCCTAGAGACGATCCTCCAATTCGTTCAAATCCCCCAGGACCTGGACCTGTGACTTTGATCATGGACACGCCAGATCCAATATTCACCAACAAGTATGGATATATTTGCTCGTTCTGTGTGTGAGGATTAGTTATGAAACGAATATCATCTTCTTCCAAATCGTAAGTAAAGATTTCCTTAGGGATCTTTGTGATGAGCCAATCAAGGCCCTTGATCAAACACTCCATTTCGTCCTTTTTGACAATTTGCATCGGTAATTTGTTTTTCTTGAACGTAGAAGTCATTAGCTTATAGAACTTATGAGCTCCGCCTCCTGTCGCCATTATGTATGTAATTGGTGGAAGATTTTTCTTCATGCTTTTTCGGATTAGTCGTATCATAAAAGGAAGTGCTTCTTCTTGGAAATGGCCAGTTTGAAAGTCCTGAAAGTGCAATTTTCCTCCGCTCTTGGCTCCGTCCAGAGATGATGCTGTGAAATAAATTAATTTGGTCAAGGTTCCTCCAATATCTACAGAAATATGAATGACTTCAGAATTATGTTTGGGCAAGGTGATATTCTGTGGAGCTTTTGGATCTACTGCAATGGCCTCCTCGGGTGCTCCTGCATTATTTGACTCTTCCTCTTCGGAGTCGGAAGAAATATCTGATGAAACGGGAGATGGAGTTGTCGAGGCGCTCAGGGAAGAAATCTGTCCCCTTAATAAATGGTCATTAGCAATATAGGCGCCTGAACAATCGATTTTGATGGTACCGATTGGTACAGCACCAAAATCGATATTGTCAACTGTCGGCTGTTTCACCATTAACAATTTATGTTGTGTTGGCCGAATTAATGTGGGAGCGAATGTCCTTGACGAAAAGAAAGTGACTGGAAGTGGTTGAAATATCTGTACGACTTCTGAAGTGGGCCTGTAATGGACGCGCTCGTATTGCACAGAATTTTCTCGCAAGCCCGTATATCGTAGTATTTTTTTTTTTTTTTGGTAGTGTTTTTTTGTTGGGAAAAAAGACGGGAAACAGAGAGGGAAAAAGTGCCCTTTTTTCTTCCGTGCAACTGTGCACAATTCTTGATAATTGTTTCCGGGAATGTGCTCCAATTCAATGAACAGCACGGTTTTCGTGAAAAATTATAAGTGAATTATGTCCCTGTATCGGTTTTTACGGACCCCGGATTGGACTCCGTCGGACTATCGGAGCCGGTGAAGTGTGGGGTTCCCCGCGCAATTGTATAGAGCTACCATGACCTATGAAGGTAATGAAGCCTGTTGATTGGATGAAGGGAAGAGTAGAATTCTAGTTGATGTATTGGCCTATGTACTGTGCTTTCACTTGACTTTTTTTGTCATCTCTGCTTTGGTTAATTGGTGCCATATTATTCATGTCTGATGAGGTCGCACAACTACTGAGCTTCCCGAGTCACATAGTTAACGTAGCGCGGCCGAGTTTTTTTTTTCTCTTCCACTGGGAGGGTTTCCATAGACGTTTAGCTTTCTCTTGTACTCTGGTTTTTACTCGTTCATGCTCTTGGCGTCTTTTGGCTGCTCTTTTGGCTGCTCTTTTGGCTGCTCTTTTGGCTGCTCTTTTGGCTGCACTGCCTCCCATTTGGTTTCCCTCGGCTTTGGCTCCCTCGGCTTCTGTTCCTTTGGTTTCGCTCGTGCTGCCTCGGGAACCTCATGCTTCAAGGATTGCATGTATAGTTCCTTGATGGTTTCTGCCTCCGGCTCTATCGAGAAATAATCAGCATCCATTGTATGTAGGTGGCGCAAGATTGTCATCGCATTTGTATACGAAGAATCATCGCCTAATTGAAGTGCGATGACATCATCGAATTTGGCGTCCCATTCATTTGAAGCATCGAATGGTTTGAAATCCCGGAAAAAACGGGCCATGATGGACTTAACAAGTCCCGTCTGTTCACCGGGGATTGTTTGATGGTTCTTCCCTCTCTTTTGTACTCTATCAAATGTGATGGCCCATATCTGGTCCTTAGTCATGTCTGACCCTGCAAAGAGCAAAGCCACGATTTTGACCTCTGGCAGTTGGAACTTTTCAATGATTTCTTGGCGGTGCATTTCAAGATGATTATTCCGATCTAGAAGCACCACATCCAGCGTTTTAAGCCCATTGGCCACCTGCGAGTAAAACAGCTTCTTAGACTTGCAATTGTCATTCTCCACGTGAACCCACGATGGGTAAACACTTTTGAGGATTCGGAAGGTCGTTGATTTGCCACAGCCGATCGTCGATATCGGAACTAGAACGTATTTCATCTTAGCGTTGATCAGTCTGGAAATTGGCGATGGCGATGACGATGGAGCACTACAAAAGTCTGTTATATACACTCCTGTTATTTGAGTGATATATCTGGACTACACTTCCTCATACAATTCAGTAGTATTATTTGTAAGTTGATTTAGCGTGTTATCACTTAACATGAGCCAAATCAATCCTTCTATATTGATGTCTTTGTAGCGTACATATGCGGCCCATTCCAGACTTGTCCGTCCAGTTTCCAGACTTATCCGTTCAGATTCCAGACTTATCCGTTCAGATTCCATACTTATCCGTACAGACTTTATACTTATCCGTCCAAATTCCGTATTAGCTTCCCCAGACGCTTGTGGCACAACTGCGGAAGTGAAACAAGGGTTCCTATATGACTGGTAATTGATGGACAAGCTCCCAAAGTGACTTAGTACTGAACGTAAAGTTGCTGCTTGGGTAATGAAATATTGACATTTATCACCTTATACTTTTGTCCGTCGACAGTATATTCTCCATCAACCAAATCGCTGTACTTGAGCATTAGGGCTACCAAATATTCATTGGATTTGGCGGGGCGTATTTCAGGGTCACATGTTCCCACTGTGATGTGCAAGTGTTGGTTTAATGGCTCAATTTTTTCAGCTGGAACAAACTGGTCAGCATCTTTACGCAAGTAGAAGTCCTTCAATTCAACTTGCAAGGTAATAAGAACGTTTTCCACTATGACAATCCGCTTGATCTCGACATCCCAAAAGTACTTCAATGTAGTGATCCCATCCAGTTTGGTTTGGTCCACGACAGAAGAAGAGCAGAGCTTTTCTTTGATAGTTTTCCAAGGTTTGCTGATATTATTGGCTCTTACGGCGGCCACGTGGGCAAGGGTTACATGGAACGCCTCTTGTGCTCTGTTGGACTCACAAAGTGATTTCCAAGTGGAATCATCGCTGATAACTTGACCAATTGACGTCTTGAGCATATTAGAATCCGAAATTCCCACAGCCATGTACACAGCAGATTTCTTTTGTTTCTTGATACGTTGCTTGGGTGAGTAGTTCAATGCTTTCTGGTAGGCTGTAGTCCAATCCGTGTCAGATAAATCAGGCACATCCAACTCGGCATAAGTCAGGCTCAATGCGGAAGCAATGATTTTGGCGTTTTCTAGTGAAGCGGTGTCGCTCAGAATATCAACATTGATAATTATATCAAAGGCATCATCAGGTTCTAAGCATTCTTCTCCGCGCATTATGACGGGATATGAATCGTCTTTAGTTTTGGAAATTAGTTGTGGAAGATCGAAGTGTTCAAACATTCCACGGGTCTTCATGTTAATAGCTTTTGCATTAGTGGCGGCATGGTGTACTTGGTGGTTATCTCCACGTTTCTCGACCCTTTCCAGAATTAAACGCAATAGGTCATCGTTTTTCCCGGACTTAGCAAAGTTGACGCCCACAAATTTCAACTTAATGTCGGGAGCAACCAAGTTATGGCGAGAGTTCAATTCCTTGATAATTGCTGCTCTTGCCCTCAGTTCATTGAAAATTTTATCAATGAAGACAATCTTGTTCGTATTTAGCTTCTTGAGGCAAGTCTGGATGAATGCAAGTTGGCTAGAGAAATTGTCAGATTCCACATGTCCCCAGGTAGGAATAGCTTCTGCTAAGGTCATAAAAGTAGTTGTCTTTGTACACCCAAGTGGGCCAATTGGAATTACAGCATAGTGAGATGTATTAGTCTTGATAAGCTCATCAAGATGTGTCGAAAACTTTTTATCTTCGTCCATTTTAGTCAACTCTATGCCGTCTGTGCCTTCAAGTCCCAACGATTGTAAATAAAGCTTTCTTACCTTGATGATCCCGCGGGACTTCAAGAATTCAGATTTGAGTTCAGGTTGTTCCTCGAAAAGCTTTGAAACAAAGTCAAGATATGAACGCGTGATTTTTTTGTGCTTGCGATATCCAAACACAATTTGTTGTTTGTCTTTAGGATTTTCAGGATCGATCATTTGAATGGTGGCCTCTCGAAGTTGTCTGTACATATAATAAGGCTCCTCAAATTTAAATTTAAAGAAAAAGTCTTGATCATTTTTCTTTGTTCTCACCACGAAACCTTCAATTTCACGGCCTTGAAAAAGACCGGTCTTGCCATGCATTTGAAGGAACAGCCAAAGCTCGTCAAACGTCTCAAATGTGAAGTGTTCCACTTGTCGGAACCCCCATTCCGCTGCAAAATCACAAACTTTATCCATAGGATATGTCACAAAGTTACGCGTATTAAAATTGAGCCCGTGTAGGTATAGTCCCGCAAGTTCTTTTGGGTACTCAATGACATGCTCCTCAAACTCATCGTCACATAATTCCGCTACTGCTGTCACATTGAGATCGTAAAGTGTGCGTGCGAGTTCAGAAGGACTCTTCCCCATCCGCTCCAACTGAGTAAGCACTTCTTTCTCTCCCCTGATGAAATGCTTAGATAGTTGACCATCTCGGGAACCTGTAGCATTTTTAGAGCAAACCATCAACGTTCCGTCCTCCAATCCTGAAATCAATATGATGCACCCATTTTCTTTGGTGGAGACATTGAAAGGGCCAATGAGTTTGGCGAGCTCTTTGTCTCTTGTTGCCGTGACTTCGTTTTGGTTAAAGAACTTATCATAACCCCTGGCCGCTATTCTTTTTCCTTGCAAAAAGAGCCCACGGGCATTACATGGCAATTTCCCTTTATCATCGTAGTAATCAAACTCTTTGAAGCGCCAGTTGTCTATGATCACAGGCCCATTCTTGCCTTGTACGGTGTACTCATTGCGAAATGCTTTTAGTTTCCCTTTAGGGTCTTTCGTTATGGCCGCTGCATTTAACGTGGCGAATAAGTCGTTTGCCTCTTCCTCGCTATCTCGTATCACGGGTAACGGATCAAACATGATCTGTAGTTACTCTGTACTTGTTCTGGAGTTTCAATGACTGTTGATTTAGATGCACACACCCGTGCCTCCTCAGGTACGATCTTCTAGCACAAGTATTGTTCGGGTACCTGAAATGCTGGTTGAAATTTCAAAAGAAGAGTGAATGATCCAAATCGTGGCTACAGAGCTAAATGCATTTGAGTGGTAACTTTTTTCTTTTTTATTGTGTACTTGTGGATATACATGGTGTGGAGACGGCTATACATCGCAAGTATATATCCTGCGTATAGATTCCGTTCCGAACACTAAGTACACCAACCATTCCAGTGACGAAGACAATTATCCACAATGTTGAACGTGGACATAGACGAAGCCGATGTGGCGGTGCTAACACAGAACCTCACACGTTCCAAAGAAGTTTTCGACGATATCATGCGACTGCTTCATACAATCAGTACTAAAACCCAGTCTGGCTCACAAAGCATAAAGCCAGTGTTGGCAGAATTCAACGCGCTTACGAAGCGTAAACAATCAGTTGAGGATGGAATTAGTCTATTGAAGGATGTTTCTGTCTACTCATCTCGAGCAGCGGAGGCTCAGGGTATTTTGGCAGGGCCAATAGATGCCACTGGGATTCAGAAGTACATCCAATGCTTAGAACAATCAGCACAATTACTCCGAGAAATGAAAAGAGACATTAGAGATTTTGATGGTGTTGTGATTGGCTTTGCCAACACTGTTGATAAGGCTGAGATGAGTGTTTCTAACCACTTCCGCCATGTTCTTGCTGGAATGGATTTGGCGCATGGTTCCATCCCCAAACAACAGGACATTGTGACGATTTTGAGCTACTTCTCTCGCCAGGACAATCTCCGAGATGCCCACATGACGATTGAGGCAGTATTACATACGCAGTTGTCACGTTACATGGCCCAGGCAGAGGCAGGATGTATTTTGCCCAAACGGCAGGGTAACATTCCCTACGAAAAAGGTTCGAGTGGTCTTGAGCAATACACTGAAGCGTTGATGCAAGCGATTAAAGCCCTAACTTTGATTTGTGATCAGCTTGGGATCTCTGGATCTCCAGTGTTGCGGAATACAATTTCAAATTATCTTGAGAAGGGACTTGGTTCTGTTCTCAAAAGATACAACGCTACCTTGGACCAACAAAGTCTAATTGTTAATGACATTGCTATTTTGGACCTATTAGATTGTTTGATGTATTTGGATAAGTCACTTTCGAGATACAATTGCGGTTTAAGTATGTCCATGACCGCCAGTAACGAATACTCCCGGTTGAAGGTCAAAGCACAAAGCTTGCTAACCGAGTGGGTGTCCTACGTTAATAACCGAGTGTCACAAGTTGAACGTTACAACGAGAATACCATACCAGAAACCGTGGTGGAGGTGGTCTCTAAGATCAGGAAAATATGTGATTTTGAATCCTTGTCCTTATTAGCTGAAGGTAAGAAGTTGGGAAGTTGGCTTGATGTTAAACCACCGCTTCGTTTCATTACCGTATACACATCTGTGATTCCTGGAGCAGAAGCGGCAGCCAAGGATCCTACTGCGTTCTTGACTTCGTCTTTCATACTGGATCTCATTGATGAATTGATGGTGAATATTGAGATAAATTTGAAGGAACAAACAGGCGATGGAGCAGCAAGAAAACTGACTCAAGGGTTCCTTTTGATCAAGAATCTTGTGATGATTGAAACTATCATCAATAGGCTGAAGAACTGTTACAATGTATTGGGTCTGGTGGGTATGGAACGTCTTCAGAGGTTAAAGAATCGATTCTTGAAATTGTTCCTAGATGACTGGAATTACGCCTCGTATATCATTATAAGGGACATGACACAAATCACTACTACCAACGCAATGAACGGTGGCCAACACAGCGCCAAAGAAAAGGAGCAGATCAAGGAATTGTTCAAGAATTTCAACGAGTCGTTTGAGGAGGCACTCCGACACTATGAGAAATTCAACATTCAAGAGAAAGACTTACGAGTATATTTGGCTACGGAGATCAAAAAGCTCATTCTCAACGCTTATAACAAACTCTATGATAAACATGGTGGCGGCGAATTCACCAAGAACAGGAGCAAGTACATTAAGTACGATAAGCTGCAGTTTGAACGGTTATTGAATGACAAGCTCTGATCTTGTGTTGAAAGGAATAGGTTTGCACTGCAGATTAAAAACAAACAATAGAAGGAAGCAATTCTGGATTTCTCCAATTTGCGGCGATTTTCTATTGTTTGAATTCTTGTTACAAATGTGTGGACCGTTCGTAAATAATTCCATGCTTCAAAATTGACTCAAATTTCACTGCACTTGCCACACTGCGCTAAGCCAAGAATGTTCATGACATGTTTTTTTTTTTTTTTTTTTCGTATTTCTGGGGATCTCACGTCACGTTTCTGCCTGACACTTGGCCAAATGGAGTAAGCGTGCGAATCTAAGGCTAAAGCTCGGCACCTCAAATTGGAGCTGCGTATGCAGGGAGTATATGTCAAAGGAGCATATTTCAGATCACTTGACACATACAGAAAGTATTTTTTTTTTTGTCTCGTCATTCTTGGCCGATTCCCCCGAACCGTACCTTAAATCATCCAATCCGGTTCTATGTATTTGCTTCTCCACAAATAGAGACGCTTGTAAAGGCACAGCGAAATAGTTCTTTTTGGTTGGTGATCATTGTAGACTCATAATTAAGAAAGAGTTTTTATTTTAATGAGTTTCATTTTTTTTTTTTTCATTTATTTTTTTTCTTGAAGTAGGCAATCCTGTTGATTTTTATTAAGAGACAAACATTCTGCGCCCCTGCACTTGACGTGCATGTCATTTCGAGCGTCTGTCAAGATCGTGTACCAGAAGGCCTATCATTAAAGTAGGAATTTTAAACAAAGGAGTGATGCCAAGTTTCCGCGGAAACTTAGAACGACTCGCGGAATCAACTGTATAAAAGCTCGTATGCCGAACTTGAACTGGAGTCCTTCGTGAGTACGGTTCAATGTAAGAAGAGTTGGGATTTGGAAAAAAATAAAAATCTTCTCTACATATGATAATTCAAAAGATTACTAGGGGATAAAGTAAAATGGTCTTGTGTCATTTTTAGCTCCCTTGATTGCCGAGAAGTAAAGACCAAGTTGTTGCAGATTCTTGGCAGGCTTGCATAAAGATGATTGAAGTGCCTCAGTATTCAAACCGGGATGCCTCCAAAGGCGCATTCCGAGGGACAAGAAAATGTAATATGCAGCCTATCGAAGATTTTTTCTTGGCAAGCAGTCCTTTGACGTTTTTGACACTTTGACATTGGCTTGGCCAGATTTTACGAGAAATTGTTTGCTTTGGATGTTTTTAGGGGTTTTGTGGCAAAGCTGTTCTTTGCTTATTGGTTTAAAATAATGACTCTTATTACTAAAGGCTCAGGGTAATCTAAAAATCCTAAAAAATACAGATCTTCCCGGGTAAATTGTGCGTCAAACTTAGCTGTACTGTTGGGGGCTATTTTTGAAGTAGTTCTGGTCTAACATATCTGTTTGAAAGCCACGTCGAGTGCGGCTCTAGTATTTCCTGTTAAGGATACCCGCCTGCATAACATAATGGATTCCTCTCCGCCTTTTACAACTAGTGCGCCCAGCGGCCAATTCCGGTCTCAAAAGCAACCCGACATACCTTACCAAGAAAATAATGTACTGTTTATGTGTCACGAAGTAAGCATCCGTTGGAAGGTAATATAAACTGGGGAATTCCTCTCTTTGACCCATTTCGTAAATTTAGACCCTTTGCTTGTCCAAGATTTATTTGAATCCCCACTGTTCATAATATTCATATCCTTTATTCTTTTAATTTGTTATAACTAACTACTATTCCTGGTATTCTTGGGTATATTCAACAATTTTTGCCCACATTTTTTTTCTCTGTTTGTTTGACAACTAATCTCAATACAAACATGCCTAACAACGTTACTTTGCCACCAATATCAGATATTTTTTCTGTTAGTGAAACTCGTCCTCCTCAAGGGCCTCCACTCCCTCATCCTACAGCATCTTATCCTATGATGCCACTTTATCCTTATCAGTATGTGGCGATGACTCCGGGAACTTTGCCACCGCTTGGTGCTGCTCCAACATCGTCCTACAGCTTGTATTCTAATAACGGATATACGCCAGTGGCACCGGTGGCTGCAAAGCACCACTCCATCAGTTTACCTGGCCCAGATGCGCGTAATTCTGTGACGAGTCATCACACTCCAGACGCTGCAAGAAGAGCTTCTGAAAACTTGTCTCCTACTGCCAGCTCGCCGGCTCTGGATACTTCTGCTTCTCCGGAGAACACCGCAAGTATAAAACAGCAAACAAGGTCTAGAACCAGAAATAACTTGCCGAAGGAGACAACCTACATTTTGTTGAAATGGTTGAACAGCCACTTGAACCATCCATACCCTAACTCATTTGAAAAGACGCAGTTGATGATGGCTACCGGATTGAACCAACAGCAGTTGAGCAACTGGTTTATCAATGCCCGGCGCAGAAAAATCAAGACTTTGAGACAAAAGCAAAAGTCGATTTAATGGACGCAGCCCCGGCGGCTAGTGTTCCATTTCAATTCTAATTCTATAATTTTACGAAAGTATTTTTCGGAATTCAATATACTGGGGTTACGGTGTGACGTTTTATTTTTTTTTTTTTGTAGAATGTAGTGACTCGTATACGAAGAGACAATACGCTTTATCAAATGTACAATACGCGCCAGCCTTCTCACTGCCCTAACAACACACCTATTGTCCCGAGTTTCAAATAAAAGAGATATTCAAGAAAGAAAAAGTATCCAATTCACCTGGTCATACTAAAACCATCATTCGAAACCAGACCACTGAAATCGGCTATTCCTGTCCTGTATATAGTTATACATTTGTTATGGTCAACCAAACGACAAGAATCTACATCCGTGTGCAAAAATCATCGGTTCAAGAGGATACTAGATAAGCCTGGCGTCGACATGACCACGTTAGTGACTACTGCAGAAGCGCTTATGGCAGTGTCAGACATGATCACCAGCCAAATCGCACATCTTTCTAATATGGAAATCTCCAAGAAAGGCAGAAAGTATAAGTTTGTCAATAATAATTTCCAGCGTATCAGAGAGGAGGATAAGCACTTGATTGTGTGTCCTGAAGATTTGTCGAAAGAGCTCTCGACTATTCTGTCCTATCTCATTCTCAGCCTGATCGCCGAAGATATCTTCACAACCCATAGAGACCTCTGCCTTATTATTGTTGGCGTTGCCCGAGCGCTCGAAGTCAACCACTGGTATGAGGAAGAGAATTCTTCTGTCATCAACTACAAAGTCCTGCACTTCAAGTATACAGAAGAAGATCGGGAAAAGGCATTGCAATTCGCCAAAGGAGTAACAGAAACTCATTTGATCAGAGGGTACAATTTGTTGTACTGTGCCAAATTAAATTTCCTTCATACCGACCATCATATTGGCACAAAGCTCGAGGGGCATCACATGAGAGAATATGTGCTGGAGTATTTTGGGGAAGAGGCTTTGGAACTGAATGTGGTTCTTATTGCCCTCAAGAGTTTTGTGCATTGGGCAAACATCAAAGGATTTCTTCACAAGCTTGAAGTTCCTAATATTGACTTGGATCCAGAAATGTTGGAGAGTTTTGAAACCTTGTCTCCAGTACCAGAACCTTTGCTTTTGAATGTTTATGACCGGTATCCTAGCGGAACATCCAAGTACTCATTGATACGCAAGTCCATAGATACCATAGCCGATTTCCGTTTTGCTAAGCTTGTGCCATTCCCAGATGGCGATGAGTTTGATCTTGAATGGCTTTTTGATTTGTGCCACGATATTGAGGAAGACCCAGCACGGTACCATTTACGGTCTGTGGCCAAGCAGCTTTCGAAGAGCCCGGTCAACTTGAACGATTTGTCACAACAACATGACCAGAACATCCGCAGCTTGCTTACAATGCTCAGTCTCATTCTCAATACGTTTAATGATACCGGTGGGGATTTCCTTCTCCAGAATACGAAAATCCCATCATTCTCTGAGGAATTGATTGATAAGATGCCAGACTACTACCAGCTGTTGGTGGCGGTGAACGACAAAATCGAGGAGTATCTCTACAAGAATTGGACAGACGAGGAGATTATCCTCCGCTTGTATGACAGTCGCGTTCGGAACGTTTATGATGAAGTTACCCGAATGAGAGACTTACATGCGGAGGACTATGATTCTGACCAAGGTCATTGAACTTGCTGTCTCCACTATAGGCAGGTGTGTTCCCCACTGATGGTTAGAAAAATAAAAAAAGGACATGAATACAGCGGAGATTTTCAGCTCTATTTATCTGTTTATTATTTTTGCAGCCACTTATGCTAACGTATATAGGGAACGGCATACCGGCAAACATATCAAACACAGATAAGATATGGCATTGGTATTGATTGTGGCCATAGATAAGACCCGCATTAGTGTTGAGGCTCACGTACGCACTGCATCTTCCAATAACAGTGCCCCCCAGAAGGAATGGTACTGCATCTGTTTCCCGCCTACGTCCCCTTTAGGCACGCGTTCGCAGTAACCTACTGTTAGAGATTGTAGGAGTTGTCGGTTGCCGTTAGAGATCTTTTGCATTACTTTCCTTTATAGTGTACTGATCTTGAACCACGGCCTCCTCAGATAATAAAGTTCTCCACATTCGCCAATCCTACGCTCGTTCCACTTCTATTTTCATTCATCCTTCTGTCCTAACTATTATTACTACATCAGTACCTCAGCTACAGATCATGACCAAATCAATTGACTCCGAATACGTGTTGGAACGCTTGGAAGACTTGCCTTCCATCAATGAGACGAGGGCACTGAACTCGCAAGCATGGCGCAACTTCTTATCGGTTGAGGATTACGTGGCAAGAGAGCACTTGCTTAGTCTTTCCAAAATTGCATCTTCTAGCACCAACAGGTTATACATTTTTGGGTTGAAGAGCGTCAGCGAACCAGATGTCATTCAAAGTTCGATTGAGTTACTTGTGAGAGAAGCGTGGAGATTTCATAAGAATGAAGATGGCACAATCTCGAAACAAAACCTCATGTGTGGATGTATTGGCGGTGTGTTCACTGTCCCAAAATACAGAGGCAAGGGGTTAGCCAGAATCATGGTGGACAAGCTTTTAAAGATGGCAAAGTCTCCAGATATTTTGGGCAAAGACGGGTATGTGTTTTTGTACTCGGAGGTGGGCGAGTATTATGCTAAGAATGGATTCAAGTCGTTCCATGTTCCTTTGATGAACATTCCTTTACATGCTACAGACGAAACTTATCTGCCAGATGACCATGTTGAATTGATCAAGTACCATGAATTCGAGCTGTTGTTTAAGCAATACAATCTGAAGACGGAACGGGATCTTCGTGCAAGAGTTGCTACCGACGGAATTGACCGTATTTCGGTCAATCCTACCGCAGATTATATCGATTGGTTTCATCTTCGGGTCAAGTACTTTTCCACCAAATTATTCGAAGATTCTCAAATGAAAATCGACCCTTTTACGGAAACGTACGAAAATCTCGTTTCAAAGTTCTCTCAAATAGAGCCTCATTACTTTGGACTTCGCTTAAACTGCTCTAAGACTGGGGACTTGAAGGGTTTCATTGTTTGGCAGTATGAGTATAATCAAGATGACGAGACTAAAGAATTGAAGAACTACGCCACTGTCATTACTCTTTTCGTTGATACCGATAACTTCTCTTATGACGATGTCGCCATGGAACTTATTGCACAAATGAAGCATTATTTTGAAGCAAAACATGAAATCCCTCAATTATCCAATTTCACCAAAATTGTCATTTGGGAATCCGAAGTGAATGAACTGGTGAAGCAACGCCTTATTCATGAATATGGTAGTGCGCACGGACTTGAGAATGGGTCTCGTAGTGCCATTATTTTCAATAACGAAAAAGACGACGCTCAACTTAAGGAAGGTGCCATCATTTGGGAGAACAACACTAAATTCTCGTGGTTTTAATTTTACTTTCATTATGCCCCTCATTTGCCTACCTGTAGCGACTATTCGAATATATACCTGCATATAGACCGTTCGTGATATCAGCCATGCAAAAACTACCTGGTGGTATTTCGACAGCAACATGGAGCTTCTTCCTTCAGGACAACAGAATACAACTGAAGTATTATGGGAGGATCAACAGAAGATTAACAAATTCTCCTCTCTAATCAACAAGAAGGACTCATTGAGTGAAGAGTATGAGAAATTAAAATCCGAAAAGGAATACATCGACGATCTCAGTTTAGAAATCGAGCTTTTAGATGAAGAGGAGAAAATTCAATACAAAGTTGGAGACTCGTTTGTCTTTTTGACTGTCAGCAAAGCTGTTGAGCGGATCGAGAAGGAGAACGAATTGTTGGATAAAAAGATTGAAGAATATTCTGAGCAAATTGGCGAAATTGACCAGCAGTTAGCGCAATTGAAGGCCCATTTGTATGGCAAATTTGGCAAGAATATCAACTTAGAACGTTAAATTTCAATCATCAAACTTTACCATCATGAAATTTAACTTTCAATGTGTACCATTAAAAACTAATATACATCTTCTCCGTGAAATACTACATTTTTCAAGCTAATAATACAAAAGTTCGTGATAGAGCACTTATTCCAGCTCACTGTCATCCTCATAATCAGGCATCATGTCTTGAAGCATTTTCTCTTCTTGTGCTCTTGGTCTTTTGACCGCGTCCTCATCATCTTCAGATTGATGGCTTCTCTTTTTATTCTGTTCATGCCCTCCTTGTCCTTCGCGGGATTGTGGTCCCTTTGGATGCAGAGCAAATTGGTTTCGATGGGGGTGCTGGTGGTGTGCTGGTGGATGTTGAGATTGTAGCTTTGCCTTCTGATGTCTTTCGCTCTCCCTCGCTTTCCATGCACGTTCGATCTCAGGACAAGCAGCAATTAACTCACTTTCAGTCACACCATCCTCTATACTGTGGAGAACTTTTTCCACCACGGTGAAGTGGTTACCGTTACTCTTATCATTTCGGAATCGAAGCATTTCCCAGTATGGCGGCTTGTCGAGTTTTTTACGGCACTCAACAATTCGTCCTTGTAAGGGCTCATTCAAACCTTTGAGTTGTTCCCATTCTTCTTCCTCCAAGTACATCTTGGAAAATGGTTCATATTCTCTGCCTCCTTTCCACACATTCAAGTTGATAGTTTCAGGGACACTATCGTAGTCTATATATGTTGAATCGGGGTCCCGTGGATCCATATCTGGGTCCTGGTATGTTTTAAACTCCATATGCATTTTGAAGTCGATGGTGTTCTCGTGAGCTGGCTTCCATTTTAGTAACGTTGCATCGGTTCCGAAGACGTATGGAGTTTCGGCACACGTGAAAATCAATCCATCTGATTCGTGGAAAAGTTGGTCTTGCATGGATAAGACGACATTAGCACGATATGACAGTTTCATCATTTTAAAGCTCACTTTGAAGGGAAAATCTGGAGAATTGACAATTTCGGGGTGACGTGCTTTGAAGCTGTCAAATGGCTTCATGACATTTTCTGTAATGTACCCTAATCTCTTAGGTAGTGGGCGATTTGTTATGTCCTTTTCATTGATCACAAGAGCATCAAAAATACAATATCGAAGAAAAGGTTCCAGCACGTTCTTAGTCTCTAACACCAATTCTCCATCCAACAATGTACCATGATGGAAAGTCTTGCCGTTTTTTTCGTCCACTGTCAATGGGAAGTGAATGTTAGGAATGTAATAAAACTCGTTTTCTCTTGTTATTAGAAAAACACCTTCGCCCCGTACTGGATCATTGATTAAAAACAAAAGACATCTTAACCCATCTGACTTTTCACATACAAAGTATTCTCTTCGTTTCAATACCTCAATATGGTTTCTTTCGAATGACACAGGCTGAGACCCTGGAAACAGTGTGTTCTTGCGCCTTAACAAATCTGCCAACATGAGCCGCAATTCCTGAAGTTCCTCGTTTTCTATTTTGGTGCCCGGAATTACCGGCATGTCTCTTTCGGAAAGCTTTAGCATTGTGCTATTAAGATTTGTGTTTGCTTCTTGTATTGTATTTACAGTAACGGAAAAAAAAATATGTTCTCAACTCCAAACGATAATCTCATATATTTTGTGCACGTGACCTTAGATCTCACTAAGTATCTTGGTTAAGTTAACTAAGATTTCTGGCTGGTGGGAGGTTGTGAGGCTTTGGCTCTCTCCGCCAGATATGTCCTCCTCGGTGGTGATACCAAATTTAGTTCCGTCCACTGGTCGAGTGAGCTCCTGAAGTAGCGCACTTCCTTCGGGCATGGAGTCGTCCTGTGTTCCGGGAGTGCCATTGAAATGACAGTTCTGACAAACTGTGGTATCTTCCTCTGCTCCTGGCCACCATTTAGGAGAAAGGCTCGTTTCACAGATTTTGCATTTTTTCATTTTATGCTTTTGTGGAAGAGTGTTTGGTTCCGCGGGTTTCGTTCGTTGGAAATACTCCTTTTCTAGGAACATCTCCACCAACTGGAGATAATTATGAGCTCTCAATTGTGGTCCATTCAACTTTGTATTTGTAATCCTTCCCAAATCTTCAATGAAGAGTTGAATTAGAGGTCTCTGTTCTCCGCTAACCGTGCGTCTTCCCAACTGACGGAGACCGTAAATGTTTTCTTGGGGATGCTTAGGACAGACGATCACCGGCTGTAGCTTTCCTACTTCCGAGTCGATGTACGTGCTCGTGTTGACCTTAGATGTCACCGTGTCGAATAATCTAAAGCCAAATCTGTAGCCTGGGGTGTCCTGGGCGCATGTCACATGTACCTTTTTTGCATCAGGGCAATAATCACATTTAACAAGTGCACCATTCTGAGAGGAACAGACTTCACAATCATGAGTGAAATTCTCCATAAACACTTTTGAAACGCTTTCAATTGCAAGATTCAGACACCGGGTGTTGGATGCGGTCAACACCTCTTTAGGAATGAAAGAAGGTGGATTCAAGTTCTTGAAATTAACATTGCTGAAAGAGAAAAGTGCACATGTCAAATGGCACCATTTCCCAGTGTCATGGATTGGAACTAAGTAGTCAGGTTTAGCCTGAGACGAACCCAAAATAGAATTCTCATAATGAAGTTCATTAGCAAGGCAAAGGCAACAGGAATAGATTGTACTGAAACTGGGACTTAAGTCATTCGTGCACGGATCACATAGCCATTGCTTGATTGGCTTTTGCTTCCCATAAGTGGCTATTCCAGCACATGAAGAATGAATGTTGACTCCACAGTTAGAGCAAATAAGCATATCCTGAGTAGATTCGTCCACTTCACCCCGGGCCATGCATATACAACAGCCTCTCTCGCCAACATCAAACGACTGCTCAATCTTAGCATTGGCAGGGGCTTGTATCATCTGAGTAAGCTGCTTCATATCGACAAGTTGCCTGGCCTTGAAATTAGTGATGATCTGTTCGAGTGTTTCCTTGTCTAACCGAGGCACGTATTTTTTGTCAATCTTAGCAATCGAAAATAGGTCCGGCGATACTTCTTTGTAGGCTGGATTGAACACAGGACTAACTATGGTTGTTGTGTCTGTGCTGGCTTTTCTTTGTCTTTTCGCTGTTGATGGTGTTGGCTTGCTTGGTGTCGGCTTTTTGGAGCTTGCTGGGGGTTTCTGTTCCTGTGTTGCTGGTGCCTTTCTTTTCTTCTTTTTGTCCTCAACTGGGCTAGACAGATGCGTTTCAGTCTTCAGCAGTGTTTTAACTTTCTTTGTCGTAGTGTTGGGCACGTTTCCCGTCTCCTCTTTCTTAACAGCTGGTTTTGGAGCAGTGGATTCATTTGGCTTCTTTCTCTTTGGGGCAGGCTCAACAGATTTGCGCTCCTTCTTCTGAGTTTGTTTACTAGACAAGGAAAGCTGTCTGGAAGTCAATCGTGTATTTCCTTGTTCAGTTGGTCCTGCAGTTTCAGTAGATGCAACTTTCAGAGACTTTTTCGGAGTGCTGGTCTCAGATACAGCCGATCTCTTTTGAGAATGTGTTTCGTTCCCTGGTAGCGAAGATTTGACGCTGGCATCATATGTTGGTGCAACTATCACGCTAGGTAATACAGGTACGCTAGGTAACTCGTAATTCAAGCGTCCGCCTTGTTGCTCGGCAAATCGGAGAACATGTTCAGCATCTGCAAAGAGCTCTGCTTCTACCTTTTTCCGGTATCCTCCAATACCTTTGTTGGTCTTGCGCTCGACTTCATGTGGGTCTTCCCATAAGACAGCATATCTTCTCCATAACCTTGCACATCTGAAACACAAGGCGATCACAGCGTTGCTGTTCAAATCCTGATCTTGCATCTCTTCGTTGATCGAGGTCTTTTCATCAAATCCGGTGATCTTGTACCATTTGAAAGAGCGATAAGATTTGCAATGTTTGCATTGAAATAGCTTGCTTTTCTGTAAAATCTTCTCATTTTCATACGAAGAGTCGTCCTCGCTGTCAGCATAATCTTCAACCACGGATGTTACTTTCATTTCCGGCTTCCCTTCCTTTGATGCTTTCTTCTTTCTTCCAGGATAGTTTCCCCAGATCAATCGGCCTCGCTTGGTTTTCTTCCATAGATAGTAGAACCGAACTACCATGGCAGAAGTTTGGGTCTTCACTTCCTTAAATGTTGGATACAACTCGCTACCATTCTTTTTAACTCCGGACTCAAATCTCTTGATCTCTTCCTTGTTAAAAGTTGGTTCCCTGAGCGATTTTCTTGTTAGTAAATTTGCTTGCTCAAATGCCTTCGAAGTGTCTCCATGGAAGTCAAGATAATACTTGAGAATCGCATCCATAAAGTTAGGTGAGTTGGGCGAAAGATCTAACCTTTCGGCGATTGGCTTGCAGGTTTCAATATAGGAATCGAGCTTTGTGAAATTGTCGTCAAGATCTGCCGCAGAAGGCTTCCACATTAATGTACAAGTTTCACCCTCACCATCATCAACTCCTCTTTCAATATAGCCTTTTGGTCTTGGCTGGAGCCACTGCGGAAATTCCTTTGGCGGTGTGTTGGCGAATTCTTCTGGAATTGGCAATTTCTTTTGTACGTCTTCTTCTTGTTGCTTCTTTGTCGACTTTTTGTTTCCTGTGCCCTTCCGTTTACCGTTTTTCTCTGCTTGCTTTTCCACATCGTAATATACGATGGGATGATCTTCGTATTCAGGAATGTTTGACGCTTGAAACCTGGCACCCAAATTAGTACATGCCCGTGGGTATGGTGATCTGTCATCCAAATCAACAGCATCTTCCAATCGAGTGTGCTTTCCCAAGTACCTGAGAGGCCATTCTTCTAAAAGGCGTCTGTCCTCGACAGACAAATCGGCATCGTTTTCTAGGAACGCACGTGCCATCAACTCATATTTTGGCAAGATTGTTTCGTTTCTTTTCTTCTCTGACGGAGGAGTCTCCAGAGATGCCGGTGGAGATTCGCTGAGTTCTGATAGTTCCTTTTCATTTGTGGAGCGATTATCATGTGACAACATAAGCGTTTTCTTGCTTCTGCACTCAAGCTCGTGTTTCTTAGTACACAAAGCACAGGACCAACTAAAACCTCTGCTTGGTTTCCTCAAGAGAGGGGGGTCGAGACAGAGCATGTGGAAGTACTTCTCACAGCCGGCACAAACGACAGATTCGTTTGAAGAACACCATTCTGCACAAACGTCACAATGGGAACTTGACGTGGAAGCAAAGTTATTGAGAAATTGTTTTGTTCTTGATGATTCCATGAAGATGAACTCGAATCTTTTGCACAATGCAAGTAAGTAATGACGACTGTTATTCGTAGTGTTATCGATGTAGGGAAGTAAAGTCGAAGTTTTGATGATGTCATAAAATTTGATCATGTAACGATCAAACAATTTGTCAAAATAAAAATGATTGGGCAAAGAGCTGTAATACTCCAAAGCCGATGCAAATGTAGTTGTTGAAGGTTTTCCCTCAGGAGGTTCATAGTAAAGGTCAACCTCGGCTTTGTGTCTAACGGTGACCAAGCCTCTGAAACTACTAAGGGGACATGTATCGCTGTGCATAGAGGCAAAGAGCAATCTTGAGTCGCTCGTGTTCTTGGATATGTCCCTTGGCCTGTAAAACCATTGGATCTGGAAAACAAAGCCTGAGGCATCATCTGCCGGAACTTTACTTTCGGATTTCTTATCGTCACCCTTTCTGGTGAAGCCCAAGATTCGCCCTATGTAGTAAGGTTCCCCAGGAGGCTCACTGACCATGTATATGTAATCGCCTCTTTTCAATTGAAAGAGCGACAGAGACTTACATTTCGGTACAGGATGCTTTTGTTTGAGATGTTTTTGGAATAGCAGAGTCAATGTCTTAATCTCCTCTGTCGTCGACGATTCGTATGGTTCCGTCTTTTGGTATGGACAGGTCATCACCTGAGTCTTTGTATCCACATAAGCATTGGTCAAATTAAGCTTGTGCGAAAAAGCCTCCGAAGGAGCAGGCGGGAACTGCCAATTATATGGCACTGTGCCAGTTGCCGTCAGTGAAGATTTCCCTGCTATCGTTCCCGATGCTAGACTTGGCGAGGTTGACTTCGAAGGGGATGTTCCTGTCTTCTTTCGGCCGCCATTTCGGGTGTTACTATTGGCCGGTGCGGGCTCTATGATTTCCTCTATGATGGACTCATGGATGGCATCAGAGTAGTTTTTAGGGCCAGCCGCTTTCCTTCTCGGTCTAGACTGGGACATGCTGCTAATTCAGAAGCTGGAATTAATATGCGGGGATAATTGTAGTGGACTTGGTTGAGTTTTCGACCACCGCTTGTCTGGCTGGATATGGTACGGACAGTATGGCTCAGACAATTTCTCTTGTGGGTTGAAATAGGAAGACGAAACGTCAGAAAAAAATTTGTAAGATGCCCCAAACAGCGTGTTATCTAGACGATAAGGAGAACGCCAAATGTGGAAAATTTAGTAAAGGAAAAGAAGTGGAGAAAAAGAAAAGTAGGTCGAGAAATATGGAAATTGCGTGGGTGCGATCGATACCTGGATCACACCAATTCCCAACGTAGAGTGATAATGTATTGGAAAAAAAAAAAATTTAGAGAGAGATCACCGAACACGAGGAACTAAATTACTTAGGCCAAAAAAAAAAAAAATTATTGCTGTCATAGTATCAAGTTGTTGTTACAGTTTCAGTCTTGTCTGAGACTGTCTACTTCTTCTTCTGGACGACAGTTAGTTTGCCCGTTGACTGACTCTGACTGCGAGAAAAATATTCCTACAAACAATACCCAGGCCAAGTGGCTCTCTCCTGGATTTAGCGCCTAGTCTCTTGCTGCCGATGAGCGGTGTAATAATGCTGCCGTTTCAGTGTAGTAGTTTGCTGATATGTCATTGTTTATGATACATAGCCGTTCTTTAGAGCGGTCTGGATTTTTTCGATTTCTTCCAAGGTTTCGGCACCTTCCAACTGTGTCACGAGTCGCTTACGCTCTTCTTCCGTAAGCCTTTTCACGGTCGAATTTATAAGACGGTCTTTTTTTGAGGTGTTGTCTGTTCCGTTTGTTTTGTTATGCAATAGTGCCACGGCTGCCGTTGTCGCCTTGTCAAACGATTCGCCAAAAAGCTGTGCTGCTTCTGTACGTTCTCGTTGCTTCACCTTGTCGCAATCTAGCACTTTGAGCGAAGGCACAAGCCATATTAGAAACAAGCGGTAGTGGTACTCTTCGCACAATGGGTTGCCTATCATGAGAAGAGTTGTGAGTTTGGAGAAATGCTTCAATGGCTCAACATCGCCATAAGCTGAGAGGTTATTATTCACAAGCACTAGGGACGACAAGTTGGGCAAGGCGTTGTTGTTTGCAATGCTACTGATATTATTGTTGGCCAATAATAAGACTTCAATGTTGGGCAAATGGGGAAGTCCTGAAAGCTCGGTGATTTCGTTGTTGGTCAAATCTACCACTGACACCGAATCGTTGACTAGCTCAAGATTTTCTATGAAGGAAATTTCGCTGTCTCTTAACTGGAGAGTGAGCTTCCCTTCTGGATTCACCACTGTTAGCGCCAGCTGTATTAACTGTGGTGTAAGCTTCATGATGATCGAGTATGTACTGGTATTCGCATCGATAGTGTGCGTTATAGGTCGCGCGGGCCTGCACATTACAGGACTAACCTGCGGCCAACCTACCTCACTTCTGCCTTAAATCTGCGTCGTCTGGTGCCTACGGGCCTACGGGCCTCTCTGGCTGTCCAACTCGTATCCTTTCGTAAGAGTATGTATCTGTATCCATATGTATTCCGATAGCCTCCTAGAACCGTATAAAAAGGAGGAAAAAAGTACGAAAAAAAATAAAAAAAAAATAAATAAATAGAAACGATAATGCTAATAAATCGTCACACATGAGACGCAATCATTGCTACGAATAACTTCAAAAATGCATCGCTCGTAGCCGTACAATTTCAGTTGGCCCCACGTTTTATGACTCTTTATGCCATCGCTTGGTTGGTCCTCTATTTCTAGATCCGTCTCTTCCAATTGGACAATCTCCAAGTCATCATCGCAAGTCACTTCTGATTCATTGCGGTTCAAAAGTACTGGCCCGGTCTTTGTCTTGTCAATTTTTTCAAGAAATTTGGGATTGAATTCATGGAAGTACATAGAAGAGCCCACCATTCCACAATGCTGGTCTCTATCCAAATAGATTTCCCAATTGCATTTGTTCCAGCGCATGAAATCGAGAGATTCAGTAACTCCACCATTGTGAATAATAATTTTCATTAACACACCTCCACTTTTCTGCGATGTGTTCATTTTGTACAAAAAGTCAAGACCATATCGAAAGTAATTATGGAATTTGTAGACGGATCCCGAATCCTCTCTGTCCGCCTCAATTGACTTAAGATGCTTGTGAATAAGAAGACGCGAATCAAATTTGTTAAAGTAGGCATCAGGCGGTCCTAATATCCGAAGAATATCCTGTTGTGTTGTCTGGCCTATGACAATACTCACAGGTGGTAACAGGCCGTCTAAATCCCGAAAAATATTTGCTTTACCCTCCAGTAAATTTACCACTAGCTTACTGATTGTCATCTCCGGAGATTTGAACTCCTCATGCAGCTCTTTTCGAAGAGGGGTTGCCTTCAAACGGTTGTAGAACTCTTCGTAATTCTCGCCTTTGAATATTGCCAAAGATTGACACGGAATATCAGTTGCATTATCCCAGTTTGTCAATCTTGAAAGTATTTCGTTTTTATCATCCATACTGGCCACTTTGTTTAACAAATCCTCCAGCTCAATACTGAAGCGAAAAGAGACTCCTGGGTAGCTGAGAAAGTATGCCTTTTGTTTCGAATCAAGTGTGCCAGGAAAAGTTGGCCCGAATGTTTTGTTGTAAATTTGTCTGAGTGTAGACGGAACCACCTGTTTTGTTTGGTTCTTGATGATATCAGGAGAACTTCGACACAACTCTTCCTCCGAGGGTAAGTTGTATATGATGTCATTCAATAGGATCCCCTTGTAGCAGTACTTCAAAGAAGAGAACCCAAGAATCTCAACAAGCATTAGTTCCTGTTTCCCCGAGCTCAGGAACATTAGGCGAATATTCAAGTTGGGCAAGTATACCAAGATGGGTGTCTCCAAATAGGACTTTGACGCGTAGACTATCTTAAGTTTTTGTTTCAGCTCCTTCATTTTTGTGATGGTATCAAAGAGACTTGTTCCCAACACTATGGAGTTTCCAATTCCCTCGCCTGGGGCAATATTGGTTGAAGAAGACATGATGATAGGAGAAATTTGGTTATGTACCGCGATAAGATAAGTCCCTATAGAGGCAAGATAGTATGCGCATGTCACGTGAGCTGCTAGATAGTGTAGATGAAATGATAGGAATGGGGGAGCAGGTGAATTTGGTTTTGGCTATATCTGAAAAGAGATTTTTGGTTTATTTTGACAGGCCTCTTCATTTTTCTTAGTTTATGTTATTATTTTGGGTGCTGTGGCGAAGGTCTATGGAACGTACCAGCTTTACGTAGTCAGTAGAGCAAGCAAGCACAATTGCATATGATCTTCTTATTTCAAACGGATTCCATATTGAATTGAAGACAAATTGAGATTCGGAGCCAATCAATTCTGAAAAATGTGCTTGAATAGTTTCTGGTGTTGTTATGGACCGTCTGGGAAAGAATGGTTATATGACTTCTATGCAGGATTCAACTACAGCAATTGATGTGATCTTCGTCACCTTATAGATTGGAATTAATTTTATGTCTTGGGTGGACTATCATGTCACTTTAAAGTATGGTAGTATATTCATTAAGATACGGACATATTCCCACTAAGATGCTCATTACATAAGACGAACTGTATACCAGAACATAACAATTTGGCAAATTAAGAATTAATATTATAGTACACTGAGCAATGCCCAAAACAACCTATTCAAGCAAAAGTATACACCTCCGTTCAAAAAGAAATAGAATTAAAGAAAAGCAAAATAAATTATTTTTTGCTATTGTCACTGGAGTCTTCTGGCGACAATTGGTCTCCTCCAGCAGTAGTACCATGAACTGTCTCAGGTTCGGCAACGCCCTTCTCCTTCTTTGCGGCTTCTCTCAAGCGCTTAACCTTTGGATCGTTCGATCTAATTGGTTCCAATACATAAGGAGACGACTTTGGTCCCAAACCAGTGTCGTCCTCCTCGTCATAGTAGGCGTACTCGCCAATTTCGGCCAAATCAACACCCATCAATTCTTCGTCTTCGTGCAAACGTAATCTCAAGAATGGGATTCTGTCCAAGATCAACAAGATAAGTGCGGTGACAACGAAAGACCAGAGACCAACAGAACAAGATCCGGCCAATTGGTATCCCAACTGCTTCCAGTGGTGGTTCATCCATCCACCTTCAATAACTGTAGCACCGTCAGTAGCGGCAACGTAGTCAGCGGCAAAAAGACCGGTCAAGACAGATCCACAGAAACCACCAACTCCGTGCAAGGAAAACACATCCATACCATCATCAATTTGCAAGATAGTCTTCAAGTCCACAGCAAAGTTACAGACAATAGCAGGGACGACACCGAAGATAATGGATGTGTAGACAGGAACGAAACCAGCGGCTGGTGTGATACCCACAAGACCAGCAATGGCACCCATACACAAACCAACAGTGGACCACTTTCCTCCGGTTCTGAACCAGTCGACAAACATCCAAGTCAAACCGCCACAAGCAGCGGCAATGTTGGTGTTAACACAGGCGTACCAAGATCTGATGGAGGAGTTACCAGTAGAACCACCGTTGAATCCAAACCATCCGAACCACAAGAAGATGGTACCAAAGACGATAGAAGTGACAGAGTGAGGCTTGTACTTTGGAACCTTTCCGTTGGTCAATGGGTCATGTCTCTTACCCAAAATGAGAGAGTATGCTAAAGCGGCGAAACCAGAGTTTTCGTGCACTGGTCCTCCACCAGCAAAGTCCAAAGCTCCCAAGTTGAACAACCATCCGTCACCGCCCCAGGTCCAGTATGCAATTGGGCAGTAGACAACAGTCAACCAGATGAAAAGGAAGACCATCATTGGGCCCAATCTGGCTCTTTCACATCCGGCACCAACCATCAAGATGGCGGTGACACTAGCGAACATACCTTGGAAAAGACAGAACAAAATGTCTGGCACAGAGCTGACAACAGCTGGGGCACCGAGAACTTGCTTCAAGCAGAAGTTTTGCAAGTCGCCCAAAAAATGGCTGCTACTCGAGTGGGAGAAAACAAGAGAGTAACCCCAGAAAAACCATTGGAAGGCGGTTAGACAGGCAGCCATAATAGAAGCCCATAACAAGGAAAGGGCGTGCTTTTTTCTAGAAAGTCCTGAGTACAATAAACCGACACCCGGAATCATAATCCACACAAGCACAGAAGCTGTGCCGATCCAGACCATGTCTGCGGCAACGAATTGTTCATTTAAGTTAACTTTGAGTGAGTCTCCACCGGTTCCAGTACCAGTGAAATTAGCAGACGAGTCGGACATTTTTGTTTTCCGGTTAAGCCCACAGTTGCTACATATGGGACCAATAATTCAATATTTATACTCAGATGGTCTAGTTTTGCAGTCAGTAAAGTACTGATAAGGCTGATTATTTACGCGGGCCAATCATATCAAGGTGTGTGTGATAAGATCTGCATCTTAGTATTCAGTGCATAAGGATGGGTGCAAGCCAAGCATGCGGGGGATGGTGATTCTATGTGTTTCAAGATGTGGCGAAGGAGCAATTGAGCTCAATTCTATGCTACGAGTGTCTGCAATTACTATGGTAACTTACAATGGAAGAAGGTTCGCCAATCATGTTTGTTATTGAATATGCTGAAAAAAGTGTGTATGCATATAAACACACGAGTTCGCGCAATTGACATTTAAATTTGTTCCCAAACGAGCAACCGCAGATAACAGGCTCTAAAACCGGAGGACTCAAATAACATGACTCTTCTTTCAGCCTTGTGTGATTTATCGTACATTATCTGCACAACGTTGATCAAGCGATACGCGCTCTAATAGGCTTGTTTTGTCATGACAAAACCGCTCGTCCCGGTCTATCCTGCAGCTTGCTTCACATGAGTCGTTTCGACAACGTCCGACGAGAAAACGCCGAACGCCCAACGCCAGACCGATAAGAACACCTTATTATGCATTTGTCAGGAACACACTTTACGTGACCAGAATTGTGGCCAAGAAATCTTGTGGGCAGATTGTTACCAGTTCCATCATGGCCTCACTTCTGTTCCTAGCAGTTTTTTGGCATACACGAACAAATGGAAGTTTCATTAAGTTGCATGTTTTGACACCTCTACTGTTTCATGGAAGTCCTCTTGGTAGCGCGCATGTAAGTTCTATCTGACACCCCGTCTGCGATATATGGCGCATGCGCTCCTATTGGCTGGAATGAGCTCACACACAAAAGCGCAATCACCGTTATCTCTATGCCAAGAGGCGTTGGAGTTGGGGTAATTTTTTTCTTAGGGTGATTGAGATGTTTGTTTTCGATTACCCTTATTCCGATGCACTTTTTTTCCGCTTCTCACAAAAAAATTACTGGCAAATGCCTCGCTTAACTTTTCTAGAATATGACTCCCGCGTTAAGTTTAAGCTGGGCCATAGTAAAGAGGCCTTGTAGGAACGGCCTTCACATTTTCTTTTTTTTTCAAGTCGCTAAACAAGGACAGGTACGTTTAGATCACATGACCGTTACACCAGTTTTTCATTTTCCTTCTCTCTCTCCTTCCTTCTCCTTTTTATTCATTTCACCATTTGGCGATTTCTACCCTCTAGCAGGGCTTTGAGAGCTGTCGCGGGGCTCGGGCAAACCAAAATAGTAGTTACCACGAGCCGGCTTATGTGCACACCAACAATATTCTGTTCCCGAAGTTGTTTTTGACAGTCTAACCTCCTCAAAAGAAGAAATCAATGACATCAGAAATGGCAGAGTCTGAATTTGCCACGACTATATTGACTTCTAAATCGCCGGAAGAGGTGGCTAATTTTATTCCCCATTCATTAGCCGCAAGTTCTTCCTTGTTCCAGAAGAATTTGGTGGTATGGTTCAATAACTATGCTAATATGCTCATAAAGTACAACCTGGACCTAAATCTATTGATTTCCAACGGCAGGGATTTTTTTCCTCAATCAGGTAGGGAGTTTGGGTCCATTGACAAAATCTGGAATTGTGTGGCATCTAGTGTGATGTCTCAAATCCAGACAAATGACTCGTTGATAAAATACATCAAGGGTGATATTGTGCCCCAGTTTGCTGCAGCTTTCAAAGACGATTTCAAGTACTCGGAGTTGTTGGTCAATTCGGATGAGTTGTTGGAAATGCAGCAACATCTTGGTGATGCCAATGGCGCATACAATTGGAACATTAAGGCACCAGCCATTTTATCCAATTTTGAAAATTTTAAGCGCTTTGAGAAGGAGTTACTCTTCAATGCTTTCGTCGGCTACCTTAACAAAGTCAACGAGAAGACATCCGCGATGTTGAACAAAAATGAGAAGGCTGTGAGTTATATTTTAAAGGAATTTAGTGTCGACTCCGAGATGCAGAAGTATACTGAATATGTTGTGGAAACGACGGCTCCGCCGGCTCATCGTTCAATTCCACCTGAAGTTCCTACCAAACCTCTGAAACATTCACACTCTTCGAGAAATTCTGTGATTTCTTCCAATTCAACTTCTTCGCCTCCTCCGGGTGCATCTAAGAAGACAAAGTCCAAGTTAAGGTCCAAGGTGGGCTCTATTCTTGGTCGCAAGAAGAAACAGAACCATCTCAAAACTTCTGACACCATCCCTGAAGACCATTCCATCGGCTCAATTCCTTCTAGACTGGGCACTGCCGCTTCTATTGCGGAGACAAGAAACTCGCTTTACACAAGACCTTCTCTGGTCCGAAATAGGTCTTTTGCTGAACCTTCTCCAACAGAAAAAGCACACCCTAACATCCCACAACATGTTGGTACTCCAGCTGCTGTTGGTGTAGCTGCTGGTGCTGCTGCTGGTATTGTCGGCGGTGCTGCTGCTGGCTTAGGTGCGGGTTCAGCTTTTGAAAAACGTAAGTCCACACTGCCAGAGAACCACGTCTCAGCGCCTGTTGACCACACCACAATTAACTCATTCAATTCTAAACCTTTGGAACCAACAACGGTACCAACACCATCTGCCAACCCACACCCCGAGTCTAATCATGAAACAGGCCTGTCCCAAGCTCTGCCAGTGAAAAAACAGGATGTTTCTGCTTCTGCACCATTAGAGTCACCAAACGTTGTGAAATACACCTCCTCTGACGATGATAGCGATACTCCTTTAGATGAGAATGGAGAAAAAATGGGCATGCTTCGTGTACATGATTTCCAAAATCCACCAAAGATCGACACTGAGTCTGATTTTATATCACGTAACACTTCTCCAGGAAAGTACAGTTTTGAGTATGGCGACGAAAAGGACTCTATCTCCACGACCCCAAAGCAAACACCGACCATTGGAACGTTCCCAAGTGAGCCGGCAGCAGCTCCAGTCCATGAAGCCAATACGCTTGCTTCTCAGACTCGGTCCTCGTTAGACCATTCGAGTATTCGTCCTCCTCCTCCTCCTCCACCTTCTAGAAAGGTTCATCCAGTTGAGCCAGAAGCTGTAGGAAAACCAGATACCAAGCAATCAAGTTCTGGTGCGGTCAGGGACGCTCCCTCCGAATACAAAGTGGAAGAAAGACCAGCTTTACAAACTCAGATGACTGGCAGCTCCATGTTCAGAACAACAGATTATTTCAAACATTTCGGTGGTGCCGGTGTCACCGATGGCTTAAATTCCTCAATTGCCGAGATCTTGAACGTGACATTTAAGTCAGGAGATCCTGTTAAGGCGCAAATTTTGGGTGAAATTGCGTTCAATTATAATTCTTCAGAGCCTTTGGATTCTTTCAATGTCATCATCCCAACCAAATTCAACAAGTTTTTATTAAATGATCATGTGATGGAACAAGTGGATGAACAAAAGTTTGCGTTGAAAATTCCTTCTATAACTGGCCAGACTTTAGGTGGTATCAAGTATATGAGCGACATAGAGCCTTCATTAGTCCCAGTGATTATCAAACAGGCTTGGAAGTTCGAAGATCATCAGACAAGCCTCATAATTAAAGCGGTATTAAACCCTGCCTATAAGTCTGCTGTCACTCTTGAGAATTTCTCTATATCTGCTTCTATTGACAATTCAGTGCAGTCCATCTCGGCGTCTTCCAAACCAGAGGGTTCTTTTAACAAGAACTTGAACAGAATTACTTGGAGATATTCAACTCCATTGGTGCTCAGTCCAGAATCCCCTGAAGAAAAGTTAATTGCTAGAATTACTACAAATGGACGTGGGTCAGAATCCATCAATGGTGTACAGGCAAAGTTTACAATCCATAACCCACCTTTGCAATTCACTCAAGTATTGAATTCTGAGGGAGCACCTATCTCCAGTGTTCGGAGCTTGAGTAGCGGGAACTACAGCTCACATAGTTAGTGAAACGGTTCTGTGAACTGCTTCAATGGGGCAAAGTGAAAAAGACGTTCACGAAAATCAAAATGCTTGTTGACAAAAAAAAATTATTACTATTCTATTTAGCTAATCCTATACTGTTTTCATTGTCTCGTCACGGCCATTAGAGCAATTTTGAGTGCTTAATGTCCTTTCTTATTCTGTACAAGATGATACTCAACACGATTATACCAATGACAATCGGAAGTAAAACCCATCTCACAACGACATTGAAAAATTCTGCAGCTTGAGACCCCATGCTTGACAAGTCCTCAGTAGTAGCAGATTCCTTGTACTTGTTTAAGAATGCATATGTCTTTTCGCCCAAGTCTTTCGAGTCCGAACGGTATGATCTGATTTCGTCAATTAACTTTTCATGTAAGACACTGACCGATCTGGTGATTTCCTTGTATTGCGCCGAAAGCAATTGTTCAAACTCTTGATAAGTGCCTCTCATTTCTTCAAGAATTGTTTGTTGGGCAAATTGGATTTTCTTAACGTCCTCTAATGCTTGATGTACTTCAGCAATTTTCTGCGAGTCAATCTTGTTGACAAGATCCTGTAACAGGGCCATTTGATTGTTGATTTGGGACAACGATTCAGAAATCTTATCGTCCTTAACCTGCCAGTTTTCTTGCGAGCCTTGTTGCGCACTTTCTTGTTTAAATTTGTTAACTCTCTCCATCAAAGACTCTCTGTTCTTAGATGGATGATATGTTGCGGTAGATTGTTCATTCTGGGTGACAGTGACGATTTGAACTGAACCATCGGAAATGATTCCATGGTCGTCAATAGCATCCTCTGTTAAGTATGGGTAAACATTGAATTTCAACACTTCCCAATATTCTTTGGACTTTTCATCTGTAGAAGCAGACACACCGATTTTAAGATCGTTTGCAATTTGGTCCAAACTAAGGACGTCAGTCTTGAAACACAAATTGTTATCGATTTGCACCTTGAACCACTTCTTAGCCTTCGAATACGAGATTCTGACAGTGAATGGAACCATAGAGTCCAAGTAATTGATATTACAGTAGCCAAGAGCTGTGCCGAGGGAGTTTTGAATATCCTTCGATCCGTCGTTAGCGAAAATTTTAAGACCTCTGGTGTCTTTATTATTGATCAAAAGTTGAAAACCATCAAATCTTCTTGGGCCTCCAAAGTTCAGTTGGTCATAGTCTGTTTTGGAGTTAGAATCGAGCATCCAAAATGAAATACCGTTGGAATCAAAGTAGGAATGGTCGTCAACATCAATGACCTCCGAGTTACGGAAAATGACCTCCACTGTCCATTCATCACGCGAGTTTTCCAACAAATTTTTTGACCACAAAGACCCATGTTCATTTTTCACAACCAAGCGGCCTTCTTCGAGTGTCATAGAGCCAGTAACATCCCAATCGGCCTCGATTTCATGGACACCTGACACTTGTAGCAAATTAGGAAGCGAGTTTGGGCCAGGTTGGTTTCTGTCTTCTTTTAAGGCGACGTATGCCTCGGGTATAATTGCAGATACTGACACAGACCCGGCTAGGATCGCCAAGAGTACTCTGAAGTTCATTGCGGTATATCCTGATATATTGGCTTTACCTAAAAGAGAGACGCATATGATGAAAATAGCCATGAAAGACATCCGTACATCTCAAACGGTGTGTGTGTTATTCCGCATATGGATGTGGTTAGGCAAACACATAAGCTACTTTTGATTCTTTCTCCCAAGATTGTTGCGAGCTTTCCAAACACCGCCAAGTTTAGATTTTGGCGTCATAGTCACGTACGGTATTTCTCTGCCACCGGAAATTAGGTTAGGGTGTAGGATTTCTGAAGGAGGGATTTCACCTTCGCCTCGCACTAGTATGAGCTTTTCTGTGGGATGGTCAAGCACTGTTCTGGTAATCTCTTCTTGATTTTCTGGAAGGTAGACATTGAAATTGCGCTCTTTTGTATTGACAGAATGGACAATACATAGGGAGATGAAGCGCAATTTTCTTTTCTCGATTTTGGAGCTGTCAATGTAGTACGGAAGATTCTTAGGATAATCTGATGGTAGTGAAGAAAAGTCGTTCAACAAAGACTCTTCAACAAGGCATAATGCCATCACACACGAATCCACAAAGAGAAGGATATCTTGCACATTAACATTGGAGTCGATGTTGTAACCAAAAACGCTGATGGCCGAAACCCCAAGAAAACCATGAGCCTCTTCTTTAGTCTGTGATAGGGAAGCATAATTCAAGGACACTGGCGATTTATTGAGCATGCGAGTGGAGAAATCAAAGGTAGACGTCGCAGTATTCTGGTGATGAAAATAGGTTAAAATGTTGAGCTCACGTAATTGTGATTGGGTCAAGTTTGGTGCCTTCCTGATACCTCTTACTACAGTAAGACGTCCGCATTTTACGTCCTCAAGTACCTCGTCATCGGGATTGTCCTGAGCTTCAAACTCATCCTGTTCATACTCACCAATTTCTTGGGATTGAATATGACTGAAATACACCAGGTGAGACGGATTAAGAGCTTGGGACATTTGAACTAACAATTCTTTCCCTAGTCCTTTTATCCATCCTGGAACATTGACGATTAGGGGGATAAATTTCGGGGACAACCTAGTGTTGTAGTGGTCTAATAGGATTCTAAAGCATCTGAAAAAGATTTGGGGTTGGTCCTGTGGCGACGGGAATCCATAGTAGCAATGCAAATCAGCATCATTGGCTGTAGATGTTGGGTCGGGAAAAGATATTCCAAATTGTTGCTGATGCTGAAGCGTAACGGAAACGCACCCAGGAGCTGATGTTTCGGAATGACGAGGATCTAAGTCCATAATAGCAACTGGGCCAGCGGATGCAGAAATGACGTTGTTGGCTAACGCTCTCACAAATGTGGACTTGCCGCAAAGAGGGGCACCAAAGGCTAAAACACTTCTAGACTGATCGTTGAAACATGCACAGATTGTTCTTGTCAATGATACCATTGCTTTGGCGGTGTTTGGTTCGAAATGGATACTGTTTTGTACCCCAGGTGTGGTTACTATTTGAAATGTATAATGGGCATCAGTCACCCCGAAAACGCCATCTAGTGGGGGCGCATACTGTCCCACAAGCTCCAAGCCAGTCTTTAGGCTTCGTAATTCAATCACAGTTTCATAATTGGGGAGAAGCTTCGAACGCTTTCTTGGTATAGAATCTCTCGATTCGGTCGGAGCGATGACTGGTAGTGACAGATAAGATGCAGTGATTATTTCATGACACTCACCCTCTTGCACGAAATGCATATTGTTGACTAGACAAGCTCCCCGCGTCACCTTCAACTCGAAAGTGCCTTGGACCAAAATATACTCATCTGGCTCAAACCCCAAGAACACTGAGTGATGCGTGTGTATGGAGTTGTGGGGTGTTACCAGGAAGTTGGAACAGTCAACCACACCTCTCAGAAGCACTGGATTGTACTGTGGCTCAGTGAAAGACTTCTTTTCATTCTTGCGGGCGTTAAGCGCAGCATATGCACTCATGGAAGCGTGTGGTGGAGTCCCTGATGCTCTTGACAGTGGTATCACTGCGCGTCATCTGCCTCTTCGCGATCATCATATCATGCATCACAATTCTGGAAGGAGAGGGTAATTACTCAGAAAATGTACTGAAGTAGCAAAACACTGCTCAATTGGATACTTCCGGACTTTCTTTTTATGGTTTTTTGGTTTTTTGGTTTTTTTTACTTGATTACGAATTGTTCGTTGTCCGCTGTTTTCGCACAATTCTGGCAGAAGTACCGAAGAATTAAAAAGTACCGAAGAATGGAAAAGTACTGACCAATTAAGAAGTACCGAAGAATTGAAAAGTACTTACCAATTAAGAAGTACCGAAGAATTGAAAAGTACTGACCAATTAAGAAGTACTGAAGAATAAAAAAAATACGTCAATCAAAACAATTCTCTAAATATTCATCTAATCTAAAAGTTCGGCTATAAACTTGGCGGCTTTGACAACAGTCTCGTCACCGTAACGCCGCCCTGTCAATTGCAATGCAATCGGTGCACCTTTGAAATCTTCCGGCCCAGTATAGAGTCCATACTCGTACTTCTCAATGTCGCTCCGAGGAGTGAACGTGGTGTCAACTTTATCAGTCAGATCCACCTTCAAACCTGTGGGGAAAACCACATTAGGAAAGTCAAGAATGTTCCAGAGTGCAGTGTACCCCCAGTAGTGAATTGACTCCGGTTTTTGTGCCACAGAAACGTACGTGGGGGAGAGAATGAAGTCGATTTTTTCATCATTCATCCGGTTCATGTAGTTCACCCTTCCTTTGTCTCTAATATGGCACAATTTCTGTACGTCTAAACCCGAGAGACCGTCATCTCCACACCCGAAAGTGAAGAATTTAGAGGTCAAATGAACAAGTGGCTCTCCAGAGGTAGAAAGTACTTCTACTTGAGCATTCATACCGTCAAAGTTGTATCCAGAGTAGCATGCCGTGACAAGCTCTTCAACGTCCAAACTTTCCCACGTCACGACCTCAACTCCAGCTTCTTTCAATTTTGTTTCCACATACTTCAATCCCCTGATGATTGGAGGCGTTGGCTTAACAACTCCGTCGTCATAACAAATGGCTATTTTCAAGTTTTTGGCTGTAGGAACAGGTACGTCTCTCCATGGAATAGGCAAGACCAAGGGGTCAACCTTCCAAGGCTCCATATCAAGAATTGACTTCATACACAAATCAAGATCATCTGCACACCTTGCCAAGGGACCCATTACGGGATAGATCACTTCCTGGCCTTGGCATACGTATGCACTAGACGTTTTCATGAGAGAAATTCTTTTTTGTGTTGGTCTTAAGCCCCAGACGCCATTGAATGCGGCAGGACCTCTAATCGAGCCACCGATATCACTTCCTAAACCGAAAACACTTCCCTTCATGGCAGCAATTACTCCCTCACCACTGGAGGAGCCGCCGGGGGTTAAAGAGGTATTCCATGGGTTTCTACATTTGCCAGTAATATTATTATGCGAGCACAAATGCATCAAGCCCTGGGGCTCTGTGGTGCGAATATAGAAAACTGCACCTTGGGCAAGCAACTCTTCCAAAGTTGTTGCAAAGTCTGGAGAGACTCTGTCAAGCCATCCAACATAGCTGGAATGCGTGACCTTACCTTTATAATCGTTATGCTCCTTCAAGGAGACAGGCAAGCCATGTAATGGGCCCATGGTCTTTCCATTTTTGGCGAAGTACTCGTCCAATTCCTCAGCTCTTTTGAGGCCTTCGTCGATGAACAATTCCATTGCACAGTTGGTCAATTGATGCGCCACAGTTGCTCTTTTGGCGAAGGCTTTAAAGACCGAAACTGCTGATAACTTTCCCTCGGCCAATTGCTTTGCCAACTCTGTACCGTGTGATTCGGTGATGGCGATTTCGTCGGGGCTCATAATCTGTGTTGCAAATTCCGTAACATCAATGCCTTTATCCAACTCCTCTTTTGAAGGAATCAAGCTTTCTGGTAGTTTATATTCATCAAGAATTCCTGCCTCAAGCTTGGCCTTGTACTCTTCAATCTTCGGTTTCCATTTACTGAACTTGTCGGCGTCGCCTCTGTAACTAATTTTGGTGGAAAACATTTTTTTATTCTAGTGGAGGAAAAGAGAGAGCGAGAAAATTACACAGCGAGAGTTTAAATGTAATACAAATATTCGGCTTATCGGATATCTTGTTTAAGGTACATTCTTAATAGGGGAATAGTCTTAGCCTCCCAAAAAAGGAAGGTCTTTCACGTGGACGCGGAATTACAATTCTCGTTATCTATTGTAATTACGAACGCTGGGTGCGTTGTTTTCTGCTAACCTTTGCCATGACATCTCATGCATGCGTTAATGTGTCAACTTCTTTCAGTGTGTGTTAGGGTGTTCTACATTGTGTGAATACTGTCGCCTAATATTTGTGTTTCAGTGCACGATTTGACACATTGGGATAAGTGTTTTTTGCTTCAATGAAAATGTATATAATTGGCTGGAGTAGCAAGCTATTTGCTTTTAGTTTGTTTTCGTTTGTATGAGGTTCATGTTGGTTTTAAATATAGTCTCAACGACATGTTCTTATCGGTGACCTGCAGATTACATGTGTGATAATGCGCTTAAGGCACTTGGTGAAAAAAATATGAATGAGAAAGTATGGAACGGTCCATTAAGGCGTTAAGCAAGAGTGGTTCGATTTCGAAGCACAATTGTGCTACACCCACCTGTGTAGCTTAGCGATAATTAACATAGCCAATCAACACTGGAGGTACTAAAGTCTTTGGCTGTTCCAGAAGACCTGTTCCTGAAGCGCCCAAAGACCTGTTCCTGAAGCGCCCAGAGACCCGATCCAGAAGACCCGATCCAGAAGACCCGATCCAGAAGACCCGACCCAGAAAACCCGACCCAGAAAACCTGGCCCAAAAGACCCGACCCAGATATCCGGCTTTAATTGTCAGCACGACTCTAATTATCTGTACTTCATTATCTCTATGGCTTCCATTATCACACCCGCAATTTGCTACTTCATGGTCCATTTTGGTTCCACAGGTCCCAATAGTAGTCGTAGCCATATCCAGTAACGAACTACAACCGTTGTCTCATTTTGTCTCAATTTGTCACTAACCATTAATCACAGATTTGTTTCATACAAAAGGACTACAAATCACAATCCAAAAAAAAAAAAAAAAAAAAAAAAAAAAAAAAAAAAAAAAAAAAAAAAAA